>CM053626.1:205833286-205898535 GCA_028646595.1 Phalanger gymnotis
GTTACTCCAATGAAAGCACATTATCTCTCTTCTTTCGATCATTGTTGCCAAATTTTACCTTTCAGGCAGAAGATACACTGGATGAAACAGACCCAATTGGTGCAGAAGAGGACCTCGACCAGGGCTTGAACAGGCCAATGGCAGCCATGAGAGACCTCTTGGCCAACATCCAGTTCCAGGACCCTCCAACAGAAAATAACCCTGATGGGAATGGAGATGAGGATGAAGACGAGGATGAAGACTGGGACTAAGACTGAAGCTTCCAGAATCCCAGTGATATGCTGTAGAATTATGTTCATGATTTTTTTCAGTTGAAATTTAATAGTTCCCTAAAGTAAAAAAGTGCTTGATTTATTTAAAAAAAAAAAAAGATCAGGGTTTCTTCACCTAGGGTCCATGAATTCAATTAAAAGAATTGATAACTGTATTTAAATATAATTGGTTTCCTTTTTAATCTAGTACATTTTGTTTTATGTATTTAAAAGCATTTTTCTGAGAAAAATTCTGTTCACGTTTCCACAGATTACCAAAAGCATATGTGACACACACGTAAAGGCTAAGAATCCCTACTTTAGAAGGATGTATGCTGGGGAATGACTGGTGTAAAAACAAATGACATCAATAAAGTACAATTAATTAAATAAAAAACTAATCTTCTTGGATCAGGAGATCTTAATTTGGGGTGAATTTTTAAAAAAAAATACTTCAATACTGTAATCACTTTTCTTTATAATCCTATATGTCTTATTTTATTTATTTAAACACATTATTGTGAGAAGAGGTCCATAGACTTCACCAGGGATCCCGGACTAGGTGGTCTCTATGAGTTCTTGTGATAATAATATATTCTATGGCTCTAAGGCCAGCTGTCAAGTCAGTGCCTGAAGCAGTTCTAGTTATCCATGAATATTTCTGTGGATGGAGAGGGCAACATGGTGTAGTGGATAGAATGATGGGCAGGCCTGGGTTCAAATCTCACCTCTGACACTTACTAGCTAAGCAGCTTTGAGTAAACCTTTCTGTGCCTCTGGCAACTTGTTCAGTCATTTCAATCAAGTTCCACTCTTAGTGACCCCATTTGGGATTTTCTTGGCAAAGTGGTTTGCCATTTCCTGGATAGATATCAGTGGATATCAGTGCACCACCTAGCTGCCTAGCTGACAACTAACTAGGACTTATCTAAGGCATGACCTATTTCCATCTGTGTCATCAAAAAAGTTCCCATCCTAGGAGTCTTTTCTTTGGAATCACAGATCCTTGAGTGTCTGTAAAGTGCTTGTTTAGTACTTCACAGGGCTGCCATTTTGCCAGCATCTGTACCCTCTTTCCAATTCCCCTGTAACTTGGTCAATAGTCCTTGATAATGGTTTTGTCCAAAACATTCATTCTCCTTCAACCAACCTGGAGATGAGTCTCTTCATACTGAGTGTGGATGGTTCTCATGCATCAGACACAAAATCCATCCCCAGCCCTGTATTTGGAACCTTCACACTGGGTAGAAGCTTGGGACCCGTTGGTGAAATCTTTGAAGATTGAGCCTTCCTATAGTGAGATCAAGGTCAGACTTTAGGAGATCTATATAGCCTAGTTAGACATTTCACTAATTGGAGTCTATCTGTGCTAAATTTAGAGTAACCTGACCTGAGTCTGAATCCCGACTCTGCCAACAATATCTTCGTGACCCCTGGCAAGATACTTGATCTTTCTGGCCTCAGTTTCCTCAGCTGCAAAACGAAAGAGTTGGACTAGATGATTTCAGCAGTCCCTTCCTTCCCCCTCTAAATCTATAATCCTATGATCTATGATCCAATTCAGAAGGTAGACCTGCTAAGTCCCTGTCCTGTCACCTGGAGAGTGTGGTAATGTACTTAGTCAGCAGGGTCTGTACTGTTCCCTAATGCTCAGGTAATGACAGATTGACCTGAATGATAAAAACAGTAGTTGTGATAACCCTTTCCCATTCTGTAGCCCTTTGCTTGAAAAGCTTTTTTAAAAAGCGTCTTTACTCAAGTTGGCAAATAATCAATCAACAAACATTTAATAAAAGGGGCAGCTAAGTGGAGCAGTGGATAAAGCACTGGCCCTGGAATCAGGAAGACCTGAGTTCAAATCTGACCTCAGACACTTGCTAGCTGTGTGATCCTGGGCAAGTCACTTAACCCTATTTGCTTCAGTTTCCTCATCTGTAAAATGAGCTGGAAAAGGAAATGGCAAACCACTCCAGTATCTTTGCCAAGAAAACCCGAAAGGGGTCCATATATGACTGAGACCACAGAACCATAACAAAATATGTCAGCTACTAGCTGCTAGTCGGGAATAAAATTATCTCTCTCCTCTCAGGGAACTTATATTCTCCTTGTTATTTCATTTTGCTCTCCTACAAGGATTGTTCTTTCTATTTTCAAGATAAAGAAAACTTCAAGACTAAGTTTGCCTCTTTATATTTCCCACCCATTGCTCCTAGCTTTGCCTTCTGGGGCCAAAAAAGAAGAAGTCTAATCCTTTCTCCAACTATTTTCCCTCCAAATTCTTTAAGACAGCTTTCATGCTCCCCAAGTCTTCTTTTCTCTAGGCTAAATATGCCCAGTTCCTCCAAGTGAGTCTAACAGGACTTGCACTCAATGTCCTTTACTGTACTAGTAACCCTCCTCTGGACATTACCCAGCTTATCAAGGTCCTTTGAAGAACCGTTCTGCTTCCATGTTAATGAACCCCGAAATTCCTTTATCTTATCATAACCTTCTATCGTTCCTTCTTTCTCTCTGCCTTACAACCCCTAACTTTGATTTCATCCTCACTCCATCCTCCACCCCTCTGCTCTTTCCCCAGCTGTCACCCCTACATTGGCTGTACTCTCATCCCTTCCCCCTCTCAACCCCTTGGTGAAACAATTCAAGTCTACACTATCCTCTCAGCTCCCTTTGCCCCCTTGTCCCAAAGACAATCAGCAACCTTAGATTATTCTCACCCTCTGCTACCTTTTTTCCTCTACTCATAAGCTAATGAATAGTGCCGGCAAAAGTTACAAAACGAACTGGGTCTGCTACAAATTAACATTATGGAATCTTGCACAAAAACATACAAATTTACATTATATAATCTCGACTGGGCCCTCATTGTCACAAGACAATCCTGTTACACCTTGATAATTGATTTACTATCCCACTTACCACTGTGACTATGCCAGATCTTTTCATTCTTCCTCAGACTTCCTGGGGAATCATGAGAGAGACACCTAAAGTTAATGTTTCAATAAGTGAGACTGAGAAGGAGCAATCAGATAGGTAGGAGGAGAGCCAAGAGCAAACCACATAATGAAATAAAATGAAAACTGCTAGAGGAGAGTATCCAGGAGAGCGTGTCCCCCCATCCTCTCAGCTGGGGACTTTGCCTCATATTTTTCATGCTACCCTGAAAAAGTTGAAGCTATTCGATAAGAGTTCCATCTTCTTTCTTCCTCATTCCATATCGCTCAGATGTCTTCCCTCCTTATTTCTTCCTTCACCCTTGGCCTTGTCAAGGCAGACCTTTCTACATGCTACCTTGATCCCATCCAATCCTGTCTTCTCCAGCAGGAGACAGACCCATCTATCATCTTCACTTTCTCTCTAATTTTCAATATCTCCCAATTTAATTCCTTCCTTTCAACCTACAAATGCTCCCATGCCTTCCCTATACTTAAAAACAAGTGAACAAAACACTTGTTTCTACCATCCCTACTACCTATCATTGTATAACTCTCTTCTCCTTCTTGGCTAAACTCATTAGGAAAGTCATAGATATTCAGTATCCCTACTTCCTCTGCTCTCGGTCTGACTCACTTCTGCAATCTGACTTCCAGTATCATCATCTGGCTAAAATTGGTTTCTCCAAAGTTACCCATGATCTCATCATTGCTAAATCTAATGACCTTTTCTCAAACCTATTCTTCTTGACCTTCCTTCAGCCTTTAACACTGTTAATCACCCTCTCCTCCTTGATATTCTCCCTTCTCTAGGTTTTCATGATAGAGTTTTCTCCTGGTTCTCCTCCTACTTGCCTGATCACTCCCTCTCGGTCTCCTTTTCTGATTTTTCATTTATGTAACACCCACTAACTATAAGTGTCCCCCAAATCTCTGTCCTGGTTTATCTTCTCTTCATCGGCTCCCATGAGATCAATGAGCATCTCTATGAAAATGATTCCCAGATCTACATATCCAGTCCTAAGCATTCTCCTGACCATGAGTCTCTTGTCACCAACTGCCTTTTGGATTTCTCATACTTGATGTTTCATAGACGTCTCCAACTCAACATATCCAAACAGAAATTATCATCTTTTCCCCCAAACCCTCCCCTCTTCGCAACATTGCTATTACTCTCAAGGATACCACTATGGTCCCAGTCAATCACACTCAAAACTTCAGTGTCCTCCTTGGGTCCTCTCTCATGCTCATCTTGTTGTCCGTTCCTTCACAACATCTCTCATGTATGTCACTTTCCCTCCACTCACCATCCCCCTTGCTCTGACTCTCATCACCTGAAGTCAGAACTATTGCTATAACCTTCAAGTCTGTTTGCCTGCCTCAAGCCTCATTCCACTTCAATTCACCCTCTACCCAATTGCCAAAATGATTTTTCTAAAGAGCAGATCTGACCATGTTACCCTCCTATTCAATAAACTCCACTGACTCCTTTGTTATTCATCCTTTTATTTTCCAAGAGGACCTATGATATCACAGAGTGATGTCTCGATTCTAGAATGAATTGGATTTAAGTGAGGCAGAGCTGCACAAAGTTTAAGCCTCGTTCTCTTCCAGAGTCATTGAAGTTCAGTGGCAAGACAAAAGTCAAGACATCCTGATGGCTCAGAGTGCAGTGAAGGACCTTGGCATCTTCAATGTCTGACCAAGCTCTAAGCGTTCCATAGCACCTGCTTCAGCCGCCTTCATGGCAGTTGGAACAAATTGTTCTCAGTCACCCATTCTGCCCAGGAAGTCGTCACATGCTTGGGTTAGACATCCTCCCAACTCTCTGATGGGTTTGAAGCCTGTCAGTTCCCCTCAACCTAGTTTAGCCCTTCTACTGAGACAGTTTTACCAGGTTGTGGCTGGTGTGCATACTACAGCTTCTTGGAGCCACAGGTAAGAGACACTCCCTATCCCCTCCATGACAAAATACGAAACCCTCTGACATTGAAGGTTTTTTACAACCTGATCCCTCCCAAGCTTTCTAGTCTTTTTACTCTTTTACTCTCTTTCAGCAACACTTTGTTCTTTTTTGAACATGACACTCTCTCCCAACTCCATTCCTTTCAGCTGGTTGTCCCTCATTTCCTGACCTCTACCTACTGGCTTCCCCAGCTTCCTTCAAAATTCATCTCAAACCATACCTTACCTCTGAGATTAACCTCCCTCTACTCTGTATATATTGCACGCACACAATTGTTTGCATGTTTTCTTCCGGACTCAAAAGTGATCTCCTTGAGGGCAAGAACCATGTTTTTGCCTTTCTTTGTATCCTTAATACTTAGCACAATGCCTGGGACATGCTTAATAAATACTTGTTGACTGGCTGAACACAGTACTCCAGATAATGTCTGACAAGGACAGAGGGCAGTGGGATTATCACCTTCTTATTCTTCAAAACTATGCCTCTCCTAATGTAGACCAAGACATTTATTAGTTTTGTGATCACCAGTAAATTGGTTAGCTTCTCAGAGCCTCAGTTTTTTTTCATCTGTAAAATAAGTCTGTGAATTAGCCTCCAAGAGCTATAAATATAAATTGTTATTATAATACATGCTATTAGAAATGAGAGGTTTTGTCACCTGTTGTGCTTAGATTGTGTCTACCATTGTATCCCTCCATCAACGTGGAGAATCAAGACTAGACTATATTTGCCAAGCACTGACTTACTTGAAACCCTTGTAGAATGTTTCTCTCTTGAGTCTTTTAGCCTGACATTACTGATAGGCACATGATCTAACACTTCTCTCAAAAAAGACAATGTTGGCCACATTTTTAAAACTTCTAAAGCCTTTGCACAAATAAAGCCAATGCAGCTAGAGTAAGACAATAAATTCTTGATTGGGAAATATGTTGGTATCAAATATCTCTGATAAAAGTCTGACATCTAAGATATACGAGGAAATGACACAAACATATAAGACCAGGAGCCATCCCCTAATAGATAGTGTGCAAAGGATACAAAGTTTTCAAAAGAAGAAAGGCAAACTATCAACAATTATCTTTTTTTAAAATAGACTACTGGGCTAGGACAGGTTAAATAATAAGCAAACACTGAGGGATTGAGGCAAAATTGGGAATTGACATTTTGTTATGAAATCTCTGTCTCTTCCACTCCCACCCCTTACCTCACCTTGACATTATTTCTCTATTTTCTCCCTTCGACTTTCCCAACCCAGCACCATTCCAAGGGCAGCATCAAGGTCAGGAAGCTTCCAGGCCATGCCCCTAGTGTATTAGGACTGAGAGCCTTCTCCTCTTCACCCCCCATTCCCATTGTTGTTCGTATCCTCCTGTGCATTCGACTTCATTTCTACTTCAATTTTATCAGCATCCGCTGGAGCTGGGAAGGAGATAGGAGACGAGCCTTGACACGAATTAGTCCTGAGATTGACTGATATCACTCAGCCCAGGGAATCCTGGGAACAGAATTTTGCCTTCCAGCTTTCTCTCTCTTTATTCCTTTCTGTCCATTCTTTCCTCCCCCCTCCACTTTCCCCATCCCTCTTCCCTGCATCCGAGTTGTGCCATTCACCCATCAGGGGGCATTGTCCAGGAACTTGGAAGTAACTGGCCTGGGTGGGGAAGGGAAGAATATGTTTTAACAAAGTAATTTGCCAAATATGCAGAGTGAGGGAGACCTGAGCTTCAAAGATCATAAACTCTCGCATACACTCTCAGCTCTCTCAGTTGGCAGGGAATGAACAGTAAGATTCTGGCCATCCTCTGCCTCCAGGAACAACTGCCTTCCCCTTCTCTCCTCCCACATATATACCAGCTTCTACAGGGCTTACCCACCTCCCCTCTTTCTAGAAGCTCATCATCCCCAGGAGTTTAGGAGGGGGAGAGGCACTGGGGCAGAAGAGAATGTTCTCTGTAGAGGGACTTGGGAAGCAGAGTAGAGTTTAGATTTAGAGGACGCTACTAACCTCATAGTAGCCAGGATACTTTCATACCTCCATTTGCCTGCTCCATTCTCAGTACTCAGGATTTGGCCCTGAGGACAGAACTAAACAGAAGCTGGGATAATTCAAGGCACCAAATATACTATGGAGAAGGCTATGTTGTTTGATGGACCTGAGAGCTTAATGATTGAGAGGAAGTTGACCTCCACTGACCTAATCTCTGCCTTCAAGCTCTCTTCCTCAAGTCTGAAGAGGAAGAAGCTGGTTTAGTCCAGTCTGGCTAGAGGAGACCACAGCAACACTGGGATTCCAGTGAGGGCCCCAGGAATGACTTTCTCTGAACCCTCCCCCAGGGTTTCAGCTATTCAGCTGCTGTGGTTAGGCATTCTGCTCTTCCACCTCAGCTGTTGAGGAGGTGATGCTAAAAAAAATTTATATCCTCTGATTTGGTAGCAGATCTCACTAAAAGGAAGAAAGGATGGAAGGAAGGAAAGAAGGAGGGACGGGAGAAGAAGGGAGAGAGGGAGGGAGAAAAAGAGAGAGAGAAAGGAAGGAAGAAGGAAAGAAAAGGAGGAAAGGAAGAAAGAAAATGATTTTAATTTTTTTGTAGACCCCAGAAATGAAGCTGATATTGAAAGTGAGTAAATTTTAATGAAACGGTGCAAAAATGACATCATTTACTCAGAAATCATTAATTTGTCAGCATTAATATTTCAGCTACAACATTGCCTGTCATTTTGTGCCTGCAATGACTGATAAATCTATAAAAGCACGCTGCTAATTTACTGAATATTTATGTGCAGTGTCATTTGCCGAGGAGGAATGGAATTTATTTCACACCATGTTCTGAGGGAGAACATTCCCCACAAACCTCCAGGCTGGAGACTCTGGGGCTGAGCTTGGGGTTTAAGGGAGGGGGGGAAGAAGGCTCACCAAACTTCTCGAATAACTGATGAAGGAGAAAGAACGGGGTGCTCGAGATCACACACTTCCCCCAGCCCCAGGTTACAAGGCATCTCCCCCTCCCCTTCTGCTAGGTTAAAGATTTCTCCTCCCTTAGGGTGTATCAGAACAACTGAAATCACGCCAAGAGTAAATAGCACAGTCCTTGGCACTTAGTAAGCTCTTGATAAATGTTTGCTGATTGTCTGCTTGCCTGACTGAAGGGCATGGCAATGGAGAAATTGTGAAGAATGCAGTATAGAGAGGAAATTGGAAGGGGAGTATCTGGTCCTTGGCCACTGAAAGCGGTGGAATTCCTCCTTCCCTAGATGAATTGAAGCCTACTCGCTGTGGTGCTGACAAGGAAACTGCTTCACCTAGACACCTACCTAGAAAATAAAGAGCCCCCATCCTAGTATCCCCCTAAGGAAAACATAAAGAACATTTACTTTGGGGCCAACCTGTGATCATCCTGAAGCCCTGGGTTTTGTCTCCAATAGGGAAGCGGGTTGTCCTTTCCTGAAGTACAGAAGGGGATATTGGGGGAAGATCACAGGATCAGAGATCTCAAACTGAAAGGGACCTCAAAGGTCATTCAGTTTGACAGCCTCATTTTACAGATGAGACTCAGAGCAGTTCAGTTTCACAGTAAGCAGCAGAGTTGGGATTCAAACCCATGTCTCCTGTCTCCAAATCTGGCACTCTTTTCACTGAGACAAAAAATCATGAAGGGAACACCCCACTGCAATGCATTGGGTAGAAGCATTGCAGTCTCGTGGAAAGGACTCGATTTTAAATCAGAAGGCCCATGGTTCAAGCTATGGCTTGGGCATTGGGTCACTTGGTCACTAGGAATCAGAAGACTACAATTCAAGGCCTTACTAAGCCCAGCTACCTCAGGTCATTAAGCCTACCATCTCTCAGTTTCCTCACCTTTAAAATGGAAATAATATGATTTCACTGGCTACTTCATAAAGCTGAAGAAAGGAGAAAGTGAAGTTACTTGTAAACTATTGTTTATAAGTAAATTTGTAGACCTTTGTAAACTTCTGTAAATCTCTTTTGTAAGGCTTAAGTGTAAACACTGATTATTATTAATATCGCTATTTTTTAACTTCAATTTTATTTTATTTTCAGTTTCAAATTCTCTCCCTCCTCCTCCCTCTTCCTCTATATAATGAGAGGTCAAGAAAAATAAAGCCCATTATAAATACGTGTAGTCATGTACTTGTGTCTATTATGATTATCATTGAGTCTCAGAACTGACTGGGCCCATCCTCATGAAACCAGGTCACAGGTGTAAATGTCTCCAAGGGCTCAGGTCACTCTCAATCTTTGTCTTCCCCAGCCCCCCATCACCTTCTAAAGTTGTCCTGGGTTCTATGATGGCTATCTGATAACCAGCAGGGAAGTCCCCAACCAGAGTCCAGGGTCTCCAGTAACCACTTGGTTAAGTGATAGTTTGGAAGAGTCATTATACAGTCTCACTATTTTAACTGGCCATTTCCTCTTCAAACCAAAGACAACTCCCCCAGGATTCATCATAAAGAGATTTGAACCCTATTCCCTCCCCCCACCCCAGTGAAGATTGAGCTGAGGGGAAAGAAGAAGGAAAAGGTCCCTGTTTTAAGAGGATCTGGAAACAGAGAAGAAGGAAGATGCCTGCCCCCTCTCCAACCCTATTCTCCCTGTGACCAGTCTAATGTCCATTGTCCAATCCTGGATGGGCCATGAATAAATGAATGATTGGGAGTATGGTGTGAATATTGAATTTGTGGTCAAATGACCAAGGATCTAATATTTATCATCTTTGAGACTTTGGTCAAGTAATGTCTCCTCTCTGGGCTTCAGTTTCTTCATCTGTAAAATGAGTTGGAAAGAGTGGTGAATTTTTTGTCAGAAGGCAGGATTCACATCCCAGGTTTATCATTTGCTACTTGTGTGACCCTTGGGCAAGTAACTTAACCTCTCTGTACCTCAGTTTCCTCATTTGTAAAATGAGAAGATTAGACTAAATGTCCTCTAAGGTATCTTCCTGCTCCAAGTATATAATTCTATGCTCTTAAACTCAGTTCTATGAATGGTGTGCCTCTGCTAGTCAGGAAGACAAAGGTAGGTAGGTGGGATGAGGGGCATGGCGGGAATCTTCATAATCTTGCTTCCTGGCTTACCTTGGATCTAAGGACTTCCACAGCCTGGAGAATAAGGAGGGAATAGGCTTCCTCATCCTTAGTGGGCATCTGAGAACTGACATAGGGGAGAGAGCATGGTGAAGCATAAATGAGTTCATTTAGCAAGTCATGTCTCTTTGGGCCTCAGTTTCCTCATCCGTAAAATGATGAGGTTAAGACTAGATGACTTCTAAGGTCCCTTCCAGCTCTAATTTTATATGAGTCTGTAAGGAGGAATCTGCTTTTCCCAAGTGGACCTTTTTTTGTCTTTGGGGAAGGAGGTGCTACCAGCATGGAGGGAGGGAGGTTCCTCTTCTGAGATCTCCCAGGATTCCTCTCAGATCTCTCAGCCTATGCCAGAGCTGGCCCATGTCTTGGGTGGATTCCAGAAGAGGCTGGAGATGTGTGAACTCACCATCACGGGGACGAGGTCTCCCCAGGCAAGGATCATCAAAGTCAGGGAGGGCAGGAACAAGGAAGGCTGTGTGCCAGGGCATCCTGTGCTGGAAACCTACATGCCACCACCACTGCTAAGTGCACAGGGGCTCAGCTTTGCCTCAGCCTCATTATCCTCTCTCTGTGCCCTCTCTCCTCACTGCCCCGTTGTCCTCATCCCACTCCCTGGCTGCCTCAGACTCATTTTCTTCTCTGAGCAAATCTCATTTGCTTTCCCTAAAAGCTGCTGGAGGAGCCAATATGCAAGTGATGAATATTTCATCTTCTGATTCTGAGGTTTGTAGGAGTTCCATGATGACCTGGGAAATTCTTCCCAGTCAGGCCTGGCCCCTGACTGAGGAACCTGCAACTGGAATAAGCCAAGAGACTAGGTCCAGGAATTAAGATAGGGATGGGGGAGTGGGAAGGGATTGCCAATCTGGATGCAAGGAAAGCAGGTTTGAGAACTCTTTCCATCCATCCTGAATTTCTTGAGAGAAAAAAGAGGGTAGGAAGGAAGGAAGGAAAAGAGGGAGGAAGGGAGAGAAAGGAAAGAAAGGAAAGGAAATTCTGAAAGATATCCTGAAACTGACAACTCCCCCCAATTGTGTGTGGGGGTTGGCACACAAGCATGTATAGTTAACATAGCAGAAAGTATTGAATTAGGAATGAGAAGACTGCAGTTCAAATTCTGGCTAAGCCCTATGATCCTATGCAGGTCAGGGATCCTCCCCAACCCTGATGGGCTTCAAAGTGTGGCTGCCATTAAGCCACTTTAAGCCACAAAGCCATTAACTCAATGTGTCCAAAGGAAGAGAGAAAATATTTCTGAAAATGTGCAGTAAGATGTGATTCTCAGGCATCAAAAGATGATGGGGTACCGTGGGTAGAGCTCCGGATTTGGAGTCAGGAAATCTTGAGTCTGTATTTCACCTCAAACACTAGTTTGAGTGTGAGCCTAGGCAAAACTTGTCCAAGCCTCAGTTTCCTCATCTGTTAAAATGGAGATGATAATATCTAACTCACAGTGTTGTGGAGAGAAAATGGATATAAAATACTTTGTCAACCTTAAAGCACAATATAAATGTGAAATATTATTAAAATACTATAAATCAAAATTTTGTCTTATTTCCTGGGGTGAGAAGTTAAGTTCTGGGAAAAGCCAGATAGGGTAGGACTGGCAACTAGCAGGGGGAAAGGGAAAGGAATATAGTCCTGCAATCTTCCCTTTTAAAGAAGCAGCATAGTATAGGGGACTTGGAGTTGGGAAGACCTGGGTTCAAATTATGCTTCTGACATTCACTACCTATGTAACCATGAGCAGGTCATTTATCTTTTCTTACCCTCAGTTTCTCATACCTGAAAAATGAGGCGTGAAAGGAGTTGAGTGAACTAGATAGACTGTAAGGGCCCTTCCCATTTAAAAATCTATAACCCTGAACTTTTACTGCTCCCACATCTTACTGAGTTGTCTGATGTCAACTCTCATCCAAGATTGTACAGTTTCTCGATGGCTGATAAGGCTGTGCCTCTTCCCTGCCTCATTTGTCTTCCCTTTCCCAGATTCCTCCAGGCTCTTCTGGTAGGAAAAAAAAAAGCTGGGGGAGGGTGGTTAAATACCACCATCCTACTACCTTCTCTCCTAGCCTGGGTCCATCTCACTTTCAGGTTCCAAGGTTCTTTGCTCCCTGAGGGACAGGTGAGGAGATAGCTGGTGTACGTGGAACCCAGAGGCCTTGGCTTCCATCACTCTGTCCCATCCCCATTCCCAGGACCCTCTCCCTAAGGCTGGGTCATTATTTGCCTGGGAACCCCAGTGCCAGAAACCTTCCCGCCCCCACCTAACCCTCTATCCCTCCCCAGTGTGGCCCGGTTAGCAATCTATTTCTCCACTTCTCCACCCACCACATTACCCTCTGAATACTCTCATTATACCATTACTAATTAGAACTGCTCGAAAATTGGCGGCTGCATTAGAGGGAAGACAGTGTGCGGACCATATGGCATAATATCCTATTAATGAACACTCTAAATTCAAACCTAGGTCAGCTGCTCATTTCTTGCCTGTGTCACCCAAGCTAAAGGAGAGGGGGTGGGGGATAAAGCAGCCAACCTTTCCCTCTCTTTCCTTTCTCCCCCACCCCTTCCTTCTAAGCACACATTCCTAGCTAGGGGGTTGCTTGCTGCTTTATCTTCCTGGGTTCTTTTTAAAATGATTATTTTGAGGCAGGCGGGGCTGCGTGTAATGGGAAATAAAATTGTTGAAGCCTGGATAGTGAATGGAGTTGCAAGGATGTTAAGCCCCCTTTTCCTTCTCAGCCTGAGCAGGCTGGCTCGCCCCGCCCCGCCCCCCATAAGGCATGGTAGTCACTGACAGTCAGATCTGGAGAAGATTTTACAGACAGCTGACATCAGAGTACAAGGCAGAAAAACACAGTCTCCAGAGTAGTCAGAGGCCGTGGGTTTCCCTCCCACCTCTAAGAATTCCTACCTGGAATCACTCTCCCTGCTCTGTAAAAGCAAGGGGTTGGACTCGAATCAAATGAATAGAGGTAAAAGGCTCAAAGGCTATTAACCCTCTTATTTTACAAAGGAGGAAACAGAGGCAGAAATTTTTTGAACTGACTTGCCCAAGGCCACACAGTGAATTTTTTAAATTTAAATTTATTTATTTATGTTTTTTATTCGTTAAAACAAACATTTTGGTAACATGGTACAATAAAAAGATTTAATTTTTATTTATGTATTTATTTTAGAATTTCAAAAGCAGAGCTAGAATCCAGGTCATCTGATGCCTAGTTCAGGCTTCTTTGTTCTACGGGGAAGGGTGCAGGATTTGGAATCCGAGTTCAAACCTGACCCTATAGCACTATATAAGCGCTATATGAGTGTGAAGGAAAGCACTGGTTTTAGCCTTTCTTTGGTTCCCTAGATCTTAGCACAATGTCTGGCACATTCATAAAAATTCATTAATAAATGCTTTTGACTAGACTTGACTTATTGGATGTGAGATCCTGGCCAAATGAGGGAGTGTGACTAGACGATCCCTTTTTGTTCCAAATCTATGATCTCAAGACTCACAGTTGCTGGTATGAGGATAGTGACTGAAATCTGATAATTTGGATTTGGTGGGTTGAAAACGGAAAACCTAGAAATGCCATTTATTCTCGTCTCCTTCCTTCCACGCTCTTTCTCCTCTTCATTTAAAGAGGAAATAGGAAAGACACAGAGACGACTGTGAACAAACAGCCAAAGGCACCTGCTACCATGGAAGGAGGTAGAGAAAGTGAATGAATCTCAAGGGATCCCTTGCACTGGCATCAATCTGTGGAGGGCTTCAGGAGGGGATGAGCTCTCAGGTTCTTGAGTGGGTCAGTGCAGAGAGAAAGCAGGAGGGAGGGAGGAGTCTGTGGTCTCAGGTTCTGGGGAAGGTGGGAAGGTCACAGATAGTGAGAGAGAAAGGGTACGAGTCTAATGGGGTAGAGGAGGCACACACATGGAAAAAAAAGGTTTACATAAACAGCAGAGAGACTGCTTAGTCTGGCAGATAGAGTGCCAGAGTTAAGGGTCTGGAAGACTGCAGTTTAAATCTTGCCTCTGAAACTCACTACCTATGTAGTCCTTGGTAAGTGTAAACCTTTCTTTTATCTACAACCCTTAGTACAGAGTACATGGCACATAATATGAGCTTAATGTTTGTTGACCGACTGAGCTTCAGGGAAATCACAGATTTCCTCACACCTTTAAGGTTTATAAGGACTTTTATATACATTTGCTCATTTGATCCTTACAACAACAACGTTGTGAGGTTGAAGCTATTATTTTTGTCCCCGTTTTACAGATGGGGGAACTGAGGCTTACAGAGAATAAGTGACTTTACCTTCAGGGGAAAGAACAATGACCTTGGAATGTTAGAACCTGAATTTGAATCTAAGCTTTGTCACATATTACCTCAGTGACCTTGGTCTCGGTTTCCTTTCTCTGTGAAATGAGGGGGTTGAATTAAATGACCTCTATAGTCAATTCCCACATTTCTGAATCTATGATCCCAAGTGGCTAAGACAGGATTTGAATCCAAGCCTTTCTCGCCTCAAGTTCAGCCCTCCTCGCCACTAGGCCACAGGGCAAAAGGACAAATCAGGCTGTGGGCTGGTAAGGGAAGGAAGAGACCTCCAACCATAGGCTCTGGAGGCAGAGCAGGGACAGGCAGCAAGAAAGAAGGGGGAAGGAGCCTGAATCAAAGTCCAACGTCCCTCTTCTTGAAGTTACTCCCCACCCAAATGAGCTCTTCCACTGCTACTGCCTTCCATCCTTTCCTCTGGAGCCCGAGGAGAGGACGGGAAACTGGGGTATAGGTGACCCAGGCCCGGCTCCTTCCCCCATTGGCCCCTAGCTCTGCCCAGCTCTCTCTGAGCAGGAGACGTGTCTGGAAGGGCCTCCAAGTTCCATCCATCTTGCTGTCACCGGGGTTTCTGCCTAACGATGTAATGTCAGCTGATTCTCTAAACGGATAACCAGCCGCCTGAGCAAGGATTTCATCGTCCCTAATTTCACCTCAAGGTGAATGGCCCTCCTGCCAACCCTGCCTGCCAAGCTCAGGAGCTCAGGGTGGGGGGAAGGGGAGGGAGGTGTGGTGGGGGGAAGAGGGAAAGATGATGAACTGGCCTTGTATGGAAACTGGAATGTTCTCTTCTGCCTCTCCCCCTTCCCCATCCCTCCCCCAGCTGATTCTACTCCCGCCGACTCACACAGAACAAGTCCTCCACCCTCTTCTAAAGTTCCCTTCCTTGTCTAATGCCACCTGGCTCTGATGCTACCACCATGTCCCTCATCGCTTATGTCCAAACAACGTGGGTGCGTTGGAGTGTCCAGAACGCTGGGCTTGGAGTTGCAAAAACCTGAGTTCAAATTCCTCTCCAAGACACAAGCTGGGTGACATTGGGCAAGTCACTTAAATTCTATGTGGTTCAGTTTCCTGTTCTGCAAAATAAGAGGGTTTGAGTCAATGACCTCCAAGGTTCCTTCCAGCTCTAAATAGACAATCCTATAATTCTTTTCGCTTTGTTTGTAATTAAAATTACTTAATGTTTCCTTGTCTTGGGTCCTATTGATGTCATCTTTCTGGGCCTGTTAAACTGGGATAATGAAATAACAGGCAAAAGGCTTTTTTGCAAACCTTCTAGAGCTATACGGGTGTTGTTATTGTTATTATGCCAGCTCTTTCAATCAGCCTTGGGAATCTGAGCCTGGACAAATTTCTGCCCAAGGAACTTTCTACCTTTGCATAGGTCAGTATGGCATTTCCCCAGGGTCTGTGTGTTTTTAGCATAACAGGCATGTGTGTGTGTGTGTGTGTGTGTGTGTGTGTGTGTGTGTGTGTGTGTGTGTGTGTGTGTGCGCGCGCGCGCGCGCGTGCGCATGCGCGTATGTATCTTCTAGCAGAGCAGAAAAGACACTGGACTAAGGAGCCAGAAGACCTGGGTTTTTCTATCCCTGGCTAAATCTTGTGACCTCAAGCCATCCCCTTAATCTATGAGTGTTGGTTTTCTCCTCAGTTAAACAAGAATGAAAATTCCTACTTAACTTTCCTTATATGGCTATTTGGAGAATCAAATGGAGCTAATGGCTAGCAGGACCATAACTCATTTGGAGATATCCAGGATCTACCCCAAGGTTTGGATATGGGGTTATTAGGGTGCAACAGAGAGGCAAATGACAAGGTCCTCTGTTCCTCCACCTTAGTAACTTCCAATGATACTGAATTAAGAAGCAGTATAACATTTTTTAAACATATGTTAGACAGCACACCTCACCCCTGTGGTTATAAGGTATCTAAAGGAGGGGAAGATACCAATAAACACTGGGTTGCCAGGCGCTGAGGATTCAAATACAAAGAATGAAACAATCCCTCCTCTCAAGGGGCTTACTTTCGATGGAGAGATGGAAAAATACATATAGGAGTGATTCACTAATCTTAATAATTCTGTAATAGAATATGAAATAATATAAATTATATGGAAAGGGGCACAGTGCTTTCTGCTTGCTCCAGTCACCTGTGCTTCACAATCTGCCCCTCATGTCCCTGCAATGCCCAGGACCACTGACAACAGCACACCAACCAACCCAGGAGTGGCCTTGTTTTGGTTTCTCCAATTCCCTCACTCCAAAAGCTCTACTGAATTTGTCCCAAGTACTAGAATTCCTTGGTGTGGAATATCCTTGGGTACCTATGAAAGTATTTTGCAACCTGAGGCAAGGTATGTTATTATCTATATTATCTATTTGGATTATTTGTATGGATTTCTTTGGGGTATGTGCAATTGTGGTTTTGTGTGTGTCTCTTTATTGCTTGTGTTTATGTTGAATGTTACCCACCTTGGCAGAGCCATAACCCTTTAAGGCTGACTTTCTTCCAGCTCAATAAATAGTCAGACTGCTCCTATGGGTTTCTTTTTTTGTCTCCATGTTGGGTGAGGATAGAGGTTTATTTCTAGTCAATCCAGTGAGAAAACATAGACAAAGTACTTTGCAAACCCTAAAGTGCTACATTAGTTGTTATTCACATTCTTCCCTATCACATATGCTACATTACAGCCAAAATGGCTTGCTTGCTGCTTTCTATGCATGCCATTCAATATCCCACCTCCATGTTTTTGCATAGGCTGTGCCCTATAACTAAAATGCACTCCTTCCTCTTCCTTAGAATCTCTAGCTTCATTCAAGGCTCACCTCATGTGCCATCTCCTACAGAAAGTCTTTCCTGATTGTTCTAGCCATCAGTGCTCTCTCTGTCTCTCTCTGTGTCTCTGTATCTTTGTCTCTCTCTCTCTCTCTCTCTCTCTCTCTCTCTCTCTCTCTCTCTCTCTCGTTGCCTCATCTATACTGTATATAACATTTCTATGACACATCCTCTATCTCTGCTGACAAAGACAAGTTTTTCATTTGGTCTTTTTATCTCTACTGCCTAGTCCGATGCCTTGCCTATAGAAGGAAGGTTCTTAATAACGTTTGCTGATTGGATTGAAATGGACTGGTTTGAATTGTCTCGGATAGGAGGCTGCCTTACTGTCAGTTCCTCAAACAGGACATTCCATCTCCCTATTCTGTCTTTTCACTGGCTATTCCTTCCCTATACCTGAAAGGTTCTCCCTCCTCCCCTCTGCCTTTTTAGTTTCCTTGACCTCCTTCAAGACTCAGCTCAATTCCACCTTCTGTGGGTGGCCTATCTCTACTGTCTCCCTCTCCCCTACCACCTTCCCTCTAAGATTACCTTTCATTTACAATGAATATATCCTGTATGCACACGATTATTCTCATTTTCTCTCATTAGAATGTAAGCTTCTAGAAGACAGGGACCATGTTTTCGCCTTTCTTTGTATTCCCAGCCCTTAGCACAGTACCTGGCACTTAGTAAGCCCTTAATAAATGCTCGTTGTCGGTTTGAGAGGAGAGAGACGCCTTCCTCTGCCTCAGTTTCCCCATTAGTAAAATGAGTCCATAACAATGACTTGGCCCTGAAAGGGTGCGTCTTACACCCCCTAGACGGAAAGGGAAGAATGTGGGGGAGGGGCAGGCTCCGTCTTGACTGTGCCTCTCCAAGACTAGATAAAGAGACACCGCGTCCCTTTCCCGGGATCCCTGGAGCCAGTCCGGTTCCAGGCCATTGCTGGACCTGGGGCAGCGCATCCCATCTGAGATACCCGCTGGAGCCCGGTGCTTTGGCCTCTTCAGCAGCTTGGCCTCGAAATGCCAGCAGGGGGCCAGCTGGCTGCTTCTCTTGAAGATACTGGACGTCTGGGAATCGAGACAGCCGAGAGGCGACTTAGAACCTAGGGCCACAGAGACCTCCTAGGCATTGGGCCGTGGTGGAGGGTGGGAGAGGTGGAGGTGGGGGTGTGCAATCTGCTCTGCCCTTTCTTCCCCCTTCCCCCTAACCTTGAAAATTCCTGCTCTTTCCCTGGGCAAGTGGGTGGGATGGTTGGACGGATTGCCTGAGTTCTAGTGGGGGGTGGGGGTGGGGGTGGGCAGGTCAGGAATTGGGCTAGGGGCTGGAGCTCTGGGGGTGATGAATATAGGATGGGGCCTATACTCAAGGGGCCTTGGCAGGCACCGGTGGCCCGTCCCCTCTCCCATAGAATCCGTCTGTCGGTCCATCTCAGTTCCCGTCCCTTCGCCAACCGCCCCCCTCCCCGCCCCGCGCCTTACAGAATGATTTGATCATTTCCCTTTGTCAAGAAATCCCCCAGATCCTCTTCTCTCCCCCCTGAATAAATATCCCGGCGGGGGCCCGGGGGCTTGGTAAATAACGGTCACTGTCTCCCCCCCCTTGCTGGCGGGGTGGAGAGTTAGATGCATTCATCAATGCTCACATTTAACTAGTCATCTGCTCCGCCCCCACCACCACGCCACCCGCCCCCCCCCCCAATTTATGCAACGATAAATTAGAAGCAAGATTTTCCAGGGCCAGGAAAAGAGCTACGAGACAGGAGCTGAGTGTCCGGTTCCCCATTCCCCCTTCCATGGTGTGGGAGGGGGAATTCCACCTAAGCGAGACACCCCTCCCCTCCCCCCGCCCTGGAGAGGGGAGAATGGGACGAAGAGCCGGTAGCGTCGGGAAACGAGCCCCGGTTTTAGTCAGAGAGCCTGCGATGGACTCCCGGCAGGGTCGCTTTCACTGCCTGTGACCTTGGATACCTTGCACGTCTGTTTTCTGGGTCTCAATGTCCTTCTCTGTAAAATGAGGAGGCTGGACTAGAATGACGGCGTGGGTTCCTTATAGTTCTGAAGCCTAGGACGGACTCTTCCAGAACTGGCCTAGATCTGTAAAAGGAACCAGCGCCATGACTCTTACACTCAACTCACTTTGAACCTATGGTCTCTCCTCAGCCACCAAGGCGGCCTTGACAAGACGCAGCTCGATCCTGCCAGCTCCAGCTGTGCCCAGCTGTGTCCAGAGGGAGGCTGAGCAATAGCAGAGAGCTGGAGGAGGCTTTGTCGGCTCTCTCTCCAGCTCAGAGAAAGTTCAAATGACAGCATACCCACAGGCCCAATCTCCTCACATACACAGCCCAATTCTGCCTGGAGACCCTGGCTTACATTCCCCTAGCCTGCATTCAGCAGCTCCAATCCCCCAAGCTGGAAACAAAGGATCAATCAGTCAGTCAGGAAGCATTTGCTAAGAATCCTACTATGTGCCAGGACCTGCACCAAGTGCTGGGGACACAAGGACAAAAAATTAAATAGTTCCTCGAGTAGTTTATATTCTATGAGGAAATAACCTGTTCAAAAATATATACACAGTAATTTGGGGGTGGGGTGGGGATTAAAGGGTTTGGAGCTCGAGATGACCTTGGAGGTCATCTACTCCATCTCTGTCATTTTACAGAGCTCAAAACAGAGGTCCAGACGGTGCCACAAAGGGACTAAGGCAGGATTCAAACCCAGCCCCTCTAATATTGAACCCAATGCTATTTTCTTGACAGCACCCATCTTTGCTACCTCTTAAAGCAACTTGAGTATTTAAGGCAGGGGTTCCTAATGTGAGATACAAGAAACTTGTCAATGGGGGGGGGTGGTACAAGGAATATTTGGTAAATAACTATATTCTCTTCTTGAAATTAAGTAATCTATTTCTTACCTGAATGTATGTATATGGCAATCTGAAATTTATTTCATTTAATAATTTATTTCCTTTCATATTGGATAGGGGGTACAGAAAGGTTTACTTACAGGCAAGGGGCACAGGAACCAAAAAAAAGGTTAGGAACCCTTGGTTTAGGAGAAATCTCTACACAAATTTTACAAGTTCCACGGGGCTGATCTTCCCACTCCCATCACATCCCCTGCATGACTCATGGCTACATGGCCACGACAACCGTGGCCTTCAATGGCTAATTTGATCCTCTGGCTAGGAGAGGTTAAAGCCTCTGTCCCCATCCATATCCAGTACAAACCAGGACAACATCCAGTATCTGAGAAGCTTTTTGTCTCAGCACTGAGAGGGTTGGTGATACAAGGGATCAGGTAGGTACTTCTCTTGGAGATATTGAAGCATGGGAAAAAGTCTACCTTGTTGGCCCTTTCCCATGTCTGGAATAGGGACTAGAGAGCAGTCTGGCTTTCTGGAAATGGGCAGGTCCACTTGAGACACATATACATTGTGTGTTTACTTAATGTCTCTACATGTACATATATATGTGTGTACTCTACATTTGGGAAGGGGGGAATGGGTGTTGTATTCTGTACATGTGTATGTATTATTGGTAGGAATATTAACATGAGGCTTTAAGGTTTACAGAGATCTTTATGTGCAGCATCATTTAAGCCCCACCACAAACAAGGCAGGTCCTAGGTGGCATTATTAGCTCTGTTTTACAGATGAAGAAGCTGAAGTTCAGAGAGGTCAGTTGACTTGTCTGTGTTCCTAGAGCCAGTCAATGTCAGAGGCAGGATCTGAATTCCAGGTCCAGGACTCCCTTGAACTCCACTGCCTCCATATGTACATTAACACCTCTATTTAGCATTTCAGGTTTGGTACAATTGCATGTATCTTTCATGGAAGGAAGGGCAGCAGGATGGTAGAAAGTTAGGTGGATTTGAACTTGGACCCAGTTAACCAGGTTCCAATCCTGACTGCCAAATCCTATGTGACCCTGGTAAAATCATATAGCTCGCTTCTCTCTCTCTCTCTCTCTCTCTCTCTCTCTCTCTCTCTCTCTCTCTTTCTCTCTCTCTCTCTCTCTCTCTCTTCCTCTCCCTCTCCCTCTCCCCCTCCCCTCCTCCCCACACATGAATGTATATTCTTTATATAAATGCATATATTTATATAAATACAGGGCTCCCTGTGACTGAGTGAATAAATGAGTGAATGAATGAATGAGAACATGTACTGTGTGCCAGGTCCAATAAAATAAGGGGGTTGGACTAGATGGCTCAAAGGTCCCCTCTAGCTATAAGTCAGTGATCTATGGCGTACCCTATGCCTTCTCTAATATTGCACTGACTATTGGCTCTGCCAGATCCATGGATGAGTGCTCAGAGGGAATGTGTCCCCATCTTCTGCAAATGCTCCTGTGTGCCTGCCTGCCCTGTAAGCCTGTGTGTGCACACCTGCCCCTTCATGGAGGGCATGTTCCTATCCCCGGGCACTCTGCGTTGGAATTCAGCCCTTTGCCAGCATGTTCCCCGTTTACTAACTATAAACCATCTGATTTATATTCATTAACCAGTACTCGACAGTGGCTTTGGGTCGGTGGTGGGGAGGTGGGGGAGACCCGGGCAGGGTAAGTCCTAACAAACTTCCAGCTCAGGACATGCCTCAATCGACAAGCCAACTGCGTTTCAGCTAATTAAGGGGCTCTAATTGTTGTCCAGGACAAGAGTCCCCAGGGCATGGGCTTTGTAAATAACTACCCCTTCCCCAGCCAACCTCCATCCCTCACATGCTAAGCCTTCCCTCCCTTTCTCCCTTTCTCCCTTCCTCCCTTCCTCCCTCCCTCTCTCTCTCACTCCCATACCATAGAACCCAGCCACAAGCAAGGAAAAGGAAGCAGAGGGTGGAAGAGCATAAGGGTACACCTAGTGCTCAGGGGTGAGGAGGCAGAGGAGAAGGGGTGGAAGATTTGGGGATGGGACCTATCCCCCCACCCACCCACCTTGTTGTTTTTTTTGTGTGTGTGTGTCTGGGGCTTGCGGTGAGACAGAGGCCCAACAGTCAGTGGTGGGGCTGGGGTAATGGAAAACAGGAAACTCTAGGGAAAACTGACCTCATCCAGAAAGACCTGAAACATACTGAGCATACACACACACACACACACACACACACACACACACACACACAGCTCACAGCTCCATGCCAGGGCTAACTCTAATACCCCTGCTCAGTTTAATTTTCAGCCAAGTCACCCCTAGAACTCAAGGGCAAGCCCCAGAGTTGCTGCTGCTAGTAAAATAAATAACATATACTTTCTAAAAAAGTAACACAAGAGGAAGAAAAAAAGACTTTGCCAATCTACACAACTAACTTAGCCCAGTGCCTGGCACATAGTAGGGGCTGGATAAATGTTTTTTGACTGACAACACAGTAACTCCATTGATGCTTGTTCAGCTGTTTTTCAGTTGTGTCTGACTCTTTCTTGACCCCATTTGGGGTTTTCTTGGCAAAGATCCTGGAGTGTATTTGCCATTTCCTTCTCCAGCTTGGTCTCTGAGGTCCCTTCTATCAACAAATCCCATGAACTTAAGTGCCGACGGGACAGAGTAATAATAAAAGACCACTGTGAGTTATGGTTAAGCAAGAAAGGCTTCTTGGAGGAAGGAGACTTTGAGTGTGTCTAAAAAAGGGGTTGATCCAGTCATATGAAAAGCAGGTTCAACTTATACAGAGCAGATGACCTTGTCTGTGTTGAGAAACAATGAAAAGCATGGTTTGATTGATGGGATGGAGTACAGAGTGAGGATGTGTGTCTGGGCCCACACGGGGAAGAGAATTTTTATACAGCCCATCAGGGGGCTCTTACAGTGCCTGAAATATTATATAGTTAACTCTTGATTATTATTATTACATAGTTAACCCTTAGCTACCTAAGAGGATTCAAGAAAGACCTTATGGAAGTGACAAGGACTTGAGCAAGGTTTTGAAAGGTGGGTAGGATGTCAACAGGCAGAAACGAAGGTGAAGTCATTCTATGTGTAGAGACCAGTATGAGCAAAGGCCCTGAGGTGGGAAAGTATAAGGCATATTTGGGAGATAGAGAATAGTCCAGTCTAACAGGTCTCCTCCTACCTTTCTAGTCTTTTTATATGCTACTCTCCACCATGTATACATCAATACTCTCCACTTCAATCCAGTGACACTGCCCTCCTTGCTGTTACAGAAATAAGACACTCCATCTCTCTACTCCTAGTATTTTCTCCAGGCATCTTCTCGGACTATCCCTTGTGCTTGGAATTCTCTCCCTCTTCGTTTATACCTACTGGCTTCCCTGGTTTCCTGAAGTCTCAATTAAAATTCCACTTTCTATAGGAAGCTTTTCCCAATCCCTAGTGTCTTCCCTCTCTTAAGTATTTCCTATTTATCCTATACATAGCTTGTTTGTCCATATTTGTTTACCTGTTGTCTTCCCCATTAAATCGTAAGCTTCTTGAGGACAGGGACTGTCTTTTTTGCCAATTTTTGTATCCCCAGCGCTTAGCACAATGCCCGGCACATAGTAGGTGCTTCCTAAATATTTACTGACCAAATGTCTGCCAGCCTGACTTAGTGACCTTGAGGTCCCTTCAGGTTCCCACAGTTCTATACCTTGAGCCTCTTAACTTCAAATTCAGGGCTCTTTCCATAACATCACATTGACTCTTGAGATTTTGTAGAAAGAGTTAGTCTACGACAGGAAAAAAAAACCCAAACATTTTATGCCTTCCCAAGTCAAATCAATATTATTTTGCAAATTTTACATTATGATATTCTGAACACTCCATTCATAGGGAGTAATAAGAGCATAGCTTGTAGGTCTCAAAGAATTTGTGGATGGATGAAATAACCTAAGTCCATGAGTATATAAGAATCTTGGATGCATCAAGAAACCTGGAAAAAAGAAAAAGTAAATTTCTATTCTTCTCCCCATCTCCACCCCCTTCTCCCAACCCTACCTCCCAACCCTCATCTGAAATAAAAATTAGAGAGTTATTAGGAGTTTCATTAGGGGTGAGCAGGTTAGTAATGAAATTACATTTCAGCTTCTTCTCAGTCTCTGTAAGTATTAAGTGGTTTGATCAATGGCGTTCACACAATTAATTTTGCCTGATTGCGAGGGTGAAGGTATCGACAGTTGTGTTTCACACCTTGGGCTTTGTCTCCAAGCCAAACGTGCCTTCAGGAGGGTTGGTGGGGGTGGGGAGGTACTCAGCCTCCTGGGGTAAGGGATCTGGAGACAGATGGGAGACATATCTAGCTGCAGTTCAAGCAAAGCATCACATACATCCCTACACTGGGGCGGGGGTAGGAATTAGGGGGCAGGCTTAGAGAGAACCAAGGCATTTAAGCACATTCCTGAGAAGGAAAGCATGGAATCTAAGAACTAGATGAAATTAGGAGAGGTCATCTGGTCCAATCCCCTGCCTTTAGGCAGGTAAATATGTAGTCAGTATAACCATCAGGAGAGCTGACTGTTTTCCTCTCCTAGGGAGTCTCCAGGAAGGGGGGTAGGGGGAGAGGGGAGAGAGGATAGAGCACAAACTCTACCCCTCAGTACTTTGCTCCAGTTTTATGCACCATACAACCAGAAAGTTCTTTTTTATGTCTGAGCTAAATCTTTCCTGCTTAAAATCAATTGCATTGCCCTACTTTTGGTCTGTGGGGGACTTGGAGATTTCCCTGTGAGAAAAAAAAATCCTTCACAAGCTTAGAGATAGTAGTCCTTAACTCCTTTAATTTTTCCTGGTAATACCTTCCACTGCTGTGACCACTTGCAGTACTCATCCTGGACCTTGTCAAGTTTTCTTACATTTTTAAAAATAGTATTTTATTTTTACCCAATTACCCAATTTACCCAATTTTTAACATTTTTTTTAAATTTTGGGTTCCAAATTTTCTCCCTTCTTCCCTGACTTCCCCCCTCCCTAAGATGGCATTCAATTTGGTATAGATTATATTTGTCACATTTTTTAATGCATAATAGCCCAGAGTCAATCAATGAATCAATAAACATTTATTAAGAGGTTCCTGGGTACCCGGCCCTGTGCCAGGCAATGGAAATGCAAAGACAAAAATAAAGCCAATCCTACCTTCAAGGAGCTCACATTCTATCAAGGGAAACAACATGCAAGTATAAGTAGATGCCAAATATGTACAAATGTGTCCAAAGATTCAAGGTCTATTGGCAGAGGCAATGGTAAGGCACTAGCCTCTGTCCAGGATAGTGGTGATGATGTTAGAAAAAGCCTCAAGGAGGCTGCCATAATACCTAAGATGAATGAAAGCTTTAATGAAAGAAAACTTTCCCCATCTTTGCATGTCATCATCTTTAGGTGTATTTCAGAATCCAGTTGGCCTCTTTCCACAGCAGACTTGAATCAATTCCTCCTCTACTTTTAATTCTGGGTTTGGAGTGGGGCTGCTATAAGTATGTGGGCTGAAATGAGATGAGAATTTAGAAATAGGGTATGGGAGGGTTGGGGCAGGTGTAGAGGATTGCTGGTGACTGTATCAAGAGCCAGCATGGAGTGTAGTTGATAGGGTGCTAGATAGGTCAGCAGATCCTGGGTTCAAATCCTTCCCCCCACACTTGCTAAAAGCATAATCCTGGGCAAATTATTTAATACCTATGTTTCTCAGGTTCTTAACCTGCAAAATGGGGAGGAAGTGGACTTAGTGGCCTCAAAGGTCCCTTCTAGCTCTATGATCTATAAACAAAGCAGGGATTTGAGAGAAGAAAAGACACATCTGTAAAGCTGAGCTATTTTCTTGGTTGGACTCATTCTCAAATGGGCCACACAGCACATAATACCCCAAATTACATCTTTTTCAGGTATCCCTCCCTGAATAACTCAATATAAAACTGCCACCCGCCGTCCAATTCTCCCTTCAGCTGCTTCCTTATGTAATGCCATTACATCAAGCGAAAAATCAATCACTGCGCATCCTAAATGAATGCTTCTGATGCCTTCATGACCAGAAGACTTCCATTTGCATTTTCATGTCCATCTGACTGAGAACCCCTATAAGGGAGTGTCGTGCATTCAACACACCCTTACATGCATTGGAATGATGAGGAGTTAATAGTTTATAAAACATCTTCCTCATAACCAACACTGTCTGACTCCAGCCTACCTTTCCGAGCATACTACTCCCCTTCATGTATTCCAGCTAAAATGGCCTCCATGCATTGAATCTCCCACCTCTGTGCCTTTGTCTAGGCTGTGCTCATGCCTGGAATACAGTCCCTTCTCACTTCCTCCTCCTTTTAGAATCCCTAGCTTCCTTTAATGCTCAGGTCAATATATAGTTCGAATCATATTTCTTGCTTTATCAATGGGGAAAGAGGGAGAGAACTTGGAACTTAAAAAAAAACATATTTTTTAAAAAGCTGAGATCAAACACCACTTTCTGCATGAGGCTTTCCCTGTTGCCCTCACTATTGATGCCTCTGCCCTCCCACCCGTTACCGTATATTTACTTTGTATATGTCTTTGTCTATTGATGTGTGCATTTGTTTCTCCCAATAGAAGGTAAGCTGTTTGTGGACAGGGACTGTTTTGTTTTTGACTTTTTATCACCAGCACCTGACAGAGTGCCTGGCACATAGTAATAAATTCTTGTCAATCAAACAACAAACAGTTGTGTGGTCCATTCCAGCTTTAGTGCTACCATACCATGACTCAGTACTCACTCAGTTACACAAACTGGAAGGGGAGCATTCTGTTTGCCCCCAAACCAGGGCCTTATCAAAAAGGGTAATTAGTATAGCCAAAATCTTGTTCTCATTGAGGGAAGTGGAAAATAATAATTAAAGCTGATATTTATATGGCACTTTAAAGTTTGCAAAACACTTTACATATATTATCTTATTTGATCTTTACAACAGTCCTAGGAAATAGGATCATTAACTTCATTTTACAGATGAGGAAACTGAGGTTCATAACAACTTGCCCAAGGTCATCCAGCCAGTTGATTTCTGAAGGGGAGCTCAAATCTCACCAGAGAGTTTTGGAAAAGACCCACATTTGCTCCATACAAAACTTTTTAGAATATCCCTAGCCTCTAGAATGGAAGCTAGTCCTAGAACTGGGGGAAACTAAATGTCAGAGGAATCCATCCAGTCCTGTGGATTGAAGTATGTATACAGCTCTTCCAAGATTTTTGCCGGAGCAGACCCTTACCCCCAAGCCTGAAACTGCTTCTTCCACTCAATTCTCTTATGTTAAGAATTCAAGGAAAGACATCAATCTGACTTTTGTGCTGGCCTCGGATTGTCCCTAGCGCTCTGTCTCCCTACCTGGGCCAGGCCCTTTCTCTGTAGGTATGTAGATAGATTGAGGAGGGGTTTGGCAGGGGTGGGGGGGAGGATGGGGAATCAATGAGACTAGTGGAAGTGAGGAAATTCTCTCCCTATTTCAGGCTCTATAAGAGTGCCCCTCCAGAACAGGGGAGTTCATCCCTAAGAACCATTGGCATGTCAAAATTGGAGACAAAGAGAGTGGCAGAGGGAAGGGGAAAGAGAAAAAAAGGAAAGAAAAGAGACAAAGACATAAAGAAAAAGAGACAGATGCTAGAAGACATGGAGAGAAAGAGAGACACAGAAAAAAATTGAGATAGAAAAGAGATACAGAAGGAGAAAGTCAGCAAAAGATAATTGGACTGGATCTCTAACTTTCTTCCTGGTTCTAAAATTGTATCATTCTATGAGAGACAGAAACAGAGACAATTGAGAAAGACACAGAGAAAGACAGAAAACAAAGAGACAGACTGAGAGAACCAAGGAAAGTCAAGGCATTTTATTGTTTTCTCTATTCAAATGTGAAAGGAAAAGTCATTTCATAAGATGCCTCGCAGCCTCGTATTTAAGAAAAATGCCTGGAATTAAGTTCCTAAAAAGCTAGGAAAGCTGAACCAGACTGTCATCAGGGCTTGAAATGAGATTTTATATTTTTTCCCCTTCCTGGGCACTGATCCACTGACGGATAGGCCAGAACTGGCAGCAGGAGCCTGGGAGGGATTACTCCTCGTTTGTTTGAGTTACACTGGAGCCGGGAGCCCACCCTGGGGAGGGACTACGGTGGCACTACCGAGAGATGGCTGTCAAATCCCTAGACGGCAGAGACGGGGCTGCTTTTTTATTTCTTTTTCTGGTTCTGGGACCAACACAGGATGAACGCCCCTGTCTCAAAAACCTCTTTCTCTTTGCCCTCTCCACCCCCCTCCCCCAAGTCCTAATCTGTTGAGCGATTCTAATGAGCTTCAGGTGAGGCCTCTAGCGAGCAGAACCAGGAGGCTGAAAAGAATGAGAAAGCCAGCAGTGTGTGGCTGCAGGCAGGGTGGGGGAGGGAGGTGAGGACCAGGAAGGTGGCCAGCAGAGTGGCCAGTAGCAGTGCTCCCCACCCCCACTCCCACTCTGCCTGAGACGCTCCCGGCATCCTGCCAGTCACAGCTGGAGAGGACAGGGAGGCTGGAAAGTTTGTCTCTGTCAGCAGATCTTTATGGAGGGAAAGTCAAGGTGCTCCCATTCTCCCCCAGCCTCCCCCCACCACGCATCTGAGTCAAGGGGATGTTGGGGCAGGTTGCCAATGTCACTGCTTTCACCTTCACCAAAGACATTGCCTTTTTTTCTTTCCCACTCAGGCAAGGGAGATCTAGAAGCAAGCCTGTCCCATCTGTCCTCCGGCTCACATGTCCCCTCCCTCAAAGTCCTGGTGCCCTAGTTTGAGACACTCTCCCCCCAAAGGCAACAAGATCTCTCCCCAGGATGCCAGACTATTGCTTAAAGGGATTAGGGACTCAGGTCACTGTTGCTTTCTCTACTACTAGAAAAAAGGCAAATTCTCTTCTAGCCCTCCCTCACCCCATCACCCTTGTTTTTGTTCACTACTGGGATGAGTGGATGATCAACCCCACTTCCCTTTGGACACTAGGTTTGGAGACTGCCTTTTGCCTCTGCTGGTCCTTTTCACCCTCTCTGGGATATTATCCACTCTATTCCCAGTCCTTCTCTCTTCACTCCCCTGCTCTCTTCCCTCACTGGCTTGGCATCAGGCAGCATCCAAGACCCAGCCAGGCTGGAAGGTCCCATTTATCCATTTGCTTTTCAGCCAATCTTTCTCTATGACTGTCTCTGTGCCTTTTTTTTTTTGTTCTGTGATTTTGCCCACCCACCCTCTTAAAGAGACAAATGCTTCATGTTTGTCTGAATTCAAAGCACACGGGAAAAGTATCTGCCTGAATCTAGTTCGTGCTGATCTGTGCCCTTAATGATGTAACATGACTTTCCTCAATGAACAGGTCTGATCTTCCTGTCTCTCTCCTGCTTATCAAAATCCTTCAATAGTTTCTTATGTACTTGAAAAGCTACCCTTAGCCTGGCATGCCAAAAATTGCCTTCATAATATATAGGTCTTTTCTGCTTGAACATCTTCTGGGGTTCTCTGTTGCCTATAGGATGAAACTCAAACCCCTTAAGCTGACTTTTAAGACCCACCACAATCTGCTTCTAGCCTTCTTTTCCTAAAGCAATGGGGTAGGGTAGTAGCTAAAATACTGAGGAGCAGCTAGGTGGCACAGTGAGTAGAGCACCCTGGCCCTGGAGTCAGGAGGACTTCAGTTCAAATTTGACCTCAGACATTTGACACACTTACTAGCAGTGTGACTTTGAGCAAGTCACTTAACCTCAGTTGCCCTGCCTTCACCTCTCCAAAAATAAATAAAACACTGAGGCTAGAGTTAAGAAGATCTGAGATCAAATGCTACCTCAGGCTGTGTGACTCACTTTAATCTCTCCCAGCCTCAGTTTCCTCCTCTGTAAAATGAGAGGTTTGGACTGGATGGTCTCTGAGGTCCTTTCTAGCTCTGGAGGTATGAGCCACTGCCGTCTTTTTTAGGAATGAGGAAACTGGGGCTCATAGAATCATATGTATAAAGCTAGAATGGACCTCAGAGGACAACCAGTCCAACACCCCTCATTTTACAGATGAGGAAACTGAGACATAGAGCTTAAGTCACAGGTGTAAAATAGGAGGCCAGGGCATGCAGCCCACAAAATTCCTGCATATGGCCCAAATCAAATTAAAATGTAATTGGGAAATACTTAACAAAATCAATAAAAATACAGTAAAACATAGATAATATTTCTAACTAAAGCAACATGCATACTTATGTATGGATTATTGGCTTCCATTTCTTATTTGAGCTTGACATCACTTGGGCAAGTGACTTACCAAGGCCACACAGATAGCAAGCCTTTGAGGTAGAACTTCAAGCCAGGTACTCTGACCTCAAAGACACATATTATGTTCCAGACAAACTGAATTACTACCTGTCCCCTAAAATTAACATTTCATCTCCCTACCTTGATGTAATCACAGGCTCTGTTTGGAATGTACCTCTTCACGTCTCTCAGAATCCCGTTCTCCCTTCAAGGTTCATCTAAGGTCCCACTTTCTCCATGTAACCTTGCCAGCTGGAAGTGATCTCTCCCCAAATTACCCCAGAGCACTTCATCTAGATTTTACCTCTGCCTCAATTAAGTATTGTCTTGTATTATATGTGGGCCTTTTAGTAAAATATAAGCAGAGAAGGACTATGTGATTTAAAAACAAATCTTTATATTCCCTAGCAGAGTCTCATACATGGTTAAGAAAAAGAAAAGAATTAAGGGGACCAGCTGCCACAGTCAAACCCTAGCCCCCTCCCCCCACACGCTTAGGGTATTTTCCTTTTATTCCTTGGTCTTTAATTGGTCACATGTCTGAGCTGCTGGGACAGTGGCTTCTTCTGTTTTTCTACCACTTCTTCCAGTTTGTGCCTGACTTCCAGAACCTATGGAAGATGTTAGAATCCCCAGAAGACAGGTATATATTGATGGCAATACTAAACAGAAAAGGCCATTACCTGCAACAGATCGAGGGTATAACTGATTTCAAAAGAGTCAACACTAGGCCTGAGATAAGACTTCAAGTGCTACTTAGCACAGGGTCACAGACAATAAGTGTCTGAGGTCAGATTTGAACCCAAGCCTTCATAACTCCAAGTCCAGCGCCTGTCAGATATGCCAGACCACTGTGCTAAGATTGTATAGGCAGGTTCCTGGCATCTATAAATGCCCCAAGCTCAGGAACAGACCTTCACTCTGAGTCCAATTCTTCTGCCAACCCAATATAGTACTGAATGACAGCCGCCTACCTCCAGCTCAGAACAAGAACCTAAGGAGGTCAGCCAGGTCCACAGAGCCTGGGAACATGATAGGAGGTGTGTCTCACAGGCATTTTCAAAGAAGATCGTAAGGGCCCCTAAATTCTCCCCAAGTTAGCTACTTGGCCAGGCCTGGCCCTTCTCTGTCATGGGAAACTCTGTCATCCCTCCTTCAAAGAGGAGGTGGGAGTAGAGCTGGGGTGACGTGGGGTGAGGCCAAGAAGGGAGGGTCAACCTTAAGGGGCAAGGTTCATCCACATCCCTGAGGCCCGGCTGGTAACTAAGGGGTTTGTCCTTTAACAGAGAAATGAGTTTCATTAATCCCCCCTCCCCTTCCCACCTCCCCTGTGCTGAGGCAAGTTACATTTGATCGCTCCCACCCCTGACTGCTCTCCTGTGAGAGAGGGGCCTGGAATTAAGTCATCTCCCCTTCACTACCCCCATTCCTTCTCCTTCCTTCCCACGTGGTCCTGGTGCTGGGAGAATAGGACTGGGTGAAAATGTCCCCTGAGGTCAATGTCCGGCTTGGAGGAGGAGCAGAGCCATACTCTGGGTAGGCAGATGGGCCCCACCTCACTGAAAGACTAAAATGAAGGACTCTTTTTAATCCTCCTTTTAATAAATACACCTGATATTTATGCCAGGAAATCCCATTCCTTCAGGCAGATCTCCCTTATATCATGTTTATTAGAGTGTATATCTTGGTTAGATTGTAAATTTCTTAAGAACAGAGACAGTGTCATTTCCAGTTCACTTCCACCAGCCTTTATAAAGTGCTGACACACAGTAGATGCTTAACAAATGCTTATTGACTGACAGAATGAATGAGTGAAATGAATGACTGAAATTTCACAAACTGGAACCAAGGCAACAAACTTGGAACTGGGTGAAGAAAATGGAACCCTCCCATTCATATTTTCTTCTATAGCCCCAGGGGCTTCCTGAGCTCACCAAATAGGGAGCCCTGGAAGCTTATTGAGCAAGGGAGTGACATTGTCTGTTCTTTGCTTTAGGAACATCCTCAGCACCTTGCCTCGAGCCTGGTATGTATTAATGAATGTTTGCTGAGCTTAAACGGAATCTGTGTGACATCAAGTCTCAAACTTGTCAGGCTATAAGCACTATTTAAACACTATTACTATCATTATTTTTAATGTTCCAGGGAATAGTCAAAGAGTCAGGTGGACAGTGACACCCAGGTGGTGTAGTTTCCTAACCTTGTATGAACACAGGCCTTGGCCTATGGGCTGTATGAGTGGAGGGCTGGAGGGGCACTAGGGAGAGAGGAGGTTGTTTCTCCACCCTCTTGGCAGAGGATGAGAAGGATAAAGCTAGCTGGTCAGTTAGCTGTCGGGCTAAGTGGGAGACTTCTCCAGGCTCTGGGCACAGAAGTTAAACAGTTGGGGGTGGGGGCTTGATGGAGACACCTTATTGGGAAGTCTGTAGAGGTGAGACTGGGAGCGGCTTTGCCTTCTCCAAACTGAGGGGCAAACGGCCCATTTCTGTTCACAGAATCTCAGAATCTCAGGTGGAAGGGTCAGACCTCAGAGGGCATGCATCCCAATGTACATCTCAACAAGGATCCTTCCCCATCCTCCACCCTTTCCTTTGGGTTGCCAACCATAGCAGAAAGCATTCTCTGAGTTTAAAAGAGGGGTCTGGGCTTAGGGAGGGGGGCTATCTCCCAGCTGGTTTGAGCCCCGTTCCCTATCACCGAGCCGGGCCCCCAGCCTCCCGGGCACTTCACTCCTTTGCCAACCTCTCCTCCGCCGCAGGGCCATGCTTGGCCAGTCCCCCTCGGTTGCCTTCGCCTCACCCGCCCCCGGGCCCTCTCCCCTTCCTCTCCGGGAGGTCACCCTAACTTCCCCCCGCCCGCGGCTCTCCGGGTCAGTAGGCGAGGCAGCCCCGGCAGGCTGATCAGACGGGCGGCCGCCCCCGTTGTCAGCTGGCTTGATAAACGTGGGTGAGACTGGTTGGACTGGGGATGAGGTGGGGCTGGGGGCCCAGTCCTAATCTGCGACCACATCACTCGTTTGATGGGAACAAAAATCCTGCGGCAGGAGAGATCAAACTAACCGTATTGGAGCATGAAAAGGAAAGCGGCCTTTCCAAGGGGGAGGGGGAGGGAGGAGTGGGGGGCGCTGGGCTGGGGGCGCTATCTCCCGGGATCTGACCCGCTGTCCGCGGGCTGTCACGCAGCCCGCAGGGGAGGGAAGGAGCCGAGTTGTTTTTCTGTCCCTCAGAAGGTACAAAAGAAGCCCCATTAATATGTACCTGCCTTTGAAGCTCGCCTTTGAAAGCAGGACGCCTGGGTCCCAGCCAGGCCGCAGAGAAATAGACGATAACCTACCCCCACCCTGAACTCTGCCCAGCCCTCCCCCTCCCCCTCCCCGCCCTCCTCACTCCCCCTCATTCCCCACTTTCGGCACTGGGGATCAAAGGCCTCGACAGCCCCCTTCCTTGCCAGGCCTGTGCCTTCTGCAGCCCCAGCTACTGACAGATGGGCCGAGGTGGGAGCCTGAAGCCCTTGCTCCCTACCCTCTCAGCCTTGGGCTCCTACTGCTCCTTAGGGCTACAGAGTCCTAGCGAGTAGTCTGGTGGTGATTCCTACTTCCTGGTCTCGAACTTTCAATGCCTGGGCCCCCCAAAGACAGGATGTTAGCAAAGCCCCCCTCTAACTTTGCGTTATTGCAAACCTCTCCCCAAACGGAGGGGAGCCCCCGCGTGCTGTGCCTAGCTCCCCGGAATGGAGGGTGGGAGGGGCTGTTTGGGCCGGATTTATATCTATCCTACGGCTGAATTCGACAACATCTGGAGTTTTTAGCTCAGGAACATTTTAAACTTTCAGCTTAATTCCCCATCGGTGTCATTTCTCAGCTTGCTGTTTGCATTCCAGGCAGCCTGGAGAAGTGCCATGTTTGGCTGGGATCTAATGAATAGTGAGATTGGTCTAGGGGAGCAGGGGGACACAGCCTTCTTTCCCCACTGCCACCCCTAGCATTCCCACTAAATCTCCTTTCTCCTTGTTACCTGTTTGCCTTAGTTAATTGGCAGTGGCAGTGGATGGCAGTGGCTGGCCCAGATTGGGGATGGAAGGAGAACAGGTGTCTTTTGCTTAGACTCTACCTGATTTCCATCACCACCCCCATTCTTACTCTAGACTGCTTCCTTTCTCCTGCAATCTTTATTCCCTCACCTGGACTGTCAGCTCCTTGCTCCCCCATCACCCCATTTCCTGGCCTCCCACTTCCCTTCAGTGGAGCTGATCAAAGGCAGGAATGGGAGAGCAATTAATGAATCCCTCTTCTCCCCACCCTTCCCCCTTCCTCTTTGGATGTCTTCCTGCAGGTGAACATCAGCATCACTAGGGCAGCCATGCCTAGGCTACTTCCTCCCCTGTTTCTCTTTGCCCCTACCCTGTGAACTGTAACCTCTTCCCAAAAATATACATGGGTGGGGGAGGGGGAGTTTCTATTCTTTCCTGGTTGCCAGGCCTATTTGTTACATTAAGGACAAAGAGGGAATGCAAGGGAAATCTCAGTGACTGGAATCATAGGACCTGGGTTCAAGTCCTGCTTCTGAAGCTATCTGTGATTTCAAGTGAGTCATTTAACCCATCTGGGTCTCAGTTTCCTCATTTGTAAGATGAGGGGGTTGGACTAGGTGGCCTTTAAGATACCTTCCATCTCTACATCTGATTCTTATGATTTTACATAAACAGAGAAGAAACCATAGTCACTGCATGGCATTGTCTGAACTAGAATGTGAATGTCCCCAGTTCCTACTTACTTGATTCCCAGGCAGAAAAGGATTTGAAAAAAAAAAAAGGATCCCTTCCCCTTCTTTGCTCAGGAAGTTAAGAAAATGTCAGAGTTAGAAGGAAACTAGAGAATATCTAACCCAACCCCTTCACTTTGCTAATGAACGAGAAAATTGAGGCCCAGAGAGAGTAAGAGACTTGGCCAAGGTCACATATAGAGTTGGTGGCAGAGCCGGGACTCAAACCAAGTCTGGTCACTCTGGCCCCAGGGCACTTCTCACTGGGCGGTATGTCTCTTCTTCAGTAGTCCCTTATTCTCCACTCTATCCAGGGCCATGGTCATTTAGAAATATAGGGATTTTTGTCAACTATGTAAATATAATGTGCGTGTATGTTTAAAGCTAGTAAAGCTTTAGACTATATTAAGACTTTGGGAGTATACACACATATATAGACTATATATAAGTTCCTCATCATATATAATTGTATACAGTTTACATATACATATATAGTTGCCCAAAGACTTTGTATCTGTAGATATGTATATACATCAATATGTGTATGTTTGTGCATATGAGTGTGTAAGGATGTCTCAAAAGTCTTAGGGAAGTTTTAAGGTATTAATGCTTTAAACTGTACCAAGAATTTGAAGGAGAATTTAAACATGCATACATATGACCATATAAGTTCCTCATCATATATGTATGTATGTGTATATAATCGTATATAACTATATATAGTTATATTGATTGTGTGACATGAGAGACACTGGCACAGGACTGCTCAGCATGGCGTGCCCACATCAGAGAAGGTGCTGTGCTCTGTGAGCAAAGCAGAATTGAAACAGCTCAAAGGAAACACAGGATGTGCAAGTTTGGAGCATCCACCCCAAATGCTCACTCAGACTATTTGTGCCCAGCCTGTGGTAGAGCATTCCGAGCTTGTATTGGCCTGATCAGCCACAGTCAGACACATTGAATCTTGACTCAAGCATAGTGATGTCATTTTGGTCCTCTTCAAGAACGAAGGACAACCATATAGATGCCCAAAGACCTTGTATATACAGATGTATATGTACATCTATATGTGCATATTTATATGTGTGTGAGAGGACATCTTGAAAGTCTTAGCTATTAAGCGAATAGTCTTAAGCTATTAGAATTTAAAACTGCCCTAAGACTTTTGGGACACCATGTATCTTGTCCTGGAAGTGTGGTTACAGAGGCATAGGGAGCTCCCAATGAGATAACTCCCTCTACCGAAACAGATCAGCATCTGCTCTTCACTGTGTTGTGTTTGTTAGGAAGGTGCCTGCAGCCATGGAGAAGTTAAGTGACTTGGGCAGGATCCCATAGCCAGTATGTGTCAAAGGCTGGCATGTGAATCCTAAGGTTTGCTCCCTGTCTGCTAAGCCAGACTGCCTCTCCGAAAGCCATTGGCTGTCAGAACTGAAATAAAAACTCAGTGAAAACAGGGACTTAAAAATTCAATGTGTGGTTTGAGGAAGTGTTTAATCTAAATGTTATTAGAGGTGAAGAAGTTAGAATACTGAACATAAGGAACCTAGGGAGTTCTTCTTTAGAAGATTTTTAGGTCCCTCCTAACCTCCCTCCCGCCTCAGGCTTTTTTAGTCTGGACAGGCCTCCCTCATCCCATCATATTCAATATAGTCAGGAAGGCAAAGTTCAGCTCCAACATGACCTAGCTAGACCGAGCCAACGGACAGGCGAGCTCCCTGAGACCAAGGACTGTCTTTTGCCTTTCTTTGTATCTTCCAAGTGCTCAGCACACTACCCAGTATGGAATAAGCCCTTAATAAATATTGCTAACTCCCTACATCCCATTTCCCCCCAGATGTCCAGTGTTCACCTAAGCCCCCTCCTGACCCCTCTCCCCCAAGGCCTTCTTCCATGGTGCCCTATTTTGCAGAATGCTCCTACCCTCTCCACCCTGATCAGGAGTGGTGCTGGGTATGAGGGCTGAAGGTTGGGGGTGGGGGAGACTGAGAGTACTGTGAGAAAAAGAGGAACCAAGATAGGAAACCTAAGAATAACAGTCTCCCTGCCATTGCCAGGGAGGAAACTCGGGGCTTACAGGGATGGAGAATTGCTTTAAATCCCAGTTGTCTAGGATGGAACCAAAAATCCCCACAAGACTCTCTAGGGAATAGTAATAGTGATGCACATTTATATGGCTTCTTAAGGTTTACAAAGTGTTTTTCTCACAAGCCTGTGAGGTAAGTTGTCATTCAGTCATTTCAGTTGTGTTGGACTCTTCATTACCCCATTTAGGGTTTTCTTGGCAAAGAAAGTAGTTTTCCATTTCTTTTTCTAGCTCATTTTACAGATGAAGAAGCTGAGGCCAACAGAGTTAAGTGACTTGCCCAGGGTCACACAGGTAGTAAGTGTCTGAGGGCAGATTTGAACTCAGGTCTTCCTGACTCCAGACCTGGCACTCTGTGCACTATGATACCACCTACCTGCTCAATGTGGGGTAGTTTTCCCCATTTGGGGGCCAGGGTCAAGAAATCCATATGAGAAAATGGATTACACCAATGTAGGTCACCACCTGTTTTGCAATATACATACAGTCTTAGATTTAGAGAGAGTCCTGCACCAGACACCGAAAGGTTCTGTAATTTGTCCCAGGGTCACACAGCCAGGATGGACCAGAGTCAAAACTTGAACCCAGGCCTTTGACGCTCAAGGTTGGCTTTCTAAACACTGCTCCAAGTTGCTTTTCAGTTTCATTTTAGAGATGAGGAAACTGAGGCTTGGAGACATTAAATGTCCATGGTCACATAGCTACTAAGTGACAAAGCTGAGGCTTTAAAAAATGTTCAGAGCTCTTTCTTCTATATCCCACTGCCCTTAAAGGGTCAAGAACAAGACAGAGGTCAGTATTGGTTCTGGGTGTCCATGCCTCCACTCCATCCCAATACTCCTTCCTTAGCCAGTGATGTGATCGAGGCAACTGGGTAGCTCAGTGGATAGTGTTGGCCCTGGAGTCATGAGGACCTGAGCTCAAATCTGGCTGCAGACACTTTCTAGCTATGTGATCTCAGGCAAGTCACTTATACTTGTTTGCCTCAGTTTCCTCATCTGTAAAATGAGCCGGAGAAAGAAATGGCAAACCACTCCAGTATCTCTGCCAAGAAAATCCTAAATAGAGCTGTGAAGAGTCGGATGCAACTGAAAAATGACTGAACAGCACCCAGTGATGCAGACTTTGTGTTTCATCATGCAATCTTACCCTATCCTATAGGGTAAGAGATATGGGGCATGCTCTCTTCACGGAGCTGTTAGCAGCAGGAGGGGAAATTACTGTATGGACAGGGAAGAGAAAAGAGCCCTATGACCTTGGGAAGAAGACCCAGTGAGTGAAGGCCTGAGTCCACTGGACCAAGAGTCCAGTTGGATTTAGAGATGGAAGCATAGAGATTATCTTTAGGTGAAGCCCTTCATTTTTCAGATGAGGAAACACAGGCTCAGAGCATAGAACTGACTTGCCCAAGATCCCAACAGGTAGTAAGTAAAGGAGCCAAGATTAAAATCCCAGGTTGTTTCCATTCTATATGCACACAGCTGTTTCTCTCACCCAACCCTACCATTAACTTGGTCTATGACTTTGGAGAATCGCTGGCGCTCTCTGGGCTTCAGTTTGTCTTCATAGAACAAGGAGGTTGGACAAGATCCTCCCATCTCTCACACTCCCTGGCTCTGGAAGAGGAGACTGAGCAGAATCAGATAGAATTTGACCCTAGCGGACTCAGTGCCCAATCCCTTCCACCAGGAGCCCTGCCACCTCAACAGGTGACCCCAGGGAGGGCTAGTGAGGTGGCAAGGAAACCAAGAGATCTTCCCCCGTCTCTGGAGGCAGACCAGATCTCCTCTTCTCCAGATTCCTCTAACTTCCTAATGAGTTCTCCGGGAAGAGTCACCCAGAATGGGGAGCAGGGAAAGAACTTTATAAAATTCTCCACGAGCAGCCGAGCGGAACCTATTTTCCCTCACAATGCAATTAACGGCACCAACATTTACAAAATATGATTACAAGCGCTTTGGTTAAGTAGAGGAAAGTATATTAGATAGCAGCGAGGGGTTGATCTTAATGTGCATTTTTTCGAGAGACTTGCATTTTCTTTGTGCAAATAAAGAGGCCCTAAATTCTCCATGGGCACTAAAATCAATGCAGTGGAACCATGATAACAAACACGGGCTCCACTTTTTGCTACATCCCCCAATTAATTAAGCCTTTCACGGGCATGTAATTAGGAACATTAGCAAGTCATAAAATTGCCGTGAGTCTTTAAATTATGTGCTGGCCCTCAGCAATTTGTTTTTAATTCCTTCTGAAGACAATGGCACTGCGGGGCCCAATAGATCTTCATAGTAGCCTACTGTTTACTCCTTTATGGCTTTGGGAAGGCCTCTCGGATTCCTCGCGCTCCCCCAAGCAGCCTCGCTGTGCGCCAGCACGATGCCATTACCTGGGTCGGAGGGGAAAAAACCACTCCAAAGATTCCTCTTCTTCCTCCTCCTCTTCCTCTTCTTTCTCCTTCTTTATTCTCCTTCTTTTTCTCTCTCTCTTCTTCCTTTTCTCCTCCTTCTTTGTGCTCATCTTCCTGCTCCGCTTCCCTTTTCTCCTCTTCCCTCTCTCTTCTCTCCCCTCTCCTAATCTCCCTTGTCATCTTCCTTCTCTTCATCCTCTACCCTTTCTCTTTCCTCCTTCTCCTTCCACCTTCTCTTTCTCCTCCTCTTCCTCTCTTTCATTTTATTCTCTTCCTTTCTCTTTCTTTTCTCTTCTTCCCCTTCTCTTTTCTCTTTCTCCTGCTGCTTTCTCTTCATCTTTCTCTTCCTCTTTCATTTCTCTTCCTCTTTACTTCTGCTTTTCTTTTCTCTTTCTTTGCTCTTGTTCCCTTCCCCTTCCCCTTCTGTTTTCTTCTTTTCCTGTTACATTCACTCCCTCCTTTTTTCTTCCTTTCTCTTGTTTGGTTCTTTATTTCTTCTCCTCTTCCTTTCTTTCTTTGCTCTTGTCCTTTTCCCTTTATTTTTTCTTATTTTTCTTCTAAATTTACCCCCATTTCTTCCTTTCTCTTTTTTTGTTCTCTTACTTTTTTTACCCTCTTCTCTTTCTCTTTATTTATCTTTTACCTCTCCCTCCTTTTCTTTTCTCCTCCTCACCTCTTCTTCTTCCTCTTCCTTTTTATTTGTTCTTTTCTTCTGCCCTCCTTCCCTCTTCAACTCCTCTTTCCACCTTCTATCCTTCCCCCTCTTTGTCCTCCTCTTCATTATTTCCTTTCTCCTCTTCCTTTGTTTTGTTCTTCCTCCTCCCACTTTCTCTTCCTCCTTCCTTTGTCTTCTTCATTATTTCTTTCACTCATCCTTTCTCTTCTCCTTTCTCTTCATCTTCATCCTGTTTCTCTTTCCACTTCCTTTGTCTTCTTGCTTTTTTGTCCTTCTCTTTCTTTCTTTCTTTCTTGTCTTCTTTCTCCTCCTTTGATCTTTTCTTCTCCTTCCTCCTGTTTCTTCTTTTCCTTCTTTCTTTCGCTTTTCTCCTTCCTCCTCCTCTTCCTCCTTTTTCTTTCACCTTTTTTCTCCTTTTATTACTTCTTTCTCATCTTTCTTTTCTCCTTTCTTCCTTTTTTCTTTTTTTTTTCCTTCTCTTTCTTTCCCGCTTCCTTTGTCTCCCAGGGTTCTCCAAGGAGGAACTAGACATAAGGAGCATCCTTCCTTTCATCTCCTCCTTCACCTCCCTCCCTCCCTCTCAGCTTTTGGCACCTCAAAGAACCACAGAATCTTAGAGTTTGAAGAGATCTTAGAGGTCACCTAGTCCAAACTCCCACTTCCATGATTTATGACTTCAGCCATTCACTCCTGTGAGTCAAGCCCCAGTGCATTCTGGGAAGAGGAAAGGCCATTTATAGCCCAATTCCCACAGTTTTCCAGCTATATTCCCAGCTGGGAGCCTTGGGGGTGGGAAGGGAACAAGGAGAAGGCGATTGGTGTTTTTCTTGCAAGCAAAGTTTTTTCTAGATACAATATAGATTAGGACTGGCCCTTTTATCCCCACACCCTACTGTGGCAGTGGGGATTGGGAAACACAACTCTGTACCCCGGTTCACCCAGATTCCTCTTTTAGCCATCTTCATGTTCCCTTAACTAGCACCACCCCCCGCCCGGCCCCAAGAAACCTTCATTTGGAAAGCTGTGCTTTGGGTTAGAGCTTCTGGAACCAATGCCACTTATCATCTTCTTGGCTCCCTTTAGGCCCAATACAACTGAGACCCACAACCAAGAGATCTCAAAGCTTTTCCAGTCTGGATATCACCACATCCAACCATGCCCAACTATAAGATTTGGTGTGAATTCTCATGACCAAGGGGAGACAGTCATTCTAGATGTTCCCTGCCCCAATCTGCTCAAGAATTTAACTGTCAGTAATGTGAATGCTCACTAGTAGATATCTAAAAGCCTGAGAGCAATGTAAAGTAGCTCATATGAAGAATGAGCCTTTTGTAAATACTGTCAGTGTGGCAGGGATGGAGAAAATAGTTTTAAAATAGTATGTAATGCTTACTTAGAAGACATACGTAGTACCTAAAAAGATGGGGATATGCGATCCAGAAGTCTCCTGATTGTCTAAGAGTGATCTTGGGATTGTTGGATGGACCAAGGATCCTGATTCAGCATTCTCATGTGGGTGAATCCCAAACCATCTTCAGTCAGGAGCAGGAGATATCATTCTCTTGGAAGTGCATCATGATGAAGTGGAAAAAGCAATGATTGATTTAGGGTCAGAAGAGATCTGGTTCCAGCCCAGCTTCCGACACTTCTGAGAAGTCACACTTAAAATAATAATAATAATAATAATAATAAACATTTATATATTGCTTTAAGGTTGTCAAATATCATGTGTTATCTAATCTGATCTCATAATGACCCTGTGAGGTAGGTACTATAACTATTCCCATTTCACAAATGTGAAAATTGAGTCTGAAAAAGGTTAAGTGACTTTCCCAAAGTCAGTTCAGTCATTTTCAATTCTTTGTGACCCCATTTGGGGTTTTCTTGGCAGAGATGCTGGAATGGTTTGCCATTTCCTTCTCCAGCTCATTTTACAGATGAGGAAACTGAGGCAGGTGGAGTTCAGTGATTTGCCCAGGTTCACAAAGCTAATTAAGTGTCTGAAGCCAGATTTGAACCCAGGAAGATGAGTCTTCCTGACTCCTGGCCTGGCACTCTATCCACTGCATCACCAACTGCTCTGACATTCAGGTTCTTCATTTTAAAGGAGGGGATCCCCAGTTACTAGAGTAAGGAATCACTATTTCACAAAGATTGCTGGGAATAACATCTCACATTTTATACCAAGATAAACTCCAAATGGATACATGATTAGACATTATAGGCATATTAGAGAAGCAAGAAAAATATTTCCTTTCATATTGAGAGTTTATAACCCAAAAAAAGGGGTAGAAAGGATCACAGAAGACAAATTGAAAAATTTTTTATTATATAAAATTTTAAAAGTTTTTTTCACAAACATTAATCCAGTTAAAAATAGAAGGGAAACAGGTAACAGAAAGGGAAATCTTTGCAGCAAGTTTCTTTGATAATAGTCTCATATGCAAGACTCATAAGGAATTGATTCAAGTTTATAAATCTAGGAGCTATTTTCTAGAAGATAAACAGACAAAAAATATGAACAGACGGTTTTCAAAGAAAGAAATCCAAGCTATCAACAACCATATGAAAAAGTGCTCCAGATCACTAATAATTAGAGAATTTGTACATTAAAGTAACTCTTCGTTTCCACTGCATACCCATCAGATTGGCAAAAATAACAAAAAGAGGAAGATGGCAAATGTTAGAGAGTGGGGATTGGGGTGGGGAGGAGAACAGGTACCCTAATGTGCTATCAATGGAGCTGGAAAGTGATTTGGCAGTATGCCCCAAAAGTTACTAAATTTTTGTATGTCCTTTGACCCAGTATCACTTCTAGATCTGTATTCCTAAAAGATCAAAGGAAGAGGAGAAGAACCCATATATTTAAAAGTAATTTATAGTAGTGCTTTCCAAATTGGAAACTAAGGGGCTACTGACCTATTGGGTAACGAGTAAATAAATTATAGCATATAAATGTAATGGAATATTATTTTGCCATAAGAAATTATGAAATGGATAGTTTCAGAGGACAGTGAGAAGACCTCTATGAACTGATGCAGAGTGAAGCGAGCAGAATTAGGAAGACAGTTTATATAATGAGGACAACATTAAAAACAAAAGGAATTTTAAATGACTTTAGAATTCTCATCATTACAACGATATACCAAGAATCCAGAAGACTAAAGATGAAACATGCTACCCACTTTCTGCGAGAGAGATGATGGACTTAAGATGCATTTTTGGACATGGGCAATATGGAAATTTGTTTGCTGTATTATTAGTTTTCTTTTTTATTGTTTATTCTGGGGGATAGTGGGAGGAAATGTTGTAAATATTTGTAAAAATAAATAAAATAAAATGGGGGTAGAGGCAGTATAACGAGCCAAAAGAACCCTGAGCTTAGAGTCATGATAGGTTCATATCTGGTTTCTGGCCCTTGTTGGATGTATGACTTTGAAAATCTACCTGCTTAGTTCAATCAATCAGCAAGCAGTTGCTAGGAACTGTGCTAGGCACTAGGGGCAGCTAGGTGGTGCCATAGTGCACAGAGCACTGGGCCTGGAGTCAGAAAGACTCCTCTTCCTGAGTTCAAATCTGGCCTCAGACACTTACTAGCTGTGTGACCCTGGGCAAGTCACTTAACCCTGTTTGCTTCGTTTCCTCATTTGTAAAATGAACTGGAGGAAGAAATGGCAAACCACTCTAGTATCTTTGCCAGGAAAACCCCAAATGGGGTCAGGGAGAGTCAAAAACAATTCAACAAATATTGTATAACTCTTTAAGACTTATTTACTACTGTTACTACACTAAATAATAAAAACTAATAAAAGCTAAGATTTATATAATGCTAAGTGCTTTACAGTTATCATCATCTTTAATTCTCACAGGGAAGTAGGTGCTATCATTATTATGCCTTTATAGATAAGGAAACTGAGGCAAACAGAGGTTAAGTGACTTGCCCAGGGTCAAACAGCTAGTAAGCATCTAAGGCCAGATTTGAGCTCAGGTGTTCCTGACTCCAGGCCCAGCCTCATCTAAGGTACCACCTAATCTTTAACTTGACTCACTAGAGCTTCCCAAGCCCAAGAAATCAGAATTCTTCCTGTATTCTGGGCATATGGGGTAATCATACCTGTATTATTTACTTCATGGGATTGTGGTGAGACTGCAATGAGATAATATATGTGAAGTACATTTTAGACTTGAAAGTGGCATAAAAATGTCAGTTAAATTATAAGCTCCTTGAGGTCCAGGACTATCTACCTCTTTTTTGTATCCCCAGACCCCCAACACAGTGCTTAGCACATAGTAGGCACTTAATACATGTTTATTGATCCATTGGTTGGTTGACTGAGTTATTATTATTGCCTCTAGAAGCTATGCAGCAGCTTATTGGAATGGCATTGGGCTACTGATCCAGAGAGGGTTATGGGCCAAGCTAGACCTAGGAACTAAATCTAGAGAGAGCAGCTTAAGAAGTTTAAATGCCCTCTCTTTCTCTCTCTCTCTTTCCCTGGACACTTCTCATGGATAGAACACCAGCCCTGGAGTAAGGAGGACCTAAACTCCAATCTGGCCTCAGACGCTTACTAGCTGTGTGACGCTAGAAGAGTCATTTAACCCCCATTGCCTCCAAAAAAAAAGAACACAGTGGCAGTGGGAGTCTGAATGCAGTGTGGAAGAGGAGAGGCTTCTATAAAACCAGAAAGAGGACTTCTTTGCGGAGAAGGGAGGATATCATAGGTGATGAATTTTGCAAACTGTCAAATTTAGTTGATGTGTTGGTCGGTTTTCTCAGGCTGCCCTTTTTTCCTCTTTCTTTTTAAAAATTTGTTGTTATAAAGGATGGCTTTCTGGAGAAGGCAGAGGAGAGGGATATATTCAGAAACAAAGCTGATGTGAGAACAAAAGCCAGCAATAAAACTGATTTTAAAAAGAAGCCAAAAAGATGGTTTCTTCATCTGTACATTTGTAAGGGTGTTGGACTAAATTCTCTCTAACTTGTCTAACTTACATTCAAGCTTTTCCTGTGATCCCAAGCTGACATAGTGTGTGTCTCATTGCTGGGAATTCCCATCTTCTCTCCTTTCCATCTTGTTTAAATCCTAACCACCCTTCCCTCTAAAGCCTTTTCTACCTTCTCCAGACCATTTTTGCATCCTCCCCTTGCCAAAACAAAACCAGAAGTCTTCCTTGGTGCATAGAGTCTATACCCTGGGATTTAGCTGGAGAGCATAAAGAGAAGAGCAGTCAGAACTACGAAGGGCCGTGAGTCCATATTATATGATGATTGGTCGAAGAAACTAGCCAGGGAGAACATAATGATAGCCACCTTTAAAGAGGCAAAGGGAATGATAAATGCTGGAGAGGACATGGAAAAATAGGAACACTGCTACACTATTGGTGGAGTTGTGAAATGGGCCAGCCGTTCTGGAGAACAAATTGGAGCTATGCCCAAAGGGCAATCCAACTGTGTGTAACCTTTGACTCAACAATACCACTACTGGATCTGTATCCCCAAGAGATCAAACAAAAGGAAAAAGGATCTTTTTGTTCAAAAATCTTTATAGCAGTTCTTTTTATGGTGACAAAGGATTGGAAGTTGAGGGGATGCTCACCAATTGGGAAATGGCTGAACGAGTTGTGGTATATGATTGTGATGGAATATTATTGTGCTATAAGAAATGAAGGAAGGGGTGATTTTGGGAAAACTTGGAAAGATTTACATGAACTGATGCAAAGGGAAATGAGCAGAAACAGGAGAAAATTGTACTTAGCAATAACAATATTGAAACCATGATCAATTGTGAAAGACTTAGCTACTCTGATCAAGAGAATGACCAAGGACAATTCCAAAGGACCCGTGATTAAAAATGCTCAGGGAAAGAACTGATGAACTCTGCATGCAGACTGAAGAATACTTTTTTCATTTTCTTTATTTTTCTTCCTCTTTTTTCTAACTAATATGGAAATATTTTGCATGACTTCACATAATTGATATCATGTTGCTTGCCTTCTCAGCCTATAGGGGAGGGGCAAGAGGGAAGGAGAGAATTTGAGACTCAATTTTTTAAAAATGGTAAAAATTTTAAAAGAAAAGAAAAATAAAATAAAGAAAAAAGAATCTGAAAAAAAGAGATGAAAGACTGATATATGGAAGTATAATAACTAGTAAGCAAACATTTATTAAGCATCTACTATGTGCCAGGGATACAAATATGAAAAAGAAAGACAGACCTTGCCCCGAAGGAGCTCACAATCTGATAAGGAAAGGCCACACAAAAGAAAGCTAAAAAGCAGGGCAGTTTGAGTATCCAACCACAAGGGCATGGTGGAGAAGCCAAAGAAACCCAGAACAAGAGCAGCCACATAGGAGATGAGATGCCTGAAAAGATGTTGGTCCTGCCCCCCTCCTTAAGTATAGGAATTTATGGCTCCACTCTCCAAAGGGGCAGATGGTGTATGAGTAACAAACAAGACTGATCTTGGAAAAAAATGATGAGATTTCCCAGGGATGAGTTTATATGGAGCATGGCGGAGAAGCCAAACAAACTCCAAAATAAGAGCATCCGGGTGGGAGATGAGATATCTGAGAAAGACTGGACTTGTTTCCTTTGATCTCAGAGAGTAGAACCAGGAGCATTGAGAAGTTCCAAAGAGGTGAATTTCATCTTCATGACAGGAAAAATTTCCTAACAATGAGAGCTGTCCAAGAGTGGAATGCGCTGAACCCAGAGGTATTGGGGGACCCTTCATATGACTTCAAGCAGATATTGGACAAATGCTTGTTGAATACATCGTAGTGGAGATTCCTTTTCTGTATGGGTTGGGCTAGATAGATGTTAAAGGTTCCTCCAACTCTGTGACAAACTGTCATTTTGTTTTCTAACGTGTTAGGTTTTTTTTTTTTTTAAGCAGGGAGGAAAAAGGAAGGAAGGAAGCTCTAGGTAAGAAATTCTCTCTACAAAGCAGATCAGTATCTACAATTCATAGTCTTAGAGGGTTGACTAGGGGTACTAACAGGTTAAATGACTTGACCAGGGTAACAAAGCCAACAAGTATCAGAGGTGGTCTATGAACCCAAGTCTTCTTGGTTCCAAGCCAATTCTCTATCCATTATGTCTCCTCCCTTCAACTTAGAGCCTCCATTTCCTAGCATAGTGTTGATGCTTAATAAAGCAATCATTTAATAAATAAATTTAATAAAGTAAACTTAATACATGTTTACTGAATTTAATGGAATTGAATTAAATTTTGTTAACTTGGTAGGAGAGAGAATGATATTGACAATGCCAAAGTTCTGATCCCTTCATATGAGAAATAGACTGGTATGCAGGACAGGGCATTGGACTTACAGTCACAAGACAATAGAGCTGAGAGGGACCTTATTCTAATAATAATTTTATAGTCCTTATTTTACAAATGAGGAATCTAAGACAGAGGTTAAGTGACTTACCTAGGGTCACACAGTTAGTAAGTGTCTGATGTAGGATTTGAACTCAGGTCTTCCTGACTCTAAGTCCAGGGCTCTCTCCACTGTGCCACCTATCTAGATCTGTTTCCTAGTCCCAGATGTACTACCTACCCTCTGTGTAACCATAGGGCAATTAGGTGTCGCAGTGGATAGAGTGCCAAGCCTGAAATCAGGAAGACTCATGTCCTGAGTTCAAACCTGTCCTCAGATACTTACTAGCTGTGTGTTCCTGGGCAAGTCACTTAACCTTGTTAACCTCAGTTTCCTTATCTGTAGAATAAGCTAGAAAAGGAAATGGCATTCCATGTAACAACAAGGGGGCTCACTCAGTGGGTCTGATGTGGAGGATGCTGGCCCGTGAAGTCCTGCGTATGCGTGGTACCATCCCTCGTGAACACCCGTGGGAGGTTATGCCTGATCTTTACTTCTACAGGGATCCAGAGGAGATTGAAAAGGAAAAGCAGGCCGCAGCTGAGAAGGCAGTGACAAAGGAAGTTTCAGGGTGAATGGACCGCCCCCGCCCCAGAATTCACTGCTACTCAGCCGGAGGTGGCGGATTGGTCTGAGGGGGTACAGGTGCCATCTGTGCCCATTCAGCAGTTCCCCACCGAAGATTGGAGTGCTCAGCCGGCTACTGAGGACTGGTCTGCGGCTCCTACTGCTCAGGACACTGAGTGGGTAGGAACTACCACAGAGTGGTCTTAAGTTTCACCCCAGATGCTCTAATAGTGTTGGAAAAATGCTGATGGAAAATAAACTTTGGTTTCTTACAAAAAAAAAAAAAAGAAAAGGAAATGGCAAAATACTCCAGCATCCTTGCCAAGAAAATTCAAAATGGGATAGTGAAGAATCAGACATGACTGAAAAATGGCTGAACAACCATGGGCAAAATATGTAGCTTCTCTGAGTTTTAGTTTCCTCATCTATAAAAAGAGGGGACGGAACTACATGCCTTCTGTTAAGTATTTAACAACTACTTCTTCCCCCACCCCTCAAAAAAAAAAAGTAGAGGACACACTTTTAAATTAATCTGCATTATTAACTTCCAGCTCTAAATAGGATCCTATGACTTCTTACAATCCCTGCTTCCCAGAAGGAGATTCTCAGGACGTGTGGAGCAGATTCCACAGCTGAATGCCAATATCCACAAGGCGGCATTCTGTTGTATTTTTTTCCCAATACCAAACCTTCAAACATAGATTCAGAGGATTCAATCAATTATTGAATCAACAAGCACTTTCTATATGCCAGGCATTGTGCCAAGTATTAGGAATACAAAAAAAGACCAAAATACAGTCTCTGCTCTGCCCCACTCCCCCAGGACTTCACACTACAATGAGGGAGACAATATGTAAACAACTATATACACTCAAGATATACAAAGTAGATGGAAAGTTGGAGATGGGGAGAGGGTGGTGAAAGGGGGTGGGTATGGGGAGGGGAGATATGGAGAGGAAGATATGGAAAGGCCTCCTGCATAAGGTGGGGGGCTGAGCTTAGTTTTGGGGAAAGCACTAGGTAAATGAGAAAGGAGATCATTCCAGGCATTGGAATACAGTCCAGTGAAGACTGGAAAGGTAGGAAAGAGGCAGGCCATGAAGGGCTTTCAATGTTAAACAAAATATTTTATATTTTATTTGGTCCTGGAGCTAATAGGGAGCCACTGGAGATAAGGCGGTAACATGTTCTAACTCTAACCCTATAAAATTTTCCCTAACACTATCCTGGGGAGAAACCTCTTCAGAGCCATCACTAGGAATCTGGCTGCCCAGGGCAAATTTCCCAAAATGACCTTGAGGCAAGTAGCTTGAATTATGCCCTCAAATCAATCAACTTTTTTTAAAGACACATTCAGTTGGGGAAAGATAAGTGAAGCCCCAGGGTGTGGTCTCCCATGTGTATGCATGATGGAATGGACAGAGACTCCAGGATACTGACCCCTATGATCAGAGACCTCAGGCACCTGAGATGGCTGATGAGGAAGCCGCTGCCAAGGAGGTGGGAAGGAGAAAGAGGGTCAAGCTATACAAGGAAGAGCTTACAGGAAACCCAAGTTCAATCTCGCCCTTGTTGCTTGCTGGCTAAGTGACTTCAGGCTTAGTTTAGCCTCAGTTTCCTTATCTGTAAAATGAAAGGTTCAGACTCAATGGCTCCTGAGTTCCTTTCAGATCCAGATCTATATTCCTATGATCCTATAAACTAATTGGGAAAGAAGGAAGCCCTGGTAACTTCCTATATTTTAACTGATTTATTCTTGCTGAGTGTTTTTTAAAAAAATATTGTTTCTGAACTGGGGGAGGAATCTAATTGTTGTCACTGTTTGCTAAAATATCAATGCCCTGAGGCAAAGCTCCAGTGGCCTTGCCTTAGTTAGACCTCTGGACCTAGTTAGTGGCCTGGCCTTACTCTAGCCAGAGTCCCTTCAGTAGGTTAATGATGGCATGTAATATAGACATCAGCAGAAAAATATTCAGAGTTTTATCAAAAAGAAGACCAGGAAATTATTTAGCGGGCCATGGAAAGGCTTAGCCTGTCTATCTGTCTGTCTCTGTTTCATAGACAGACACATATAGGATCATAGATCTAAAGCTGGAAGGAACCTTAGCAGCCATCCAGTCCAATCTCCTGGTTTTATACATGAGGAAACTGAGGCTGAGAGAGATTTGCCCAAAGTCACACAGCTATAGCAACAATTAGATGGGCAGCTAGATGGCTCAGTAGATATAACACTGGGCTTGGAATCAGGATGACTCATCCTAGGCAAGTCACTTAACCCTGTTTGCCTCAGTTTCCTCTGTGAAATGAGCTGGAGAAGGAAATGGCAAACCACTCCAGTATCTTTGCCAAGAACCCCCCCCCCCCAAATAGGGTCACAAAGTCAGACACAACCGAAATGACTCAACAACACAACTAGAGTCTGAGGTCAAATTTGAACACAGATTTTCTTGCCTCTAAGTCCAACACTCTTGTGTGTCCCCAGCAGAATGTGGTCCATCAAAGCCCATTCATCCACATATGCCCCTAGCCTGCATAAATGCAAATATGTGGCTTTTGTACATATAACACATGCATATATCCATGCATGCTTATGCAGACACACGTATACACACATTCTCCGACCTAGGCTGGCTGGCACACAGACTCTGGTGTGTGCAGCCCATGGATGGCACTCTGTTGGCCGGCTGGCCAATAGAGGAGAAGGAAAAATTGGGCCTCCGAGGGTGCCCTCGGGAGAATCCAGCAGACAAGTTGCACTCAGCTCATTTCAGAGCCACTGTCCCTGAGGACCAGAGAATGGTGATGGGGAGCCCAGAGAGCAGTGTCTAACGTTGAGTAAGTGTTTTCTTGTTGTCAGCCAAAGATCTAAAGAAAATCCTGGAGAGAATCCATGGCGGAGACATATATTATATTCGGAGCTTTTTATCTCACACATGTGACTCTGCCTATCATGAACTGTACGATTTTATTCTCACTGGTGGGACAGAAACCCCATCCCACTGCAGCATATATCAAAGGGAAGAATGTTGAACTTTCTTTGCATTAATATAAATAGCTGTTTAGGCTTGATTCCTGAGACCGATACTCTAGGCGCATCTGTCCTTCATCTACTCTATTTGGCATCTGGCTCAAGTTCGGTTTATTTAGAGCCTGGATCCGACAGCTTTTACATATTAAAGGTGCATTTTAAAAGAGCATTTTCTATTCTAATTTGGGGGGAATGGGGCTCTTTAGGGCATTTGGGAGTGGTGTCCATCTGATTTACATTTCTCTGTGGCAGTTGAGCCTCAGACTCACATTAGAATGTAAATAAAAGAGCATAGATATTTGTATCTATAAAGATATCTCTCTCTCTCTCTCTCCATATATATATGTGTATATATATATGTATATATATATATGGGGGATGCTGAAGGGCAAGAGGAAAACATATATATACATATATATGTGGAAATATGTGTGTATATATGTTTGTGTGTGTGTGTGTCTATATATTATATATATGAAATGGGGGATGTTGAAGGGCAAGAAGAAGGAACTAAAGTGACCAGGGTACTTCAGGGGACTTCAGGGGAAAAATGAAGGGGAGAATATAGACCACCACTTTCTTAGATGAATCAAGTGAAAAAGATCATAGAATAGGATACGGAAAACAGATAGGGAAAGAAGAGGCAGTCTTAAGACTTTCGCTTGAGCATTAGAGGTGGAAGTTCAATGGGGAGGGGACAAAGAGAGAGCAGCAATTACCACCTTCCCAGATCCTCCCCACTGGATGGTGACCTTTGCCCTCACAGACAACACCAAGCATTCTGTTTACACTTCTGTGCTCCCCATAGAGAGGATCTTTGTGTAAGATAATTGTGTAGGATAATTTGTGTAGGATGTCTCATCCCCTTTACCAGACTGCCCAATTAACCCTGTTTGCCTCAGTTTCCTCATCTGTAAAATGAGCTGGAGAAAGAAATAGCAAACTACTCCAGTATCTTTGCCAAGAAAACTCCAAATGGAATCAGAGAGTTGGACGCAATTGAAAAAATGACTTAACAACAACAACAACAAAAACAAAATCTCTATTCATGCAAGGACTCTTTCTTATAAGTTTTTTGTCCCTCACGTCATCCAGGATACAGTCCATTTGGGGGGGAGGGGGTCCTAGGTCTCTGATTTCATCAGCTAGAAAACTCTTAATGTGCAAATGCCTTCTGCTATTGTAGATTAACAACTCATCTGAAATTTAGTCAGTAAACATTTATTAAGCCCCTATTATGTGCCAGGCAGTGTGCTAAGTGCTGTGGACACAAAGAAAGGAAAAACAGCCCTCTATCCCTCATATCATACTGCCTCAATATCTCTTAAAGCTTCTGTACAGAAGATAGTCTGTGATTTCACTGGCATAGAGGACTCCCAGATGAAGGAATTCTCTTTACCAATGCTAGCTGACATCTCTGAAATTTGCAGTATTAGAGAGTTGTCTTGGGCACATAAAGATGAAAGAATTAGCCCGGCATCACCCAGCTAGCATGGAGCAGAAGCTAGGATTGAACGAGGACATCCTGGCTCTATCCACTAGACCACACTGTCTCTACTTAATTTTTTTTTTAATGCTTACTCTTTTTTGAATGAAAGAAGGAAGCAATAACACTTGTGCTGTCAGTTGGGCTGCCAGAGTAAATAAATATATTCCCAGTCCTGGCCCTTCCTATTAGTTTATTGAAAATCTTGCTTTCTTCTCAGCTTTGCCCAGTTTGTCCGCACTTCAGTCTGCTTGCCCATCCCAGTCATTCTAAACTCCTCTGGAAGCTAAGCAGGCACACAGTTCTCGACTAGAGGAATTATGCCTAGCAAAGTTGTGGGTCAGGGGACAGGAAGGAAGTAGTCTCCTAGAGGAAAGGTCTCTCCATGGCTGGACAATCTCCCAGGACATAGGCTCTGCTGAGAGAGGGACTACATCCTCTCTGCTGGACAGAATTCCATCAAGTTGATCCTCCTCTGCAGAAGCAAAATGATAGAGGCAAAGGAGAGCTTGTTTCTCCATCAAGGTCTCTATGGTCCCAGGAAGAAACCTTTGGCAATAAATAAATAATCCCATGTTAGCCCTTCAGAAAACAGGATTAGGAGGTGGGTAGGAGGAAGCCCCAAAGTTTCTGAACTAAAGATTCCTGTACTTTGGGGTGGTGTCATAAGCAGAAGGGAGAGGAGGGAAAGAAAGGGCACAGGGAAAGAAATGAAAGCGAATAACCCCGGGAAATTACTTTGTTCCAGAGAAATAAAGAAATGAAGCAGCTGGGAAAGAGTGGGAGGGAGAGAATGAGAAATCGGGGAGGAGGTAAGCAAGAGAGCCTCATATCCCCTATCCAAAACAGACTGGGGTTCAAGGAAGGGTTGGAAGTGGGGAGGGGGAATGGAGGAAGGATGCTAGAGAATGAAATAAAGATGTTCTTTCATCTTCTTCGTCTCAGAGAGGAAAGGTTTGGCTGTGATAGAGAGAATGACGGAAAGTCTCATTGGAGCTGCTGGTTTGAAAAAATTTGTCTTCAGAACAAGCTTTTTTATCAGGCAACCTTAAAGATGAGAATTCCTTAGGGGCCTCTTCATCTTCTGTCTGGTTCTTTCTCTTCTCCTCATTTGCCTCCTCTCTTTTCCTTTTGCTTCTCACTTTCCAGAGACGTATGTAGTGTGGTATCTCGCAAAGGAAGTGACAGACTTGTCATTAGAAAGGCCTGGGTTTGAATTCTGCCTTAGATATTTATGAGCTGAGAGAAATGTGAGCAAGTCTTTTAACCTCAATGAGGCTTCATGTGTTCATCCATAAAATGGGGGTAATGATGATGATGGCACTTACCCCACAGAGTTATTGTGTTGCTCAAATGAGATAATACATGTAATGTGCTATTTTTTAAAAGCAGCTACTCTAGTCTCCGTATATATCTTTTTTTTTCTCTCCATCCCAACTCACAACCCTGTGACCGTAGGCCACAGAAATTCTGCCTCATTTTTCCCTGCTGTGAAATGGAATTAAACGGGTCAGCCATGCCATTGTGGAAAGAGCACAGCACTGAAACTCTGGAGAATTTTAATGCAGGCTCAGACACTAGCTAGCTACGTGGCTTCGGACAAGTCTCTTCCATTCCCTGGGGTTGCCCCATCTGTAAAATGAGGTGGATGACCTAGACATTCTCTATGGTGTCCTTCCAGTCCTTGATTTCCATGACCGGCCTTCACAACGTAGGTAGGGGCGGAGGAGCCAGAATAGCCCAGCACTTCAGAGCTTCGAGGGGCCCTAGAAACCAGCTAATCTAACATTAAATCCTCCAATTCCATTCAACATTTGTCAGGACTTTACACTCACTCTTAGATGTATGGTCAATATAATCAGCAACTAAAAGATGAACTATACAGAAGGGTGATAGGCCCTGTCTCTGGAATCGGAAGCCCCAGGTTCATTTCTTTGTGTGATATTGGGCAAATCAGTTAAACTCCCTGGGCCTCAATTTGCTCATCTGTAAGATAAAGGTTTGGACAAGATGGCCTCTTCCCACTGTAGATATGTGATCCAAAAAGCATGCAGAAGGGGAGGTGATGGTTAGTTTCACAAGAGGCTGCCCAAAGGAAAGAAGAAAAATCTTTCCCTCTCTGCCTCCCACCTAGATAAAGGGCACTCATACAATAGACTGATTGATAGCATTTCTCCGGCAGGAACCTTAGTGATAACCTCCAACCCTTTCATTTCAAAGATGAGGAAACTGTGTGGAGGGGAAGAGACTTGCCCAAGGTCACACGATAGACCCCCACCCCTCCCAAGTCGAACCTAGGTTCTCCGAGTCCAAATCAGTAGAGTTTTGTCCTAGGCAGCCCCCACTTGGTCCAAAGCCCTGAGAGGGAGTTATGGTTCAGAAACCTTGGAGTTGTCTGTTGTCTCTTCTCCCAAATCTTCACTCCCCTTTCCCCATCGAGGCTCTCCCCCACCGCCTAGCAAGCCCACCGGGACTGCTTAGCGTCCAAGCTTAGACAAGTCCAGTCACCGGTGGGGGGGGGGGGGCATCTCTGACCTTGGAGAGTGCTCGCAGTGTGGACCGGGCTGGGGTCAGGGAGCCGGATGCTCCAGGATGGGGAGAGAGATCCAGCGGCCTCAGGTTTGGAGGACAACAAGCGTGGGGCCGCAGGTTACAGGCCGGGGCTGGGGGTGGGGCGGGGTGCAGGGGACTGAAGGGAGGCTCGGCGTTTTCCTGGCCTCTGGCAGCAGCTCTTCCTCCAGATAAGCCGCCTCCACCTTTTAAAATGATGAATGTGGCCACTTACCTTTTATAGTGTTCCACCTAGACACCCGGGGAGAGAAAGAGAGCTAGCGAGCGAGCGAGCGAGGAAGAGAAAAACCGAGCAGCCCCAGCCCCGCTTCTCTCCCGACTCCCGCGGAAAGGAAGGAAGCCAAGGGGGGAAGGAGGAAAGGAGCGGGCACCGCGAGTTAAGAAGGATTAATAAGCCGGGACATTGTAGGGTTAGGTGGAAGAACGAGGGAGAAAAGGCCGGCAGGGGAGAAGAAAGGGAGAGAAGGAAGCACGTGGTGGGAGGAGGGAGGGAGGGGTTTTGGTCAGTGTCTCTTTTTCAATTGACTTTCATTTAGCTATTCTCATTTTATTTCTCCCCTCAGCCGATTTTTCAAGATAACAGGGCCCTTATCTCTGGACCTCCTCTGGGAAGCCGGGTCTGGAGGACTCTCATTTCCAGGGCAGGGTGATAATGCTGAAATGTTAATGATTTGTTTTCATTGGTCTGGTGGGGGGAGGAGGACGAGAGGAGGGTCAGTGAACTCGGCTGAGCCCTCTAGAGGGGCCTTATTCCTTTCATTCATTCTTTCCCAGATTTCTGAGTGCTGGGTAGAGTGGGGGATAAATTGTGAAAAAGTGTTCTGGCTTTGGAAAGCAATGGAGTTCAGTTTGAAGCCGGGCTCTGTCAACTGACCAGGTGTGACCTTGGACAAATCAGCTCCTTGTTCTGGGCCTCAGTTTCTCCCCCTGTAAAATAGAGGAGACTGTATTAACTGAACTCTAAAGTCCCAGCTCACAAAGCTAAGGAATTTCTTTTTTTAAATAGCATTTTCATTTGTATCTTTTGTTTTTCCATGTTCTCCTCTATGATAATTTTATTTTAAAAAAGAGTAATTTTGCTAAATAAGTTAACTCACAGGAAAAAAACCCTCTGATGTTACCGACAATGTTCCACATTCACTCACCTACCGAAGGTAGGGGATGAGGAGGAAACAAGGAATTTTCTTTTCATATTTCTTCTGTGGATGAAAAACTTGTTCTTTATACACACAACATTGAGTTTTTGATTTCTGTGGTTTAGGCTTTTTCCATTTGCAATGTTACATTCATCTTGTATATAATTTGCCTTCTACCTTCTACAAGAAACTTTCCCTAATGCCTCTTAATTCCAATGTTTTTGGTCTTTTAATTATTTCCTATTATCCTGTATATAGCTTGATTTGTATGTGTTTGTTTATATGTTGTCTCCCCCATTAGGTTGTAAGCTCCCTGAGGACAGGGACTTGCTTAGCACAGTGCCTGGCACATAGTAGGCACTTAATAAATGTTTATTGAATTGAATTGGTTCTACTTACTTCACTTTGCATCAGTTCAGGAAAGCATTCCCATGTTTCTCTGTATTCAAATTATGAGTTCTTAATTCCTGATTTGAAACAGTCTGTAGCCCAATTTAAAAAAATGTGATAATCCATTTTCTGTGGAACCCTCTAGAGTGGTCAAAACCTCCAAGACCGCCAAGTCCAAAGTTTTATTATTATGCACCACTATTAATGGCTTGGAGCTTTCCCTTTCTATGTCCCCAGGGAGCTAAAACAAAGAATGAGTTACACAGAGGTTGTTTACCCTTTGGGATAGGATAGTTAGACATGTGAATAAGCATTTATTAAGCACTACTGTGGGCCAGGCACCTGGAAAAGTACTGGGTATACAAAGGAAGGACAAAAAAAAGTCCCTGCTCTCCAGGTGCTTATATTCTAAGAAGACAGACGATATACAAATATATAGGTACATAGAAGATAAATATATAGAACTTGAAGGTAATCTGAAAGGAGAAGGCATGTTTATATGTCTATCATGGGTGAGAAATGGAGTTCTAAGATCTTAGAGTTATTAGGGACCTCAGAATTCAGTTTTATTACTTGTACAGTAATTCAGATTCAGAATCCTTTCATTTCAGGGGAAGCGAGGCCCTCTGAGGGCACTGCCACCCCCTCCTCTTCCCCTTTTGTCCCTCAAACTTTGGAGCTGATCCCTGGGGACTCATAGGGCACCCCCCCCTCCCATTCCATGAAGCCTTTCTCCTGGTCCCTGAGGGGAAGGGAGGGGAGGAGCAGAGGGGGCTCCATCTGAGTGAGCAGGGAGCTGGGACTCAGGTACTGTGCATTAGAGAGGCCTCAATTTCACAGGGCTTGCTCCTGAGTGAGCTTCGCATAAAAGGATTAAGGAGAGAAGAAGTACCAAGGAAAAGGCATGTTTAGACACCTTGTTAAACGGGGCTGTCAGGGCTCCCCGAGCGTGGGTGCTAACTCTATCTCCTGGCCCTGAACATAGCAGAGCCAGGGCAGGCCATTACCTGAGAGATCAGAGATAGGCCTGTACCCAGCAGTCAAGTATTGATATATATTTATTTTTTAAGCAAGAAGAGCTGAAGGATGAGCTGAGAAAAATATCCCTGCAGAGAAAATAGGAAGCCCCTGTGCACCCCCCTCCCTCCTCTGGAGATGTTTTTTCTGGGGAGGTGGTGGACTTACTTGGATATGGGGTAGGGGCAGGGGGGAATGTCTCTTGGGAGGCTAGGTGTTTACTAGTGAGAGCTCTCTGGTACTCTAGCCTGGGGGTTAGGGAATCCTATATTCCTGAAGACCCTGCTCAGCTCCTCAAGAGGAAGGAAGCATCGTGGTTCAGTAGAAAAAGAGCTGGTTCTGAAGTCAAAGAACTGGGCTTCAAATCTTGCATCTGTGTGGGGCAGTGAGGTAGCACTGTGGATAGAGCACCAGCTCTGGAGTCAAGAGGATCTGAGTTCAAATCCAACCTCAGACACTTGACGCTAGCTGTGTGACCCTGAGCAAGTCACTTAAGTTTTACTTTCCTAATTAAGTGACTTGCTTAGGATCACACAGGTAGTATGGGTCATAAGTCAGGATTCAAACCCAGGTCCCTTGAGTCCAAAGCCAGCTCACTATCTACTCTACTACTACAATGCCTCACTGTAGAAAGAACAACCAACACAAAAACCCAGGAGTCCAGATTCCCAGCTCCCTACCCCCCCACTCTGGGGGACAGAGCTTTCTCCTTTTTGAGGCAGAATATCATTTCCTTCCTTATCTTAATACTCAGGACACTTTCTTCCCCCTGGGGGCTCTAGAATTGGCTCGGCTTGTGAACGAGGCTGATAGAATCAATGTTTCTAGGGCCAGAAGAGATAGGGGGTTTATCAGGATGGGATGAACTCTCTCCCTCCAAGTTAGGGCTGCTAGTTCCTCTGACTCTCTGTCTCTCTCACTCTATGCATGTCTAGGGACAGGAGGTAAAGAAGCTTAGAGAGGCCATACTAAGGGCCATGAAAGAGTGAATCAGGGGAGAATATAGTGGGTCATTCTCAGCATCCGAGGGCATCTTACCAACCAACGAGTTTACAAGAGGAAAGGGAGGAGAAATGCTACTTATTGGGTCTCACACAGGCACTGTTCCTTCCTTCCAATTCCCTTGCTGCCCCCTGGCTGGCTGTAGCACTGTGTCTCAGTTTACCTCCTGTGAAATATAAAGTTGTCTTTATGCCACTGTCCTCCTTCCCTGATATCTATCCTACTATCTGAAGGGAGAAGATCTAGGTTCACATTCCTGCTATGAGGCTCACTACCTCTGCCTCCCTGGGTAAATTTCTTTAGCTCCGTAAACCTCAATTTCCTCATCTGTAAATTTAGGGAGGCTGCACTAGATGGCCTCCTAAGCACATTCCAGTCCTAGAGGTATCATGGTAGAGTGCATAGCTCAGCCACTCAGTCAACTAGCATTTATTAAGTACCTACTATGTGCCAGGCACTGTGCTAAGCACAGAGCAGAAAGCGAGGCAGAAAGACCTCAGTTCAAATCCCTTCCCTCTAAAAACCCTGCTTTTTTTCCTCTGGGAAATGTGTGTGTGTGTGTGTGTGTGTGTGTGTGTGTGTGTGTGTGTGTGTGTGTGTGTGTGTCTGTATGTGTAATGTATGTGTGTGTGTGTGTGTGTGTGTGTGTGTGTGAGAGAGAGAGAGAGAGAGAGAAAGGAGATCGTACTCTAAAAGTTCCAGGCACTCTCCCCTACCCCCAACAATGCAGGGTCACTCTAAACCTCCCTGAATCTCAATTTCTTCATCTATAAATTTAGGGAGGCTGAACCAGACAGCCTCCTAAGCACATTCTACTTCCAGAAGCATAGGTTGACCAGTCAGTCAACTAGCATTTATGAAGCCCCTACTATATGCCAGGTTTCTTCCCTCCCTCCAACCCTCATATTTAAAATATTTTCAATTGTGAATCTGAGGCTTCAGTGAACAATAGTGCGTCACATTTATATATTGCTTTGAGGTCTACAAAGCATTTTATAAACATTATCTCATTTGATCCTTAAAATGAATAAGCTAAGAACTATAGGTTTTATTCTCCCCAATTTTTCAAGTGAGGAAACTGAGGCCTAGCTGCCAAGTAAAGTCCCCATCTACACTTTTGAAGCTTTCATCTCTAGCATCATGAGAAGGCATCATGTCATGGTCAATCGTGCTGGGCTTGTAGTCAGGAAAGCCTTAACTTTAGACCCTGCTTCTGCCTCTCGCTGGCTGTGTGACCGTGGGCAAATCACTTCACCTCTCTGAAACTTAGTTTTCTAAAAAGGGACCTAAACTTAGAGCTGGAAGTGTCTGAAGCTTAGCCCATTTCTTTTAGAGATGAGGATACAAAAGCCCGGTGAATGTGAGTGACTTGCCCAAAATTAGAAATGTGAACCTCTATTGCCAAATCCTATAATCTATCTATAATCTTGGTGGTACAGGGGATACAGCCCCAGACTCATCTTCTTGAGTTCAAATCTGGCCTTAGACACTTACTCAGACACTTGGACAAGTCACTTAACCCTGTTTGCCTCAGTTTTCTCATCTGTAAAATGAGCTGGGGAAGGAAATAGCCAACCACTCCAGTATCTCTGCCAAGAAAACCCCAAATGGGGTCACACAAAGAGTCGGACACAACTAAAATGACCAAACAACAACAAAATAATCTATCCACTGTGCTATGATGCCACCTTATTACTATTAATTATTGGTCTCATAATTGTGATCAGGACAAGTAGGGACTCCAAGGTAATACCTATAGCATCCATTCTACCATACAGTAGGTGAGTCTAAAGTCTATAAAACAAATGAGGTAACATTTGTTGACTCAGTTTAGCACATTTGTTTAGCATTTAGCACAATGTTAGTATTATTATCCTTAGTAAGCTTTGCAAACTCTAAAACAAGACGGTAGTCATTATCCCCAGAACTAATCTCACCCCCTCATTCCCCAAATTGTCCACATCTGAAGTCATATTGGCTATAACCTCAGAACAGCATCATCCCTAGCACTGACCCCTCAAAACAGAGAGGTCTTCTAGGAATTAGAGGGAAAGAGGACAAGCAGACAAAAAGTGAAGCATGCCTCATTTCCCATCAGAGGTGGGGAGAGGGACAAGGGCCGCCATGATAGGCCTGAAACCTGAGACATTGATAAGCAATGTGGTCCCACATCAGGTCATTTCCTGAAAGTCAGATCCACTTTACACATGGGCTTGAGAAGGGGAGCTTCAGAATCTGCTCCCTGATCCTCCAAATTAAAAGCCAAATAGGATGTAGCTTTCGCCTGGGCTGTGTCTTCATATGTCAACCCTGATTATTCTCATATGTCAACCAGGAGATGCCTCCTCTTATCCTTATTCTCTCTCACCTCCCAGTATTGCTGTATAGCTCCTCAACCCACCTTTCCCCTCCCCCATCAAGGGAGGAGGTGCCAACTAATTGACTGAGAGGATACACCTGATTATTCACAAGCAGATGAGATTAAGAAAACAAAGGTCACACCCAGCTATGTCTTAGACCTGTCATTTTTGATTTAGATTTCTCCCCTAAGGAAGGTTAGTTCTTCTGAAACTGTATTTGGGAAACCAAGTCTAGGGAGTGGGAGGGGTATATATGCCCAGACTCCTGGGGCATCTCTTCAGGGTCTGTGAAATGCCCCCCTCCTCCTCCACACACACTAGTCATCTGACTGCCCAAAGTCTGCCCCCACTGCCCATCCTCTGACAGATCCAGAGTAAGGGGCTCTATTTGTGTTTAATTGTTGGCACTGGAAGGAAGAAGACAGCAGGCTCTGCTTTAACTACAGACTCCTATTTGAGAGCCTTCCTCTTGGGACAGCTGATTTGGGGAAGGGACATGCTCTATGAAGCTGGCAAAGCCTCAGCCCAGGGGAGCATGGAGTGAGGGGGTGTGCAGACAGACCGATCAGTTTCAGATTCTCTAGTCACAAGGGTCTCTGGGAACCCGACAGAAACATCAGGAGACAGACAAGCCTTGGGAGTGGCGGTGCAGGAGTGGGGGTGCGTTTTTTCTGGGTCCTCCCTCTACTGTTTGTAAATGCCTAGAGCCTGCCCTAGAATCACTTGAGATGATTAGCTGTGGGATGGGGTTGGTTCTTTCCCCCTCCTGCTCATACCAAACCCATCCTTCCCTCCCCAGGAGCAGAACAAACATTGGCAGCAGGGCCTCTTTCCCTCCCAAGGCTGGGCAGCTCAACCAGCCCTCCACCACCTGTTCCCCTTTCCTCCTTCCTCGCCCCCCCCAACCCCCATGCATGGGCATATCCCAGAGCTGGCTCCGCAATGAGGCTTTGCCCAGGGGGTTCATGTCTTTGATATTTCTATCTTATTTGTTGAAATCTTATTGCCCCCGCCCCCACCCTCCAAAGTCAAGAGACATGGGCCTTCCCCAACTCCCCTGAGCTGCCCAGGTCAGAGCACAATGGACAGAGGCTCAGGCCTCTCCTTTTCCCTCTTTCCTCCAAAAAAAAAGCATATAGGGGCAGCTTTTCCCCACATCCTGTTACTTGCTAAAACTCTCCTCTCCTCTCCTCTCCTCTCCTCTCCTCTCCTCTCCTCTCCTCTCCTCTCCTCTCCCAATGGACAGACCAAAGGTAGTCTTACACATTTACCGATTTAGATATGTCACTTCCCTATTCCGAAAGACTCTGGAAGGAATCCTGGATTTAGGGTAAAGGGACCTCTTTGATTTTGGTCACTTCGCCTTCCTGGGATTCAATTTTTTCATCTATAAAATGGGGGGGTTAATTAAGGGTCTCTAAAGGTTCTCTTCACCTTTAAATCTATGATCCTCCAATCTCTTCAATCTGATCGGCTTCTATCCACATTGCCAGCTTTATCTTACAGCTTGCTATCCCAAGACCTCCACTCTAACCAAGCAATTCTCTCTACTTCCCAAACAGGCCCCACACCCTCCTGCCTCCACACCTTTGCTCAAACTCTCTTCCTGGGCCAGGCAAAATCCCTCAAGCTTTTAACGCCTGCCTGCTCAGTGATGTAAATAATAAAGCCCGAAGTACCTACCCTCATTAGACCGTGAGCTCCTTGAGATACCTGGTTTTGGGGACTTGGGGGCGGGGCAATGGGAAGGGTCGCCTTCCTTTCTTCACACAATGCTGGCTGACTGACTGACTAACTGACGGACTACCCTACTGGGTTGTCAGGGAAGATCAGATAAGAATCACCAGCAGTTCTATGGCACCTGAAGGTTTGCAAAGCCCTGTACATATGTTATCTCATTTGATTCTTATAATGATCCTGTATGATAAGTGCTATCATTTTGTAGTGATATTACTTAATATCCCCATTTTACAGATGAGGAAACAGATTGAAAGACATTAAATAGGATCACTCAGCTAGTAAATGTCTGGGGCCATATTTGAACTCATTTCTTCCTGCCTGCAGGCTTGACACTCTGTCTAGCTCAGATGTGTAGGTAGCACCCCCAAGGTGCTAAGTAGAAGCTGATGTTTAGGATCACAGCTCATCTCACCTCTCTGCACCGTTCTGAAAAAGCTGAGCCCCTCCTCCCTCTTCCCCAATTCACTAGGGGGCCTCTGTAGGGGTCGATGAGGAAGGATGGGAGACAGCTCAGCAGGCCTCCTTTGAAGTGAGAGATGGTGATGAACCTCCCCTGAGTATGGAAGGAACTGAAATTTAAAATATGGAGATAGGCTTGGGGGTGGGGGGAGGGCAAGGAGAAGGATGGGGGGAATGGGAAGGAAGCAGGCAAAAGAACATTCTAGATTTCCCTCCTCGAGCAACATTTCACCCAGGTCTATGTCTGTTGACATAGATGCTGTTGACAGGCAATAACAGCCCATGTAGGTAGAGGGGAGGTGGAATTTATGGGACTCTGCCTGCTGTCCCAGGACCTCTCTGGAGAGGCAGCTTCTGTCTCTAGTGCATGCTAACTCTGTGTTCAGGCAGAAGATGGCAGCCAGCAGGAGGGGCACTGATGGAGAATTCATCATCAGGATGGGGGTGCTCCAGGCCCAGCAAAGTGAACTGAAGAAAAATGCACTGAAGATGTGAAAGGACGGAGGCCTAGCATGAGAACAGGGAGGTGGGTGTCTGGGACATGGGGAGAGGCCAGTACCACAGAAGGGCTCGGCCTAGGAGTCAATGAGACCTTATCAGTACCCTCAGGCCCTGGAAGGGGCCATTGGAAGGCAGAGATGAGCTTTTCCCCAAATCTCCATTTAAGGGCCCAGGTCAGAAATTTCATTTCCTGCTTGGATCTAAGCAAAATACCCTTTTTCCACCCCCACCCATCCCCTCATCAGTTTCTTTGTGTGTATTTGTCATCCTCGGTTAGATTACAGATATGGACTATCTCTTTTTCATGTTTGTATCCCTCCCTGGTCCTTAGCACAGTGCCTGGCACATAGTAGGCTCTTAAATGTTAATTGACTGACAAGCTAAGAGTGTAGTGTTTCACCCACCACTTAGCTAGTTAGATTCCTCCCCTCCATCACATACCCACAGGACAGACATGAAAAGAATAATACATAAGTAAATGCCATTGGGTTCCCATCAACTCCAAAATCAAAATTATTCCATCCATGCACAGATCTAAGGTGGAAGGGGGCTGGGGAGGGAGGGGGTCACAAAAGTTTGAAGCAAAGGAAGAATTACTATTATTGCTTCAGAAACCTGGCACCCTCCCAGTCTTGGCAGGTTAGAGAGAAATGTATTTTAGAAAAATCTTTTTCATTGAATGAGATGAACTGTGACATCCAGACTTAGCCTGAAGCTTTCCTCAAGCTGGCTGGGAGTGTACCCAGGAATCAAGGTCACAAAATAGAGTGGCCCCCATAAGCTTATATCATAGTTGCTCCCTGACCGCCATTTCCAAAAAAAAGTAAACTGGACTGGTGCACTTCCCTATGCCTAAGCAGTACAGGAAAGTAACTAGATGGCACATGGATAGAGTGTTAGGACTGAAGTCAGGAAAACTCATCTTCCTGAGTTCAAATGTGGCCTGACTAGCTGTGTGACCCTGGGCAAGTTACTTAATCCCAATTACAAGCAGAAGCAGGAGAAGAAGAAGAAGAAGAAGAAGAAGAAGAAGAAGAAGAAGAAGAAGAAGAAGAAGAAGAAGAAGAAGAAGAAGAAGAAGAAG
>CM053626.1:205899035-205915998 GCA_028646595.1 Phalanger gymnotis
CATCTGAAAATATTAGGGAGTTGGATTTGACCTCTAGAGTCTTCTAGATTTAAATCTAAAGTCCTATGAACTCTTCTAGGTAGATAATTCTGGGATTAGACCCTTTTACAGGTAAAGGAACTGAGGCCAGGTTAAGTGGCTCACCCATAGTCACCCAGCTAGCAAGAGGAGGAACTCAAACTTAAATGCAGGTCCTCTGTCTTGAATACAGTACCATTTATACCATTTGGGGAGGAGGGGTAGAGAAAAAGAAAAGATGGGATTAAAAAAAGGAAAGGAAAGGAGATAATTCTATCCTAAAGAGAAGAATTAGGAAACCTCATGTCAGAATCTTGACTACAGAATCCAGCTGTCCACTCCCCTGCTGGATCTCATCATACTCTAGCCTGCTGCCATCTTTTCTCTCTGTAGAGGAAAGTCCCGCAGTGGTAGGACAGGGTCCATTGCTAGGAAGTTACTGCCAGCTACACAACCCAGCTCCTGCTACCTCTCGTAGGTTTCTCCATCCTGCCTCTGAATTCACATGGAACCTTGTCCATACTTAAGTAGCAAAGCTCTGCTAGGTCCTTGGTCCCCTCCTGGCAGGGGAAGCCCAGGTCTCCTCTGGGCTCACTCCTCTGCCTTGCCCATTTTAAGTTTTATTTCTAGGAGTGGGAGAAACCTGCTTTCTTCCTAGGACCCAGTTCTTGGGTGGGCTTCTAGCACCCTGGAAGTAGAAATCACACCCCTAGAACCTTAGAAAAGAGATTGGGCTATGTCCTCATATTACAGATGAGTGAGAGTTACCCTGGTTTCCTGAACCCAACTCAGGCTTCATCATTCAACTGAAACTGCTCTCTCCAAAGTTATCAATGATTTCTCACTTTCTCAGTCTTCATCCTTCTCTACCTCTCTACATCCTTTGACACTGTCGATCACCTTTTTTTCTCCTCGATTCCCTCTTCTGTCTAGGTTCTCATGGCAGTGCTCTCTCCTGGTTCTCCCCTTACCTTTCTCCTTCTCAGGCTCCATTCCTAGATCTTCATCCAGGTTATGCTTAATAATCAAGGCTCTGTCCTGGTCTCTCTTCTTCTCTCTTTATACTATTTTCCTTGATCTCATCAGATGTAGGGATTTAATTCATTCCTAACTCCTTTCCAGACCTCCAGTTTTACATCCACAATTGCTTATTAGACATCTTTAACAAGATTCCACATGTCCAAAGCTGAACTCGCCCTCTTTCCCCATAAATTCTCCTGTTTTCTTTAAGTTCCCTATGACTGATGAGGGCATCACCATCCTGCCAGTCACCCAGGATCACAACCTAGGTATCATCCTCCATTCCTCACTCTCCTTCACCACCCCCTCATTCCATATCCAATCAATTGCCAAGTCCTATAGATTCCACTTTTAAAACATCTTTCAAATATAACCCCCTTCTCTTCTCTGTCCCTGCCACTGACCTGTTGCAGGACTTAATCACCTCATGCCTAGATTACTGTAACAACCTACTGGTTGGTCTCCCTGGCTCAGGTTTCTCCCTACTCCAACCCATCTTCCACTTACTTGTCAAATTGGTCTTCCTAAAGTGCAGGTCTGACCCAGTCCCTCATTCAGCAAACTGCATGGTTCCTTATTACCTCCAGGACCAAATATAAAAATCTTCTGTTGTCTTTTAAGGCCCTTCATAACCTGGATCCCTCCTACCTTTCCAGGTTTCATCCACCTTACTCCTCTCAACATATTCTTAAGCCCAGTGACACTGACTTCCTTGCCATTCCTCAAACATGACACTCTGTTTCCCCACTCCAGGATTTTTCTTTGGCTATCCTCCGTGTCTGGAATTCTTTCCTGCCTCATCTCTGACTCCTGGTTTCCATGGTTCTGTTTTAACAATCCGGCTAGCAGCTGTTGTGGGGGATGAAAGACCAACACAAGCCCAACAACAAGAGCGCTACCAGCATGCTGCAAAAGCACAGGTTCTTTTGATCTGCTTTAGTAAGGAAAGCAACGTTAAGGGGTTGACAAGTTTACTTTAATCCAGCATACAGACAGCATTCACTTAGTTCAGGGGGAAAAGCCAGCACCCTGAACTTTAGAACAAAATACAAACAAATTACAAACATCAACAGGCAGACTTTGTCTGATTCAAATCCCAATACATGGTTACCAGAGTTTAACAAAGTCCCAACATCCGGGTTATGAGCTGGAGGGCTCTTAGCTACAGCTCCCTTGAAGCTCCGCATCACCTTGAGCCACCACGAGTGAGAGCCCTAAACAAATTACAAACATCGACAGACCAAATATAGATTCATAGTTACCGACATCTAGGTTCAGCCTGGGAGCTCATAACGAGGGCTGGCCCAGAGTCACTAGTGCCACCACTGCTGTGGGTAAGAGCTCCAAAGAAGAGAAAGCCAACCCCTGGTTTTATATCTTTTTCAGGGTCAAGGGTGAGTCACACATGCCACTTGCCCACATGACCCAGAACAGTCACAAAGAGGCCACTTAAACCCACATGGTCTAAAAGCCTCTGTTTGTCCTAGACATGTCACTCAAACTCATGTGTAAACTAGGCCCTCCCCTGAGGCAAGGAGGCACCAAGGACACCCAAATCTAATCAAGGAAACAAAGGCCAAACTCTTCAAGGGCACTTGGTTGAACCAAGTGCTAAGAGCCCATTTTGCTTACCAACACAGGTTCTTGCAAATTCGCAGCTAAAGTCCTATCTTCTGCAAGGATCTTTTCCAGGTCCTCCCTAGTGCTAATACTTTCCCTTTGCTGATTATCATTAATTTAGTGTTTATATAAGTTGTTTGAACAGAGTTGTTTGCATGTTGTCTCCTCCATTAGACTGTGAATCTAGGGAAGTCAAGGGAAGAAACTACCTATTTTTGGTTTGTTGTTTGTTTAGGGTTGGGGCAGGGGGAGTCTCTCTTGTTTGTTTTCCTAGTTCTTAGCCTGGGACATAGTAGGTACTTAATAAATGCTTGCTAACTGACTGTTGGCTGACTGATTGGCTTTGAATTTCAGACTTCTCTGGTATGAGAGCTGCCAGATTCACTGTGTTTTGACCTATGGAGTATAGCACCCTTAAATGCATCCCCTCTTGCCTTCCTAGAGGAACCATGGTTTAGTGGAAAGACCACTAGCTATAGAGTTGGAGAATCTGGGTCCAAATCCTATCCCTGATATGTACTATGTGACCTGAAAGAAATCACTCAACCTTCCTGGGCCTCAATTTCCTCATTTGTAAGATGGGGAGAGGGTTGGCAATTGATAAATAATTAAAGGATATGAACAGGCAGTTTTCAGATGAAGAAATTAAGGCTATCTATAGTCATATTAAAAAATGCTCTCAATTACTATCAATTAGAGAAATGCAAATTAAAACAACTCTGAGGTACCACCTCACACCTATCTGATTGGCTACTATGACAAAAAAGGAAATGATAATTGTTGGAGAAGATGTGGGAAAATTGGAACAACCATTCTGGAGAGCAATTTGGAACTATGCCCAAAGGGCTATAAAACTGCATACCCTTTGACCCAGCAACACCACCACTAGATCTGTATCCCAAATAGATCAAAAAATGCAAAAAGGACCCACATATACAAAAATATTTGTAGCAGCTCTTTTTGTGGTGGCCAAGAATTGGAAATTAAGGGGATGCCCATCAATTAGGGAATGACTGAACAAGTTGTGGTATATAAATGTAATGGAATACTATTGTTTCATAATAAATGGTGAGCAGGCGCACTTCAGGAAACCTTGGAACGACTTACACAAACTGATGCTGAGTTAAGTGAGCAGAACCAGGAGAACATTGGACACAGTAACAGCAACATTGTGCGATGACCAACTTTGATAGACTTAGCTCTTCTCAGCAATACAAGGATCTAAGACAATTCCAAAAGACTCATGAAAGAAAATGCCATCCACATCCAGAGAAAGAACTATGGAATCTGAATGCAGATCGAAACATTCTATTTCCCTTTCTTTTTTCTTTCTTGTGGCTTTTCTCTTTTCTTCTGATTCATCTTTCACAACATGACTAATGTGGAAATATGTTTAATATGATTATACATGTATTACCTATATCAGATTGCTTGCAATCTTGGGGAGGGAAGAGGTGAGGGAGGAAGGGAGAAAAAAATTGGAGCTCAAAATCTTATGAAAGTCAATGTTGATAACTATCTACAAGTAATTGGAAAAAATAAAATACTATTAAGTGGAAAACAAAAACAAAAAAATAGGTTGGGGGCTAGACTTGATGACCTCTGAGTTCCCTTCCAGCTCTGGTTCTATGATCCTTTAAGTGGTCTTTGGCCTTTTCCACCCTTCCCTGTCACACTCATAGTGGAGTTTGTGTGTATGTGGGTGGGAGTGAATAGACCACAGAACTACCCAAAGGAGAAAGTTCCCATCAAGGAAGGGAAACCCCCGGATTTCCCTCCTGGCATTATCTTCAACCAGCTATGTGACACCTGACAAGTCCCTGATTCTTTTGATGATTCAGTGGTCCACTCTGTAGACTAAAGAGGATTCCTTCTTTAGATAATGAAGAAGGAATGAGAATTTATAAGTTCCAGAAAATTTCCAAGGAGAGAGAATATTTAGGATTTTTCCTCTCTTTGTTGTGGAAGGAGGGAGGGCGGCAAGTTATCTGTCAGCACTAGGAGGTGCAGAAGCACTTTGCCAATGACTTTCTGTAGCTGGAACATCCAAAGAAACTCTACACTCCAAATCAGCTGTGACCAAGTGGTGAGGGCTGCACTCAGTTCAGGGGGGAGGGAGGAATTGGCAACAGCACCCATGGGGTCAATCCATCCGTCCTTCTCTTGGCCTCTGTAACCCATTCTCCAGGATAATTGCTCCAGCAAAGGTTGGAGACCAGACCCAATAGTGATGACATAGCATATCAGAGCTGGGCCCTTCGAACTCATCCAATCCTTTTACAGATGAAGAAACCAAGGCCCAGACAGGGTGAGTGATCTTGTTTGAAGTCAAAAACCTAATCGGTAGCAATTGGGACAACAGAGTGGAGGTAAAGAGAAGGGAGGCTAGGTAGAGAAAGATGAATCATGAAGCAAATGTTGGTGGGGGGGTTGTTCTTGGAATGGATGGAAGTCTCCTTGTCCAGAGCATCTTGGGCCAGGATGGGGCTCCTTTCAAGTAGCATACATTCTCCTGAAGAATAAACATAAGGCAATGTGAAGAGGAAGAGAACACTAACAAACTGAGATCAGTCCATCAACAAGCATTTATTAAGTCCCTACTGTACACCAGGCTTTGTGCTAAAACATGAGGATACAAAGAAAGATAAAAATAGTCCTTACCCTCAGGGAGCTTGCATTCTAATGCAGGAGACAATATATGAACATCTAGATATACATAAGATTCATACAGAGTAGGTGGAAGGTAGCCTTGGAGGAAAAGGCTCTAGCAACAGAGGGGTACTAGGAAAGATCTACAGAAGGTCCTGAGCTGAGTCTTAAAGGAAGCCAAGGATTCTAAGATGTCAAGGTGATGAGGCATCCTAGTCATAAGAAGGCCATATGGAGGAGATGATATATGATCTCTCCCTTAAGGGAAGAGAAGAAATTGGGGATGGGGCAGTTACACAATGTGCAGTACTTGGGGTACTTACAAGGATGAGGTGAAGGGTACAGGTAGAGTTCCCCTGCCCCGCTTCTTCCCTCTAGCCTGAACCTTACTCTACTTTCTGTTGAAATAGGATGGGATTGAATGTAGTATCATGGGTCATCTCCAGTCATCCTGATGAATATCTGGTCACTGGTCCCAGATGGCTCTGGAAGAGAACGTGAGGCTGGTGACCTTGCACAGCCCTCCTTCATTCGAATCAGTCAACTGCAAGTCATGTCATCATTTCCTTGATGCCATGGTCCTCTGAAAAAGAAGGACAAACACAACAATGGGTACCATTCATTGTCTGGGACATAGAAACTTTTGTGTCACTCTAAACTTTATTCCTCAGGCTTCCCTGACCATTAGCTCTAGGGTAGCCCTAGACACCAATAGAGGAGGTGACTGACCACTGGGTGTAATTATCAAAAATCTTCTCCAAAGCCCTGAGGGTTCCCAATAATCTTCCCTACCCACCCGGAAATGGGAACTAATGCGAACCTCACGGGGTAGGAGACAGAAGACAATTCAATACAAAGAAAAGATATTCCTTGAGTCTTGAGAAATTGCTCTACTAAGAACTGGCTCTACTCAGCTGCTATTTTCAAAGAAATCAGACTGGCAAAAAAAAAAATAAAATAAAATAATAAAAAAAAAGAAATCAGACTGGCGTGAAAGAGAGAATACAGGCCTCTCAAGGAACCTGGATGAAAGACCTCAGATCCCAGATTTATTCTGGACTCCAGGTCACAGATATAGTTTGGAGGGGACCTCAGAGATCATCTTGTCCAATCTCCCCACCTTTCTTAATTTTTTTCAACTAACAAAAATTTATTCTCTTCCTCCCACCTCTCTCCCCAACAATGAAAAAACAAAATCAAAGCAAAACACAATCCTCATAAAAACACATGGTCAAAAAAATTACAAACTCCAAAATACATTGGCCACATCCAAAAATGCTATGTCTCATTTTGTGCCTTGAGTACGTTGCCTCTCTGTCAGCAGTGGTGAGTAGGGTCATAATTGGTCCTCTGGAATCATGGTTAGTCATCAACCCCACTCTCATTTTACTGATGATGAAAAAGAGGCCTGGGAAGGTTCAGTGCCTTATTCTACGATACTAGTGCTACACTAACTCAGCTACCAGTGCACGTGTATCTCGAACCAAGGAAATCAGGAAGACTTATCTCCCGAGCTCATTCTAGCTGGCCTCTGTGTCTTTTCTCCTTTTCTATAATGTTGGCCTATATGTCCTTTACACTGATAAATTACTATGGGTGTGGCCAGGAATCTTCCATCACTGTCTAGACTGAGGAGGACCCCCTGAGTGTGTTGTGACCTCTTACTACCATGCAAGATTTGAGATTTATGGGGAGGGTTGCATTCCTGAGGCCACAAGAGAGAACCCTTACCCAGCCCCCACCTCTCGGTTGAAAGGCAACCTGCTGGCAGGCACACTCTACTTCATCTCCTATTTTTCCTTTCCTCCATATCAGCAGAAAGAAATGGAGGAGAAAAAGGAGGCCACAAAAAGGGAAAAAGAGACAGAGGGAAAAGGAGGAGAGATATAGAAGAGGCAGAATTCAGGTTAAAAAAAAGCCACGAATGTATAAGGGGTGTATGGAAAAATTATCAGAATGAATTAGTCTCACTTAAAGAATCACATCTGAAAACTGTATAATTATAGTCTAAAACAAAAGATAAAATTGCTATTATTTCTCTAATGGATCCCCAAATTAGGAAATCCAATGACAGGAGTTATGGCTTTAAAATCTCTCCAGTGGGTCTGTGAGAATTCAAAGAGTCCAATCGGATCCCAAGCACACCTCCCCACATGTAGCCTGTGTAACATCTGGGGATACTTATCTCAACTTCCTCTCGCACTGATGAGTTAGCTCCCACAGAGCATGGCTAGTTACCTTTTCACCTCAGGATTCTATGGGGCATATGGGTATCTCTCTAATAGGCTTGACCCCCATTCCAGTGTGTCCTTCCCAATATCAGGCCCACCGTTTAACATCCCAGTAATATTTCAGCAATGGATATTAATTAGCTTCACGAAATGATATTTACAGAGAAGGTAGAGCAAGAACAAAATACAAACATTTTTCTCCAACCACTAGGGGGCATGCTTTCTACCCCATCCCTGGAGGAAAGTGGGTTCAACCTTAAAGCAGTTTCTATAAAGCATTGTTCCCACCAAGTGCACTTCCAAATGAAGCACAGCCAAGAGACAGGGTCACTGCCTTGCTTATAGACCCTCACGTGTTGGTTGTGGCGTCAATCCACAGCTGAGTTGGATCCTGTTTGTTCCTTAAGGCTGACTGAAACTTTGACATGAGCTCCATTTCCTGTACCTGTAGCAATTCCTTGACCCTTCAAACTTCACAAAGTCACAGCCTAGTCCCATTTCCAAAGAATAGACACAAAAGAGACAGAAACGCCATCAAGACCATGAGCTTGTGGCTTCCTTTCTGCTCCAAGTGAGAGATCCACCACTGAGTAGATCATTCTCCTCACTGTACACCAGGGGAAAAGAGATAAGTTGTCTCCTTAAGAGATTTTTGCTTACACTCCCAGATCAGACTCAGAAGCCAAATAAAGGCTATTTCCTCACCATGTGGAGAAGAAATACACTATCTATATCACTATACACTATGCACTCCACTATCACCTGCTTCCAGGTGCAGGCTCACCAAGCCTCCTCAAACTCTTCCCTCCCCCCAAGGCAGAGCAGAAACTCTTTGAGGATAGGCCTCCTTGGGCAGTCTCCACCACAAATGTATATATCTTCTGAATTCTGCATTGTTCAAAATGATGAGTATGAAAAATTCAGAGAAATATGGGAAGACTTATAGAAGCTAATGCAGGGTGAAGCAAGAAGAACCAGGAAAACAATGTATTAAAAATGACACCCATGATGATGACAAAAACAATGTAGTTACATGCTTTGTCTCCTTCTCCCTTCTGCCTAAAGCTGACCTTTCTGAACAGCTTTTGTTCTGCCTGTATCCTTACAAAAGTTTCAAGAAACCACTCTGACCTCCCTGGGGTTAGATACTCATTGGCACATGTTTAGATGTGTGACAGAATGGAGGGGAAAAGATTGTATATTATCTCTTGCCTCCGGAAGAGATATGTTGGCTTGTCCCCATCAAATCAGACAAAACCATATCAGAGGATACTTCGAGATTTTTTCAGACAACCTCCCTTGTTTCCCCTTCCCCTTCAATCCCTCCCCTTCACGCATATCAGATTCATTTCCTCTGACTTGTGAAATATTTGTGGACTCAATCATCTCTCAGTTGTCTACATGGAGATTATCTTGCTGGTGAGTTTTTCAGATAGACATTTTATCTCTAGGCTGGGCCCTACCCCCCACTTCAATTCCCATAGTTCAGCATGTCCGGTCCCCAACTCGTATCTCACCGTCAGTCTAGTTAGCCTGGGATAGCTCAGGAATAGCAAACATTTGACTGGTAGTCTAAGGCCTATGTAATGAGAAAGGTACAACTGCTCCACACAGCAAAGAAAACTCAAGTGCATCCCAAAGACAAAAGAGGGATGATTGGGTCCCAGAGAGTTGAAGGATTTATCTGTTACTGAGATTATCTACCCATACTCATTCCCACTGTTGGTGAACACTGATCATTAAGACCTGAACTATTAAACTGCTCCCTTGACCCTAATATAGAGATAGATGTGAAGTTGAGAGGTCCCGAGTTTGAATGCTGGCTCATCTGTGGCCCTGGACAAGTCATATGACCTCTCTGAGCCTCATCTATAAAATGGAGTTAATAACACTGCCTCATGGCAACTAGATGACAAAGTAGATAGAGCACAAGGTCTGGAGTCAGGAAGAACTGAATTCAAATCTTGCCTCAGACACTTATTAGCTGTGTAACTCTGGTCAAGTCACTTAACTCTGTTTACCTCAGTTTCCTTATCTGTAAAATGAGGTGGAGAAGAAAATGGTAAACCACTCCAGTATCTTTGCCAAGAAAACCCCAAAATGGGGTCACAAAGGGTTGGACACCACTGAGAAACAACTTGACAACAACATATGTTGGATACTATGAAAAAAACACTTTGTAAATCTCAAAGCTCTGTGCCAATCCATAAGAATTTACTAAGCACTTGCCCAGCCCTATGCTATGCACTGACAGCTCACACTGACATAGTTTTTTGAGGTTTACAAAGCATTTTACATATGTTATCTCATTTAATCCTCACAACCACCCTGTGAGAAGTAGGCGCTATCATTCTTCCCATTTTAGAGATGAGGAAACTGAGACTGAGAAAGGTTCAGAGACTTATCCAAGGTCTCACAGCTAGTAAATGTCTGAGGCAAGATTTGAGTCAACCCCCTTTACGAATAAATCAACTGCTTTGTAATTTATAGTCTTAGAGAGAGCCCAGGGCACTGAGAAATTAAGTGGCATGTCACATATATCACTGGTATGTGCCAGAAGTGGAACTTGAACCCAGATCTCCCTAACTCTAAGACTGACTCTATCCATTGTACCACAGCCCTTTCTTTCATTAAATGTAGGACACATATAACGCCAACCACAATTATCACCCCATCCCTCTCATCTTGTTTAATGGAGCTCAAGGAAGGAAACAAACATTTATTATGTGTCTACTATGTGCCAGGCACTGTGCTAAGCACCTTACAAATATTAGTTCATCTGTTCCTCACAACAACCCTGAGGAGTAGGTCCTATATTCGTGTTCATTTTACAGATGAAGAAACCAAGGCAGACAGAAGTTAAGTGACTCACCCAGGGTCATGAAGCTAGAAAATGTCTGAGGATGGATTTGAATTCAAGTCTTCCTGACTCCGACCCAGCCCTCTATCTACTGCGCCACCAGCTGCCTGGAATGAGTGCTGTCCTTCTACTGTTATTTTATGTTTAATGTTCTATGAACTTTTGCACAGGTCAATAAATAACTGCTTTTTGTGGATGAATCAAATTAATAGGATGTAAGCTTCTTTTCTGCAGGCTCACTGAATGCATCCTTGGTGCAGCTCCAAGCAGACAGGACAACAGGGAAGATGTGTGCCTTGTTTGGTTCTTATGTGATTTTAACTTCTGCTAGCCCCCCCCAACACACACACACACAGCTTGGAATTATGAGTATTTGATATCAGGATACTTACTCAGAATGGAATCTTTCAGTTTTTATGGATCAAGCCAGGCAATTCCGGGCAACAATTCAGCCTGTGTTAGTGCTTCTGGGTCTCCTGTAATTCATTTACAGAGTACTCAAAAGATGTTTTGACCTCTATCTTGGTAGTATGGAGATGTATCATCTGTCCATTCATAAAAGATGGTGGACTTCTGAGGTATAATTCTAGCCACCATGGCATATCTTTTGAGGTATTCAGTAGGCACTAAATGTTTGCATCTTGGAGTGACATGCTACATGGTTCCTACCATTTCCTTGAATGGTATCTTTTTCAATCATATCTGACTCTGCATGACCTTGTGGACCATAGCATGCCAATACTGTCCGTGGGATTTTCTTGGCAAAGATACTGCAGTGGTTGGTATTCCTTCTCCAGTGAATTAAGGCAAACAGACGTTAAATGATTTGTTCAGGGTCACACAGGTAGTAAGCATCTGAGACTGGATTTGAACTCAGGTCTTGCTGACTCCAGACTTAGTCTCCAGACTCTATCCACTGAACCAGCCTTCTGTCATTTCTGATGGCAATGGCCTGGGCCTGAATTGCCATCTTATAAGAACTTTGCATTTCCTTGAACAAATCTGTAGGTCTCAGCTCTTTGTCTGATACTTCTTTGCCCCCATGTTATTGGCAGAGTTCACACTGGATGTCACTCCCGGGTGGGACTTTTTGATTCTTCTCTGGAATCATTGCCATTTCACAGCCTCCATCCATGCAGAGGTAAGGCACTTTGGGTTCCACTGGACAGACCCAAGGGCACCTGCCTGTTAGCAGCCTTTACTACTGCTTAGTGGAATCACAAGCATGTCTTAGGTTTTTGTGCTCTGAGAATGTCAGTCTTCTTCCTACTTTTTGGCAAAGAAATAATCATCATTTTATAGCTGCCTCAATCACTCTGAGGCTCTGTGTTTTATTATTATTTTTATTAGACCAGTAATTTCATTGGCATAGGGAACTCCTGGAGAGGAACTTTCTCTATCAATGCAGATCAGAACCTTCTCACAATTAGAGTGTTAGAGATGACCAGGGTACTTGGAGGTTGTGTCATACCCAAGGTCACATAGTCCATATGTATCAGAAACAGAACTCAAACTCAGGTCTTCTTGATGACAAAGCCTATTGCATCATCATCACCATCATTATCATCATCATCATCAATTATTGGAAATTACACTGGAGTCCCATAAATCGCAGCCAATACCCGAGTTTAACAATTATTGTTATTATTATATGAGCTCCACACTTAATTAAAGTGTCCAGGGACCCACCTGCAAACCCATCCATTCCAACAATCCAATTTCCTCTTCTGAGAATCCCTTAGAATCAATCCCTGCGGGACATGGAGGGCTGTTCACCTCTCTCCCCTGCACGAGCCAGCACCAAGTCTATCATACGTTGGAAGAATTCTCCCTGGGCAGCTGTGCTCTCTCTTCTTTGCTCTCCACTTTTTCCCTCCCTTGTGTCTGAGAGGCTGGAAGAGCCATGGAGAGCCATTGCCCTCCAACTCAGACATGGCCAGGATTTATGAGGCTCTAATGTAATTTCCAACCAAGTGCTGAGCTGAGAGAGGGGAGGGGTGTCTGGTAGCTCACAAGTAGAATGATTTGCTTTTAAAATCTGAAAGGAAGGAAGAAAAATTCTAACATGAACTATTCCAGACAGAAAGAGGTCCCACAAATATATTTATTTAGTGCCAAGACATTTTTAGCACCTGAGGCAAGCCATGCAATATAGGCCCTTAAAAGAGCTTTATAACTGATAATGTGAAATAACACTAGTAATTAAATACAAATTCAGTTGGGAGGATATGGACAGTGGTTACCATAACAGGCTCTATGCTATTGAAGCAGCACAAATTTTTGCCCCCTCTAAATTTCATTGCCTTGTGTCTAAGTACTAGTCACCCTATCCTAGTTATGGCTCGTAGATTTGGAGCTGGTAGACTCAAGTTGCAGGTAGAGTTTTGTTTTTGTTTTTTTTTAACATTTCCAATGCAGGAATTTGTTTGGCATGGCTATGCATATTTTTTAAAATAATATTTTATTTCTTCCCAATTACATGTAAAAACAATTTCAAATGTTTTTTTTTTTAATTTTGAGTTCCAAATTCTCTCCTTCCCCTCCCCTACTGAGAAGGCAAGCAATCTGATATAGGTTACACATATGCATATTTTCTTTCAACAAGGGTTTTGTTTTTCTTTTTCTTTGGTGGGGGAGGAGAGAATAGAGTCTTGTCTTGAAAAAAAAATTTTTAATTTAAAAAAGATTTAGAGCTGGAAGGGACCTCAGGGGTCACCTAGCGTAACCCCCTTATTTTATAGAGGAGACAGCTGAGGCACAATTGGTTAAGTAGCATGCCCAAGGTCACACAAGTCCTAAATGTCAGAGTCAGAATTAGAATCCAAGTCAAAATCCATTAGTCTTTCCACAACACCATGAAGGGTACGGAACTAGCATGAAGGGCAAGTGTTTGTCAAAATCCAAATCTAGGAATTTGGAAAAGAGTTTCCAAATCTATACAATGAGACCATGTTACACTTGACTGGGAGAAGAAAGCAAAAGCAAACAAACAAAAAAAAACCACCTCATTGATCCCAGGAATATCTCTCCCCTTTCAAATTTCTCTCAAATTTCTTCTCCTTCTTCTTCTCTTTCAAATTTCTTCTCCTATCTTCTCCTATCTACTCATGTCATGCTGCCATATGTTATAGTTTTTTTATGTACTCATCTTGCTGCTTCATAAGCAACTTGAGGGCAGGCCTGTATTGGTGCTCTGTGTCTTACACAGGGAAGGGATTTAATAAGGGTATGGTCAATTCGATTCAATCAAGATTTGTTAATTGCATGCTAGATGCAAGGGACTGGGCTAGGGAGTGAAGGTGAACACAAAGACAAACAAAAGCTAGGTTCTGCCCTCAAGAAGCTTATATTCTATGTGAGATAATACTAGCTAGCATTTATCTAGCACTTTTAAAGTTTGCCATGTGCCGTGCACACGTTAATTCATTGGATCCTTTCAAAAACTCCTGGAAAATAGATGCTGTTGTTGTCTCCATTTTACAGATGAGAAAACAGAGGCTGAGAGAGGTCAGGTGACTTGTCCAGGGTCACACAGCCAACAAGTGTCAAAAGCAGATTTGGACTCAGGTCTTCCTGAATTCAAATCCAGTGCTCTGTTGCCACTCAGTTGACTAACTGCATCGAATATGTAATTTTAATGTTCTCTCCTTCAAGGAAGAAAATCTCACTGCCTGACCCTAGAACAAAAAAATTGAGTTAAGGTTCCGGTAGTGGGAATAGTTTGGCAGTAAGCCATTCGAACTACCTCAGTTTCTTCCCCCCTCACCCCATCTTTCTCTGTGTGTTTCTGTCTTTCTCTCCCTCCCTCTCTTCTTACTTCCCTCCTCTCTCCTCTCTGTTTCTGCTCTATCTCTGTCTCTCTGTCTGTCCTTGTCTCTGTCTCTCTCTCTCTTTCTGTCTCTCTCTGTCTCTCTGTTTCTCTATCTCCCACTGTCTCTCTCTTTTTCTCTCTATCTTTCTGTCTGTCTCTCTCTTACACACACACACACACACACACACACACACACACCACGTACACTGGGCTAATAGTCTGATGAGGGAAGGAAACATGAAAAGTACACACAAGCAAGATATAGACAGGATAAATTGGAAATGACTATCAGAGAGAAGGCATTAGTACTAAGGGGATCAGGAAAGGCTTCCTGCAGAAGGTGAGACTTTAGCTGAGACTTGAAAGAAGCCAGGGGAGCCAGGAAGCAGAGATGAAGAGAGAGAGAGTTCCAGGCACCGGACACAACCAGTGACAATGTTCTGAGTGGGGAGATGAACTATCTAGTTTTGAGAAACAGAAAGGTCGCCAACAACGCTGGATCCCAAAGTGAGTGATGGGGGAAGGAGGTGTAAGGAGACTAGAAAGGAAGAAAGGGGCCAGATGAGACTGAGGCTATGCCCCCACATCTGGTTGATGTAGAAAGAAGCAGAATGGCCCCAAGGAAGCAACACTGTATTTGGAGGCAGAAAGACCTAAGTTAAATTGGGCCACAAATACTTACTAACTGTGTGACCATGGGCAAAACTTATCATTCAACTTCCATTTTCCTCAGTTTTCTCATCTATAAAATGGGAGAACAATAGCACCTACCTCCAAGGGTCGTTGTGAGGATAAAAAGCACTTTGCAAATGTTGTTGCTATTGTTACTATTACCACCTTTGTCACCTTGGGTAAGCCACTCTCTGAAAAAATGGAGGGACTGGTTCTTCTCCACAACTTGACTAGTGTGTGGGTTAGCTCAATGCAAGGTTATGCATGGAGGTTATGTGGGATTCCGTGCCATCTTGGGGAGGGAGGGGGGAGGGAGGGAAGAGAGTCTGGAACTCAGTGTTATGTAAAGCCATGTGTTGTGAACTAAAAATAAAAAAAAATAAAAAATAAAAACAAAAAACAAAAAAATGGAGGGACTGAATTAAATAGCTTATATAGTCCTTTACAACCCTAAATCTACAATCTTATATGATTCTAGTGAGGCAGAGTAGTTCAGTGGAAGGTGTAAAGGATTTGGGATGAGATGTCCTGGATTCAAATGCTACCTCTGCCACATACTATCAAGTCACTAGATGGTGCAGTGAATAGAGCACTGGGCTTGGAGTTCAGAAGACCGGAGTTCAAATTTAATCTCATGCTTACTAGCTATGTAGCTTTGGGGAAATTATGTAATCTCTGATCACCTGTTTCCTCGACTCTAAGATGGGGTTAATAAGAGCACCTATTTTAGAGTTGCTGTGAGAACCAAATGAGATAATTTTTGTAAGGTGCTTGGCATAGTTCCTGGCATATACTAGGTGCTTAATAAATGCTTATTTTCCTTCCTCCATTATTTCCTTCTTTCTTTTCTCACTTACTTCCTCCCTTTCTTCCTTCTTCCCTCCTCCTTTCCTCCCTTTCTCTCTCCCTTCTTCCCTCACTTCTTTCCTTTCTTCCTTCTTCCCTCCCTCTCTCTCTTCTTTCCTTCCTTCCTTCCTTCTTTCTTTCTTTTCTTCCTATATGCCATTATTGGGTCACTTAACCTACCTAGACCTCACTTTCTTCATCTGTAAAATGAAGAGGTTTCACTAGGTGCCCTTCAGCTCTAAACTGATCCTGGGAATCTGAATCCTACTCAATAATAATTCTAGCTAGCATTTCTATAGCAATGAGGTTTGCAGCCTTACATAGCACTTTACATGCCTCTCATTTGACCCTTACAGTAACCCTTCAAGGCAGTTGTTGTCATTCTTATTCTCTTTTTTAGGGGGTTGAAAGAGGCTAGGTGACCAGCCAGGGTCACACAGCCAGAAAGTATCCCAGTTGGGATTTTTACTTAGGTCTTCCTGACTCTGAGTCCAACACCCTGCCCATTGTTCTGTCTGGTTGCTTCAGGTGTTTACCTGTTCTCCCTATCATGCTTCGGCCCTCACAACATTAATTGGCACCCCAGTACTCTTGGAGAGCAGCTCAGCTCTATAAGCATAGAGCTCTATGCTCATACCTGATACCACTGTGCCCTGCACAGGGGCCTATCACCCTCCTATTATCTTTCTTTCCTCAATCCATTCAAGCCAGAAGCAGTTTTTGCTTATAGTGTTTGCTAGCTATGAGAGAAAAGGCAAAAATAGACCCAATGCCTAGTTCACAGAGCAAGATTATGACAGGACTAGGGAGCCTGTTGGGGAATTCTCTTACCCCATACTCCCAGGCCTTTGTCCAGCAAAAGCCTGATCTTGCGGGCAATGCATGGAGGCAGGAAGCCAAGGTGGTGAATAGCTCCGTTTAATTAAGTCAGTGACCAGATTTTATAGCCTTCATTACGTAGCACTAGGACTGCCTTGATCCGCCTACTCCCTGCCTACTCTTCACCTATTCTTCTCCTGTTCTCCTCGTATTCTCCTCTCCTTTCTTTCCCGCGCTCTCCCCATGATTCACCTGTGCACAGGTGAACCAGGAAAAGAACCCTGCACCATGTTGCCAACAAGGGCGAGACTCTTCCTCCAGACTCCATCTTGTTCCTCCCGTACCTCAGAACCCTGAGGTTATCTCAGCAGGTTCAGGGCGCGGAGATCCAACAATGTTTTAGGGTCGGCTATAACT
>CM053626.1:205916498-205957489 GCA_028646595.1 Phalanger gymnotis
TGGGGAATCTGTGGCCTCAAGGCCACATCTGGCCCTCTAGGTCCTCAAGTGTAGCCCTTTGACCGAAACTTCAGATTTAGTCAAAAGGCTGCACTTGAGGACCTAGTTCTGTGAAGTTTGAGTTCAATAAATGGGCCACACTTGAGGACCTACAGGGTTACATGTAGCCTTGAGGCTGCAAGTTCCCCACCCCTGACCCAGGATAATCTCTGCCTTCTCTGTCTTCCACAACAGAAGAATGAACCAGTCCCACCACTAGGAACAAAATGTAATCCACCCCAAAGAACTCTCCATCTACCCTATTGAGTTACTAGGACAACAGGCAGGACTATACTTCCATTCTGTTACACAGGGTGTTCCTAAAAGTCTGGAAGCATAGGCAAAAATGCAGATTTTCAAGAAATGAAATGAAGGAAATTTTCAACAACATTTTATTTAATTGGAATATTAACAAATAACATCTTCAATATGATTTCCATCATTTGTGATGCAAAGGTTGGTGTGCTTCGCAAGATTCACATGAACTCGATGCAATAACTCCACATTTCCTGTGTCCAGACTTTAGGAACACCTGTACATGGACAGTTGGAGTTCACAAGAAGCATGAGTTAAGACTTAAAGATATAGTCTTTGTTTGTAGGGTTAAGTTTGTCCATGGATGAAGATTTCTGGAACCATACAGGTTCATACCATTTAGAACCAGAAGGATCTCTAAGTAATAATAACTCAAATTGATGTGATAGAATCAGGTTCATAAAAGTACTTTCCTCACAAGGACCACATGGGGTAAATGGTCCTAGTATCATTACCTTCATTTTAGAGAAGATGAAAAAGAGGCCCAGAGTCACAAATCTTGTTTTTCAGTTGTGTCCAACTCTTTGTGACCCCATTTGGAGTTTTCTTGGCAGAGATACTGGAGTGGTTTACATTTCTTTCTCCAGATCATTTTAAGGATGAGGAAACTGAGACAAACAGGGTTAAGTAACTTGCCCAGGGTAACAGTTAGTAAGTGTCCGTATCTAGTAAGATCTGAATTCAGGAAGATGAGTCTTTGTGACTCCATCAACCTAGCTGCCCTAGGGGTCTAGCATGTACTCTCTCCCTCCCTACCTCCTCCTCAAAAATGCCTTCACTTACTCCGATGCATTGCTTAGGTTCTTCCTCATGCACAAGGCCTTCCCTGATTCCCCACTTATTAGCACTGATCTCTCTCTCTCTTAAAAAAAAAGTACTCTTCATCATTATGTATTACTTTGCCTTTACTTAAGTACTTGCTGTATCTCCTTCTGCCCACTCCACTCCCGCCTCTATACATCCACTCATCTATTCATTCAACAAATATTTATTAAAAACCTTCTATGTAAACTACCTACCTCCTGACAGAAAAGTGATGGTATAGATCAAGACATGATTTGGCGGTTGTTGGGTCAGTTTTTGTTTTGGGACATTTGGGACATGGCCAGCAAGGGAATGTGTTCCACTTGACTATGCCTGTTTGTAACTAGGGTTTTGTTTCTCTTGCTTTCCCAGTAGGAGTAGGGAGGAGTGGCACAGTGAGGAAGAGAAGATGGGTTTTTGTTTGAAAACATTTTTTAAAAGACATAATGTGTGAGATGCCTGTCAATTGGGGAATGGCCAAACAAATTGTAGTACATGAATGAACTGTGCTGTAAGAAACAATTGATTTGATAAATGCAGAAAAACATGGAAAAACATCCATGAACTGAAGCAAAGTGAGGAAGAGCCAAAAAACAAAACAAAACAATATAAAACAATATGTAAAATGACAGCAACAATGTAAACAGAAGAACAAAAACTATGAAACAATAGAAAATGACTGTTGCTGTATAAAAAAGAACAATCTTAGCCCCAAAGAAGAGGGATGAGAACACACTCCCCACTCCTTGTAGAAGTAGGGGGTCTACAGGTGTGGGACACTGCATATATTATCACATTATTTCAGCTTATTGACTGGTTTTTGCTAATTACTTTTCCTGTTTTTCCTCTCTTTCTTTGAAAAAAAAACCATTTGTTACAAAAGATTACAAATTGCTTGCTTTTTGTTACAAATTTTGTTACAAAGTATAGCTCCCTTTAAGGAGCAGGGAGGGATACAGGGAGAAATTTAGGTAATCCAGAAACAAGATATCAATCTAAAAATATTTTTAAAGGAGCCTTCCATGTGCCAGGCACAAGTTAGGTATTGGGTATAGGAATAAAAAAACAAAACAGTCCCTGGCTTCAAGGAGCTCGCCAGGAAACACTCATATATACCACACAGATAGTGAATAGTCCGCTCCTGGTAATCTATACTAATGGAAGAAAAGCACGAGTAATCAAAAATAATATGTAACCCTCTCTCAAGTTATTTTTAATCAACCACACATATAACCATAGAAGCAAAAATGCATCAGAGAAGGACACAATCTGACCTTTGTGTCTTCCTCAGGTCTGCTCTCAACTAATCCATGTTCTTAATAGCCTGGCCCTGGTTAGGACTGATGCACATAATCAACAGTGTGTTTGATGGAAAGAGCACCGACTCTTCAGTCAGAGAACCTGGGTTCAAGTCTCATCTCTGACAATTACTGTCTGTGTATCACTTAAGCTCCTTGGGTCTCAGTTTCCTCTTGTGTAAAATGGAGAGGTTGGACCAGATGACTTATGGGGTCCACTCTAGATCTATGATCCTATAAAAGGAGATATAGCTCCTTACAGGTCATGCAGAATCACCTGTGATTCATGACAAATAACCAAATTCTAAACTCCTGAATAAAGCTCCTGGGGTGGACATGTTCTGCTTACTCTATAACTTGGAGATGTAGACACAGGGGAAGCCCGTGACAGGCCCAGCCAAAACCTTTTGCCTATGACTAGCTCAGCATCATTAGCTGGGATCAGGGACCACTCGGAGCCTTTCCAGTCTTCTTCTTTATCACACCCTCCACCCCTCCCAGGTCCCTGGCTCCACCTCAGAACTGCCACTCTCCCCATCATTTAATGCCCTTTTGGAGCCGAGGCAGGGTCCACACCTTGTCCTTTTCTATTCACAAAACTACCACCCTAATTCAGGCTCTCATCATTTCTTACCTGGATTACTACTATAGGAAACTCATAACTGGTTTCTCTGCCTCAAGTCTTTCACCTTGCTAATGTGTCTTCCACATACATGCCAAAGTGATTTTCCTAAGTGTGGTTTTGATTAGATCATTACCCTGCTCAATAAACTTCAATGGCCCCCTACTATCACCAGCATCGAAAACAAACTCTTCTGGTTGGCATTTAAAGTCCTTCACAAGCTGTCTCCAATCTACCTTTTCAGCTACCTGATATGTTATTCCCCTTATTTTATTCCATGGCCTTCTTGCTATTCCTCACTCCAACTCTAGGCTTCATGCCTTTGAACATACTGTTCTCCCATTCGTAGAATATACTCCATCTCACTTTGACCTCCCAAAACTCCTAGTTTCTTTTTAAAAGTTCAGACTAAGGGCCTACTCCTGCATGAAACCTCTCCCAATTTCCCCAACTATTAGTGTACCCCCCACACACACTGCTGCCATTACCTTGTGATTCTTTTGTTTGTACTTGTGTGTATATGTACTTGCTCCTCCCACCCCTGCTTCCCCTCTGATAGGTAAACTCTTGACAGCAGGGATTCATTTATTCTCTCATGTCCAGTATCTAGCAGAGAATATAGCACATAAGAACTTAATAAATGCTTGTTGATTGCTTGGTTGAATGTAAGGATGAGGGACCTGAGACAAGAGGTAGTGATCAACACCTCTGCTCTGTTGTCTGGCCCCATACAAAGACCTCTTCTGGTGGTGTAGGAAGAGTGGATGAAGGGGAGGAAAGGCTTCCAGACTAAATCTAGTAAGGCACCAAGGTATTGAACTGTCTGCCATCCCTAGACTCAACTAGATTCAGTTTATACTTTTCAGATCTCAGGTATTAGTCAGAGCAGGGTGGGCTGAGAGAGGGCTGATATAGCCAGCGGTAGCTAACAACAGCTGTATATACACAGCTGGATATAAAGTCTCACACCCTCTGGGAGGGCCAGACTGTCCAAGTGAGAGGGAGGTAGGAATGATCTGCTTCCAGCTGCTGTGTATGAAGGGGGAAGGGAAGAGGGAATGAGAAACTCTTCCTGACTTCAAGAAGAAGTGGGGCTGGGGAAGAAGAGGATAACAGTAGCAGGAAGGGTCTTAACTCATACCAAAGTTGACTTCCTTGGCCCAGCCCAGGAGAAACTTTAACTAGGGATCATTCTAGAATCCTAAACTCTAACCAAGATACACATTTGGAGTCCATGTATAAGAGAATTCTTTTTTAAAATTATTTTATTTTATTTTATTTTCAGTTCATAATTCTCTCCTTTCCCTTCCCCACTGATTGAGAAAGCAAGAAAATTAAAATCCATTACAAATATGTATAGTTAAGCAAAATAGATTTCTATAATAGCCACATATCACCCTTGTTTTAATCTGCACTTTGAATCTATTACTATCTGAGCCCTCTAGATCTAGAGGTAGAAAGCATGTTTCCTCATGAATTTTCCTCTAGAATTATGGGTTGATCAGAATTCATAAGTTTTTTCAAAGTTGTTTGTCCTTACAATATTATTGTTATTGTATAAATTGTTCTCCTGGCTCTGCTCTCTTCACTTTGCATCAGTTCAACAAGTCTTCCCAGATTTTCTACAACATTATTCATTTCTTATAAAACAACAGTATTCCACAATATTAATATACTATAACTTGGTTAGCTAGTCCCCAACTGTTTGGTATTTCACCCACCCCTACCTCCAGATTCCAATTCTTTACTACCATGAAAAAAATTATTGTAAATATTTTTGTATATATAGGTCCTTTTCCTCTCCCATTTCTTTGGAATGTAGATATGAGAGAGATCTTTCTTGAGGCTCATCTCCCAGCCCTCAGTTGGTCTCCATCTCCATCTACCAATGAGAAAATGAGTTCACATGGTACCAACAGGAGAGACTAAAGTAGGAAGACAGGAAATGATGCAGACCACTGGAATGAATGACCCAGGAAGATGGAGAGACTCTTGGAGTAACAGAACCTGGATTTGCATCCTGGCTCTGATGTTTACTAGTCATGTGACCAAGGACAAGTCGGTCAGTTGAGGAAATTCAGTGTCATCTGTAAAATGGGGATAATTAAACATAAATTACCTACTATACAAGATTGGGGAAGGATGTCTTCATATTCTGAAGTATTCCATGAATGAGGATGATCTTGCATTAAGAATAGCCTTGGATGGGAGTTAGGGCATATAAATAATAAGACCTCTGAAACATCTTGTTCAAAGGCTATATCACTGAGAATGTTGAGCTGTATCTAAAAAGAGGAAGTATAATTTTTAAAAAATCAGTTTCACAAGCACAAGATAGAGGAATGACTAGACAGAAACTCATCTGAAAAAGATGTGGGGGTTTTAGTAGACTGAAAGTTAACAGTGTAATATGACAGCCCCGCCCCCCAAAAGGTAATTTGATCTTGTGATGCATTAAAAGAGCCACAGTGCCTGGGACTAGGGAAACACAGCCCCACTATACGCTGGCTGTCAGAGTCAGACCACCTCTGCATTATTCTGCAGCATTCAGTTTTGAGAGTCACGTTTTAGGGAAGGTGTTGATAAATTGCAGTGTATCAAGGGATAGTGATCAAAATGGTGAATGGATGGATTGAGATTTGCACCTTTGAGGAGAATTCCTGAATCGAGGAGATTATAGATCCTGAGCATCCTGTGGAAGAGAAATTAGGTAAATTGTTCATTTTGGTCCCAGAAAGTAAAACTAAGTGCAATCAGTGCAAGTTGGAATGACTTTAAGCTTGCTGTAAGGAAAAACCTCTGACAATTAGAGCTGTCCAAAAAGTGGATTGGGCTACCTCTTTTTTTCCAGTTTTTAAAAAATATATATTTAATGTTTTATTTTCCCAAATTACATGTAAAACAATTTTTAACTTTTTTTTAAATTTTGAGTTCCAAATTCTCTCCTCCCCCTCCTTTCTCTTCCTCCTCATTGAGAAGGCAAACAATTTGACATAGGTTACATATGTGCAATTATGCAAAACATTTCACATGACTAATATAGTCATGTGAAAGAAAACACAGACCAAGAAAAACAAACAAGAAAAATAAAGAATTTTTAAGAATATGCTTCAATATGCATTCAGAATCCATCAGTTCTTTGTCTGGAGGTGGATAGCATTTTTTATCATAAATCCTTGGAATTGTCTTGGAATACTGTATTGCTGAAAATAACTAAGTTGACCACAATTGATCATCATACCATATTGCCATTACTGGGTACAATGTTCTCCTGGTCCTGTTCATTTCACTTTGCATCAGTTCATGGAAATATTTCCAGGTTTTTCTGAGAGCATCCTGCAAATCATGTCATATAGCACAATAGTATTCCATCACAATCACATACCACAATTTGTTCACTCCCCAATTAATGGACATCCCCTCAATTTCCAATTCTTTGCCCCACTAAAAGTGCTGCTATAGATGTTTTCATACATACAAGTCCTTTTTTCTTTTTGCTTTTATCTCTTTGGTAAAGTAGTGGTATTGCTGGGTCAAAGGGTTTTATAGCCCTTTAGGCATAGTTCCAAATTGCTCTCCAGGATAGTTGTCTTAGTTTACAACTCCACCAATAGTGCATTAGTGTCTCAATTTTCCCACATTCTCTCCCACATTTGTAATTTTCCTTTTCTGTTATATTAGCCAATCTGATAATTGAGGGATGTGTTCCCCTTACCACCATTCTCCAAGCAAAGCCTAGAATATCACCTGTCTGGTTGGTTGTAGTGGAGATTCATATTTAGATATAGATTGGATTGGATGGCCTCTAAGATCCATTGACACTCTGATGCTTTCTTCTTTCTTCTGTTCTGGGGGGTCAGAGGCAAGAAGTAAAGCTTGAACTAGGGGATGGACTCCAGGGTGATGTTTCCAACCATTCCTGATTTCCTCCACTTCCTGCCATCAGTCAGAAGATTCCATCAGTCTGGGTACAAGTTCTAGATAATCTCCATTTATTTCTCATGCTTCCAAGGAAAGTGGGATCTTAGAATGATGAAGTCTCAGGCACCAGCCAATGAACTAGGCATTATCTTGTACCATTTATGCATGCTTCCTGGCCCCCTACAAATGAGATCAAGCAAGCAAGCTGCAACTCTTTATTAAATTTTGGATTACATGATACAAAAATGAAAAGGAAACCCTGCTCTCAGGGAGTTTGTATTCTATTTGGAGAAACAACATATACTTACATGCAGATTAAATACCAAATAAAAACAAGGTGCTGTTGTTCGTCCTTCGTTTTCCAAGAGGACTAATGACATCACAGGGTAATGTCTTGACTCTAAAGTGAATTGGATTTCAGTGAACCAGGGTTGCATAAAGTCTTCACCCTCGCTTTCTTTTCCAGAGTCATGGAAGTCCAGTGTCTGGACAACAGACAAGACAACTGGTGATGGCCTGGGATACAATGGATGACCTTGGTGACTTCGATGTTTGACCAAGCTCTAGGTACTCCACAGTGCCTGCTTCAACCACCTTCATGGTCATTGGAACAATTGTTCTCTCTTGACATCCCCTTAACTCACCCATGAGGTTGAGGCCTGTTGGTTACGTTTAACCTGGTTTACCCCATCTGCTAAGATAGTTTTACTAGGTTGTGACTGCTGCCCATGCTACAGCTTCTTGGAGCCACAGGTGAGTGCCAGGTGGATACCAAAGGTGGATGAGTAGCCTTGAAAAGGGCTCAGCAAGCCCTCATACCAGAGGTGCTAATCTTCCCTGAACACCCATAGACTCCCAATATAAAGTAGTCAGGGAAGAAGGGCACTAGCAGTTAAGGGGGTCAGGAAAGGCTTGGAGTGGATGGTGGTACTTGAGCTGCATCTTAAAAGAAGGATGGAATTCTGTGAGGTAGAAGTGAAGAATGGAGATGGAAATGGAGTACATTCTAGGTATGGGGAGCATAGCACCAAGATTGGAGAAGGGGTGCCATGTGTGAAGAATACACAGAAAGCCAGTTTGGCTCAACTGTAAAGTGTAGAAAGGAAAGTAATGTACAGTAATGAGATTGGAAAGATAGGTTGGAGCCAAGTCATGAAGGACTTTAAAAATCAGAGAAGTTTTGATGCTAGAGGCAATAGGGAGCCACTAGAGTTTCTGGAACAAAAGAGTAATGTGGCGAGATTTGCAGTGAAGGGGAATCACTTTGACAGCCATGGAAAGAATGGAGAAGTATAGGGAGAGAGCTGGGGCAAGGACAGCAATTAGGAGGCTATAACAATAGTCCAGGTGAGGGGATGACACAACAGGCTGATCATCCACCTCCCCAGCCCCATCCGTGGCAGCACAGTTGGTCAGCAGGCACTTGTCAAGCCCTGACTATGTTCCAGGAAGGCAAACAAAGCCTTCCAATGAAACCTTGTTCTCCTAGAGACACAGAGGGAGAGACCTGACCTGGGACAGGGTTTATAGTTTTCTTCCCTGACAGATGTAAAGTGGGATTCAAAAAGAGCCAACCTGAGGCAGAAGTTAGCAAACAGGGCAAGCTAGGTGGTGCAGTGAGTAGAGCACTAGCCCTGGAGTCAGGAGGACCTGAGTTCAAAACCAGCCTCAGACACTTGACACGTGTATTAGCTGTGTGACCTCGGGCAAGTCACTTAACCCCAATTGCCCTGCTCCCCCCCACAAAAGAAGTAAGCAAACAATCTGCTTTGCCCAAGTCAGTCTGATGTGGCTTACCTAGCACACTGTGGGGTCCTGGTACTGGACAGCCCATCACCAATCATGGAGAAGCCCTCCCTGACAGTTATAGGTAGATAGGCCTTTGATTCTCACAGCAAATCAGTGGCACTCCAGAGCCAGGCTTGGTCCAAAAGTGAAGGGATTGGGTTATTTGTACACTTTGAGGATAAACTGGACCTCCATGTTTCTGAATGAGGAGGAAACAATTTGCTAATGATAGCTCCTTTTATCTTCTTCCTTCTTTGTTCAGAGGAAGAGAAGATCTTTACAGAGAAGGCAGATGTATTTAAGACTTAAAGATTCCTGATTGGTCAGGAATTGCAAAAAGAACATATTACTTTGACCCCAGATTTCCAAAATGAGCCAAATCCAAATCAGCGTCTGGGTTACGCTGGAGCAAAAGATACCGTTCTTTTGAGGGTCTTGAAGGAGCTGGGTGGAGGGTGTTTTCCTAGCCTAGAAGAGATTATGAGAGCCAAGCTAGGACTGAGAAACTTCACTTTAAGATTAGGTTAGAAGACAATGAAACACATTCTTGGGTCAGAGAGGTGAGAGTCTACTAGGGCATTTTCTGCCCTGGTTACTTCATTGGAGTTTTTCCTGAAAGTGTTTTTCTTTCTTATATGGGAGGCTTCAGTTTCATTTCTAGAAATGAATGTGTTATAGAAGCAAACTTTTTTTTTTTTCAAAATAAGGATTAGGTTAAAAAGCTCACTTACCACTCATTTGGGCAGTGGCCAGTAGGTATAGTGGAATTAGCTCTGAATTTAGAGTCAAAGGATCAGGAGATGAAACTGATTTATTACCTGGGTGACCTTGAGCAAGTCATAACCTTTCCGGGCCTGCTTCCTCCTTTGTTAAATGACAGGGTTGGATTAACTGACCTCTGAGGTTCCTCTATACTCTAAAACCATAATTAGAATAGTAATAATAGCAAGCATTTATACAGCACTTTAGGGTTTGCAAAGTGTCTTACACATATTACTCCTCACAACAACCCTTTGAAATAGGTGTTGTATTACATCCTTTTTAAGAGATGAGGAAACTCGAACTTCATGAGATTAAATCACTTGCCCAGGGTCACATAACTAGTATCTAAGAAAGGATTCAAACTCACGTCTTTTGTGTATGCTTCTAATTACCTTTCTGAAACTACTTTCCTTTGTGCATGAATCTTGGACTTCCTCCCCCACTCTTTTGTCTGCAGGAGTGAAAAGGGAAGAGGAAGGAGAAGGGCCAAGTTAGGCCACCCAGATAGTGTGGCAGTGGCCAGCAAAGAGAGAAAGGCCAATAGTGATCAAGCGATCACTACCAAGCTAAAGCAGTTTGGGAGAGCAGGAGTTTGGTTGCCTGCCTTGGCCTTTATTTAGTTATCAGAGGATTTTAATCAATAGTAAAAGAAAAAAGCCCTGAGGCCATGGGTGAGAGTGTTTGGCTGGATCTGGGAAGGAGCTGGAATTCGGCGACCCTTCACCACTGTCCCAACAGCTTTGAGGAGTGATGGCTGAATAGCTGAAATCGTCGTTCCAGGGATTTTAAGTGTTCCCCCATAGCCTTCGAGGTGCTGGGGGAGGAGATAAAGACCTGCTGCCTGCCCTCTAAGAGCTTACAGTATAGCAGAGGAGATAAAACCTGGACTCAAGGAGCTAGAACACCAGGCAGTATCTAATACAGAAAGTCATTACTTTTCACCACAGGCCTTTTTCTGAGGGCTAGGATGTGTTAAGTGACATGTGGGTGGTACTGTCAATACTGACAGGAGACTGTGGAGGAAGGAGAAAGGCCTTCCGGCTTTCCAATGTGAGGGATAGGGGACAGGGCAGGACGCTGAACTGCCCACCTGCTGCCTCTTCGGTTAAATGAAAATAATCGCATCTCTTGGACGCCTCCTCCAGCTCTCCCTCCCCTCCCACCCCCAGTCGTAACACCCTGCGTGTGCCGCGGCCTCTGGAGGCTCTGGCTAGGGAATTAGGGAGAAACCAGGCAATAAAGTGGAAGACTAGGCCAGGCAATCAGGGAGGAGAAGGCCCAACCGTAAGACGAAGAGGGAGGCCCAGCACTGTAGCTCCGGGCTGGGGAAGCCGGGCAGGCATGCAGGCAGGCGGGCAGGCCCGGCAGCAGGCGGTCCCCCTCCGCTGCAGAGATAACACACACCGGCACAGAAAAGACCCGCCTGGATAAGCTTACCTGATAAAGGAGCAGCCCGATAAGGGCTGCCCTATCGCCCAATTCATCTTGTTCGCCGAACCACAGGAGCCCGCGATAAGGGGATTGGGCGCCGACTGCAGCTGCCCGCGCCCACGAGGGAGGCTTTCCTGCGGGGATGTGTGTGAGTGTGTGTGTGTGTGTGTGTGTGTGTGTGTGTGTGTGTGTGTTTCTTATTAACAACAAATGTTTAGGAGCTTCGGGGATAAAGAGCTCCGATGCAGAGGAGCGTGAGCTGCCCGGAACGGCTCCTGTCTGCCCTTCCCACCCCCAACCCCGAATCCTTTCTTGCATCTTGCATCCTGAGGAGGCCCGTTTGGTTCCTCCCGGTGGGTTCCGAGGGGAGGCGATTAGGGAACCGGAGATTAGGAGAGTCGACGTCGGGTAGCACTGACTAGTTGCCAGGCTTTGAGTTGGTTTTTTTTTTCGTTTGTTTGTTTTTTCCCCTGAGCCGGTTTTGGCCAGGGAGAAATGAGCTGGGTCTCCCTCTTGCAGGGCACCTCCCCCTCCAAGGGGCCCTTTTTCCAGGCCTAGGAACCAAGGTTTTCAACCCTTTTTGGTCTTCCCCCCAGAAGAGAGCAGCTTCATTCCTGGGGAAACCTGTACTTTCAGAGACAAGGAATGAGCCAGGCCCTGCTGCCCCCAGCCCTGTTCTCTGGGCAGCAGAAAAGGGCAACTGGGCATCAGAAGGAGCCCTGGCCTATACTGCCCACAGTGGACACAACCTCACCTGTGCATAGTTAAGACCTGTACTCCCAGCCCAACCTATACAGATTCATATTCAGGGAGGTTCACTATTACTCACAGATGGGCACACACTGAGATTTGTACATACATCTACACACCCATGAGTATACACTCTTGAGGGTATGCAGAAGTTCACATATAGACTTTTGGGGAGGGAAAATAAACTCACATACTCCTGTAGGAATACAAGATCATATTCTTAAACTTACATACAGGTGAACACAAATTCTCACAGGGTTACAAGTAAATTCACAGGGACACATACATTTACATATACAGAGGGGAACACACAGGGACAACTATACTCTCTTATACACTTGATAGGGTACATGCATTTACATAGGTGCCCACGGGGCATACATACACATTCGTAGGGGCACATATTCACATTTAAATACATACTCATAGGGGCACACAATTTACATACATACTTCGAGGTGTATGTTCACATTTACATACTTACTCATAGGGCATATCTGCTAAATACAAGGCAAACAATCACAGGGACAAAATTATTTACATATAAATGAGTATGAACCATAATAGCACATACACATTTACATATACACTCACAAGGGCACACTCATATTTACTTATGTATTCACAGGACTCACACAAACACAAAAACACACTCACATTTACATATATACTCATAGAGCATATCCAATCAATGCAGGACAAACACAATCCTAGAGACATGCTTATTTACATACATATGGGCACATGCTATAACAAGAACACACACATTTACATATATACAAGGGCACACATATATTCACAGGGCACACACAATCACAAGGGCACATACATTTACATACACACTCAGAGGGGCAAACTCATACATATTCACAAGGTACATACTCACAGGGGTACACTCACATTTACATATGTACTTACAGGGCACACACAATCCCCAAGGCACACATTCATGTATACACTAAGTCATGCTCCCATACACATATGAATACATACACCCCAACCTATTGAAGCCACAGTTATTCTCCCTCACCCCCTCTCCAAATTCCTCTACCATCTCCTGCTGCCCACTCATTGGGTGGTGGCAAGAAGATTGTGGTATGCCACTCTTCAGAGCTCCATGCTGTGCTTAAAAAGGGCACTTAATTTTTCATTCTTAAATGCTGTGATGCTCTTGTCTTCTGGCTTCACCCAAACCCCTCAGTGGAGATGGATGAGGGCGCGGAACACAGTTATCAGAAAGATTAAGCCAGGACTTGTCATTTTTTTATATCACGGAGCAGTCAGGCTGACGAGTGATGTCCTCAACGTGGCCAGGATGAGTCCAGCACCTTTAGTGCCAGTAGTAAAAAGGACTATAAAAAACACCATCGAAGAAAGGGTAATGATGAAATTTAACTGCTCCCTATCACACACCTGGGGTCTGCCCGCTGCGGAACCGGGGGGTTCGGCTGATTCATCTTTTACTGCTGTGTCCTTGTCCCCGAGTTTAAGGTCCTTCCACTGAACCAGAACACAATGTGTCCACCGCTTGGAGTCAAGTCTTAGCGTTTTCTGCCCCTCCTCCCCCTCTGGTTCCCCCCAGGACCAAGACAACACATCAGGAATGGCAAGAACAGAGACAGGAGCAATCGAAGTCAAAGGGGACCCCAGGGGCCAATGTCTTCTTCAAGCCAGCTGGCCCTAACTGCGGGAAGTCAGACCATGGGGCCAAGCATTTTGTAGTCTCAGGTCATTGTTGCTTTCTCCCCACAGGAATAAAGCCATATGGACCACCATAACCATATATCAATCAGTCAACAAATATGTAGTGAGCTCCTACTATGTGCCAGGCAGGTGCTATGCTAACGCTCTGTTTAGATTCCCAGGTTCATGTTCCATAGCTCTGTAGTGAATTGGTAAACTCAGTCACCCAATGACTACTTTTTTATTCCTTATTGTGACATTCAGGACACATTTCTTTTTCTTTTCTGAGGGTCATACATACAGCTAGTAAGTATCTGAGGTCAGATTTAAACTCAGGTCCTCCTGACTCCAGGGCCAGTACTCTATCCACTTTGCCACCTAGCTGCCTCCCCATCCCCACCCCCCACCCCCCGCCCTGACCCATTTTCACCAGGCATTTCTTCCTCCACCTCCTCCCTATTGCTTTAGGACATGCCTTTCATGGCAAAGATACCTCTAGAATTCTGAGTTTGGACTCAGAGGAATTGAGTTAGAATCCTGTCTTTGCTACTTAGTCCCTGTGGCTATTTGGACAAGTCACTTAATACCTCTGGACCTCAGTTTCCTCATCTGTAAAATGAGAGCGTCAGACTAAATGACCTTGAAGGTGGTTTCTACTTCTAAATCTATGGTCTTATGTTCCTATTTATGTTACATGATCTCAACTGGGCCCTCGCTACCAAAAGGCAATCCTTTCATGCTTCCCTAATTGATTCACTATCCCTCTCTCCATATTGCCTTCTCCAAGCCTTTCATGGTTTCCCATGCCTTCCCCTCCCCTAATCCTCTCAGATGAGAAACTTGCCTCATATTTCACCAAAAAACTTGAGGTCCTTTGCTGATCACTCCCTCTTTTCTCCTCCTCTTCATCTTATATCACACAGATGCCTTCCATCACTGTCTTCTCCTTCACCCTGTCTCACATGAAGAGGTCACCCTTTTCTTTGCCAAGGCATGGCAAAGTGCCATGCACATGTGATCTCATTCCATCTTGTCTCCAGTATATTGCCTCCTCTATATCATTCACACTCTCTCATTTATCTTCAGTCTCTGTCTACTTGACTGCTTCCCTAGGGCCTATGAAACATCCATGTCTCCCCCATCCTCGAAAAAAAATTCAAAAACCCTTTCCTTGAGCCATCCATCCCAACTACTCCTTGTCCTCTTTTCATGGCTCCTTGAGTAGGCCATCTACAATAGGTGCCTCCATTTCCTTTCCTCTCACTCTCTTCTAAACTGGTCTGGCTTCTGACCACGTCATCCAACTGAAATTGCTCTCTCCAAAGTTACCAATGACCTCTTAATTCCCAAATCTAATGGTTTTTTCTCAGTCCTCATCCTTCTTGACCTCTCTGTTGTATTTGACACTGTCCATCACCCTCTTGTCCTTGATACTGTGTTCTCTCTAAGTTCTTTATGACACTGCTCTTTCCTGGTTCTCCTACCTAGCTGACCACTCCTTCTCAACCTCCTTCATTGGATTTTTATCCAGGTCATACCCATTAACTGTGGCCATCCCCCAAGGCTCTCTCCCGGGCCTTCTTTGTTCCCTCTATACTGTTTTCCTTGATCTCATCAGGTCCCATGAATTCAATTCTCATCTTTATGCAGATGATTCTCAAATCAATTAATCCATTTCTAATCCCTTTCTCAACTTTCAGTTTTACATCTCCAACTGTCTATTGGACATCTCAAACAAGATTTCCCATAGACATCTCCCACTCAGTATGTACAAAACTGAACTCACTAACTCTCCAAAAATCCTCTCCTCATTCTAACTTCCTTATTATTGTTAGAAGCATCCATAACCACCATCCTCTCAGGCATCTGGCCTCACAATCTAATTGCCATCCTCCATTCCTCACTCTTTCTTACTTCCCTGAATCCAATCAGTAGCCAAGTCCTGACAATTTCTACTTTCTAAGCATCTCTCATATATGGCCCCTTCTTCCCCCTTTTGACATTGCCACGACCCCAGTGCAGACCCTCATCGCCTCCCACCTAGACTATTGAAATACCTGAAAAATCCATCATACACTTGGCTGTCAAATCAATTTACCTGAAAGCTCAGATCTAAACATTTCTCCCTTCTATTCAATAAACTCTTGTGGCTCCCTATTACCTCCAGAAACAAATATAAAATCTTCTCACTTTTAATGCCATTCACAACTTGGTCCCCTCCTACTTTCTCAGTCTTTTTCCATCTTATTCTCCTCCACATATTCCTCAGTGAAATGACACTGACTTCCTTGCTATCTCTCACTCTCAGTCTATTTCTATACTTGAAGCATTTTCATTGGCTGTACGCCATGAATGGAATGCTCTCCTTCACCTCCATATCCCAGCTTCCCTGACCTTCTTTGTTGTTATTCAGTCATCCAGTCATGTCCAACAATTCTTAACCCTGTAGACTATAGCATGCCATTCCAATGTTGAGTCTTTTTAATACTGTCCATGGAGTTTTCTTGGCAAAAATACTGAAGTGGTTTGCCATTTCCTTCTCCAGTGGATCACCTTCTGTCAGAACTCTCCACTATGACCTGTCCATCTTGGGTAACCCCGAACAGCAAAGCTCATAGTTTCATTGAGCTACCCAAGCCCCTCTGCCATGACAACGCAGTAATCCAGGAGGGTGACTTCTGTCAGGTCCCAACTAAAATCCCATTTTCTATAAGAAGCACTTTCTTGGTCCTCCTTAATAGTAGTGACTTCCCTCTGTTTATTATTTGTAACTTACTCGATATGTATCTTGTTTATGCATAATTGTTCTCATAACTGTGTCTCTTTCATTATAGTATGAGCTCTTTGAGAATAGGGACTGGGGTGTGTGTGTGTGTGTGTGTGTGTGTGTGTGTGTGTGTGTGTGATTTCTTTCTTTGTATCACTAGTGCTTACAGTGCCTGGCACATGGTAAACACTTAACAAATCCTTGTTGACTTAACTTGACTATAAACTCAGCTTAGGACCAAGACACACTCTTGGGTCATATCTAATTCAGATCAGAAATCTTGAAAAAAAGAAACTCCCCTAATATAACCCCACCCTGCCTCTGGACATGGGTCCTATAACTCCCCTCTTTTTTCCTACTCTAACAGTCTTTACTGGTTGACAGTCTCAGAAACTTTCAAGTGAGGAAGCCAATATTGAGATTATACCATCCTTGTTATTTTTTAAAATAAATCTGTTTATTTATTACTAAGTTTAAACACCATAAAGAGAATTTCCATACATAAATCAAAATATGCAAAAATAGGACCGTATATGAAACTATGAATTCTACTTCATATCATTTGCTTTAAGTATATAACTCTATGCTTTCATTTCAAAACAGTTCTGCTTGTCATGTTACTAGTTGAACTTCCCTAGTGTGAATTTAAAATATTACAATGGCCCTTTAAGACATCATTATTACTATTATTACATTATTACTAGCTCTACTTTCCATTAACCTCCCTTCCTTTATCCCAATTAAAAACAAAAAAAAAAGGGAGAGGCTGGAGAGTTCCTGTTACTTTGCTTGTTGAAGGACTTGGGGACCCTCACAGATGATTACAGCTAAAAGGAACTTTAGAAATCACCCAGACCAACCCCCTTCCTTTTACAGTCAAGGAAATAGACCTGGAGAGATGAAGAGATTTGCCCCTGGTCTCTCAGACAATAAGCAGAAGGTTCAGAATTAGAGCCCCTAGTATTTAGCCTTCTAGTCCTGTGGTCTTTCTGCATTTGGGGAAAATGTGATAGGGTAATGGACAGAATTCCCCAGTATCTTTCTTTCTACCTGCCCCATGATGCTAAAACATGGACTCCCATTAACCTGCAGGAGTCTACCACCTGTACCCCCATTAAACGATAACACATTATTAAATGCAATTCTAAGTTTCCTTTACATCTCTTTTCTTTCCAAAAGAGTACTTCTGTGTTTGGAGGTCTACTCCCTTCCTAAAAAGGAGGCCCTGGAAAATCCATAGGTCATCTCTCCCTGCCCACATTGCCACCACAAAGCTTTTATTGAGAGTCTTCCTGTGTAGAGTTCTAGTCTGGGTGATGTACAGAGAAAAAAAAAAAGTAGAGTTTTGGCCAAATAGCTACACCAGGGTCTCAATTTCCTTCTATGTACAGTGAGGAATCTAGATATATTTCTTTCTAAGGTCGCTTTCAGCTCCAGCATTCTAAGGTTCTTTTCAGCTTTTATGTTCTGTGTTCTAGAAGCTTCCATCCAGCTCTTGAGTTCCAAGGTTTCTTCTTCTCTCACATTCAGTGTTCTAAGGGCCCTGTCACCTCTTACATTCTATGTAATAAAGTTTTTTGCAAGTCTAACATTCTATGTTCTAAGACCCCTTCTAGGCTTAACATTTTGTGTTTTATGTTCTAAACTCTAAGGTTCCTTCCAACTCTAACATTCTATGTTACCTTCCAGCTCTAAATTTTCTATTTTCTGTTCTGAGCTCTAATGTTCTATGTTCTAAGATGCTTTCCAACTCTAACATTCAATTATTCCATCATCTAGCCCCAGTTTTTTTGCTTTAGATTTGCCTCTATATTCACAGACCAGTGAATATAGGAACAAGATGATGAGGAAGAAGGCAGGGAGTAGTACAAAAAGTCATGCAGTATTAACCTCAGATACATTTCTGGGACCAGGGGATAAAGGATGAAGGTGAGTGGAGGGATGCAATAATAAATGCATTTTGGGGGTAAAAAGCAGTAGGATACCCTGATAGTAACGGTCCCCATTTTTGTCATTCTTGCCAACGTGAATACAGTGCCAACAGCAAGGCAGGCTGGCATGCAACAAGCATTTATTAACTGCTTATTATGTATAAAGCACCCAGGATACAAGTACAAGCAAAAAGAAAAAACAGTCCCTGCCCTCAAGGACTTTGCATTCTAATGAGAGAAGACCACACATAAAAGGGAGCTCAAAAGGGAAGGAGGAGAGAGAAGGTAGACAGAGAGAACAGTGGCAAAGTCTGGAGAGTGGCCAGAAATGCTAGTCTGGGAACCAATTCGTAGAATCGAATGCCAAAATTTTTAAATTGTAAGAAAATGACTGTCTAGACTAACTCACAGTAGAAAAGAATCTCCACAATAGTATGCTGGACAAGCAGTCATCCAACCTCTGTTTGAAGATCTCTAAGGAAGAGGAAACCACCATCTCTTGATAAAGCCCATTTAACCTTTAATCAAGCCTCAATTTTTCCTCCTTGGAACTTGGATCCATTACTCCTGGTTCAGTCCTCTGGGACCAGGATCCAGGAACTTTGGTTTGGTTGGCTTCTTTTTCTGAACCTCAATTTCTCCAGCTGTGAAATGGTTATGTTTTTTTCTTTCCAAGTGGTAATTTGAAAGACCTGATTAGGAAGAGGCATAACTTAGCAAGCATAAGTCCTTCCTAATCCTCAGATGGGGACCCTACTCCTTAGTGTTCATAGGGACTTCATGGGGAAACAAATACTCTGCAGGGTGATCTTACAAGTGATCTTACAAGGAAAAGGATGACCTGAAAAATTTCTTGACCTGGAAACCAAGTGGTTTCATGGATGAACTGAGATGGTATCTGCTACTATGAAGAACTTGGCTCTAGACTTTCCTGGCTCCCTGTGAAATCAATCAGGTTAGGTTAAGCCTGAAAGATTAAAATTAGATGAAGAACTTCCTGACAGTAAAGCAACTTATTGTTAACCATTCGTAATGGCTCTTGAGGGGGTCTTTGGAGTTGGCATCTGTGGAGAACCTTAAGACTAGACTAACAACCAGGATGGATTAAGTACGTCTCTTCCTAGGAGAGGGAAGGGCCTAGACCAGATCTGAGTTTCTACTCATCCCAGTCTTTCTGTGATTTTAGAAGCACTAATTGAAGGCATCAGTAATAGGGGTGGCCTCTAGTTTGAGGAGCATTCAACAAGAAAGAGTTGATAGATCTTGGTGGCAATCCCATTTTTTTCTACATAGACACCAATGCTAGGGTCCCTCACCCAGTCGCTGTCCCATGATACTCTTTATCTCCCTTCTCCTTGATTTTAGTCATCTCTCAGATTAACTTTTATCATGACATTCCATTTCCAGTTCTTGGCACCTACAAAAAGTGGTTCTAGGAGTATTTTGGTGCATTTGGTATATTTGGCTGCCTGGGATTATATGCCTAGCAACGGGATTTCTGTATCCAAAGCTACACTCACTATAGTCACTTTCTCAGCATAATACCAAATTGTTCCCAGCTTGGCAGGACCAATTAATTGCTCCTGCAAGAGTATTTTAATGGGTAGCCTCGAAGATTGACTGTTTCCATCTTTTACCAGCTTTGCCAGTTTTCTGGGTATAGGTAAGAACTTTGAATTGTTTTGATTTTCATTTCTCTGACTTTTAATGATTTGGAGCATTCTTCCATATAGCTGCTACTGGTTTACTGTTCTTTTGTGAAGTGTTTGTTCACGTTCTTTGACCACTTATCTATTGGAGAATGTCTCTTGGTCTTATACATGTGTGTTAGTTCCCTGATTCATTCGGGTTGTACAGGCTTTTTCATTTATAGGAGCAAGGATGCTACTGAGGTCCTTACGAATGGCTAGATCAAGTTGGAGCTCCATCAGCAGTGTACTTATGTGTGTTCAAGGAGGACTAGCTCCTCTGGTGTGAGGGCTTGCTGAGCCCTTTTCAGGGCTGTTTATCAACTTTTGGTGTCTAAATGCCACACAGCTCTTACCTATGTCTCCAAGAAGTTGTAGCATGCTCATTGGTCACATCCCAGTAAAACCATCTTGGCAAACAGGCAAAACCAGGTAGAAAGTAAGCAACAGACCACAAACTCATCAGTGAGTTAGGTAAGTGTCTACCCCAAGCATGCAAAGATTTCCCACGGTGGAATGGGCAGATAAGAACAATTTGTTCCAATGACTTTGAAGGCAACTGAAGCAGTCACTGTGGAACACTTAGAGCTTGGTCAGACATCAAAGATGCCAAGGTCATCCACTGCATCTAAAGTCATTGCCAGGCATTCTAACTTTTGTCCTGCCACAGGACTTCCATGGTTCTGAAAGAGTGAGTGAAGTGAAGACTTTGTGCAACTCTGCCTCACTGGCTTTAGAGTCAAGACATTACCCTGTGATGTCAGTGGTCCTCTTCAAAAACAAAGGATAAATGACACATCAAACTCAAGTAGAAATGACCAGGGCCATGTATAAGGATCCTCATGACCCTATAATGATGTAGAAAACTACATGTTAATATTACATCTTCTACTGTATTCTGATTTATTTTGTTAAAAATTTCCCAATTACATTTTAGCCTGGCTTGGGAATGTTACAGGGCGTTTGATACTTTTGCACTATGAAACTCACTGGGATTCTAAGAAGCAGACTAAGATATAGTTTAGGTACTTCAGTTCTTTTAACTTTTGTTTAAGAATTGAATTGTTAAATTTAACCAGTATGTGTCTTGGAGTTTGCATCCTTGGTTGTTACTGTGTTGTGTTGTTTTGTTTTGTGGAGGTGATTTGCAAATGATTTCCATTAGAATTTTGGTTTTTTATGTTAAGAAGTTGCAGGAGGATTAGGCTAGATTTCCGGTACCGGGCAGCGCATGTGTCTCTTTTTCGGGTGGCCCGGCTTGCCAAAATGAAGTTCAATCCGTTCGTGACCTCAGACCGAAGCAAGAACCGCAAGAGGCACTTCAACGCGCCCTCGCACATCCGGCGCAAGATTATGTCGTCCCCGCTCTCCAAGGAGCTGAGACAGAAATACAACGTCCGATCGATGCCCATCTGGAAGGACGACGAGGTCCAGGTGGTTCGTTGACACTACAAAGGTCAACAAATTGGCAAGGTAGTCCAGGTTTACAGAAAGAAATATGTCATCTACATTGAACGTGTGCAACAAGAAAAAGCTAACGGCACAATTGTCCATGTGGGAATTCACCCTAGTAAGGTAGTTATCACCAGACTAAAACTGGACAAAGATCGCAAAAAGATTCTTGAACGTAAAGCCAAATCCCGACAAGTTGGAAAGGAGAAGGGCAAATATAAAGAAGAAACCATTGAAAAGATGCAAGAATAAAATGGTCTGTTGTACAGTTGTAATTAAAAATGAAAATTTAAAAAAAAAAGTTGCAGGAAGTTCTCTTCTATTATTTCCTTTATTATGGTGCTAAGGTTATTTGTCCTGTTATGTTTTTCTGGGAGACCAGTGATCTTCAGGTTGTCTCTTTGTTTCCTGTCTCTGAGTTCATAATGCTTTACTAGCCTGGTGAGCATATTTTCTCTTAACGTTAATGATTTTTGCTTCTCTTCTAAGTTGTCCTTCAGTTCTATGTATTTACAATCCTATTCTGTTGTTTTCTCTTTTGTTTCTTTGGCAAGGCTTGCCATTGCAGATTCAAGTTTTTCTGTTTTGCTCATTACTTTTATTGTGTGAGAAAATATTCTGCACTCAAAATTCTCATTTCTCTTTTAAACCACTTAGTAACAGCATGTTGTGGTTCCATGTATCAAATTCCACAGGGTCTTCTGTCTCATCAAGTGTTGGATTATTTTCCTTTTTTTCCTTTTACAGAAGCAATAGACGTCTGAACTCATTTACTGGATCTAGAGGAAATGTTTCCTTCTGTTGCTATTGTTTTTCCTGTTGATTTATCTGTTTATTTTCAAGGACTTTGAGTCTTCTTCTTCCTGAAATCTTTAGTACTTCCAATCCACCTCCCACTCTATTTTCCTTATCACTCACTTCCTAACTCTCTCCCTTCTGTGGTTTCCTTGGAAGCTGGATCTCAAAGTGTTTTAGCCTACTCCCATGCTGGTAATTCATACTTCACCAGCCAAGGTCTTTGCCCCAACTGACTTTTGGGTGGTCAGAATTGGCCCCAGCTGGATGCTGTGCTCTTTCTCTTAGGGCTAGTGGAATGCTGCATAACACCCCACATTCAGTGGCCTAGTTTGGTCACACTGTTCCTCAAATCTCTGGCCTGGCACCCACAGAGCCTGCCTGTTTTCCCCAGCACTGGTAGAGCCTGCTTTCCTTGACACTGGTGCTTCTGAGTTACAGCCCTTATCAGGCTTTCAATCCTCAAGGGCAGTGGTCAAGCTGGCTGAGTGAGCTTAGGGTCATGAGTGTCAGTTCCTGGGTTTGGCGGGGGAGGGGGGATATTTTTAGCCTTCTTTTGGATTCTGGGTGCCCCAGACCATGGAAACATCTGGAGTTGCTTTAACTTTAGTGCATAATTTCTTTTTTGGACAGGTTTGAGAAGTCATGGGGATTAGAGAAAATGTCTAGTCTGCCATCTTGTTCCTGTGACTCAGAAGTCTCTAGTCTCTAACTCAGGCAGCAAGTTTAATAAGTGTCTATTCTGTGGGTGATAATTATAAGAAAGGTAGTTAATCAACAAGCATTTAGTGAAGCATTCTCCATGTACCAGGCACTGTGCTAAGTGCTAAGTGCTAGGGATTTTTTATTGTTCTGTTGTACCCGACTCTTCATGACCCTGTGGACCTCTGTCCATGGGACTTTCTTGGCATAGATACTAGAGTGGTTTACCATTTCCTTCTCCAATGGATTGCCAATCCATAGGCAAATAGAGGTTAAGTGACTTGCCCAAGGTCACACAGCTAGGACATTTCTGAGGCTGGATTTTAACTCAGATCTTCCTGATTCCAAGCTCAGTGCTCTATCTACTTCACCATCTAGCTGCTAGGGGTGTAAATAAGGGTTAAAATACAGTCCCTGCTCTCAAGAAGCCTACACTTTAATAATGGAGACTATATACATATATACTATTCTACATATACGATTACTATATATACACATACACATATATATGTATGTATATATGCATATATGTGTGTGTATGTATAGGGATGTGTGTGTGTGTGTAATGGAAAGTAAGCCTAGAAGGGAAGGCAGTAGCATCTGGAGAGAGTGGGAAAGGCCTGCAAAAAGTGAAATTTGAAGGAAGCCAGGGAAACTAAGCATCTAGGTGGCTCAGTGGATAGAGTGCTAGGTTTGGAGTCAGGAAGATCTGAGTTCAAATGTGACCTCAGACACTTATTAGCTGTGTGACCCTGGGCAAGTCCCAAATTAACCTCTAATTGCCACAATTTCCTCAACTGTAAAATGAAGGTATTAATTGCACCTACCTCACAGGGTTGTTGTGAGGATCAAATGAGATAATATTTGTAAAGTGCATAGCACAGGATCTGGCATATAGTAGGTATTAATAAATGCTCTTTCCTACATGCTAAACATCCCTATTCTTTCTACTAGTTCTTATCGGCATAATTTCAAGACCCTTCACCAAAATCATAACTAGGGATTTTTGTACCCTGAACAAGTGTCACAAAGGGGTGGAGTAGAGGGATGCTGGAGCTATTCAAACCAGAGAGTTCATTATTAAATTTTCAGTGTGAGCATTTACACCTCAAAAATCAGCAACCACTACAAATCAGGTCTTGATTTATTGTTTTGTTAATTGTCTTGACTTGTGAAGGTAATGGGGGAAATGTTAATGATAAAGATTAAAGTTTAAAAGTGTACCTGTACATGTTTGTATATATGTGTATGTGTGAGTGTGTGTGTATATCCCCTCCTCCCCCAAAGTGTGTTGTTAAATATTTATCAGCACACCTATGTACAAAATGCACCTTCAGGTGAAGTGGGGAGGACACTGCTCCATGAGGGATAGAAATCCAGGAAATTAGCTTGAGGTCACCAAATTGGTAGGGGATAGCAGAACATGGGCTGGGGAAGAGCCCACCCCTAACCTGCCATCTCATAACTTACTATCTTAACCAATTATTTTTGCTTACTAAATGCTGAACTCTGTTGTTTCCATAACACTAAAGCACTGTCAGTGCCCTGGGGCAAAGCCCCATCACCCTGCCTCAGTTAAGCAACTCTGCCCTTTGACATATTGGTCAACCCATTCGAAGTTCCCACTGTCCATCCTAAAATATGACACCCAGAGTTGAGAACATTCAAAGGCACCAGGCTCTCTGGGCAGAACTTTTTAGGAAATCAGGCTGTTTTTCTCCTCTCATTTCTCCTCTTGTTAGTATTGCTGCCTCCCCCCGCCCCCAGTCTCTTTAGTGCTGACTGCCTCGCAGTAACGAAGGCCACAGCCTATTAATTGCAGTGACAATGACAAAGGAAGAGGTGGAGGCAGCGATTTGTCTTGCGTGTAACCTCACGCATCATCCCAAGATAAATGAAAACTCATTTCTGCTTTGATTCGGTCTAATTTCTCAGGGCCCTCGAGGCCCGTAGTGGGACTAGCACAGCCAGGCCTGGGAAGGACTCAAGGGCTGAAGAGGGGCAAAGGTGACGGCAGGAGCAAAATGACTGCAGCAGGCCCGTCTGTGACCAGTCTCCCTTAGGGTAACACTGAAGCTAGGGGTGGGATGGAAGCTGTGGTACAGAGGCAAGGGGACTGGATCTGGAGTCTAAAGACCTGGGGTTCAAACCGGGGCTCTTCATCTTATCAGCTGTATGACTTCAGAGACAGCATGACATGACCGTGAACAAGCCATTTTCCCTTTTTTTCTGTTCTTTAGTTCCATAGGGTCCTATATTTAGTTATCTGAAAGGACCCTTAGGCATCATCTAGTCCCACATCTTCATTTTACAGATGAGTAAACTGAGGCCCATAAAGGTGAAATACCATGCTAGGTCACATGGATACTAAGTGGCAAATTTAATTTGAATCCAGGGCCTCTCCATTTGAATCCAATGCTTTTTCCACCACACAAATGTACCACCACATACTTTCTGCAATCCCTTGCCTATAAAATAAGGAAACTAGACTTTATCAGGGGGTCTTAACCAGAGTTTCACAGACCCCCAGGGACATCCATCCATGGATAGATTTCAGGGGGTCTAGGAACTTGGATGGGAAAATGGCATCTTTATTTTTACTCATCTCTAACTGAAGTTTAGCATTTCCTTCAATTGTTTAAAAACGGGATTCACAGTCTTCATGAAACTGCCTTGGTGAACCACAAAGTTAAGAATCTCTGCTTTAGAGGATCGATGATGAAAAATGCTACCCACTGCCTGACAGTGAGGAAATGGACTAATATGCAAAATGAGACATATATTTTTGGACATAGCCAATGCTTATTTGTTACAAGGGTTTTGTTTTCCTTTTTTTAAAAAAAAATTGAGAGAATTAAGAAAAAACAAATGCTTGGAAATAGAAAAAAAAATGTTGATTTAAATTCAAAAAAATTTAAGAACTCCCTACTTTAGAGTATAGATTGGATTAAAAAATAAGATTCCTTCTCTAGTTCTGACATTCCATGATAAGCTATGATAATCTTTCCAGATGTTGCCATCATGCCTTAGCTGCCATCTCACCTGGGAATTTCCCTCAATGTCTGGAGCTTCCTCACCTTGAAACAGGCATCCTTACATCCATCCATTCAATCCATCCATCCCTGTGGCTTTCTCACCTTAGAATATCCCTTTGCCAGCCTGGCCTCCTTCTCCCATTGATGAGTTCCTCCTGGGACCTTCTTTTTTTTTTTTCAGATATTCCTTTGGACAGTCCTTCAGACTGGGTCTGACTTTCCAGTCTCCAAAATGACACTACACACACACACACACACACACACACACACACACACACACACACACCCCTTTTCAGCTCCCTTTCAAGTATTGTCTTCCCTCATTATAATGCATGCTCTCTGAGGGCAAGGCAGGGACTTTCTTTTTGTTTATCCAGTGTTTGCATCCCTATTGTAAGTGCTTAATAAACACTTGGTGCTTTTTGCCTCCATAGTTCAGGGTAAGTAATAATAACTCATGCTTGTATAATACTTTCGATTTTAAAAACCAGTAGAGTATAAGGTCCTTGAAGGCAGGGCTTGCCTCATTTTTTGCCTTTTTGTGCCCAGTACCTAGCACAGGCCTTTAAAATTGGTAGACACTCAACAAATGCTACTCAATTTTGTTGAATACAAAGCACTCTTCTTATGATGACCTTGTGAGGGAGTTGGACAAGAGGATCTATGTGTGATGAATGAATAAGCTTGACTCTGCTATAGGCAAGCATGGCCAAAAAAAGACTGAAGAGTGGGAACTAGGAGGTAAGTGAGCCTTCAAGTGGAAATCCTCATCGGAGGGAAAAGACTAGTTTAGAAAAAGATAATCCTTAGAAGATCTCCCCTGTTGTCCCACAGCATAACAGACAAAGACCTAAATCTAGAGGGAGAAGACCTTGGTCCAAATAACTTGCTGGCTGCACAACCTTGGGCTCTGGATGGATACTTGACCTCTCTGGGCCTAGTTTCCTTCAAGACAGGTCAAATATTACCTTCTTCATGAAACATTTCCTGATCCTTGTAGTGGTTGACATCTTCCTCTCCAAAACTGCCTTCTGCTTATGTTGTATATACCTTGTATATTCTTATATATGTACATATTGCCTCCTCCTATGAATATAATCTCCTTGAAGACAGAAACTGTTTCATTTTTGTCTCTGTATTCCCAGCACCTAACACAGTACCTAGCATACAGTAGGCAATTAATAAATGCTTGCTTATTGATTGACTGGACCTCAGTTTTCTCATGTGTGTCAGCATGGAACAGTGGCTAGAACCCTGAACTTAGAATCAGGACCCACCTCATCCACCGTGTCTAGACTCTGGGGCAAGTCATTTAACTTCATGATCTATACAATGAAGGGAAGGAGAGGGAGAAAAGAAAAAAATACAATAAAATAAAAGAGTTGGATCTTAAATTTCTAAAACTGTGATCCTTCCTCTTTCCCTACCCCACCCCATGTCCTCCCAGTAGGGCAGAGATCTTTAATCTGGGGTCCTTGAATTTATTTAAAATTTTTTTCTGATAACTGCCTTTCCATATAATTGGTTTCCTTTGTAAGCCTATGTATCTTGGGGGTAGGTAGGTGGTAAAGTGAATAGAGTATCAGGCCTGGAGTTAGGAAGACTCCTTTTCCTGAGTTCAAATCTGGCCTCAGACACTTACTAGTTGTGTCACCCTGGGCAAGTCACTTAACCCTGTTTACTTCAGTTTTCCTATCTGTAAAATGAGCTGGAGAAGGAAATGGCAAACCACTCCAGTATCTTTGCCAAGAAAACCCCAAATGGGGTGATGAAGAATCAGACACAGCTGGAACAACATTTTGTTTTATGCACTTAAAAATGTGATTCTGAAAAGGGGTCCATTGACTTCACAGGACTACCAAAGAGATCTAGGACAGAAAAAAGGTTACAAGACTCTACTGTAGAAGGACCCAAAACCAGCAACCTTTTGGGGATGTGTATTTGCTAGAACCCAGCACTAGATCTGATGGGAATTGCAGCCATTTTGGCACAGACTGATGAGTTCTGGGTAATGATAAGGGCTGGCATTTACCTAGCAGTTTAAGATTTGTTTTAGGTACATCATCTTATCTGATCCTCACAATGACCCTATGAGGTTGCTGACTACAGATCTCGGTTACCCCATTTTACAGATGAAAAAACTTTAACTCAGAGTTTATGTGACTTGATACCATATGCCACATTGCTAGTAAGTGTCAGAAGTGGGATTTAAATAAAAACTTCTCCTAACTCCTGACTTTCCACAAGATTCCTGCACAGTTGCCCCCTTTTAATCAGTGCCCCATGGTATCCTCCCCTGTCTCCCTAAACTGTGACAGCCGTAGGGAGGCAATGTGATATAGGGAGAAGTCAAGGGCATCGGGCTGGAATTTAGGTGGCAGCTGGGTTTGGGTCCTGACTCTAAGAAGTACTAGTTCGTTGGGCAAACCACTTGACCTCTGTATCTCATTTTCTTCATCTGCAAAGTGAAAATAATAACATTCAAGCTTCTTCATAGAGTTGTGAGAAAAGGGCTTTGTAAATGTCAAAGCATAGTAGCAATGTAAATTTTTTTTTCTCTATAAGAAGGTCCAAAGATTAAATCATTCACCTCAATTCTTTCCTGTTGTACTAGATCACTGGTCTCAGAGTGTGGTCTAACATTTTCAGGGGAGAGGTAACAAAGTCAAAGCGATTTTCATAATAATAAGATGTTTTAATGTCTAATATAGCAAATATTCACAAATAGAACTCACATAAACAAAAACTTTTGAGGGGAGATTCCTCAGTATTTTTAAGATTATCAAGTGGTCCAGTGATGAAAAAGTTTGAGAACCATTGTCCTAAACCATGCTGTATATTCTCAGGAGAGAGGGCTTGAAGGACCCCATCAGCCACAGAAAGCTTGGATCTCATCCCCTCTCAGATAAGTTGAACAAACAAACTCATTTCTACCAGAGCCAGAGGAAATCATCCTGAAGCCTTCGCTACCTTTCAAAAATGGCCCGTCTAAGAAGCCTTCCCAGATTCTGAGCCTTCTTCCCTGCCCCAGCACACACACACACACACACACACACACACAACCATACACATACACCAGACTGCTCATTCCTTTACAATCCACTCCCTTGGCCCTTCTCTATTGGTTATAGCTCTTCACTCTCTTCCTTTGGTTGTGTTTGTCCTTGGCTGGATCGAGGTTCCTCAGTCACTGTATATACTTGGTATTGTTATCCAACTTCCTCACAAGGATGTCATGGGGAAAATGCTTTATATTCAACAAATTCAACTGAACAAGCGTTTATTGAGTGCCTACCCTCTATAAGGGTGTGTGCTAGGTATTGAAGACACAAAGACAAAAAAGAAAGCAGGCCTTGCCTTCAAGGACCTTACATTCTGTTTTATAAAGTTGAAAGTACTTTACAAAGTGAGTTATCATCATCATCATCATCATCATCATCATCTCCTTTCGTGTATTCTAAGCTCCCTGAGGGTAAGGACTCTTTCTCCCCAGACAAAGGGGCTATACCTCCCCTTACCTTCATAACCCCACAGCAAGCATAACCCCACTGTACCCAGAAGGCACTCAATATATGATACTGACCAAAGGAAATGCTTCTGGAAGACATTGAAAGGATCGCCACCACCACCCCCTTCTAGGGAAGACAGCCTACTTGCCACATGGTATTGCTGTGGAAAGAATGTTGGATTTGAAGTCAGTAGATCTGGGTTGAAAATCTGGCTCTGATTACTACCCGTGTGACTTTGGGCAAGTTGCTTCCCCACTTTGGGCTTCAGTTTCCAGTTTTCTCTCTCCTTTTTTGATCCAGCTATGCAATTTCACTGGTGTAGGTAACTCCTTCTACCAATGCTCTGCAATTTACAGGCTCATGCTGTGGCTGGAGGACACCAATAGGTTCAATGATTTCCCCAGGGTCACACAACCAGCGTGTGTCAGAGCTCAGGTCTTCCTGACTCCTAAAGTGGCTTTTTATCCACTATGCAACTCTGCTGTCTCCTCTCTCCTTCTTTTTCTATAAAATGAGATGGTTGTTGCAACCTATTAGCCCTAGGATATCTCTCCTTGCCTGAGTTCCTGAGGTCCCAGCCACACAAGCCTGGGGGTGTGAGGTAAAGAGCAGGTAAGAGAGGTCTTTTCGATAATAGAGTAAAAAGGGAGACAGACAGCTCCGTCTGTGTGCTGGAGAAACCTCCCCAACATCTGCCCCCAAGATCTGAATTGCTAATGTCCCCTTCTCTTTCTCCAGCTCCTGCTGGGAACAGCTGAGTCCCTGGGAAGAATGTGTCTGGCTGAGTCTTCCTGCTCTCCCCCTCCCTATTGTAGAATTCTCTTCTCTTCTACAAGCTAAGTCTCCTGTTCCCTGAAAAAGTCAGCAGATAAAAGGCCCAGGATGATTTCCTCTCTCACTGGAGCTGTTCGTTGAAAGATGTCACTAAGAAGGTTAAAGGTGACTGAGTCAAGTCCAGATTTTTTAGTCTAGTATTCAAGGCCTTTTTTTTTGCCAATAGCTCACATAGACCAAACCTGGGTTCCAAGCAAGCCAGTCTTCCTAATGCAAAGTTCTCCACCATAGATTTCAAGCCTGAAGGGATCACAGAGGACTTCTATTTCAGCCTCTTTGTTTGACATTTGAAGGAAGGACTAGGGAATTTAAATGGCCAAAGCCACACAGTGTTACGGTCCCTGGCTTTGCTATATCCAGTCTGCTGATCTCTCCCTATCTTTTCTTCAGTGTCCAACTTAACATCTAGGTCCTTCATGGAGACTTCTCTGAGCATTCCCACCTCTCCACACCTGCAAACACTGATCACATTCTGCTATGAAAAAGGTCCTGGACCTAGAGTCCAGAAGGTCTAGCTCTGCCACTCACCAGTTGTTGTTGTTACTCATCCTTCCTTTTCCAAGAGGACCAATGGATATCAAGAGGCGATAACTTGACTTTCTAATGAATTGGGTTGAAGTGAGGCAGAGCTGCACAAAATCATCAGCCTCGCTCTCTCTTCCAGAGTCACCCAAAGTCTGGCGGCAAGACAAAAATCAAAATGACTGGCCATCCATCGATGGCCCAGGAAGCGGAGGATGGCCTTGACATCACCAGTTGTATAACCATAGTCAAGTAAATCTCTCTAACCCTCCATTTCCTCATTTGTAAGGTGAAGATAACAATAGCACCTTTGTAAGGTTCAAAGGAAATCATGTATGTAAAGGAATTAAAAAATATAAACGTTAGTATCAATGCCAGCTACTTTTTATTATTATTATATATTCTGTTCAGCCTCAGTTTCAGCACCTGTAAAATGGGAATGATAATATTGTAACTACCTGCCTCCCAATGTCGTTGTGAGGAAAATGTTGTTTAAACTCTAAAGCGCTATCGAAACATGAACTCATTATCTGGGGGAGGGCTGGAATTTCATTCGTCTGGGGAACCTCCAGCTCACTAAATTTTTCAGTCCTTAGGCCACTCTTTCAGGTTATAAGTTACAGATGAGTTGCCGATTTGTGTTGGTGGAGCTATCATCCTCTTCTTTATATCATCGCTTTATATTATCTATATTCTAACTTACAAGTTAGAACCTATGATTTGCTCCTCTCAGGGAACTCCCTCTACCAATATAGATCAGCAACTCGTGTACAACCTTTTGTCTTAGAGAGTTGCCTAGGAACACTGAAAGGCTGAGTTAGGGTCACACAGCCAATATGAGTCAGGAGTGGGCCTAAAACCTGGGTGATGCCGATTCTGAAGCCAGTCCTCTCCTTGATACATTACATCACTCCTTTGGTTGTCCCTGGATCTTTCTGAACTCAGTTTCTTCATTTGGAAAATAAGAATAATATTAACACCTCCCTCACAGGGTTGTTCTCAAGATCAAATGAGATAATACATGTGAAGCCAGTCATTGTTATTACTGTAATGGTTATTTCTAATACGGTTACAGTTACTACTGTTAGGTGGAGACCGCAGGGAGAGGAAAAGGGAAGTTGTTTCTTGCTTCATTAGGTGGATTTATTAGCCAACATCTTGGGAAACGTGGTGGCACGATGCAAAGAATTCTGAGTCTAGAGTCAAAAACCCTGAGTTCAAATCCCACCTCTGAGACCTACTATCTGTATGACCTTAGGAAAGGCATTTTACTATCTCTCTGGATCTCAGTTTCCTTACCTGCAAAATGAAGGGCTTGGCCCAGATAGATAGGTCCCTTTTGGCTCAAGATCTATGACAGCTTGTTGGCAGCAGATAGCAAACTTGGGTGGATAATGAAGGTGGTTCCCACCTCCTTCTAAATGAGCAGGCAAGGAACAGTTTTAAGACTTGCTCTGCCTCCACTACAGCCCCACTCATTTCAACAAGATGTTAATTAAGTTACTCCTCCAGTGCAAAGGATACCAAGACATATGAAGCAGAGCCTGCTCTCAAGGGGCTTGCATTCTACTAGAAGGAAACAACATGTAAACAGATAAGTAAACAAAAAAATAAATACAAAGTAATTTCGAGGTGGAGTGAACACTGATCACTGGAAGAATCAGGAAAGGCCTCTTGAGTGACCCTTGAGCTGAGCCTTGAAGGGAGTTAAGGATTCCTTATATGATGTATGGAGTTGTGCAATCCCCCCACCTGAATGCATGCTCCTCCACCACCTCATCTCCTCTCCCCAGCTAGCCAACATGGCTCTAGGCTAAGTTAATCGAGTAAACAAGGAAGCATTTATTCTAGCTTCTACTGTGTGCCAGGCACTGTGCCAAGTCTGGGGATACAAAGAATGGACAAAAAAAAGTTCCTGCTCTCAAGGGGTTTACAGTCTAATGGGGGAAACAACATGCCAACAACTAAACCACGCACCACCCCAAAACTACAACACAGTTGGAGATAATCTGAGAGGGATAAAGGAGGACTGGGAAAGGCTTCTTGTAGAATATGAGACTTTAATTTCTTAGGGAAGAGGAATTTTCAGGCCGCCTTTAACATCCATCACTCACCTCTGCACGCGCACACACACACACACACACACACACACACACACACACACACACACACACAAACCTAACCCCCGTCTTTTTACTTTGGTGTCTCCTGGACAGTTATGGGTTTTGTAGTTGTCGTTGTCATCATCAATATCATTCTCATCATTGTTGTTATTGTGTTTGAGGCAATCAGGCTTAACTGACTTGCCTATGGTCACACAGCTAGTAAGTGTCTGAAGCTGGATTTGAACTCAGGTCCTCCTGACTCCATATGGGTTCTTTAATGTTCCCTTATTTGTCATGAAAAGGCTCAAGTGTGTCCCCCCCCACCAAATTTGAAGTCAAGGATCTAAAAGAGACTCTGGGTTCTAGGAACCTAGAAGAGAGTGACTGAGGCTGTAGACAAAGAGAAAAAGGGTGACAGGAAATAGAAAGATGAGAAGAGAAGCAGAGAGGGAGACAGTAGAGAGGAAGAGAGATAGTATGAGAGAAAGAGAAAAAAGAAAAGCCAGAGAGATGGGACAGAGAAAACAGTAGCAGAGAGATGAGAAACAAAGCCGGGAGGGAAAAAAAAAAGAGAGAGAGGAAGAAAGAGAGAAGAGACAGAGAAAAAAAATGCAGATTGAAAGAGAACTGGAGAGAAAGAAGAGAGATGAGACAGGATGAGAAAGAGACAAAATAGACATCGAAAGAGATGTGAAAAAATCCAAAGGCAGAATCTGGAAGTGTGTCAGGAAGGAAGGGACTTGAGCATAGCTGAATGAAGGACACAGACAAAATGATGGTTGAATCCATCTTCCTTGGCAGTCACCCAGCCAAACTAGGTTTTCCCACTCCCATTTTTCTGCTGGTAGAGAAAAGCCTCTTCACTCACATTCAAATGAATTTGATATTCAATCAATGAAGATTAGCTCGCCCAAGGTAAGATGGTTTTTATATCCGCAAGGAAGTCAAATACGATTATGCAGATGAGCAAATTATCCCAAGATGAGCAGAGTCTAATATATGATAATTATTTGAAAGGGTAGACTTACACACTGATTAGCATATCTTGAAGACCAGACAGAGATGGAAGAGTAGAGGAAGGAGGTGAGATTCCTGAAGATGAGTGATCTGGGCAGGGCCTGGTCAGAGGATGTGATATCAAGAAGTTAGTTGGATATGTCAGGAACTAGAGAAGCTGGCACGGCCCTAGAGAGTTTAGACTTCCTTCCCAGGATGGGGGTGGGGGGAGGAATGATTTGGATTCAACTTTGAAAACTATTCAAAATATCCTCTGATGGAAAGAAGTAAGGTGAGGAAAAGATGGCTAGCCAGAGTAGACCGCTCCTCTCTAAGACAAACACAGTCAAGGGCTTCCTTCTTTCCCTTCCCACCCCCTTCCAAAGGGCACACAGAGCAGGTTTGTTCCCCTCCACAGACAGCTGGGCACAGATCCCATTGCCCTCTGGGGTGAAGGCTGACTTTTCTTGGCTTATTTTCAGTCCTTCTGCCTCATCTCCTTGCATCTGCAAGCCTCCAGTTGGAATGGACAGCAGCCCTCTGGGCCCCTGAGAAAACCCGAACCGTGACAGCGTCTGGAACTGGGCCAGGGGGGAATAATTAAGATCAAAATGTTAGGAGGTCATTGAGGAGGAGATCTTTGTGCATCCTTGGGCAAGTTACTTAACTTCTCTGACTCATATTCTTCATCTGTAAAAGGAGGGTGTCAGATGAGATAGTCTCTGAGGTTTCTTCCGGCTCTAAATCTGTTCCTATGATCAGGATCAATGAAGGACAGACAGTGAAAGGAGCAGTTTAATGAAGGGGTTGGGCTCCCTGGAATGGCTGTCACCCCCCCCTTTGATCAGGGCTATAGGAGTTTCACCCTTATCTACTAAATTGACTCATTAGGGACTTCCCCCTTCGTGTAGGTGCCTATGGACCTAGGGGGAATATGTTCTCATGGGCTTCAATGCAGTTCAATTCAAACATTCATTTAATGGCTATGCATAGCAGTAACATAGCACTCTGCTATAAACCAGAAATACAAAGATTAAGCAAGACACTTTCACCACCCTCTAGGAGTTTATATCCCATTGCCTGGAAGGGATCAGCAGTGGATTGAAGGCACTCTGCCCTGTGAGTTAATCACCTGGAGATGGACCTGGCCAGCTTTGGGGAAAGACATGCTAACCTGCCTTTGGAATTTCCCAAGGGAAAAGTGGGGAGGATTTTAGAAGAGTTTTAACCTTTCAACTCAACCTAACCAACAAAGTTGATGGGTCTCTCAAGCCCCAGAAAGATAAGACATACACTAACCAATGTCCCTGCCCCATTGTCCTTGGGAAGACAGTACCTTGTATTTGTATAGGGTCTTTCTTTTTCTGTAGACAAAAAGCCCTGACAGAAGCTGATGGATGTCTCCCCACTGTTCACTTTTATTCTCAATGGCCTTGAATCTGATTTCTCACCAGCCTTGAACAGAGAGCCTGTAGGCACCCCTCCAGGGGGGATGCAGTGATACAAGGTGAGCCAGGAACTAGCCATCTGTGCCAAGAAAAACTAAAACTCACTGGGCAGTGATGCCTCTGGTCATCTGGTTCTTTAAGTTACTCCAATCACTAGTTTTTCTTGTCCCTCTTCTCGTTGGTTATTCCAAACACTGGTTATTCATGCCTCTAATCATTTATCACTAGTCAGTCACTTCTGAACCTGGGCATTGGCCACCAATGGCTCCAGTCATTGGAAAAACCTAGAGCTGGTGTCCTACTGGGCATTAGAGTCCTAAAATATTGGTGGTTCTCTCAGAAAGAACATGCACTATGGAAATGTCCATTTTAATTGGTCTTTGTTAAGTTTTGAATAAAAATATATACTTTTTTTAAAAAGAAAAAAAAAGGAAGAGCACATATCTGGACTATGAGGTGGAATAAAGGGTGTTACATTTTGGAATTAGAGGACCTGGGTTCAAATTCTGGTTCTGCCACACATGTTATATACATCTCTAGGTTTCAGTTCCTTGTTTGAACAATGAGAGAGCTGAAGTACATGACCTTCTAAAGTATCTTTCAGCTCCAAATCTGTGATCTGATGATATGTCTAGGGCTGGTTGAACTTTTGCAAAAACTGGTAATAAGGCAGCATTGAGAAATGGAGGGAGAAAGAAAATAAAGAAATAAAAGAGAAATGGGTTGTTGTTCATCTTATGTTCATGTAAGATAGATGGAGAGAGATAGATAGAAAGTGAGAGACAAGAAGTGAAAAAGAAGGAAGAAATAGAGGAAATAAAAAGGAAGAGAAGAGAGGAGAGAAAACAGGAAAAAGAGAGAGGAGAGAGAAGAAGAAAGAGGAGAGGGAAAGGGAGAGGAGAGAGAAGAGAAAAGAGGGGAAAGAGAAGAGAGAGAAGAAAAAAGAGAAGTGTAGGAAAAGGAAGAGAAGAGAAGAGAAGAGAAGAGAAGAGAAGAGAAGAGAAGAGAAGAGAAGAGAAGAGAAGAGAAGAGAAGAGAAGAGAAGAGAAGAGAAGAGGAGGTCTTTCCAGCTCAGCTCAGACCCAGGGAGTGGCGGGCACTGTAAATTCATCAACTCCACATGATTTTGTCAATTCTGACAGCTAACTTCAACATGAGGACAAATCTGGCCCCAGAGGATATTAAGCAAAGACACATGAGCCTATAATTTTCTGCTTCCACGTGTGAGATGCTATAATAATCTAAAGAAAATGACTTTCTAACTACCCCCATCTCTTTGTGCTGTTTTCTCCCTGCCGGCTGCACTAATTGAATCACCCGGCGCCACTGTATCAATTCTAACTTGGGTATTGGGGGGTAATCAAGCGTGTGGGGGGGACCAGCTTGGAGAGGTGAGGGGGCCTTTGTAAGGGGGCCCATCTGCCTCCCACATTAAAGCCATCCGCCCACCCTCCCGACTGCCCGTCTGCATTTGGCCTGGACCGATGAGCAACTGAAGAGGCGTGAGCCCAGAGGGGCCAGGCAGGGGATGCCTGGGGGAAGCTGGCCTAGAAGGGGGAGGGGTTACCGTATGGAGAAGGGGTGGGGACACCTGTACCCACAATTTGCAGCCTCATTTGTCTTGGCTTTCCAGAGGTAGGGACGGGAGTCAGAGAGAGATGTTTCTGGGCTGGGGGGTGGGGCAGGACGATTCTGCAGGATGTTTCCCTCAGGAAAGTCCTGAATACCCACAGGCTATGCTAAATCTCAGGATCAGGATTGGACCCAGGTTCTGACTGACTTCAATGTTACTTGCATTGTAACACATTGCCTGGCTCACATACACCTTCCTTTGCCTTTCCGACTCCACAAAATGAAGTGATAACTTGGAACTAGAGGTGGTTCGAAATAGAAACACAATCTAGTTATGGGATCGATGGTTTAGAGCTAGAAGGGAGCTAAGAGATCATCTAACACAAATTCCTCATTTTATAGAGGAGAAATTGGGACCCAGAGGAAAGTGAGTGACTTGCCCAAGGTCACACAGGTAGTAAGCTGACTTCAAATCTTTTTTTTTTTTTTTTGCAGGGGGGAAAGCAGGGCAATTGGGGTTAAGTGACTTGCCCAAGGTCACACAGCTAGTAAGTGTGTCAAGTGTCTGAGGTCAAATTTGAACTCAGGTCTTCCTGACTCCAGGGCTGGCGCTCTACTCACTGCGCCACCTAGCTGCCCCTAGCTGACTTCAAATCTAACTCCTCTGGCTCCAAATCCAGTCCGACAGCTTGCCTCTCTCAGAAAAGTAATCTGAGGTGCAGAGAGATAAATCAATTGTTCCAAAGTCACACCACCAGTTAGCGTCAAAGGTAGGAACAGAATCCTGTTCTTTTGGTTTCCAAGTGATGTGATTCCTAAAGCAAGATCCTGCCTTCCTCATCTTCCTGTCATTCTAGTGACTCATCTTCTCAGAGTCCCTGTTGAGATAAGGAAGCTTTGCTGCTCTCAGTCTGTGCAGTCATCCTGTTATGTCTGGGTTTCACCTTGGATGGTAACCCCTAAGGAGAGAAAGATCCTCCCTAATCCCAACCCTTGGTTCACCCCATACCTCCCTCACCACCAGTCAATAAACCATCATTGTTGGAAAAGACCATGTACTTAGTAGGCTGGGTGCCAAGAGGTATAGGAGGGGTGGATAGAATGCAAAGAAGTATGGGACCTCCATTATCTTTAACCTAGGGGACCTATGTTAACCCAGTCCAAAGACTGACTGATCAGTCAATAACCTTTGGGAGTGGATTACTACACTGAGCAAAAAGTTACCTTCAGGTTGGGCCCTAAACAGAGTCCCTAGCTTGAACCTCAGCTCCCCAAACTTCTATCCTACCTCTCCCAGCACCCAGTGCTGGGGCAGAAACAAAGTTACCACCTTCTTAATTAAATCTGGAGGTGACAGAGGGGACTGGTAGGCAGAAGAGATGGTGGTAGGGAGATGGGCCAAAGGCAGGGAGACCTTTCTACCTTACTTGACTATCTACCCACGGAGTAGTTAGATTTGAAGTGTAGCTAAATCAGGGCTTCTGAGGCAGTCCTCTCCATTCCATAAATACCTCAAATTGAAGGGATCTGGTCACAATTTATTCTTCAAAGGCTAGACAAGTCTCACCTGTTCCATGAGGTTTTCCTTGACTTCTCCTGTTCACGCTGATCATAAGGTCTCAAGAATGTAAGGGCACTCCAGGCCATTTAGTTCAACTGGTTACTGAAGAATTACCCCTACATTATTTCGGATGAGTGGTCACCTTTGTTTGGAGACCTCTAGCAAATAAAAACCCACCATTTCTCAGGGAAGCACATTTCATAATTGGACAACGTTAGCTGTTGGAAAGTTTTCCCCTTATGCTGATCTTAAATCTGCTTTTCTGAAATTTCCATTCATTGTTCCTTTGGGGCCTAACAGAAGTCCTTCACATAAACAATCAGGGAAAGAGGAGAGAGAATGAGAGAGAGAGAGAGAGAGAGAGAGAGAGAGAGAGAGAGAGAGAGAGAGAGGTCTCAGTGTACTGCATATATATGCATATATGCACATTGTTGTAATTCATATGTATATGTATGTACTATATCAATATGTATCTCTCTCTCTCTCTCTCTCTCTCTCTATCTATCTATCTATCTATCTAATTCTGAACATTCTGGCTACCCTTCACTGGATATGTGCTACATTACCAATGTCCTTCCTTAAATTGCCCAAAACTAACCCATTGCTCCAAATATGGTCTGACCAGGGCAGATTATAGCTGCACTGTCACCTCCCTCGTATTGAATCTTTCTTGATGTAGCCTAAAATCCCATTAGTTTCTTTTTAACTGCTTTGTCATCTTGTTGACATAAGTTTAGTACACTGGGACCTACAGATCTTTTTCCGAAGAATCTGTCACACTTTTGCTATTTTGAATTTTTCCCTTCTCTGAACTCTTATAGCACTTAGAGTCAATTTACCCTGTAATCATTCTGATTTTTTTCAAGTACACATTAGTATTTTTCTATAATAAAACTGTAAACTCCCTGAGGGCAGGATGCCTTCTCTACCACCAGCAGTAGCTCTCATAGGCTGGAGTGTTGTAGGAGGCACTCAGGTTAGACTTAGTGCCACCAGAGGTGGGTGCTCTTTTTAGGACCACTTTATGACTCGGTTGGTTCTGCAAGGGAAAGGAGATAACTGAAACCTTTAAAAATAAATCAATATCCTTGACCAAGTTTTAGAGCTAGAAGGGACCCCGGAAATTGTCTAGCACAGGAATTCTTGACTATGTTTGTGTCATGGATTCCTTTGGAAATTTAGTCAAGCCTAGAGACTCCTCCTCAGAATAACATTTTAATTAGATAAAAAGAAAATTCGTAAGATCACAATGGCAAACAATTACATTGAAATAAAGATAAGATTTTTTTATCCCATCCAAGTTCATATACTTCCTGAAATCTACCTACAATACTTTTCCTTGAACTCCAGGTTAAGAATTCCTGATCTAGACCAACCGTCTCATTTTAGAAAAGAAGAAACTGAGTCTCAGAGAGACTCACAAATCACATGTCTAAGAAGTGCTGGGGCACAAACTCCAAGGCATGTCCAACATTCTCCCTGCTATTGCCAGCTTCATGCAGCCTCCCTTACCCAGGGTTAGTGGGTAAGGGTCTGTCAGGTTCAGAAAGGGAGGGGAAGTGGAAAAGGCTGGGCAGTTGGGGTTGATTTGTTTCCGTTTTCACGGGCAGACTTCTGAATTAACTGGCATGAAATTGAGCAGAGACCTGGGTCCCCCTCCAGAGATGTGCCTTTATGATTCACGAGACGAGAAAATGAAAAGGGGGCGGGAATGGGGGGGGGGAGGTGGCCCGGGCCTCCACGCTCTGCTTGTTTTGGGTGCAGATGGAGAAAGAATAGAAGGGGGATGTCCCTGCTCCACCCTTCCCCTCCCTCCTCCTCCCCTTCCCTGCCCTTCTCTCTTCTCAGACAGACACAAATAGGAATCTGCCCCCAAAGGATGGGGTTGGGGCAGAGGAAAAAAATCCCATGCTCCCAGTCTCAAAGCCCATGGTATGGGACACCTTATGCCAGTTTGGGAGTTGGGGGGCACCAATCTGTGCCAACACTCTCCTCCCTGTATAGATCTTATTAATTGAACAAGGGAAGGGATGGATGGGGAAAGAAAGAGGCCACCTTAGCTGATCTCCACTGAGCACTCCAAGGACTTTCTGAGCACTCCAAAGACTCCAGAAATGCATTGTTAAGTGGAAAGGAGGGGATCAGAGAAGTGGAAGATGGAAAAGAGAAATTCCATCCCACTAGCAGAATTAGAATCTGCTTCTTGCCTGGTCACTTGCATATCCAAGAAGAGACTTCTAGGTGGAGAAGAGACCGAACTTGATGTTGGAGAACAAGAGTTAAATATTCATTCTCACCCTGCACTTTGGTGAGCAGAAACTAGGAGAAAGACAGATACAGATGAGAATAGTAGTAAAGCAACCACAGTAATAGCTAGAATTTCTACAGCAAGGCATTCAGGTTTGCAAAGTGCCTTTATAAGCTATCTCATTCGATAAAAAGATAGAGACAGAGATTTTTACCATTCACTCTCACTAGTCTAAGAGCCTGTTCTTTTTTTTATACATATATATATATAAATTTTATTTAATATATTTAGTTTTCAGCATTGATTTTCATAGGAGTTTGAATTACAAATTTTCTCCCCATTTCTACCCTCCCGCCCACTCCAAGATGGCATATATTCTGGTTGCCCTGTTCCCCAGTCTGCCTTCCCATCTG
>CM053626.1:205957989-206118793 GCA_028646595.1 Phalanger gymnotis
CTGTATGTTTTGGTCTTCTTTGTCACCAAAGAAAGATTCCAAAGTCTGAGACTGAATCTGGGTGCGTTTTTGCTGCCTGGCCATGTTCCCAGCCAACTTACTTCACCCTTGAGTTTTTCAGCAGGGTATGACTGCTTGTAGACTGAAGAGTTCTATGTTCCAAGCTTGTGGGGATGCGCCAGCTCTGCCTCTCTGGCACCCCTCCTTCCCCAAGAACCCCCAACCTGGACTGGACTTAGATCTTCAGCAGGCTCTTTACTCCTGCTCTGATCTGCCACTTAATTCCTCCCATCAGGTGGGCCTGGGGCTGGAAGCAACTGCAGCTGTAGTTCTGTAGTTGCCCCACCTCCGCTGCCCCTGGGGCAGTGGCTAAACTGCAAACTCCCTGTCCCCAGCAGGTTTTCCCACTAACCTACTTTGTTATCTTTGGAGTTTTTGTTAGGAGCCTGTTCTAATGGGCAGATTATCCAAACTTTTAGAAGAGAAAATTTTAACCTTTTTTTTTTGTACTATAGACCCTTTTGGCAGCCTATGAACCCCTTTCTAGAAAAATGTTTTTAAATTCACAAAAACGCCTGAGATTATAAAAGATGCAATTTTTTTCCATCCAAATTCAGGAAGCTCTCTGAAATCTATCCATAGATATCCCCTTTGAGGAACCATGCACCCCACATGAAGAACTCTTTGCCTCCTTTTCAATCCAAATCCCATCCCCTTTTCACTAGCTAAGCTCAGTAAAGAATGGAGTTGTTTTTGTGCACTTCTGGGTTTGACATATGTAAATCAGGTTGAATTCTCATGCTTTTGACTTGCTATTTTGACTCTATATCCGTTTGGTAATACCTTGGTTTTCCCTGAAGTTAATTTAGTGATCCCCTAATAATGGGTAGAGTACCATAAACCTGTCATGTCATCAAAGGACTTCCTGAGCTGTGAATGAGCCTGGAATTAGAGAACTGAACCACTGAGCTTCATCCAAAATACCCAAGTAGGCAAATCCTACAAATCACCGCAGCTGTGTTCAGAGGATGAACACGTCAGCTTCCCATCCCAACCTGGGACCATGAGGAGATATTTTGTACATGTCAATTATATACTTATATATGTACATATTGATTCCCCTGTTAAAATGGAAACTCCTTGAGGGCAGGAACTATATCACTTTTGTTTCTGTATTCCTAGCCCTTGGCACAGTGTTTGGTTCATAGTTTGTTATTTAGTTGTTTCGGTTGTGTCTGATTCTTTGTGACCTCATTTGGGGTTTTCTTGGCAAAGATACTGGAATGGTTTGCCTTTTCCTTCTCCAGCTTATCTTACAAATGAAGACATTGAGGCAAACAGGGTTAGGTGACTTGCCCAAGGTCACACAGCTGGTAACACTGTCTCTCACTTCTTATTAAAAAAATATAAAGACTGGACCTATGATTGCAATGGCATAGGGATTCCTTTCTACCAATGCAGCCTGGCCTTATGCTGCAACTTGCATTCTTAAGGCTCCCTGTAGCACTGAGATATTTAAGTGATTTGCTCCAGAGTCACATAGTCAGCAGGTATCAGAAGCTGGGTGTGCCCAACACAGGATTTTAAAACAACTCTCTACCCTGGACTCCTTTCTTTCCTTCATCCCCCATTTTTTGGAAGCAATCAGGGTTAAGTGACTTACCCAGGGTCACACAGCTAGTAAACATCTGAGGTCAAATTTGAACCCAAGTCTCCAGGGCCAGTGCTCTATTCACTGTGCCACCTACCTGCCCCTATCCCCCATTTTCCAGAGCTGAAGAAATATTTGACCAAATGTGTCCTTTCCTTGTATTACCAAGGACACATGACTGAGAACAGCAGTGGTTTGAATCCCTACGTGCTCTGCCCTGTGGCCCCATCAATTGAAGATGGGACATTCATTCAACAAGCATTTATTAAAGACAAAAACAAAACAATTCCTTCCCTCCAGCAGCTTACATGATCCTATTATCCAATGCATGCCGTTGAGAGGAAACATATACTCAGATAAATACAAAATATATATACATACATACACATACACATATATACATGTATGTACATATGTACATACATACATAGTGATTTCAGGGAGGTGAGGGCACTAGCAACTGTGGGAATCAGGATGGTCCTGCTATCAGAGGAAGTACTTGAGCTTATTCTAGCCCACAGAGGGAGGGAGGGAGTGCATGATAGGCTTGGGTGAAGAGCTGAGTAAAGTATAAAGACTGGAAATGGACTCATTAAAAAAGCATTCATTCAGCACTTACTGCTTCAGACATTATACTAAGCATTGGAGATACAGATACAGATAGCTTAATAATCCCTGTCCGCAAAAGAGTTTGCAATCTAATAAGAGAAGACAACACCAACACATATAGGAGATTGGTAACTCCAATTTTGGGGTCACTAGTCCCTTGTTTTTTGATGTTGAGGTCTGGGAATTGACAGAGATGGTGACTGGGCAAGCAGCAATTCTACGTTACATGTAGAATTACACATGTAGAAATATATTATGTGTAACTATATGATTTTCCCAGTTAGAATATAAGCTCCTCAAGGGCAAGAACTGCTTTACTTTTGTCCTTTTAAGCCCAGGCCTAACATAGCGCCTTGCATACTGTACATGCTTCATTGTTGGATGGATTGGTTTATTGGGACAGGCTGTCCCACCTTTCTTTCATCTGGGGGGTGGGGGTGGGGTAAGGCCTAGAGAAAGCATTATAGGACCTCTCAGTTTGCTTTGGCATCTGCCTCAAATCTCAGCTCCCCCTAACATTCGGAGGTATCCTGGGAATTGAGCCCCTTCCACCAACCCAGTCACCAGAGTGTGAGTTCTTTGAAACAGAGAAAATGGAAGGAGTTGACTCCAGGGTCTGGGGAGGGGGTTCCTGCCTTCATGATTTCCTACACTGGCCATCACACAATCCGCCCTACAATTAGGGGTGCATTTGCCTCTCCGAGCATGCGTAACACTCCTATTAATGGCCCGGGGAGCCCCGCATGTGACCAGGCAGGGGGACAGACCCCATGGTGCTTAATGTGACCTAATCTCTCCCAGTGTTGGGAAAATGAAAATGAAAAACAGTCACAATGTTGTGGTTTAAAAATTAGCATGTGTGCTTGAGTGGCAAACTCACTTCGCCTCCATTTCCATACGGATTCATCCTGGTCCCAGCACGCAGCCAAAGGATGTAATTACACCAGGGGCTGATGTGCTTATGGTAGGGTGGGAGTGAGGAGGGGGAGAGTGGGTTTTGCTTTGTTGTGTGAATAACATGCTTCTTTTTCCTTAATATGGAGCTATGGATTCTAATGAGGGAACCATCCCTGAGCCCTTGCTCAGCTTCCAGCTGCCTGGGAAAGGGGAGAGGGGAAATCTCATACCAGTGAGTACCCCCTAACTTGGCCAAGAAGATGTGCTTGGAAATGGCAGTCCTGTTTCCTTCCAGGAGAAAGAAGGTCACCGTCCTGATAAGGGGATTGGTAAGGAATCAATGTTCCAGTAACGGCTTTGATGGGGGCCAGGATCAGTGTCCAATGGGCAAATATAAGGGTGGGGATGGGAAATCAATGTTCCATTAAGGATATCAAACAAAGCTTATAGGTGTGGATAGGGGCAAGCAAGGATCTTTTTATTATCATCATTATTATTGGTGGCCTGTCCCAGTGGACTTCCTTTATTTTCCTTATTTTACAGATGAGGAAACTGAGGCACAGGGAAATCAGATGATGTGCCACCTGTTTGCTTCTCAGTGGAAATCAAATCAGATTACCCAGACTTCCCTCTGGCCAGGTCTTCAGCTGCACAAAGTCTCAGGAGAGGGAAGAGTTAGATCTACATTAGGAAGATAATTCCTTTTCCCCATTGCACTGGTTAACCTTGTTGTTCTCTACTGCAGGAAGGAGATTGGAGAGCCTCCAATGAAAAACAAAACAAAACCCACTAACTCAGAGCGAGGGTCGTGGATTCCCAGCGACCTGGTGATCACATAAGTCTTGCTCAGAACCAAGTTCTCAGGAGCAGTATGGACTCAGTCCCACAATCTGAGTTCTGGTCTCAGCTTCCAAACTAGCTGACTAGGTGATTGTTTTGTCACTCCACTGATTTCCTTACCTGTAATGTAATGGTGCCTATAGCTTCGATCTCATGTAGTGTGTGCCTTAGGACAGCCCAGGCTCAAGCCCCAGACAGTACTCTGGGCTGGCCATGTGACTCTGGGCAAGACACTTAGTGCCCCAGGCAAGTCTGAGACTGTAAATTGCAAAGTCAGTGCTAATTCTCATTGGCAGACAGAGTTTTCTCTTTGGGAGAAATCATGCTGCAGTGAAAAGCACACTGACTGGAATCACAAGTGGTTGTTTTCTTGTTGTTCTATCGTCCAGTTATATCCCACTCTTCCTGACCCCGTGGATCAAAGCACTCCAGGCCTTCCTATCCTCCACTATCCTACTTCTGTCACTTACTGCTTATATGCTTGGACAAGTTACTTTACTTCCCCGAGGGGCTTAGATGATGAAGTCTCAGATCTGGACCTATAAGCAGCTAGGTAGAAAAGTGGATAGAGCACTGAGACCGGAGTGGAGAAAACCTGAGTTCGAATCTGACCTCGGACATTTGCTGGCTGTGTGACCTTGGGCAAGTCATTTAACCTCTGACTCAATGTCTTCAATTCTAAAATAGGGATGATAACGGCACTTGCCTCACAGAGTTGTTGTGAGGATCAAGTGGGATAACATTTGTAAAGTCCTTAGCACATCATTTCCCAGCATTCCCTGGTGGGTTTGGGCATAGCCTTTGCCCCTTCCCCATCACCCTTCCCTCATCCCTGCATTCCCTTTGTCCATGTTACCTGTGTGAGAACCAAATAGTGAGAAGAGAAAACCATCCACCATGATTTTAAAATGCTAAACAGACCATGAAACACGAAAGAAGAAAAGTGCCCAGTACTAGTAGGCATTAGTAAGTGTTTATTCCCTTCTCTTCCCTCCCAATGAGCTGCCTACACTAATAAAATTATACAATATATTAAAAAAACAAAACTATATTAAAACTGTGGGGAAAAAACCAACTTGTCCCACTTATTTTCATAGGGTAGCTACTAATGAGAGGCTCTATAAATGAGTTTTTTGTTTGTTTACTTGGGTCTGAATTAGTGATTCTTTCAGTGTAAGAAACTTCCAGTGTGGAAATTCACTTCATTGACAAAGATCAACAACTCATCTACAACTTATAGCAAGGATTCTTAACCTGAGATCCAAGGACCCTCAAGGAGTTTGTGGATAAGTTTCAAGGAAATCTGTGAACTTAGGAAAAAAATCACATCTTTATTTCAAAAGAATTGGCTTCCTTCATAATCTTATATATTTTATTTTATGCACTTAAAAAACATTATTCTGAGGCTTCAATCACCACAGGGACCTGTAACACAAAAAAAGGTCAAGGAACCCTGACTTACATTTGCCTAGGGCACTGAGAGTATCGGTTCTTGGGGAACAGAGAAGTTCAAAGACTTACCTAGAGTCACACAATCAGTTCATGTCTGAGTCAAGCCTTGAACCCAAGATCCCTGGCTCCAAGGCCAACTACACCAGCTTCTTTATTTAAAAAAAAAAGTGTTATTTGGTGTTATTTTATTATTACCTACAACATAAACCAGGCTTTATTCTCCAGGATGTAGGGCATGTCTCTAACAATACAAACCATCAGCAAGTGAGTTAATAAGAATATTCTTTTTCTATTCCTATCATTATTCTAGTCTAATGCTTCTAAAACTCATAATCATTCAAAGCTCATTCCATTTATTACCTCATTTAAATGAGGTTAGATCATAGGATCATAGAGTTTAGAGCTGGAAAGGACCTTAGAGGTCAGTGAGACCAACCTCCTTATTTTATAGACGAAGCGCTAAAGCCTGGTAGGGTGACTTGCCCAAATTTGCACAAGTAGTAAGAGACAGGGTCAGGATTTGAACTCAGATATTCCAAAGAGACTGTCTTTTTCACTGCACCACACACAGAAAGGTTATTTTGGCTATTTAACAGATAAGGAAATAGACCCAGGGAAGAGGAGTCATTTGTCATATGTTTGAGTCAGAGCCAGGACTAGCCTCACTTCAGGTCTCCTGCCTTCCTTCAGCCAGGGCTTTTACTAACAGCTTAATCGCTACCCTCTAAGACCAGGGATGTTCCTGAGCCTTTCTTCTACTGTATGGAAAAAAAATGTTTCCAGGTCCTCACTCAGGGTTTGATCTTCCCCTGCCCAACCAGCTTCTGGCCCTCTCATCTGTCCCCACATACCCTGATTTCCCCACATCTATCCAAAAGACTGGGAGGGGAAGCATCCTAACAGGGAACCCCTTCACTGTCCAGGAGTGGGGGTGGGGGGGTGAGAGGGAAAGAGACCTCCCAGCTTCAGCAGCTCCTCATCCCCTCCCACCACCACCACCACCATAGAAGGGAGAGGAGGGGAAGAGGAGGGAGATAAGAGGAGAGGGTGTGATTTTCTCTTGCTCAGACAAAGGCTGGGGCCATGGCATCTGTTAGCCGACTCTTCTGTCTCTGTATAGGGCAGCAGCTGCTCCACCAGCCTGACCCACGCACGGCAGGTGCCAGTTTGGGAAGGGAGGGGACTCCTTCACACTCACACCCCTACACCCTGTCACACTCCCCGTCTCCCCTCCATGCCCGTCACACACACACACACACACACACACACACACACACACCCAACCCAATGTTTCTTCTACTCTACCCCAAGACCCAGGGATTTCAAATGAGCTTTGAGATAGAGTGAACTTGAATCAGATGTCTCACCCTATACCCTGATCCACCCTATGAGGCTCCAAAACTCCTCAGCCTACCACCTCCTGAGCCAGGCCATGCTGTCTGCCAGCCCTCCAGCACCTCTATCTAACAAGGGAGGAGAGAGACAGGGAGTCGTCTGGATCAGATGGCAAAGTCACAGGAATCAGAGTACAATTCCTTTATGATGGGCTTACAGTACCATATCCCTTATACAGCTGACATTCTAGGGTATGTGACAATAGAACTTCACGTCCCATCATTGGGAGACTGGAGCCAGAGAGAAGGGACTTTAGTTTTCCCATTTCCTCAGAATCAGAGGAGGTCCACATTCCTGGATATGGGCAATGTGGGAATTTGTTTTGCTCAACTCTGCATATTTGTTACAAAAGAGTCTTGGGGACAGGGAAGCACATGAAAGAAAATAAGTGCTTGTTAATCGAAAAAATGTTTTTTTACTTTTAAAGAAGAATGAGAGGGAAACACATGTACGCTGGTCAGTTTATGTAAGCATGCAAACATAACCGACCAGTTACACTCATACATACACATATATGCATACATATATACACATGTGTGTATGTGCATATGTATATATGTGTATATGTATTTTATATGTGTATATGCATATACAGTGTGTATATTATATATATACATATATGTATGTATGTGCATGAGTGCATATGTATATACTACTATATACTATACTAATACATATACACATATATAAATGCCCTTAGGCACCCAAGCTTGTATACATTCATATGAACTTGGACTTGCTTATGAACTTAAGCACATAGTCACACACTCCTATGAACTTATACACACATACGTAACCATATGCCTCCTGTATTACTTATTAGTCAGAGGCTTTCATTTCCAGGAATGCCTTGTGGAAGACTCTGGCGTATGTGGATAATCGCTCACAGGATTACAGGTTTAAAGTTAAAAGGGACCATAGTCTATCGAGTCCAAACACTTTATCTTGCAGACGAGGAAACTGAGGCCAAAAGAGAGTCAGCAGTCATCTGCCCGTTTTACATCTGATTTTATGGCCGGGGGAGAAGGTTTTGGTGGGGGAAAAGGGAAATGGTGGCAGAAATAATGTTTCCAAGAAGGGCTAGGCTAGGAGGAAACTGCATCATAAAAATATGGAAGAATGACTCTCTGGTTGTAATCTCCTAGCCCCCACCTTCCCTCACTCCCTGACTCTTTCCTCAGTTGCAATTACCCAGCCCCCTCCCCTCCACTGAAATCCCCCACCTCCCTCCCTCCCCCCATTGAAGTCCCTCAGCCCCCCTTCCCCTCTTCCCCAGTTGCAATCCTTCAGCCCCCCACCCCCTCCCTGCACCCCTGCCCCTCCCCAGGGTCCCCTCCTCAGATGCAATCCCCCTGCTGTAATTTCTGGGGGAATTGCTTCATCTCGGGTGCAGATATATTTGTGTCAAGGTGCAGCTGCACAGATAGGCCGACTCTATGCATAGTAAGAGGGTTTCAGAGAGAGAGGTTGTGCCCAGAGCAAGGCCTTATCAGAGCAAGCTGCCTGCCATTTATCTGATTCCCCATCAAATGGGAAAACGGGCCGCGAGCTGCCGCTTCCAGTTTCCTTGGGAAAGCCACGGGGGGAATAATAATTTACTCCGATCTTTTTGTTTCCAGCACTCACCTTCAGCCCCGCGTGGCTCAGGCATCCTTTCCGGGGGGCTTTCCAGACCCAATGTGCTCAGCACCACAGGACCCCGGGATCAGGCCTTGATCCCCTACCCCCACCCCATATCCATGCCCGCATCCACATGTCTGTAGGCTTGGGCCACTCAGTCCTCCCAAATCAGCTTCAAGGGGGCGCCAGGGACATCAGCCCTGCTCATACTCTGTGCAAATTAGTAGTATATGCATGGAGAGGAATGGGATGGGGGGGTGCTAATAGGAGAACACTCCCCTCTATTGTATAGTACAGAGAGAGCTCAAGGCGCAAGGGACCTTAGGGACCTTGGGGAAAGGGACAGTCAATGACTGGGATCCCCCACCTTCTTCTCTACCCTTCAGCAGATTCCCCTTTGTGTTCACAGTTGTCAGGCTTGACATTGTGTCCATGTGTGTGTGCGCGCACATGCACATGTGTGCCTGTAGATCTGTCTTCATGCATATCTCTCTATCTGTGTCTCTGTAGGTAGCAAGGTGAAAAGGTGTGCTTGCTTTGACCCTCCATCAGTGAAGGCTAAGACTGAGACAGAGAGAGACAGAGAGATGCAGAGACAGAGACAGAGAATGAGGCCCAGTCTGAGAGGAGAAGAGATGGCGGGAGCCTTGGGCAGTCACCTCCATCCCTGTTGGAGGGGAACTCCTTCTTCAGAGCAGCAGACAGTCCATCTGGTCCCCAAGCTGAGAGGAGAGGCAGGACCTCTCCCCACAGGCTACCAATAAATCACAGTTATGGGCCTGGGGCTTGGGGGGCAGGATGGGAGGAGGGTGGGGGTGGGGGCAGCAGTGTATTCTGGACGGTGCACGAAGGCCGGGGTCAGGTGCAGTTGTAAATTGTCACCTAAACGCTCCCAATCCCCAGCTAATCAGGGAGCAGTGACAGAATGCAACCCCCAGGCACACGCGCACACACACACATACACACACACAAGCTCGAGCGTACAGGCACACCCAGACACACGGACACAAAGACATGCATTCAATTCAACAGCGTTTATTAAGTACCTATTAATTTGCAAGGCACAGGGCTCACGCTGGGAATGTGCTGATAGATACTTCACAGACTCTGCTCTCCAAGAGTCTACAATCTCAGCTCGGGAGGTGAAGATTTCTATACAAATAACTATGATAAAAGAGAAGAGCGTTCTAAATACAAAGGAGAAGTCCAGCTAATGCGCTATTAGAAATTGAAAGGGGAAAATAACATTGCGATGGGTGTGGGGGAGAGGAGGGGTGGTTGGTGTTTAATAAGTCAAAAAAAGGCTTCATGGATGAGGTGGCACCTGTTCGGAGCTTTGAAAAGGGGGACATTTAATGATGGAAAATGAGAATTATTTTATATCAACTTACACGTGTCCCAAAACTCTTTGAGATCTCAAATGAGATATTTGAGTTTTTTTTTTTAATTTGTTACATTTTAAGTTCCAAACTATCTCCCTCCCTCCCGATCCCACACTAGAGAAGGCCATTTGAGAGAGAGAGAGAGAGAGAGAGAGAGATACACACACACACATATGTAAAACCATACTATGCATACTTGTATTTATCAGTTCTTTCTCTGGAGGTAGATAACATCTTCTTTCATAGGTCCTTTGTAATTGATTTGAGTATTTATAATACTCAGAATAACTTAATCATTTACAGTTATTCTTCTAACAACATTGCTGTTACTGTATACAATGTTCTCTTGATTCTGCTCACTTTTCATTATTTAATACGTCTTTCTGTATTTTTCTAAAAACAACTTGCTCATCATTTCTTACAGCACAGTAGTATTCCATCACAATCATATACAACAACTTGTTTAGTCATTTCACAATTGATGGGCATCCTCTCAATTTCCAGTTCTTTGCCATCACAAACAGCTGCTATAAATATTTTAGAACATATAAATTCTTTTTCTTTCCCCCTGATCACTTTGGAGAAACCAAATAGTGGTACTGTTGGGTCAAAAGGTAAACACAGTTTTCTAACTCTTTGGGCATAATTCCAAATTACTCTCCAAAATGGTTACAATTCCACCAATAGTGTACATGTTTCCCAATTTTTTCCAAAACCCCTCCAACATTTGTCTTTTTCCCCTTCTATCACTTCAGCCAATTTGATAGATGTTAGTTAGATGATATCTCAAAGTTGTTTTAATTTGCATTTTTTTTCTAATCAATAATGATTTAGGGCATTTTTTTCACATGTCTATATATAGCTTTGATTTCTTCATCAAAAAGCTGCCTGTTCATATTCTTTGACCATTTATCAATTGGGGAATGACTTGTATTCTTATAAATTTGACAAAGTCCTCTATATATTTGCAATATAAGACTTTTATCCAAGGAATTGTATATAAAATTTTCCCCCAATTTTCTGCTTTCTTTCTAATCTTGGATACATTGGTTTTATTTGTACAAAATCTCTTTAATTTGATGTAATCAAAATTATCCATTTTACATCTCATAATGCTCTCTATCTCTTCTTTATTCATAAATTCTTTTTCTATCCACTAGTCTTATAGGCAATATCTTCCACGTTCTTCTAATTTTCTTATGACATCTCCTTTTATATCTAAGTCGCATATCCATTTTAACCTTATCTTGGTAAATGGTGTAAGAAATGGGTCTATGTCCAATTTCTGCTAGATTGCTTTCATGCTTTTTCAACAATTTTTACCAAACAATGGATTCTTATCCCAGAAACTTACCAAACATAGGGTTACTATTATCATTTACCAGTGTGTATTGTATGTCTATTCTGTTCCACTGACCCATCTTTCTATTTCTTAACCAGCACTAGATAGTTTGATAATTATTGCCTTATAATATACTTTAGGATCTGGTACTGCTAAACTTCCTTTCTTTATTTTTTTAATGAATTCTTTTGATATTCTTGCCTGTTTGTTCTTCCAAATGAATTTTGTGATTTTTTTTCTAGCTCAATAAAATAATTTTTGGCAATCTAATTGGGATGGCATTGAATAAGTAGATTAGTTTAGGTAGAATTGTCATTTTTATTATACTGGCTCTGCCCACCCATGAACAATTAATATTTCTCCAATTATTTGACTTTATATAAAAATGTTTTATAATTACGTTCATGTGGTTCCTGGGTTTGTCTTGGAAGGTGTTTTATGCTGTCTACAGTTATTGTAAATGGAGGATCTCTTTCTATCTCTTCTTACAGGATTTGTTGGTGATACATAGAAATGCTGATGATTTGTGTGAATTTGCTTTATATCCTGCTACTTTGCTAAAATTATTAATTGTTTCAACTAACTTTTTAGTTGAATTTCTAGGATTTTCTAAACATATCATCATACTGTCTACAAAAAGAGATACTTTCATTGCCTCATTGCCCATTCTGATTCCTTCGATTTCTTTTTCTTCTCTTATTGCTATTGCTACATTTCTATTACAATATTGAATAATATTGGTGATAATGGGCATCCTTATTTCACTCCTGATCTTATTGGGAAGGCTTCTAGCTCATCTCTATTGCAATTAATGCTTGCTGATAGTTTTAGGTAGAGAAATAAGATTTGTAAAGTTCTTAGCACAGTATCTCACACATAGTAGGCACTTAAATGTTTGTTCCTTCCCATCCCACCCTCCCTCTATGGTATAATGGCTAGAGAGCTGGCCTCAAAGCCAAGAAGACCTGGATTCAAATTCCACCTCTTGCATAAGTTCTCCTTATAACCCTGGTTAAATCATTTAACAGCTCAGTATCCTAGGCAACTCTCTAGGACAATTGTAGAGAAGGTGCTGACCTGCATTAGTAGAGGGAATCCTCTCACCTGGGAGGTCCCTATATCCATACAATCATAGATCTGGTCCCTAGACCTATCCTTACACATGCACATGTAGTTTCCCCCAATAGAGTATAGAATATTCCTCAGGGGGGAAAGAAATATTTCATTTCTATCTTTATATTCTTAGTGCCCAGAACACAGGAAGTGCCTAATAAATGCTTTGGGCAGCTAGGTGATGCAGTGAATAGAGCACTGGGCTTAGAATCAGGAAGACTCATCTTCTTGCATTCAAATCTGGCCTCAGACACTTATTAGCTGTGTGATCCTGTGTAAGTCACTTAACCCTGTTTGCCTCAGTTTCCTCCATCTATAAAATTATCTGGAAGAGGAAATGGCAAAATCACAATAGTTTTACCAAGAAAACCCCAAATGGGGTCACAAAGAGTAGAACACAACTGAACAACAAATAAATGCTTGGAGTGGTAGAGAAAGGGGAAAGTGTAAGTGAAGAGAATAAACATTTATTAAGCACTTAATGTGCGCTAGATACCATATTAAGCACTTTACAAATATTATTTCACCCGATCCTCACAACAACCCTGGGAGATAGGTGCTATTATCGTCTCCATTTTACAGATGAGGAAACTGAAGCAGACACAGTTAAATGACTTGCCCAGGATCACACAACTTGTAAGTGTCTGAGGCCGAATTTGAACTCAAGTTTTCCTGCCTCCAGGCTTGGCACTCTGTTCACTACTTCATCTAGCTGTTGAGATGAAATTTTCTTGGGGAAGATGGAAAAAAGAAAAAACATAAGAGCTGTCCAGTTTGCCTTATAATGTCGGTTATGTGATGTGGGGTAATATTTTATTTTTAAAGGTTTTAAAATATCTTTATTGAATAAAAAGGTCCCTGCATTTCAACGTTCCCTTGACTTTCTTAACCAGACCACCTACATAAGCTTCTCTAAGTAATGATAAATCATTAGAGTAATATTTTTTTTGGTGGGAGGAGGACGGGCAATTGGAGTTAAGTGACTTGCCCATGGTCACATAGCTAGTAAGTATGTCAAGTGTCTGAGGCAGGATTTGAACTCAGGTCCTCCTGACTCCAGGGTCGGTGCTCTACTCACTGCACCACCTAGCTGTCCCTAAAGTAATATTTTAAAGGGTCTTGAATGCCAGGATCAGGAATAATACTTTATATCATAAGCAATGGGGAGCCACTGAGATGTCTTGAGTAGAGGAGTGAGTGATATGATTAAGTGCTGCCTTGAGAACATATTTATACACACAAACACATGTATGTATATATATACATATATATATATATGCACATAAAGAGATATATACACACCAAAAAAAAAGCACGTTAAATGAAGCCCATGCATGCATTTAGACTTACGGAGCCAAAAGTTACCTTCAAGATTACTTAACCCAAATTCCTCGTCTTTCATAGGAGGAAAGTGAGGATCAAAGAAGACTCTGACCTAAATAGGTAGCAGCAGAAAGAGGACTAGAACATAGGTCTCCTGACCTCTATTCCAGGGCTCTTACCATTATATGTAAGTGGTGTAACTGCAGATTTTCAGACAGACAGATATGTAACACATACAACTAGCAGCAAAGTCCTACAGGCAGAAAAATGGAAGGAGTAGACAGGAAAAAGCTGGTTTTGTTGTAAAGAAGGAGAGTGGATGGAAGCAGAAGGCCCCAAACTACCTGGGTTCTGCTCCTATATTCTCCCTACTTGACTATATGACTTTAGCCATGAACTTTCTCTCTTCTGTGGAATTTCATTCTATCTATCACCATGAAATCTACATTATAATACATCCTTTCTCCTGCCCATGGAGTGCGATGAGGGGTAGTGAGAACATGCAAAGATATGAGCCCAGCAGAAAAGGAACAGGTGTATTAAGAAGAGTGTGTATATATATACATATATTCATATGTGATATTGTTCAATTGTTTTGGGCATGTCCAACCCTCCATGACCTCATTTGGGTTTTTCCTGGCAAAGATACTGGAATGGTTTGCCATTTCTTTCTCCAGCTCATTTTACAGATGAGGAAACTGAGGCAAACTTGGTTATATGACTTGCCCAGGGTCACAGAGCTAGTGAGGCCAGATTTGAACTCATGAAGATGAGTCTTCCCGATTCCAAGCCCACCGCACCAAGAGACACATGTATATAGACACATATATGTACATATAGAATCCTAAGATGTTAGAGCTGGAAGGGACCTTAGAAATTATCTATGGGAAAAGTGATATGCTGTAGCAAAAAAAAAAAAATGCTGAATTTGGAGTCAGGAGAGATCTGGTTCTTAATACTGACTGTGACAGTTACTAGTTATGGGAACTTCAGTAGTTTTCTTGGCCTCTGAACTTTAACTTCATCATCATCAGTACCGTGAGGTTTCATTTACTTAACAAGCATCATCATACTTACACTACCTGCTTCACAAGGGTGTGAGGCAGGTGCTTTATAGACCTTAAAGTGCAATTCAAATGTGAATTATTATTATTATCAATTCCAGTCTATTCAGACAACAGAGAAGAGAACAAAAATAGTCAATGGCTCCCTATTGCTCTAGATTAAATTATAAATTCCCCCAGACTGGAGTTTAAAATCCTCCACAGTTCAGTTCCTAGCTTCCTTACCATTATATTTTCTCATCACGTTCTCTCCATTCAAGTCAAACTGGCCTACTGGCTGTTATTTATCTTGTTCTATGTTCTATCTTCCCACATGCCATATCTTTGCACAAACTATCCCCCCTGCTAGAAATCCCCCCCTTCACTCCTGCTGCCTAGAATTAGGAATCCCTGCTCTTGAAATTACTTTAAATACACATTGCACTTAGTTGTAGATCTGGTTTTATTCTCTTCTCTCCAACACCAGTAGAAAGTAACTCTTTGAGGGAACTGAAAACTGTTGGTTGGTTTTGTTAAATGCCCCATACCTTACGCATAGCAGGTACTTAATAAAATGCTTTTTTAAAAAAATTAAATCAAATGCATCCACATAGAATGACAAGACTCTGCATCAGTAAGATTTCTGCTTTGAGCTATTCTTATTGCAGTGGAGAAAGGATGTACTGAGTTAATCTTGGTCCTTTTCCTGGTTATCCTTGTGAGTGATTTGCACCACGAAAGCTACAATCCCTCGTCATAGAACAAAGTTGTTCTTTATTTGATGGGTTGTTTTGGTTTTGGTTTTTTTGTGAGTTTTTTTTTTAAACACCAAGCTACTGGAAATACAAGGAAGCAAAACTTATGGACCTAACTCTGATAAAGGTTCCCCTAATTAGCAAATTAGATAAGAAATGAAGACAACATGAGAATCAGGGAGAGATTGGTTTCATTCATTGATTCATTCATTCACCAGATATTTATTGGGTATCTATTCTGCCAAGCTCTGACTAGGTGCTATTTAGTCCATCAGTCAACAAGCATTTATTAACTGCCTACCATGTTCCAGGTACCATGCTAAGCACTGAGGATACAAAGAAATACGTTATTTATTGAGTTAGAGGCCTCCGATTATTTTCCCCAGAGCTCTTCTCTCAGTGACTGGAGTGAGAAGTCAACCAGTAATATTTTGATTCATTGCCTATGAAATAAAGTACAGACTCTTTAGTCTGACGTTAAAAGCTCTCCACAATCTGGACACAACCTACCTTATCTCCTATTACCCATTCCCCCAAAAAAACCTCTCAGTCAGTCAGGGTGAGCTGCTCATTGGCCCCTGAACAAATCATGCCATTCTCACCACCATGTCTTTGCTCAGACTGTTTCCCTCATCTGGAATTCTCTCTTCCTCCCTCTCTCCACCTTTCCAAATCCTACTTGGCCTTCAAGGATCAGTACGAGCAATGGATAGATGATGCCTTCCCAGATCTGCCATGCTAGATAAACAGTATTGAAAGAGTCTACTTGTAAGTAGGTTATTTGTAACTCAAAATATAGTGGTGGCAGGGGTGGGGGTAGGATTCTCAAAGAAACGGTTATATGTAGTAGTTAGGCATGTACACTATTACATAAAAGTTCATCTAACCCATAATGCAGTTCAACTGGCTTAATATAAAACCTAAACACATCACAAGGTTCATAGAGACCATTCGATCACAGATCTAGAACTGTGTTAACACCACACTACCTGGATGACCTTCCATAAATGAATTAACCTTTCTGGGCCTCAGTTCTTTCATCAGTAAAATGGGGGGTGGGAGGGTCAGCTAGGTAGTGCAGTGAATAAAGCATTGGCCCTGAAGTCAAGGGGATCTAAGTTCAAACCAGGCCTCAGATATTTACTAGCTGTGTGACCCTGGGCAAGTCACTTAACCCCAATTGCCTCCTTCCCTGCCCCCACCAAAAAAAAAAAACCCAGAGGGTGGGACTAGATGACCTCTGACATCTGGCTCTGAAGCTACGATCCTATAAACAACGTTTTTTCTAATACCACTTTGGAGACACCAATAATTAATGTCTGGAGACACCACACTGATGCACCAGTAATTAAATGCAAAATAAAATTTTTGTTGTTCATTTCAGTCATGTTCAACTCTTTGTCATCCAATTTTTCAGGTTTTCTCAGCCGAGATACTGGAGTGGTTTACCATTTCCTTCTCCAACTCATTTTACAGAAGAAGAAACTAAGGTAAACTTTAAGTGACTTGCCCAGGGTCACACAGCTAGTAAGTGTCTAAGGCCAGATTAGAACTCAAGAAGATGAGTCTTCCTGACTCCAGGCCCAGCAAGTTCTAGCCATTACACCACCTAGCTGTAAAACAAGTACAAAATAATTTCTGGAGGAAGGGTAATGTTCAGCAGTAGACAGAGAGCTAACCCTGAAGTCAGGAAAATTTGGGTTCAAGTGTTACCTCTGACACATACCAGCTCTGTGACCCAGGGTACTTTGTTTAATCCCTGAATGTCCCAAGGCAACGCTCCTTAAAAGAAAATGCTGCCTTGCATTGGTCCAGTTTCTATCCCTAATTTTTAGAGGACTGAAGGGAGGCAAGGCACTAATAGCTGAGGAATGTCTACTGAAGTAGGAAGGCCAAATTTATGATCTCAAAGAGAATCATACATATGTCTGGATGGTTTGGAATCGTTAGATATAAGAAATTCTCTAAGTAGAAGGCATCAAAACATTTATTTAGGCCCCTCAGTGACAGACCCACGAACCATCCTCCCCATTCCAATACTGTGATCATAAGCTTCCAGGCCCAATAAGCCTGCCTCACAAGAGTAACCAGGAGGCCACAGAGAAGCATGATGGCATTAAACCAAATCATATTCACTGGCCTCAAGTCCTTGCTTGTATTCCTGGGTCCACACACGGGTCGGCTCTGCTTCAGCAGCTCCTGCTTCGGCTTCCGCTTTTTTTCAGTTTCAGCTATAGCTGTCTCTTGGCTCGACTTTCCTCCCAGCGGAGCCTCTGGCGTCCTCAAGCCCCGACTAAATGACCAGAGGCAATTGGTTCCCGAGTTGGCCCTTCTTAAGTCATCAATCTACACCCACACAGGTTTCACACCTGATGGGGCTTTGGGCCTGGGGCTTAGTACTTAGCAAGATTAAATTAAACAGCTGAATCACTCAAAGCAAACAAAAGCCAAACTCCTGAAGTGCTAAGAAGCCCATTTTGCCTTGCCGACACATCTACCCCAACTGAGGGGCAGCTAGGTGGCAAAGTGGATAGAGTGCCAGGCCTGGAGTCAGGAAGACTCCTCTTCCTGAATTCAAATCTGGCCTCAGACACTTATTAGCTCTGTGACCCCGGGGCAAGCCATTTACTGGTTGCCTCATTTTCCTCATCTGAAAAATGAGCTGGAGAGGGAAATGGCAAACCACTGAAGTATCTCTGCCAAGAAAACTCCAAACGGGGCCATGGAGAGTTAGGCAAATGGGGTCACAAAGAGTTGGACACAACTGAACAACATTCCAATGCCTCATCTTGACCTGGAGATCTCCTAACCATGACCTGGTTGTGGAGCGTGTGTCTGGGGATGACAGACCAAACTAGCTATTTTCCAAGAGACTCACCATCCAAAGGTTAGCCACAAAATGATGGGTTTTTTTTTATTTTAGCAACTTACTAAAGCCATCTACTGAAGCAGGTGCTTCAATTAGCATCCTATGTGGCATGTAGTAGGGGCTTAATAAATGTTTATTGACTGAAGTGCAGAGGGATTGTGGTTTGCACTCATGGGTGCATGGGAGGCAGTGTGGCATAGGGCCCTATTACTTACTGTGTGGATTCACTAAACTCCAGGCCTCAATTTCTTCATTTGTAAAAAATGTGAAGGTTGGACTGGACAGTCCCCAAGGCTCCTTCCAGCTCGAAGGTTATGATGCTACGATTCCAAAGCTCTCTATGACCTTCAGTTTCCTCTTTTGTAAAATGGGTAGATTGGACTGGATCTCTAAGTTGTCTTCCAGCTCTAAATCCAAGATCCTGTGATCTCCGTAACTAGATTATAATATCCAATATGAGCAGGAATTAAGTTTCACGCCTGGGACACAGCAGGCCTTTCTTATCGCTCACAATCTCCATTTCCTAACCAATCAATAAACAAGCACTTAGAGCTTCCTCACCCTACACTCAATTATCTTTTTTCTATTTTATTTATATTCATATAGGCAAAAGGAAACAAGCATTTATTAATTGCCTCTCATGCGCCAGGCACTGTGGGGTAGGAAAGAGAATAAGCATCTATTAAGCACCTACCATATGCCAAGCACTGTGCTAGGCATCTCATCTGACTAAGCACATGTTATCTCAGCAAGATTGTTACTTCCCTGAGGGCAGGGACTATTTCATGCTTGTCTTTGTATCCCCAGACCTTAACCCAGAGCCAGGCACATAAAATAATTTGTTTGTTGATTTACTGACTGATATATACCAGGCTGGGGATACAAAGACAAACAAGAAACAGTCCCTGCCCTCAAGGAGCTTATATCCTATCTAGAGAGACAACACATAGAGGTATGAGTTCATGCAAGATAAGTTTGGGAAGAAATAACAAGTAGCTATTTCCCCCTTTATAAAATGGTGTTGGACTAAATGGTCTCTAATGGAAGGTCTTCTCCAGCTCTGACACTTTCTGTCTCAGTGACTGGAAGTCAAAGTGATTAGAGGAGTCATATGGCTGGGGGTCCCCAGTGGGGCTGCATCCGGGAGAGGTTGGGGAGGGGCATGGTGAGAAGGGCGTGGGTGGGCTCCTAGTTTGGCTGCAGACCACAGAGGAAGCAGCGGGATTCCCCCCCAACCCCACCTCCGACTTTGGCCCACTCTCCCTCTTGCCCCTCTGCATGCCACTGGAAGCAGGAGTTTAAGCAGATTAGAGATGACGGCTGATAAATAATATTAAGACAGACACTTCCCAGCAGCTTTCAGGCGGCTAAACGCGTATCCCCCGCGTGCGTGCGGGCGCCCCCCCCTTCCCCTCTCAGCCTCCCGCCGCCAATGAATGAGAGTGGAGGCTGCGCGCGGGAGACAAGCGCCTGATGCAAATTGGCAGACAAAGAAGGGAGCAGTCGATACGGATTAGAATTAAGTCTCTCCCCTCGCCCCCCGGCCCAGTGCCCGAATTGATCCGCTCGCCTACCGCGCGGGGGCGGCGGGCCGGGCCAACAACGACAGTGGGGGAATAGGAGGGCGACTTTGGGCTGGGACAAGGGGAGCAGCGGGGGCCGGAGGGCCGGCCAAGTAAGCAGCCGTCCCGGAGCCCGGGGAGAGCCAAGGGCGGAGAGGACCTTTAGGGAGGGGAGGTGGGCGGGGTTAGGAAGGGGGGATAGGTAAATGGAGGGGGAGGGCTATGAGGGAGAAGGGGGCAGCTGGGGCTTCTCGGGCAGGGCCAGCTTCACGCTGCCCAGGGTCCACAGGGTTGCGGTGGGGGCTTTTCTCGAAGCTGGGAAGATCAGCCCTAGCGACTTCTAACTCATTCATTACCAGTGAATGACCCCTGTTGTATTTAAATAGGGAAATGAGATAGATCTATGACCCCTCCATTGTCCAGATGTACACAGCAGGGAGAAGTCTGCATACCCATCTTGCGAGGGTCCTTAGTCTACAAATCTATGTCGATACCTCAAGAGATCTCATTCATTCACTTCCTTCAATGGTGCAGAGAGCAACCTGTCCACTCCTCACGCTCACGATAATTGATTTGGAGCTAGTAAGATCTTAGAGATCCTCTAATCCAACCCCTTCATTTTACAGGCAATCATAATGACATATTTAGAGATGAGGAAACTGAGGCCCAGAGAGGTTAAGTAAGACCTTGCCCAAGGTCTCAAAGCTGGCCTTTGAACCTGGGTCCTCTGACTCAGCACTCTTTCAATCCTCTCTCTATCTGGGATCCCCCTAGGACAGTGGAGACCTTTGGGGTAGTATGGGAATGAGCCTGGATTTAAGAGCCAGAGAACACAGTTCCTAATTTCCACTCTGCTGCTTATTACCTGTGTGACCATGGACCAAGTCATGTAACTTCCCTAGAACTCATCTATAAATAAGATGATTGGATCAGATGACCTCAGATGTTCCTTCCAGTCCTAGAGCTGGGATCCTCTGGTTCTTTTTAAGTCTTTTAACATTCCTGAGTACTAGTGCTATGCTGGAGCTGTCCATTTGTTACCTCTCCCTCTTGATACATGCCCAATCCTTTCCTGATCATATATTTCCTAGGTGATATCTTTTCTGCCACTCTTGAGCACAAGTCATCATACCTACATGCACACATAACCATACACACACATCAAGCTACAGAATCCTAGGCATACTTCATAGATAGACACTATCTTATATGTCAGCGTTTCCCAAACTAATTTGGCCAGGGAATATTCTGAGACTTGAACTATATTGATGGGACCCATAAATACAGAAGCTTCCTTTGAAGCCACAGTGCTTGGCAAAGTTGCCATGCAGAAAGAGGGTAGGGGCTTGTGAAAATACCCCATAAAGTGGAGGTCAGGGTTTAAGGGGCTCTACTTTTTTTTTTTAAGGGAGAATGTTTTGAATGAGGAGACATAAATGGAAGAGCCAGCATGGGGTGGAGTGGAAGCCCTATAGCCCCTGACAGCTGGGGGTGTTTTCTGCTTGTCCCAGACTAGACCTTCTTCTCTAGAACGCAAGAGTTATAATTAAAACCTAGTTCAGTCCTCTCCCCACCCCATCCCCATCCTCCCATCAGAGGGTTCCTGGGCTGAATTGGGAGGTGGGAGGTGAAGATCCCTTGGACATAATTTATTAGCATTGAAATTTTCTCATGAAATTACTAATTAAATGTTGAAGAACACTGGGGTTCTTCATAGCCTATTTGGGGGAACCCAGACAAACATTTATTTAAACATATATTCTTATGCTAGGCCTGCACACTCAGTGCATTGTTTGTTGGATTAGATTTAAAATGGAGAGACCTAGATAAGAGCCCAGGATCTGCCAGTGACTAGTTATATGAGTGGAAGCAAAGAACATTCCATCAGGAAGCATAAGACTGAGGTCCTGGCCTGACTTGTAGCACATGCTGCCTCTCCCTAGGCCTCAGTTTCCTCATCTGTAAAATGAAAGAATAAATAAACAAGCAAAATGAAAGGATTAGATTGTACGGTCTCTGCTTTTTAGCTTGAAATCCTATGATCTTAAGGGATTTAACTTCTCAGCTTCAGTTTTCTTTTCTGAACAATGGGCTCAGTGATACTACTTACCTCACAGAGGTATCACGAGGAGCTAATGAGACAATGTCCCTTAAAGTTTTTATGGTTGTGAGTCTCTCCATAAACTTCAGCTGTTATTATCACTACCCAGGATACGTGGTCCTACCTAGCCTATAGATACACATGCATTTTAAACCCAGTTATAGACACAGAGACAAACATATGATCATAAATAGCCTGAGCTTAGAAGGAGAGAAAGGAGAAATTTGAATGGTTTGTGTGTATTTATGTACAGCTAGGTGATGAAGTGGTTAGGGCTCCAGGCCTGGACTCAGGAAGAGTCATCTTCCTGAGTTCAAATCTGGCCTCAGACCCTTACTAGCTGTGTGACCCTGGGCAAGTCACTTAACCCTGTTTACCTCAGTTTCATCATCTGTCAAATGATCTGAAGAAGAAAATGGCGAACGACTGCAGTATCTTTGCCAAGAAAATCCCAAATGGTGTCACAAAGAGTTGAACATGGCTGAAAAAATGACTGACCAAAAACAGTGTTCTTGGGTGTTAGTCTTGTCTCCCCAACTAGACTGTGGTTGTACTTCATTCTTGGGAGGACTATGACATCAGGGAAATGATGACATGACTTGCAGCTGACTTTGATTTGAGTGACAAAGGGCTGTGCAAGGCCACCAGCCTCACTTTTTCCTCCAGAGCCATCTGGGTCCAGTGGCCTGATGTTCACCAGGATGACTGGAGATGGCCCAGCCCCCAACCAGATTATGAGCATCTTGAAGGCGGAGGTTGTGTCTTATACATCTTTGGCACCCAAACCCCACCCTCAGTGCTGTGCATGAGTATCCAGAAACAGATATTAGGAACAGCTCAGCAGAGAGGGAACCCAGGAGCATAAGATGGCAGCATCCCTTTAGAGAAGCAGCAAGTGGCAGCTTCAAGAGCAGAGAAGAATAGTAGGTACAGAGGGTGAGGCAAAGCATTCTTGGTTGCCAGTCATAGCCTGGAGAGATACTACAGCTCCAAGCTGGGAAGCAAGCCTATGAACATGAAAGAGTATACAGCATGGAAATATGGGCAAGATTGCACATTTTGTGTATGGAGAATTTTCTCTGGTTATCCACTTTGCCATTCTGTTCTAATTAAAAGCAGTTGTTGTTTGATTCATGGTTCTTGGTCTATTTGTTAAAGAATGCACTGGTAGGGGCTCAAACTTGTATTTACATAACTGGGATTACTTGAAACACCTCACACTAAACCCAGAGGGTAAGAACCAGTGTTACATATGTATGATATATATATATATATATATACATATATATACATGTATGTATGTGTATATATATATATAAAATAAAAATATGTTGGTGGATTGAATATTAGAATTAATGTGGGGAAAGAAGACACGGGAATGGTTTCTTTGAAAGTACACATCTTCTAAGTCAGTATGCTAACAAGTAGCAGAAGGAGGTTAGGCTCTTCCCCCAAAAAAAAAACAAAACAAAGAAATCTGCCTTGTTTCATTTCAAGTATTACAGATGCTGCTATACAAAGACACACATACATGCACACATACATGTACACACATAGACATGTATGCACAAGACACACATAAAATGAGCCCAAGATTTACACTTGCTTCTAAATATGTACCCTCCCAGCCCTAGCCATATTCAATCCCATCAGCATGACTGAGGTTCAGAGGCTTCTGCCAGGAGAGTCAGGTTGGGTGCCAAATTGCCAGGGAGTGCCCATGCCTGGGCCTTGGAGGGGGCAGGGGGTTGATACCAGTTTCCACCAAGAACCATGAGGGCAGAGCAAAGAGTTAATGGATTACAGGGCCAGGCAGGAAGAACAGAGGATTTTTCATTTTAAAATGTTCTGAAATAATTCATATTTGCTTTGCAAGACAACGTTGTGCGTTGTCAGCTCTGTAATAACTTCCAGGCCTTTATTTATTGTTTTGCCTTAATGATTTCATGTTACTCTGGTGTGGAGAATTTGAAGTGTCTTGTAACCCATAATGGCAGAGATGCTTCCAGCCCTGCCATGCACAGGGAGCAACAGAGGCGAGGTGCCGGGAGAGGGACAACTCTTTCTACCCTGGGGTTTTAACTCTCAAGGTACCACTGGAGCAACCTGCTTCCATCAGCCTTTTCATACCCCTTCCCTTATAGTAAGGTATCTCAGGAGTCCTAAGCTAGAAATAAGCCTCTATTGCTGTGTTAACTATTAATTCCTTTCCACCTGGTGCCATCCCTGGCACCCATTTTACATGGCTTAATCCAGCAATGCCAATCCTTTTCAATAATATAACCGTGGTTCCATCCATAAGCAGGGCACCTAAACTCGTTCCAGTTTTTCTCTCTCACACACACTGTGCCTGACCCAGTTGTCCAGCAATAAGCATTTATTAAGCCTTGAGGCAGGGAGACCAAAGAGAAGTCTATTGCTGTAATCCAGGTGTTAGGTGATGAGGACCTGCACCAGGGTGGTAGCAGGATCAGAGGAGAGAAGTGGTAATAAATGAAGGCAAAATCAACAGGCCTTGGCAACGGATTGGATATAGGAGGTGAGACAGAATGAGGAATAGAGGATGACACCTCAGTTGTGAGCCCGGGGGCCTTTCTGTCTCCATCCTGAACCTGGGTGGATTGAGGTTCCCATCACACTTTTAGACACTAGGCCGGGAAATGAAAGAGCTGTTTGGATAGGCGGGGGAAAGCTTTCCTGGTTGCCATGGTGACCCCTCCCTCCAGCATATTCATAAGTCCAGGGGGGTGGGGGAGGTATCCAGCTTCGTTGTAGTCTCCAGCCAAGGCCTGGAGGGAAACAAGCTGTCCCAAGGAAGGAAAGCGGCCAAGGGGCAGGAAGAGCCGAGAGTCACTGTTGTGAAAAAGAAAAGAGATAGACAAAATCTCGGAGACCCTGGTCGTGGTAGGGGTGGGGGAATGGAGGATGGATGAGGACCCCAGGGCCCAGGGAGTGGTGCCTCTGGCCCCGGGTGGGCCTGAGCCCAGAGCCAGCCCTTCCAGATGCTGAGGCAGCCTGTTTCTGTCTGGGTCCCAGCCGCTTTGCCTCGCCCCCCTGGGGAATGAGGGCAAAGGGTGTGTGGGAGGGAACTTGAGTTGACAAGACCTGATCAGAGCAGAGCCCAGAGCTGGCAGGAGAGATGGGACAGGTGGTAGCACAGAGATAGAGAAGAAAAAGAGATAGGTATGGAGACAGACCAGAGACAGATACAGACAGAAACATAGAAAGGGGGCAAAGTAAAAAAAGCCACTCAACATGCACATAAGAAAGTATCTTCCTAGAGTTTCCCAGTTTGTTGCTTCCTCCCATGTTCCCCTCCCCGGGGTCTCTCCTACAAGGGCAGGGGAAGGGGCTGCCACAGACTGGGATTTTGGCCCAGTGAGCTGGCCTGGCATATAAATGGCACAGAGATGGGCAGAGGCATATGGAGCTCTGTCTCCCAGCTACACCCGGGAATTTCTGGAATGTTTTATTCTTCTTCCTCTGGTGCTTCTTTAGCTCCATCTATCCTCAGTTTCCAAACCTCTTTTCTTCTGGGGATTTTACTGGGGGCAAGGAGGGGAGGAAAAGAAGAAGAAAATGTTGGAAACAGAGTGTCCTACCTCTTGGCCAGCTTTCATGTTCTGCCAACCAAGTGATACAATTTCCCTCCAGTCACCCAGATCAGCCCCTGTTAAAAGCAGGGTTCCCATGGCTAAATAGCTCTAACTGGGAAAATGAAGAAGAATGAGGGAAAGAAAGCAAGGGAGACTCAGGGAAGAAGAAAGTAAAAGAAAAGACCCTCCCACCTTGGGATTGGCAGGAAGCTGAGAAGAGGAAGGACATCTCAATCTTGTACTGGAATTAAAAGATACCTTCACCACTCTCAGCCAACTTAATTTCTGACTCTGCTCTCTCAGTGTTTCTCAAAAGTTTATCTCTTTGGTCAGAGATTGATCCTCCTCCAGTCTCCTGGTTCAGGGGTGGTAAACAAACACTACCCTCTGTGGTCACGGACACATTCTGATAGACTGTAAGCTCCTTGAGGGTAGAGACTGTTCCTTTTTTTTGTCTTTGTGTCCCCAGAGACTACCATAATGTTGGTACACAGTAGGAAGTTAATAATTGAATGATCTGTGCCCACACATACAGAAATGCATATGCAAATATGATATGCATCCCCATACCTGTTCATGTACAACATAGAGAAACATGCACACTATAAATATGTATGTAATGGCAAACATTTAAGCAAGCACAGAGCACTGTGTTAGGCATTAGAGGAGATACAAAGTTTAGATAAGACACGTAGAACACGTATATATGCCTACAGACATAAAACACGTACATATGCAGTATCGGTTTTTGATTGTTCTCACTAAAGGAGGGATGATAAATGAAGCTGGGCGGGATGGAGCGTAAGTAATCCAAAACAATACTTCATTTAAAAAATTTTTCTATGCGTCTGAGGACATAACCTGTCTTGTATTTGGCTTTACAATTCTAAAGAGCTGGTGCTGGAGGATCTATATGGACAAAAAAGACCCTGAAAAGCCTTTTCACTTATCTAGCTTATTGCTCCCACTCAAATGGAACCTGAGAACATCAGCTTCTGTCCCTGAAGGTAGTCTCTAGCCATTTGTGTTTACAAGGTTTCAAGACATCTTTCTGTTTTAACAAAGTAAGGAACACAGAAAGGACTCATAGTCCACAGAGAATCAAGAGATACCCTGCTCCAGCTGGCCACTCTCTTCCCCAGAGAACTATAAAGACCCTGTGACTTATAGTACTACCCTGGGTGGGGCTCCAGTGAAGGAGATGCCTAGATTTTGCTCGGTGACATTAATTCTTTGAGTCTTGCTGCTCTTTTGCTGGCAGCTCCCCTGCTATTGGTCCTTCACTGCTACTGTGTTCCACTCCCACCTTCTCCTCACTGTGGCTGTCTTCAGCTCTGCTTCACTGACCCCTAATGTTTGGCCGTCCTCCAGGATGTGTATGACAGCTCCTCCACAGCTGACCGACCTATGGAGGGATTGTGTTGGAACTGCAGATGACATCGTTACAGCTCTTTCCTGCCTCCCAGGCTTCAAGTGTCTCCAGCTTAGAGGAGATGCAAAACCTAGAAGAGATTCAAAATCTATTTAAACCTTCTGCTGTCTTATGCCTCCAAACAAAGGGTTTATTCAGGTAGCTATGGAAGCACCTCTTTTTTAGTTCTCGTTAAATAGGTTGCTGTTTTCTACTTCAGATTTGCTGATGGTAAGTCGGTAGACTTTTACTTTTCTCCTCTCCCAGAGCCCAGACTGTGTATCTACAGTTTGCATCAGCCCCTCCCACTGGGTCTTTGAGGGTTTTGAAAGATATTCCTATTCTCTTTCCATTTGTTGATATATCTCCCATCTTCTTCCTGGACAGCTGGACTGTGTTATCTAAATGCCTCTGGGCTACTTCTTCTAAGATCTCCAAAAGGGAGGGGAAAGAGGCAGAATCAGCAGCTCCTGGACTCAGAGGAAAAGAAGAATAGGATCACATATTTAGAGTATGAAGAGACTTTAGATACCATGGAGTTCAACACCCTCATTTTACATATTTAGAAACTGAGGCCCAATGAAGTTGATTGTTCATGTTCCCATAGGTACTAAGTACCGAAGTCAAGATTTGAACCCAGATACTCTGATTTCAAGTGCATTGTGGAACCTTTTGCTATACATCTACATGATAATGCATTGCCAGTGTGAGAAGTAGGCTAAAAAATATTATTAAGGACACGTATGACTGGAAAGGAAGTAGGTTGGTCACATAGAGAGACAGTGAGAGATGACATATAGATTCAAAGAATTAATGTCATGGGGCAAAATCTGGGCATCCCCCTCACTGGAGCCCCACCCAGGGCAGTACTATAAGTCACAGGGACTTTATAGTTCTCTGGGGAAGAGAGTAGCCAGCTGGAGCAGGGTATCTCTTGATTCTCTGTGGACTGTTAAAAGAGAAAGAAAACTCATGTCTTGAAACCTTGTAAATACAAATAGCTGGAGACTATCTTTAGGGACAGAAACTGATGTTCTCAGGTTCCATTTGAGTGGGAACAATAAACTAGATAAGTGAAAGGGCTTTTTAGGATCCTTTTGTGTCCATATAGATCCCCCAACACAAACTCTTTAGTATTGTAAAGCCAAATACAAGACAGGCAATGTTGTCCCCAGATGCATAGAAAAAAAATTTTTGAATGAAGTGTTGTTTTGGATTACTTATGCTCCATCCCTCCAGGCTTCAGCAGCCCTTGAGGTTTTTGCATGTATTTTGTATTTTGGAAAGATTGGCAAACTAATGCATTGTTGGTGGAGCTGCTAATTAGTACAACAATTTTGGAAAGCAATTTGGAATTATGTATCTACTTAGTATATAATTATTTTGTATTTACTTATAACTAGACCTGCATCTCACCTCATGAAATGTAAGCTCTTCAAAGTCAAGAATTGTTTCATTTTCGTTTGAATATCCCCAATGTCTAGCACAGTTCCTGGTACATAATTGGCAATTAATAAATTCTTGTTGATTGGTTGATTGAATGAACCAGAAGACAGCCTCCAACATGTTGAATAGATACTCTTTGGAACGTTTACAAAACACCATAGTCGAGAAGTACACAGTATAGAAGGCAAATAGGAGTTGTGATCTGCACCAGTGAAGGGATACCCACCAAGATGAGATTATGGATCTCTCTAAGTATCTAAGTAAGCTTGAGTTTGGCTGATATTGAACTGAGTTTGCCTTTGGAGAGCACACATCAACTTACAGGACTAGAAGGTGTCCTTGATATGTTACTGAGGTGGTAGGGGAAGAGGTTGCTCCAAGTTTAGACAATAGGATCAGCCTACCTGGGATTACATGTTCACTGCAGCTAATAGGCAAATTAAGGGTTTCTATTGGATGCTGAACAAGTGTTTATTGAATGTTGAATCAATGAATGAATTAGAAGGTGTGACTATAAAGTAATGAGGCCTGTAATTCTTCCCTTTTAAACAAATACAACAGAACTTAAACATCCAAATAAGAGTTATCCTAAATCCTCACTATGGGGCACTAAATACTTATTCCAAAGTTGTGTCCTTTGCTCAGCCATTGCTTAGAATCACTCTTCAAAAAAAGGAAAAGAAAAAGCTTGTTTAAAACCAGTACCAGCATCATCAGACTCATCACCCAGATTTGGCTCTGCATGAGTTTCGCCTGTTTGTGAAAATTCAAAAATCAATTTGCCACCACTGAAGATGTCTTAAAAAAAATGTGCCAAAGGACTTGTCTAACATAGCATTTAGAGCAACAAGACCATCTAATTCAATGCCTTCATTTTACTGGAGAGCAGGGACGGGGAGGAGGCCCAGGGTGGAAAAGTGACCGGCACAAGGTCACACAGACTGGCTTTTGAAACTAGAATTTCCTGGGAAGGGCTGTATAAGCTGATACAGAGTAAAGCGAGCAAAACCCAGAGGACAATTTATGCAATAATAACAATATTGCAAAAACAATCAGCTTTGAAAGCTTTATGAACTCTGATCAGTATGATGACCAACCATGATTTCTGAGGGCCCATGGTGAAACATGACCCACCTTCTGATGGGGAGAGGACAAACTCAGCTAAGGTGTGACTTGAGGCATCTACTTCTTTTGGACATGGCTGATGCAAGAATTTGTTTTGCCCTATATTTGTTATGAGAGCTCTGTCTTTCTTTTTCAATCAGGGATGAGGGGAAGTAGGAAAGAAAAAAGGCAGAATTTGGTTAATTTTTTTTAAAAAAAAGGAAAATTTAAATGAAAAAAAAAGGAAACACAGGATTTCTGAGCCCAAATTGGCCACTTTTATAACTCCATCAGGTTGTTTCAATGGGAGTATTATTGGAATAAGTGTATAGCTTCCTAAGGGGACTACTTTGAAGGAAACTACACTCATTTGGATGTGTAAGTTATGATTTGTTTGTGTGTGTGTGTATGTTTGTTTTGGGGGTGGGGAGGGGACCCAGTCACATCACTGATAGTCAAGCCTTGTAGAATCATAAAATTTTAAAGCTGGGAAAGACTTTAGAAATTATCTAGTTCAACTCTCTCACTTGATGGATGAGGAAACTGAATCCCAGGGAGATATAAATGATTTTATGTTAAATGTTTTTTGTCTGTATATTCCCAGTGCCTAGCACTGTGCCTGGCACTAATATCACATAAATCCTTGTTGACTGATCAGTTGAAATGACTGATATGAACTCTGATCAATTCAGTGACTAACCATTCCAGAGGACTCATAATGAAGCATGCTACCAACCTCCTGACAGATAGGGGATGAATCAGGATGTGGAATGAGATAAGATTTTTGGACATGGCCAATGCAGGAATTAGTTTTGTTTGACTATGGTTAGTTGTTACTAAGGTTTGTTTCTTCTTCTTTTTTTCTAATGGGAGTGGAAGGGTAGGGGGAAGAAAGAAATAGATTTTTGTCCAATGGAAGAAAATTGTATTTAATTTTTAAAAATAAATGAGTGGTCCGAGATTATATGGTCAATTAATAGTGTATATGTGTGTATACGCTTATGTATATGTACATAGACACAATAATCATAATCATAATGGCTAACACTTATTAGTGCCTACTATATGCCAGGTACTATGCCAATAACTTTACAAATATTATCTCATTTGATCCTGACAACATTTGGCATGGAGGTACTGTTATTATCCCCATTTTACAGCCGAGGAAACTGAGGCAGACATAGGTTAAGTGACTTGCTGAAGATCACATAGCAGGTAAATATGTGAGGCTAGATTTGAAGTCTTGTCTTCCTGAGTCCAGGCCTAGGGCTCTATCTGCTGGGTCACTGTGCTGACTACACATATACACATACACATATACATACATTTACATACAGTCACATACACATACATGTATATATACACAGTCGTGTACACATTCACACGCACATGCATATACATTTACATGCACAGTCATATAGACATTCACATACACATATACATACACAAACATATATATTTACATCAGGACTGTCCAAAATGCTGCCTATGGGCTGCATGCAGCCTCAGTGCGTTTTAAGTGGCCAGCCTACAAGCATAGAGATTTACATAAATGCTTTAGTAAAGGAAGCTGAGCTACAGCTACAGCAGAGCTCTCACTAAAATGGCAAATCAAAATATATTGTCTATTGTTGCAATATAAAGCTAAGGTTCAACAGCCCTGATTTACATAGTCACATACACATACACATTCACATACACATACACATACATTCACATAACATACATTTACATACATAGTCACATACACACTCGCAATACACATATACATGCATATATTTACATAGTCACATACAGATTCACATACATATGCATTCACATGTACATACGTATACATTTACATGCATAGTCACATACACATTTGCATATATATCTACATGCACATACATGTATATTTACATGGCCACATATACATTCACATACACATACATACACATTTACATACAAAGTCGCATACACATTTGCATATATACACGTATTTACATAGTCACATACACATTCATATACATATCCATTCACATACACATACGTATACATTACATGCATATACACATTCACATATACATACACATGCATATATATTTACATAGTCACATACATTCACATACACAAACACATTCATACACACATATATTCACACATATACACAAACACGTGCATATGCAATACCATCTCATTCACACATGCATGTATGCGTGTTTGTGAATATACATATATACAATACACATGTACACATACTCACATGCATATACATTCATATACGTTCACATACACATACACATATCTTCACACACTTATATATAGGCAAATGTATGTGCAGATACACAAACACATTCACATTCAGACACATATGCATATGTATATGCATGTGAACATACATGTACACCTACAGTACATATGCACAATACATGTACACCTACACCTACATGTACACACATACACATACAGACACAGATACACATACACATATATTCACACACTTATATGCATATACATGTGCATACACACAAACACATTCACATTCAGACACATATGCATGTGAACATACATGCACACATACAGTACACATGCACAATACCTACACATATACACATACAGACACACATACACATACACATATATATACACATACACATACACATACACATACACATACACATACACATACACATACACATACACATACACATACCCTGCTTCAAGCCCAATCTTCCCTAACTTCCTGCCTAAAATGCTATCTGCCCTGACCTGGGCTCCATGTGGCTTCTTCACAGTCCTTTCATACCCTGGCTTCAGTGTCTAAGTCTGGGGCCTGTCTCTGTGACATGCATCATGGCAATGAATCTGTCTCTTTCAGAAGACAGGCTGATGGCCACATAACCACTGATCTGGGAGGCAGGGGACGTCACGGCATAGTGGAAAGAGGGCTGGATTTGGAGTCGGAGAACCTAAGTTCAAACCCCACCCAGTCTCTGGCCCACCCCAAAAAAATAATCGGTGACAGGGTAGAGGGGCCAAGTACTTGAGAAATTCATGCTAACTCTCAGTCCTCCAAAGCAGTGAGGAAACCTCGAAAGGTCACACGAGTATGTGTAACCTTGGGCGTATCACTCTTCCTCTTTTGACCCCATTGCCTTATCAGTTAAATGAGGGGATTGAACTGGATGGCCTCTAAGGTCCCTAGTAGGCAGAACTCCTCGTGTAGTGTCTAGGCCAGTGCCTCAGGCCATTAGATGTTTAAGAAAGACCTTTTTTCATGCCGATGGTTCAGATCCCCCCAGATACTCTAATGATCTGCAACCCTACATACCAAGATTGACAAATTTGGAGAGGGACAAAGAGGCTGAGGTCCCTTGTTTGAATTTCTGATGCCCACAGTCATTTTTACAGAAGTTTGGCCGGCTGTCCTCTGGTGCGTCACCTCCAGAACCTTTCTTGCCGTCGATGGAGAGGGGGCCTCTTTTCATGTGTTTCTGAGCCCTGTGGAAGCTGCGGTGGGGAGAGGGTTGATTAATAGCTATGTCTATGCAAAGATGACATAGAAACATAAAACAGTGGAGATAACCCTTTCATTTCACAGAGGAGAAAACTGAGGCACGATCAATCAACCAGCATTTGTTGTATACCTACTATGTGCCATGCACTGTGCAAGGTACTGAGGATATGAAGACACAAGCAGAATATTCTTTAGGAGGAAGACAAGTTGTACAAATTAATCATAAGCGAAATAAATATGTGATGATGAGGGGGTGAGAAAGGCACTACTAGCAGCTGGAGGGATCAGAAAAAGTTTCATGTAAATGATGGCTCTCAAATTTAGCTTTGAAAGAAATGAGGAATAGTAAGAGTAGGTGAGGAGGGATCTCATTCCAGGCACAAGAGACAACCAGCACAAAGGCACAAAGACCAGAGAGACAATCTATAGATATGAGGAGTAGTAAGATCTTTCAGAAGAAAGGCTGATGGCCATATAACCGCTGATCTGGGGAGGGGGACAGGGGGTGGCATGGCATAGTGGAAAGAGGGCTGGATTTGGAGTCAGAGCACCTAAGTTCAAACCCCACCCAATCCCTGCCCCCCGCCAAAAATTAATAAATAAAGGGGTAGAGGGGCCAAGTACATGAGAAATTCATGATAACTCAGTTTTCTAAAATGGTGAGGAAACCTCAAAAGGTTACACGAGTATGTGTAACCTTGGGCGTATCACTGCCCCTCTTTTAACCCCAGTTCCTTATCTGTAAAATGAGGGGATCGAACTAGATGGCCTCCAACGTCCCTTCCAGGTTTTAATCCATGGCCTGGAGTCAGGATGATCTAAGTTTGAATCCAGCCTCAGACCCTTCCTAGCTGTGTGACCCTGGACAAGTCACTTAACCTTGTTTGCCTCAGTTTCCTCACCTATAAAATGAGCTGAAGAAGGAAATGGCAAACCACTCCAGTATCTCTCCCAAGAAAACCCCAAATGGGAGTCACAAAGAGTAGGATATGGTTGAAAACGACTGAACAACATTGATCTCTGATACTATGATTTGCCAACTAACTATGTTAGTTAGGCCTCAGTTTCCTCATTTGTAAAATAAGAGATTTGTACTGGATGGCTTCTGAGGTTCCTTCCAGCTCTAGATCTAAGATCTTATGACCCTGTCCCTTTGTGACTCAGTTTCCTCATCTGTCAAGATCAGATGACATCTAAAGTCCCTTCCAATTCCAGACCTAGGCTCCCTGTGACCAGAACTCCAGTCTCAACTCTAGCACTCAGACAACTCCTCCTCACCTCTACCCACAAATACACACAAACACCCAAGCACGTCCCCTGAGGTCAGGTCAGGTACCTGTACAAACAGAGAAATCCCAGGCCTCTGTACAGAGAAACCATTGCATCTGTGTGGCATGATCTCAGCATTGAGGCAGCCTCCCCTTTAAGGACACGTCCTAGATTGCGAGCAGAAGGAGGAACCTTCGAGCCATAAATCCCCCATTTCAACTGCTGTGCCCAGCAAACCAGAGCCTGGGCTCTCGATGATACTCGAGTCTCACTGCAGCGACCCTGGCTGATCCAGCCTTCTGGTCCATCTGACACACACTTACGCTTAACATTTTGCTAGAGACTCTATAAACGAGCTCTCCCTGACCTTCAATCCCTGGCTAATTGCTAGTTTCATGTACAAGACTAGCTTAATTTTATGTGATAATTACCTGGAAGTGGCAGTACATATGGCAGCCCATGTTCCAAATGTCAGGCCTAGGAAGCTATTGAGGAGCTGGCATCAGGGACAGAAGGAAGAACAAGCCTAGAAGATGGAAACTGAGCAAGGTAGGGGTGGGGCGGAGTGAAATGGGGCAAGGGGACAAGGGCTGAGGCCAGAGAAGTTCCAAAGGTGGGGAAGAAGAAGAGGGAGAATTTAGTCTGTACCAATGCTTCCTGAAAAGAAATAGTGTATAGACAAGCATATCACACATATGTATGAGCAGAACATAAAAGTATTGCATTCTGGGGAATAAGAACCAGGGTGGCCCTTTGGATGAGACCTGGACCTGGAGTCACAAAGACCTGAATTCAAATCCAGCCTCAGGTACTAGCTGTATGACTCTGGACAAGTCACTTTAATCTCAATCTGCCTCAGTTTCCTCATCTGTAAAATAGAGATAATAATATCCCAGGGCTATTATGAGGATAAAATGAGATAATATATTTAAAGCACTTTGCAAACCTTAAAAACCACTGAACTCTAATTGTCCTGACTCTTGGCCCAGTGCCCTAACCACTGTACCATGCTGGTTACAAATGTCCCGGTGATCTCCAATTATGTATTTGCAGTCAGAATGGATACTGCTCTTTGGGTTCTGCTTTCTCAGAGCCCTGGGTTCTAGATTCTACATCTAGAAAATAGTCTCTTCACCTTTCCAAGACGTTAAAATAGAGACTTCTCCCCCTTTGCTCCTATCTCCCTCAAAACAAATCCAACAACTGACACTTCAATCACGGTCTTGCTCTGGCTCTCCCTCAGCTGTCCCTTCCCAGGTTTGCTTCTTTAAACCGTCAAGGACAGCAAAGCTGTGGACATGTGGTCTCTGGGCTCTGAGGAAGTGGATGGAAAGAAGTGAAGAAAAGATTTCAAGGTTTCCTTGCTACTTGGGAAAACAGTTATCGGGAAATCAGAGTTATCACCCATTCACACCTACCCCAACCCCTAACACACACCTACATGGACACTTCATTTTTTTGGAGATTCGGTGTCCCTATCTTGTTCAGGCTGGAGGTTCAGGGGCCACCAAAGGACTCAACACTGCTGCTGATCAGTACGGAAGCTTTGTTCTTTCCCATTTTTGACTTAGATGGGTTTGTTGCTCTTTAGTCAGCCTAGTGGTCCCCTCCCCCAGGGGCTGTCCATATTGGTGCCAGACTTAGTGCAAGACACCCTTACCCCATGGGCTTTAGCCCTGCCGCTGCCCATAACTCCTAAACTCAAGGGATCTACCAACCTCAGTTTCCCCTGTAGTAGGAACTAAATGCATATACCACCACACTTACACTCTTCAGAGAATGGAAAAGACCTCCTTCCAAGATTAAAGTAATAGTAATAATAATGAAAAACAACATGGCAGAGAGGATAGAGAAAACTTGAGTTTGAGTCCCATCTCTGGCATATATTGGACAAGTCACTGAACCTCTCTATGCCATAAGGACCCAGACTATAAACTGCATAGCAGATGCTAATGGCCATTGGTAGAGGGAGTTTCCTCACTAAGAAATAAATGACATCACAAGTCTAATGCAAAAATAACAAAGATCATGTTATGAACAATGAAAACTACACAGTGTTTTAAAAGGCTTTATAGTTTACAAAGTATTTTTACATTCATCATCTCACTCAGCCAGTGCAGAGCCAAACAAGCTTCCTCCTCTTCACTCCCACCAATCCCAGCAACCATCTGACTTGTTTATTGAGCAAGTCGTGTGGAGGGGTATGCTCGATTGAATTAATTGGTTAATAAGATTATAATTAACAAAAATAAATTAAAATCACTTTGGTAATTAAGCTGCTGCTAACTTCACTGGCAGCCTTCCCTCAGCCCCTCAGGTGGACGAGCAGAGTGTGGTAGCACTCTTTGGCTTCAGCAGAAAAGGCTACAGTGGGAAGGAGGGAGAGAGAGAGGGAGGGAGGGAAGAAAGGTGGGAGATATGGAGGAATGGATGGATAGGTAGGTAGAAGGATAGATAGAGGGATGGATCCATTTAGAAGGATTGATAGTGTGTTTGTGTGTATGTAGGAGTGTGATCCAATGACCCGAACAAAAATGGCACCTTCACAAAAGAAGCTTAACAACCTAATAGGGAATCGCGCCTAGAGAGACAAAGGGGAGAAACTAAGGACTTTAGGCAAGGTATGACCACCTAGCTTCATTGTCAGATTGGTTTTCTTTTTCCTAAGATCAGAGTCAGAATGTAGAGTGGGACAAGAAAGGAGATTTCTCTGTGATGAAAGAGTTGTCTTGGAGAAATTTTGAAGTGGAAATTTAGGTAGCTTTAGGTAGGCATCAGGGATGAGGAGTTATTATTAGAGAGAAGGAGCCCATTCTAACAATGTACTCGTCAGTGACTATCTGGATGTCTATGGTAGGAAACATAGTACCAGGCCAGTCTCAAGAGGCTTCTCAATTGCCTGGGAGTGAGAATATAGGTGCGAAAAACATCCCCCATGAGAAAAGATCAGGGAATCAGAGAAAAGTGGGCAGGAAGTACTGAAAAAAAGAATCCTGAAGACCCCAGGGAGCTCTATAAGAATAGAAGCTCTTGAAATCTGATGAGATGGTATCATGGTATATAGTAGAAAGATTACTGGACTTGGTGGCAGAAGTCCTGGGTCCAAATACTGGCTCTGCCACTCACTTGATCAACTCATAAGCTTTGTCATCTGTAAAATGAGGAACTGGACAAGATGCCATTCCACTTCTAAATTTGCCATTACAACATGATTGATTGTTGTGAATTCAAGACTCATGTTCAAACCCTTGCCAAGATTTGGAGAAATGCCTAACTTAGGTAGATTCAGTAAAAGAGGCCCTTTTTTGGTAAAGGTCAAATAATTTCTCTGCACTGAGGGAACTTGTACCCATTTGTTTTGCTTGTAGCTGAACTTTTCTCCTTGTAAATAAACCTGCACAAATCTAACTTGGGCCCAGGAGAGGACAGAATAGGGAGTGGACGGATAATGAAGATTTGAGCATCAATATAGTGTTGGTAGCTTTGGGATATAGGATCGAAGGGGCATCATGCTCAGGAATGACCTTTAACCAGGCAAGTTTTGAATCACTTTGGATGAGGTGGGCCCTGTTGACAGAAGGGAGAGGCAATTTGTCCAGGTCCCAGGTTGGTAAGTGGGATCTTTAAAGTTCTGTCTGGTCAGTTGCGGTAAAAGTATTTTAGTGGGGGGCATAGAATTGGAGGAAATGTGTGTAAATGTACCACCCTACCTTGTGCTTTAGGAAGATTGGACTCCTGGTATCTAAGCTATGAGAGGATAAAGCAGAGAGCCTCTTCGGTTCCATCCTTCCTCAGTCTTTAGACAAGGGACTCAGCCTGGGGTTGGACACCTTTTTTGTGTGTCAATACATGCTTTGATAACCATTTTAATCATTGGCTTCCTTTGTGATCTTATGTATTTTATTTTGTGTATTAAAAACCCCTTAGTTTGAAGATGAGTCCACAGATTTCCCCTGGCTGCCAAAGGGGCCCAAGATACAAAGAAAAATGTTAAGACCCCCTTATCTTAGGCCCTAGTTACTTCGACAAAATGCAGGCCATTTCTCTGTATTCAGTGTGTGATATTCTTCCGCATGCTGCTATAGGTATTATCCGATTTGATCAAGCAATGCAGGTATTATCATTCCCATTTTGCAGATGAGGAAATTGGGGTTCAAAGAGGTTAAATGATTTGCCAAGATTATATTCATAGTTACAGAGCTAAAATTGAAACCTTGTTCTTAGAATAGAGGATTTTTCCCCACTACCCCAAATTCTTTGGGTAATCTGGGCAACAACTCAACTCACTAAAACACAGACAAAGTTTTTCTTTAAAACATTCTATGTCTGGTGGATTCTAATGTTATGGAATCGGGGATTAGGGAATGAGGTGGAGGGAAGGTTGTGAGATTTCACCCAAGACCTATGTCATATAGGAAAGGAGCAATCACCACCTGTTCCCCAAAGCCTGTGGAGGGAGGAAAGTTTATGTCGGGGTACACACCCTTATTGATCTAATGAGCCTATGAGGTTTTTGGGGGGGTTTTGTTATTTTTGTCAGACTGGCAGACAGAGTTTCCAGGCTGGGGCTCAGGTCCCTGCTGCGCTCTCAAAAAGACTGACAGTGAAGATCTCATCTCTGCCTCCTGGATTCTCCTGTCTGGAGCCCCTTGCCTGTGGTGGTCTGGCTTCCCTGCACCATGGGTCTTGGCTCCTGGCTGAGTTCTTTTCACACTCACTGCTGCCTGGGCTCGGGGTGCTGGGGATGTGGCAAGACAGGCAGAAAGCGGGCTGAGCCACTGGTGCTCCTAGCAGATGCCATCTAGCCAACCCTCTCCTTCCCCTAGACTTCATGTATCATATTTTGTGCTGACTTAACGCACCCAACAGCGGGTGGAGAGTTGAACGAGTTGTACTTTCCAAGTAGCTGGCAACCCTTAATCAATGTTAATTGGCTCTAATTAGCATATGTTAATTAATGATATTTACTACAAATTAAAGGTATGAGTGCTCCCAGAGGGTTTCCTGTTCATCCAATTAGTGCCAATTAGTTGCAATTAACACGTGTAAATGAGATTCCATTGAACCCAAAACAAACAGCTCAGAATCTGCTGGTTTCTCTCTGAGGCACCTCTTGGTTCAGCTTGGGTGAGGCAAGAGGTGAGAGTGAGGGAGACCCACCTGGACACTGAAGCTAGCCGGCCTAAAGCTGAGAGTGATCTGGATTCCTTGAACGCCAAAAGCCCAAGGGACATCCTTTCTTCCAATCCTCTCTGGGGGACATCCAGAGTCCATGTTGGTTCTCCAAGGCAATGGTTCTCAAAGCGTCACCTGGGGACCTCTGGGAGTCCCTGAGACCCTTTCACGAAGTTCTGTGAGGTCCAAACTATTTTCATTATAATACTAAGACATTTTCACTTCTAACACTATAAATATCAATATATATATAACATAAACAAAAGCCCTTTGGGGGTGTCCTTAATAATTTTTAGGATTGTAAAGGGGTCCTGAGACAAAAATCTAATAGTCACTGCTCTATTTCGTGTGGGGGGGAGGTGCCATTTCAAGAAGTAGAAGCTGATTTTGTAACAAGGCTTTGCAAAAGGCATATCCTTCATTAAACAACGCATCCTAAATGTCCATTTGGAAAACAGTCACCTTACCCAGAAGGGGCCCTAGAGTACTCTTCTAGCAAAAGGTTTCCTTTGCTGGGGACTGAACTCAAAACTATGAGCCAAACTAAGGGACTAACCCAGTGCACAAGTTGTAGGGAAGGAAGCAGGGGAGCAAGGAGACCAAAAGGCAGAGAAAGATGGTAAAAGAGGAGGCCAAGCACTTGAAAAATATGCTGGCCCTGATCATACTCAAAAGTATCTTACAACAAATTCTCCCCCTGTAGGGGCTGGGGTGGGGGGACGACATACTAGTAAAATTGGAGGGAAGATTAAATATTACTGTTGGACAGAAGGTCTAGAGCACAAGAAAGTGATGCAAAGAGGAAGTTGGTAGTCTATTGAAACAGGCCTAGAAAAAACACCCTATAACCCCTAAAAGAGAGAGGAGTAATTGGGCTGCTGCCTGTTTCCTTTGGTCTCCAGACGGGTCGGGAAAGGTCTCCTTATGTCCAACTTGGACACCTGGTGAGGAGGGGGTCTGGAAGTTGGGGGATGAATGGATTTGGTCTTTGCTAGAGGGATAAGAGTAGAGATTAGACCTCTGATTCATAGATATAGGCGATTCCTGGGGAAGAAAACATCCTTTACTGTTATAGATGGCCAGCTTCTCTGAAATGAATGACCCAGAGCAGAAGTGTCTGATTCATGGCCATGTATCCCCAAGTATAATGGGAATCAGATTAAAATGTAATTGGGAAATGTTTAACAAAACAAATTAAAATACAATCCAACATAGATAAAGTTCATTCGTGGGTTTCTAAGCCAACAGGAGGCCACAAATATCAGTTTCTATTTGAGTCTGCTGACACTGAAATGAAGCACTGTCACACAACCACCTAGCATCAGAACTAGCTTATCTTCTCTTGCTCCAAGAGTGTCTCTATCTACATGACCACCACTGCTTAGGCATGAGAGAATTCTGGGGGTTCTTTTCCCAAGTGTTCTCTGATTTCCCACTTCTAGTCCTGTGATTTGGTATCACTGTCTCAATCCTACTCCCTACACCTACTCCCACTCACCCACCCAACTCCAACCCCCACCCCACCACCACCACTGACACCATTCAGGAAGAGCACAAGCCCGAGGGTATGCAGAGAACAAGGAACAGGCCAGGTCTATAGAGGGTATGAGAGGATATGAGAGGGTAACTTTGGTTATGTTCTTCCTCCTGAGCCAATTATTTTCTTTCGTGTTTGAAATGGGCTATCTCCGTTCTGGGAGGGTTGGCAGCTCATTTAGAATGTACAAAATGTCTTAAGCATGAGAGAGCTAAGACAGAGGACCAAATCAAATGGAAGAATACAGGAATTGTTGAAAGTAAGTAACTAATAATGACTAAAAGGCTTCACCGTCAAGTCCTGGGATTTCTCAGTATGACTCAATGAGTGAACACTGTAGCAATGCAACCAAAACAATGAGTGCTATCTGTCCCTAGATCACGTTAAGGAAGGCATATTGTCCAGTAGGAGGGAGGGGAAGATTCCGCTGCATTCTGCCCATGACAGGACACATCTGGAATATTGTATTGGTTCTGGATAGCACATTTTAGGATAAACTGAATTATCAGAAGAAAATGGAGGGGACACTGGAGACCATGGCATACAAGGAAAAATGTAAGGAATTGGAAATATTCAGTCTGGCAAAGAGAGTACAGGGGGAAGACAGTTTTGTTGTTCAGTTGTGTGCAACTCTTTGTGACCTCATTTGGGGTTTTCTTGGCAGAGATACTGGAGTGGTTTGCCATTGCCCTCTCCGGCTCATTTTACAGATGAGGAAACAGAGGCAAACAGAGTTGAGTGACTTGCCCAGGGTCACACAGCTAATAAGTTTCTGAGGCCAGATTTGAACTAAGAAAGATGAGTATTCCTGACTTCAGGCCTGACAATCTATCCACTGAGTCACAGGGGGAAGTCAGTAGCTGTATTCAAATATTTGAAAGGGTATTATTTGGAGGAGGGATTAGATTTGTTCTGCTTGACCCCAGAGGGCAAATTTAGGAGTGAGGAGCAAACTATGGGAAAACCTCTTAATTAGCTCTGTTTAAAAAGAATGAGCAGCATTGGAGGATGGAAGTTTCCTCCACCCTAGAGGTCTTCAGATGGAGACCCGGCAGTTACAAATTAGATTAGATGATCTGGGAGGTTCCTTCCAACTCTGAGATTCCAGGTCACTGGAGCTTAGAGCCCTCACTGAGTCCTACTTTTATATTCTCATCCAGAGTAAGCTTTACTTGTTAAGAGGGGAAGCCTGGAATTCAAACTGCTCATACCCTTCCCTTCCCTTCCCTTCCCCTTCCCTTCCCCCACACTCGAAAAGGGGTTAGTGGCTCTGGTCCATAATGTTAGCTGTCACATCTACACTCAATGGGCACTTGGCTAAAATTGTGATGGAACTGAATGTTTGGTCCTCTTTAATTTGTAATTTAAATCCTTCACAATCTACTTCCAATTTACCCTTCTAACCTTACATGCTACTCGGTTTCAGGTATTCTTCGGTCCAGTCAAATAGGCCTTACTGTTATTCCTCACACAACACAATCTACCTCTAGCCTCACTGCATTAACGCAAGCTGCCCCCCAAGCCAGGAATGCACTCCTCCCCCCTCTTGTTCTCACCTCTTAGAATGCCTAGTGTTTTTCAAAGCTAAACTCAAGCACCGTGAATCCTCCATGAGTCCTTTCCTAATCTCACCCCCACAAAGCTGATAGCATTACCTTCCCCCCAAAAAAGCTACCTCCCATTTATTTTGTGGGTACACATATGTCTGAATGTTGTATGTTTCCTCATCCCCCCAATAAAATCTAAGTTCCTTGAACAGAGACTATTTCATTTTTGTCTTTGTATCATCTGTATATTCAGCAGGTGCTTAATAAATGTTTATTGTCTGATTGATTAAAGACTATGTCAGTGCATTGTAAGATCTTCATGATCCTACCAAACTGGAATGGTTTTGAGTATGGACCAAAGAATGACTGTCCGCTTGTCTGATAGCCAGCCTAGTTACAGTAGAGGCAATATAGATGGAAAGGCAATCACCAGATGATTTTTTTTTCAGCTGTAGCAACTCAAGAACACCATGACACCCGTCCCTTTTCAATGTTAATTCTCCTATATGTGTTACATTCCCTATTAGAACCTTTTTGAGAACAGTGACTGCTTTGCTTGCTTATTTTTCGTTTTTGCTTTTTTACATCCAGCATGAGCACTTTATAAATGCCTTTTTCATTCGTTCCTATGTACATGCTACACATGCTGGGGATGGGGATGACGAGAATTATGGTCCAGTCTCCACCATTGTACACCCCTAAGAGCAACTAGACAGATTCCCCTGGGCCTGGGAGGGTATCCTCACCCCATCATCTCTTTCCCGTCATGGGAAGAGATAGTACATATTGTTGGATTTGCTGCCCAGTGGGCTGGTCACTCAGAAATGCCCCCCTACCACCAGCTTTCAGTCTACCACCTTCAGCCTCAAGCATAGAACAGTAAAGTGGAATCAGGAGGTAAGAGAAGAGAGAGGGTCTTCCCACTCTCTGGAGCCTAATCTGCCACTCCCTTCTCCAATCCTTTCATTACCAATTTGTTTATCACCTCTCTTAGCTTTGGAAAGTCTTGTCTATCTATCTAGAAAGGTGAAATGCAAAATGAGGAGAGTAGTACTTAGAGAGGTGAAAAGGAAGAAATAGGAAGGGGTGCTAAGACCGAGCAAGCATGCAAGGAGTGGGAGTGGGGTGGGGTGGTAGTGGAAAAGCAAAAGGTTTTCAAGGATGGGGGAGGGGCCGTTTCTCTAAAAAGTAAGGGCAAGAACTGGGAGGGCCAAGAAGGAAGAAGGGGGAAAGGGTGAAGTGTCTGATTTCCAACTCACTAATCCTGCTAGAGGAGTGATATCTCCATAAAACCAAAATTTCTGAGACATGTCTTAACATAGCCACTTTGGGGGGGAAAATCCTCAGCTCCTGTAATATAACAACAGAAAATAATTAAGGTCTAATAAGGTCAGTGTTCCACCTTAACACCTTTTCAGTTCCAGTTAAAACCTCTACTAATTTGCCAAGAAAAACTAGCCTCACTTGGGCCTTATTATTGGAATCACGTCCTGTCTCTTAATTTAAACGAGACTCACATAAGGATTTTTTTTCTTTTAAATTACAATGCCGACTTTCTTCCAGTTGATTACGGTATATGACTCTCCATTGGAAGGCCATTATTTTTTTTTTGCTATGATTTACAAAGCATTTAAAGTGAAATCAATGTAATAAATATTGAAGTATTGTTAATAGATAATTCCATATATTTAACTGAGGACAGAGCCCAGCACAATGTTTGGGTAGCCAGGAAGGGGGCAGAAAATGATCAGGGCACTGGCAAGGACTAGATGGAGAAATCTGCTCTCTCTGTCTCTCCCCTCTCCATCCTCCCTCCCTCTTTCTCCTCTTCTCTTCTCCCTCCCTGCTCTTTCTCTCTTCCACCTCTGTCTCTTTGTCTCTGTCTGTCTTTGTCTATCTCTCCTCTCCTCTCTGTCATTCAACAAAGACCTACAGAGTGCCTGATCACTAGCTAGAACTGTGATAAGGCTAGGGGGGCATAAAATATGACTAAGACAAGGGCCCCTCCTCTCAAGGGTCTTGCAGTCCTGGAGGGGAGATAACATAATGCCCACACACTCACCCAACATATAATGATCTAAGATGTTATTAGATCAGGACCAAATAAATAGAACAGACACTAAATGCCAATGAATTGCATCTAGGGTAAAGATATGGATAAGGACAGGACCTTCGATTTTATTGGCATAGGAAACTCTCTCTACCAATACAGATCAGCAACTTACAGAGCGAGGATTCTTAGCCTTTCATGGGGGGTCATGGACATCTTTGGCAATATGGTAAAAACCCATAGAATAATGTTATTACATGCATAAAATAAATTGCATAAGATTCCAAAGGGAACCAAATCCATTCAACGCAGCTCTCAAAATATTTTTTAAAAACCCACCATTTCAAGGATCCCAGGTTAAGAACATCTGTGAGAATTGCCCAGAGCACTGAGAAATTAAGTAACGTGGCTTGGTCATAAAGCCCATGATGTCAGAAATGAGGTTTGGATCCAGGTCCTCCTGATTCTAATTCTTGTTTTACTACACATATTTTTTTATTTGTTGCATGAATGATAGCTCAAAAGAGGAAGAGGTTGTTGGGAATAGAATAGTAGGGGAAGATAACTCTTTTCCCCTCCTTTTCCTCTTTTTTCTCTTCAGTGCTCCCTTTCCTCTAACCCTGACCCTTCTTTCTTCTTCATTTCATTTTTCCCTTTCTCTTTCCCTTTCATGTTTGTCCTTTCTACTGTTCCCTTCCCTTTTATTTTTTCTCTCTTTTCCCATTTATTTCCCTTTTCTCCCTTCTTCTTCCTTTCCTCCTTCCATTTTTCCTTCTATTTACCCTTTTTCCTCTCCCCATCTTTCCCCTTTTTCATTTCTCGCTGACAGCTGAGTCATCCCTCTTCAGTTCAGGCAACAGCAATGGCCCTGGATGAATTCCCCACCACCCCATCCCCCACCCCAAATCACTGCAAGCCCAAGCCACCTCAACCTGTTAGAATCAAAAGCATGATTCACCAGAAGGAAGCCTAACTTTCCTCCGGACAAACTAAACTGAATTTGTGGCCCAGCATCTGCTTGCATCCCTGAGTTGTCTTGGCCTGACATTCTCACTCAGGTATGTGATATGGTCCACTCGCCATTAACACACACACACACACACACACACACACATACACACCACACATGAGGATCTTGTGAGCCTATCCCTAGCTCACATTCTTGGAAGCATCCAAACATGGCAAGAGATGTCTCCGAGACAGTGAGATATGGGTGAGAATATTTGCAGCCAAGGGCAAGAAATCTTCCTCTAAGCCATTTATTAAAGTTGAGAGTATACTGTAAATTCCCAGAGGACTGGGACAAGGAAAGAAGAAAGGAAGGAAGGAAAGAAGGAAGAAGAGAAGGATGGAGTGAGGGAGGGAAGGAGAAAGGAAAGAAGGAGGGAGAAAAGGAGGGAAGGAAGAAGGAAGGAAGAAAGGAAGGGGGGGAAAGGTTTTTATTAAGCACTTACTAAGTAGCAAACAATGTGCAAACACTGAAGATACAAAACTCAGAAGCAAAGATAGTCACTCCTCTCAAGGAGCTCACATTCTACTGGGAGAGACAATATTTATAGAAGGCTTCAGCTATGAGTCAGATGGAAAGGCCCAGTGGTCCAGCAAGTATAGTGTGGCTAAGAAAATGGTAACGTATCTTCTTTAGTGATATTTCTTTTTAAAAATTTTAAAGTAATTGATATTCTAATTAATTCCATTCTATTCAAATTAATGCTATTAAATTTATTAGCAGTGAAGTAGTACAGTGGATAAAGTGCTAGGCCTAGAATACCTGAGTTCAGATCCTACCTCAGACAGATAATTATTAGATATGTGACCCTCAGCAAGTCAATTTGCTGTCTGTCTTCATTTCTTCAATTGTAAAATGTGGATAATAACAACATTTACCTCACAGGGTTGTTATGAGGATCAAACAAGATAATATTTGTAAATGCTTAGCACAATGCCTGGCACATAGTAGGTACTATATAAAAATGCTTATTCCTTTCCCTTCCTTTTCATTATAAATGCATTTGTTTATTTATTTATTAAATACAAAAAAAGCATTTCCAAATGCACATCAAAATACAAAAAGAGAATTGTTCATTCCCTAGCCCTTGATTCTTAATGTCATTTTCTTGATAAAAAGTACATTGGTTTGGGGCAGCTAGGTGGCGCAGTGAGTAGAACACCAACCCTGGAGTCATGAGGACCTGAGTTCAAATCTTCCTTCAGACACTTGACATACTTGTTAGCTGTGTGACAATTGATTGAATCATTTGAAGGGATTGCCAGGGATTTTGGGTGTGAGAACCTTGTTTTCTGGTTCTTTAGTAGCTGGGGCTCTATGAACATTCTGTACAGTATGTTCTGTGGGTCTCTGGGAACAGAACCTTCCTTACCCCCAAAGAGCCATCATCTTATTACCTGCTCCTGCTCCCCTCGTGCCATCGTGCTGTGTGTTCACAACTTGATCTGGAGATGGGAGGTGGCAGGGGAGGGGGAGCTGAGGAGGAGGAAGGAAACCCCTGTGCATAGGATACAAAGTTTAATCTGCATTACTAACATTCTCTCTATCACTTTCTTAAGTGTAGACAGTCAACAAAACAACAAATCAAGCCCCAATTTGTAGCGTTTTCCAGTTTCCTAGGTATAAATGTTCACATTGAAAATTTAAGAATCAGCTCTCTCTTAAGACAATGTGAGCCAACTCCAACACCATGACCATCTATCAAGTAGGTCTATGGACTATTCACATAGGCATAGTAAGGGCCAAATGTCATGAATTTAGTTTACAGACCCAGGTAGAAATTCCCTCTAGAGCTGGAAGATCTCCACGGATGTCTCAGTTTCTATTTCCTCATGTTGGGCTTTGGTGAGTATGTGACCAATGTGACCACAGTGGTGCACTGAATACGGGGGAAGAGGAGGGGGAACTCGCCTTAGTGCTTCAGGCTTTTAAATTTTTAAATTTAAAATTTTCTACTCTGGATCCAGAAGTACTTGGGGCAGAGGTGGGGGGGGGGGAGTGGAATTGTTAAGGTCAGAACTTTAAAAAATAATAAGATGTAAAAAAAAATTCTTTGTTATAAGGGATGGCTCTCTGGAAGGTGAGATGGAATATGGGAATATGTAGGTGACATACAAATAAATGAGATAATAAAATTTATCTGATAAATAAAATTAAAAATAGGTGAGTCTCTCATGAATGCATCAAAAGCCAAAAGTCAAAGATCAAAGTGCCCAAAAAGCCAAGTCAAAAATGATCCCAGTCCTTGGATTAGGGTGGAGCAGGGGAGACTGTGGAAAGGTGGGGAGCTAAATCTATAAGTATCATAAAGGGGGTTAAATGCTATTCATACCATAGGATTTCGAGCTGGAAGAATCATAGGAGATTTAGAGCTGGAAGGGACCTTAGAAGTCATGAATCCAATCTCTTCATTTTACAGATGAGGAAACTGAGACCCAGAAAAGTAAAGTGACTATTCAAGGTCACATCAGACAATAGGAGATAGATTCAAACCAATCCTTTAATCCCAGATCCAGGGTTCTTTCCAATATACCATACTGTATTTACAGATAAGGACCTACAACAGACCTGTACCTCCAGACCCCCACCACACCCCCACCCTTGGTTATGCACAGCAAACATCCCTCACTGGAGATCCAAAGAAGAAGGTGGTGAGGCTAGGCTGGTTTGCTGCTCTCACAAGAACTAGACCTAGAACCCTCTTTTCCATTCAACAAACCAGCTGTGAATTGGATACTACATGCTCCCAATGAAGTCTCTGTCTCTCTCTGTCTCTCTGTCTCTCTGTCTCTCTGTCTCTCTCTCTCTCTCTCTCTCTCTCTCTCTCTCTCTCTCTCTCTTTCTCTCTCTCTCTCCCTCTCTCTCTCCCCCCTTCTTTCCTTCCTTCTTCTATTTCTCTATTCTCTTTCTCTCCTCTCCCTCCCTCCTTCCCCTCTTTTCCTTCCTCTCTCTTTTTCTCTATTCGCTGTCTCTTTCTCTCTCTTTTTTCTTTTCTTCCTCTCTCCTCCTTCTCCCTCTCCCCACAGAAGATGAAAGACATATTGCACTACTTCTCCCCACTCCAAACCTGAACCCAAGCCCCCAGGGTCCAGGCCAATTCTGCCATAAATCCCAATAGGGAACACAAGGACAAGAACAACAGAGGGAAAGGGACCAGAGAGCTGAGATTTATGGCAACCCCCTGAGCTGACACCACTTTGTCCTATCCCATAAAAGAGCATTATCACCCGATAAATCAGATGGTGGCTCCAGGGACCTGGCTCTCACCCCTGTGGGGTCCCCCAAAGGAGAAGCAAATAGGAAACTCACCAGCCTGGGGCCTACAGATCACTGGTAACCTTAGCACCACAGGACACGTTCCTATGGGGGTGGGGTGGAGGGGGAAGGGCACTTGTAGTCATCACTGTCATCCTTGTCCATTCCCAGCCTCCTCCTGGTTCTCCTCCCCTTCATCAGTCTTTTATCTGACTTGCCTCTCCTCTGATCTATCTCTCCATATATCAAGCCCATTCTTACAGCATTTGCAATAGAACTAAGTAACTAAGTGCATGGGTATTAGATGAGGAAAGTTGGGGGAGGCCCCTGCCCTCTGGGAGCTTATAGTCTAAAACGACCAGGTTGACAATCTCTCTTCATCCCTTCCCAAATGGGCCTTGAGCCCAAGGGGGAAGGGAGCACAGGAGAACATAGGAGAATAGCAGAAGGAGGAAGAGGAGGAGGTGGAAGAGGAGAAAGAGAAGGAGGAGAAGGAGGAGGTACTAGCCCAGGTCTGAGCCCCCTTGAACCAGAGCTTCCACATTCTAAGGTTATTTCTAGTAGGCCTTGGATGAAGCAGTCAAGTCAATAAAAAAAAGTATTCATTAGGCGATTAAAGCTTTCAGCAAAAGGTGGAATTTGAGCTAAAACTTAAAAGAAAATCAGGGACACTCAGAGTCAGAGTTGAGGAGGGAGGGCATTCCAGGCATGGGGGGTAGCCTGTGCAAAACCACATAGGTGGGAAATGAAATGTCATATATGGCTTACAACTAGTAGGTCAGTTTTGGGAAGAGTCAGTAAAGGGGAGTAATAAGGTTGGAAGAGTAGGTAGGTAGGAACCAGATTGTGTCACGATGGCGATAATCTCTCATTAACTCAATCGCTTCATGCCTCCATCTCCTCCGAGAATCAGAGACAATAATATCAATTTTACCTATTTCACAGGGTTGTGGTGAGCCAAAAATGAGATCATATACATCAAGGGTATTTGTAAATACTTAAGGGCAGAATGGTGTAGAGCTTAGAATACTAAACTTGAAGTTGAAAGACCTGGGTTCAAATTCTGCCCCAAACACTTACAAGTTGTGTGACCCTGGGCAAATCTAGGTTCTCAGATCCTCAGTGTCTTCATCTGTAAAATGAGGGAGTTGGATTCAATGACCTCTGAGACCTGTCTAGCTCTAAATTTATGAATTCACAAAAATTTGGTAATTAGAAATAACTGAAACTGAATAATAACTGAAAAAAAGGAAAATATAATAGCCCTTGTAACCAGGAAAAAGGCAAATGTGTCGATGGGGGTGGTGGTGGAGTGGGGATATTGCTGAGTTTCATGTTTGGTCACTTGAGGTAGAAGAGACAGGAAAATATCATCTCCTTCCTGAAGGGAAGGGCTTCAAGAGCCTCTTACTTCCCCCCAGCCTCTTTGGCATTTCCCATCTTGCCAGTCTGCTTCCTGTCATGTCGGAGCCTTTGCCTGTCCAGACCACCCTGGATGAGAAACTCCCTCTGAGTGCAGACTGGTGGACAATTGACAGCATCCATGGCACTGTATTGATTAAGCATCACTCAGAAGGAAGGAAATCACTCCCAGGACAAGGAACCCAGAGGCCTAGGTGAGGTCCTGCCTGGAATACAGCTCAGCTCCATCCTCACCCCTGACACCTATCTAGATCTCTAGAAGTTTTCCCTCCCCACCTGGATCCCCAAACCCAATCTGTGCCAACAGATTCACAGTCTCTACCTGTCCCCTATCACAGGGTCATTTCCAACATAGGATCCCTGATCTATAGTACTCTCTATGGGCCTTTGCCGAAGCACTCCTGGTCCTTTCCTTTTCTTCCTCCTCCTTTTCCCCCTCTTTAAAAAAAAAAAAAACCTTCTCTCTTTCAAGCCCCATTTTTTCCTCTTCTTTCTCCTCCTCCTCTTTCACCCCTTCTTCTACTGTCTCTCTTTTTTCTTCTTTCTCCTTCCCCTCCTCCTCTGTCTCTTTTTTGGGAGCTGAGGTAGGGAGAGGGGAAGGCCAAAGGGAATAAATTAGTTAGAATGAGTGAGAGGAATAAGGTGTAGGTAGAGGCATAGAAGATGGGGTGACGTTCTCCATTCTGGGTTCTTCTCAGGTCTTGTCCACCAGAGGGAGATCCCAGAGTCCCCACAGGAAAATTGTCAACATCTGAGTGGATCCATGAATGAAGGGTTGAGTAGGAAGGGGTGGGGTCTTTAAATAGAGGGGAAATGAACATCTTAGATAAACTAAAGGCAAGGTTTAAAAATAAGCCCCACACTTTGTTCTTCCAACCTGCCCACACCAGCCAGCAACACTACCTTTCTCCAACCCTAGAGTCATTGTGGTTCAGAAATTCCAATTGTTGAAATCAGGGTAGTAATCTATGGGCTTTATCTGGAGTGTTGCTCTAACTAGGAAAGGGGAGGTAAAAGAATACCCCATTTTCTGGGCCCAGTACAAGGCAGTCATTTACTCCTGTTCCAGATATGTCTAAGCCCAAAGGAATTGCCTCTAAGAGGCCAGGCCAGAGGGCAATTTCTCCTCCAGGTGCCTGGATTTGGGCTCCTTAGGCCAAATTCCCTGGAGTGGGATGTTTTGAAGGCCTAGTCACTTGGCTGGTGCTTTGTCTTTTCATCAAGTGCTTCCTCCAGGCACATCTGCCTCGCTGTTCTCCACCTCTGTGGTGAACTGAACAAAAAGACTCACTTTCCCCAACCGAACTCCATCCTCCTCTCTCCAAGGATCAAGATGCTCCTTAAATTCTTGATCTCAGAAACTTTTCAAGATTAATGCCACCACCAACCTCCCGCTCCTCCCTGGCAGGCCTACAAGAAACTCTCGGTTCAGTAGAGGTAGGTGACATTCTATGAAGTCACTGACTAGGGTAGAGTTGGCTGTTCAGTAAGCCTCTTAAAAGGACCACCAGCATCTGATTCTTTAGTTACCCAAATTTTCACTGGGTCTTGAAGCTGTCCTCCAAGGTGGCTAAAGACTTGCATTGCTACTTTCCAGTTGTTTTTGGGTGGAACAGGGATCTGGGTCAGGATCTCTTTTCCTCCTAATCCTTTCTCCAACACCCTCTGCTCCGGGTATGGACCAGGAAACTGAAATCCACAAAAACTGAACAAAATTCAGAGTCGGGTAATCTGGGTTCAAGTCCTGGTTCTTCCATATACCATCTATGCAACCTTGGGCCTCAGTTCCCTCACCTGAAAGAAAAAAATTAGAAGTTTGGACTGAATTACTTCTAAAGTTCCTTCTTGTTCTAAATATATGATCTTTTGATCTTATGGGCTGAGAAAAAGTCAGTTACTCACTCCCACGTGTACAGTGAAAAAAAGCAAAGACCAGACAGCCCTGGAAGGCCCTGGTCATAAGCAGGTTTAAGAAGGATGCTTTCTCCAAAGTCAGTCTTGTCCACCTCCATTGGGAAGCTAAGTCAAATGAACCCCGAAGCACAGTCCTGTCCTCAGAGGACAGATCCCATCTGTATCCTATGCTCAGTCATAGAACCATAGCATTAGAAATTTAGAACTAGAAGAAACCATTAAGTCCGATCTTCTCATTTTATAGGTAGAGGATCTGAGGTCCAGGATCACACAGCCAGTAAATGTCTAAAGTAGAATCTGAATTCAGAACTTCCTGACTTCAGGTCCCGTACTCTACTGCTGCACCTAGCTACATCTGTTGGCCTTGGAGGAAATCTATCCCCAGCTCTCCCAGAGGATGAGGAAGAAAGATGGTGTGAGGTGACTGGGAAGGGAATGGCTCTCTTCATCCCTTTCCTCCAGGATTGATGTCCTCCCATATCTCAGCCCCTTCTCAACAACAGGCTCCACATTCAGCAGCTGGTCACACCCCCACTGGGTGGGCAAATTCATCACATCCAGCTCCTATCAGCTTCCCCCACCTGGTGAAAGGTTACAGGAAGGTCACCCCCTCCATCCCTTACTTGGCTGTTTTACAGGGCTCTGAGATCCAGAGGTCCAAAACCTCCCAACCCTCTCATCTCTTCCCCCAAAACACACCAGAAGCCCCCTCTGGAACCCGAGGTTCAAATTCTTAGCCTATCTAAAGGTTCCTAATCAGGAAAGGTTTTATGATCTCCTCTGACCCCCACCGCACATCCACCTCCTTTCAGGAGGTCCTCGCCAAAATAAACACTGTTTATGACCAGAGCAGGATTCAAGGTCCCTATTGCAAACAAACCCAGAGCCCTTTGAAAGCAGACAGGAAATCCATCATGTCCCAGTGTGATGCTCCCCAGGTTGTTGGGGGAGATGGGAATTGAGAAGGAGCCCAGGATCCCAGCCTAGAGCCTGGGTATCTTCTCCCCATCAAGCCTCTCCTTTCCCTTCCACGCCTCTCCCAGTATCTCTACCACAAAGCATTCATGGGGTGAGGAGAAGGGAGAAGGATGCAGTGAAGGTGTGGTGGACAAATGAGTTGGGAATCAGAGGACCTGGGTTCAAATTCTACCTCCGATATTTCCTATCTTTGTGACTTTGTGAAGTTATTTGACTTCCTTGAGCTTCAGATTCTTCATCTGCAAAAGATGAGGCCACTTCTTTTAAATGCCCCTTTTACTTCCAGATCTCTGATCCTATGATCTGGGTGCTATTTCTATTCACTGCCTATGTGTCATTGAACAAAGCACTTAACCTTTCTGGGCCTCTCCTTCAACTGTAAAATGAGGAGGTTGAGCCAGAGAGACTCTTTAGGTTCCTTCTAGCTCTAAATCCATAATTCTGTGATTAATAATGACAACTCCCTCAACATAGTGACAATAGCTTTTATATATACATTTATATTTATATGATTTATGTATATATACACACACACACACACACACATATATATATGTATACATATATATATATATACCTTAAAGCGTGTGGTGTTTTGCCTACCTGATTTAATTTGATCTTTATAGTCGTCCTGGAAGGAGGTGCTATTATAATCTTCATTTTACAGAGGAGAAAAAATAAGGCTGAAGAAGGTTAAGTGACTTGCCCAGAATATCCCAGATAGTAAATGCCTGGGTGTGTTTGTGAGGGTGGGGGAGGGGGTAGCAAGCCCCTTGTCTTGGGCTCTAAATCTAGGACTCTGTCTACTTTATCCCCTCAGTCCCGAGAGAGGCTGAACTTGGGAGTCTCTTACAGACCTAAAGTTGAGACAGGGGAAGAACAAACAATAAGAGAGGAAGAATGAGAAATGGAGGGGGTGGAAATCAGAAGAAAAAAAAAGGAGGAAAAGAGAGAAGACATGAATAGAGTGAAGAGTGATAATATCTCCCCAGTTACCTCTGGATCCTGTCAATTTGACCCAAGGCCATAAGATGCCTGCAACCTAACAGTCGGCAGGTAGTCAATAAACATTTAAGCACCTACTGTGTGCCAGGCATCTCACTAAGTCCTGGGGGGTACAAAGAAAGGTAAAAGGCAGACCCTGCCAAAAGGAGTTTTCATGGGCTAATGGGGGAGACAATAGGAAAACAACTATGTGCAAAAAGCTACAGACAGGATACTTTTTAAATAATTAAGAAAGGAAAACTACTGTCATTAAGAGAGATCAGGAAAGGCTTCCTATAGAAGGTAAGACTGTAGCTGGGACTTGAAGGAAGCTGGGAAAGTTGGGGGCTGGAGGGTAGAGATAAGAAGGAAGAGCCATCTGGGCGTGGGGGGCAGCCAGTAAAAATGCCTGGAGTCAGAAGCCGGAGTGTCTTGTCTAAGAAACAGCAAGGATGCCAGTGTCACTAATTTGCAGGAATATGGATGTGGGGGTCCTTTGGGGGTGGTAGTGGTAGAGGTGTGAAAAGCCTGGAAAAGCTGGGGGGGGGGGCAAGACAGGTAATGAAAGACTTTGAATGCCAAACAAAGGATTTTATATTTGATCCTGGAGGTGATAAGAAGCACTGGGGTGCTGGGGGATGGGGGGTGGAGTTGGGTAGAAGTGGAGAGGGAGCTAGTTACCTGGTCAGACCTGGACTTTAAGAAGATCACTTTAACGGCTGAGTAGAGTCTGGATTGGAGGGGTACTAGAGGCAGGGAGATTAACCAAAAGGCTATTATAATAAGCCAGGTATGAGGTGAGTAGGACCTGCAACAAGGCTATCAGAAAAGAGAGGGGGTGTATAAGAGACTTTCAAAAGTCTCTAGGAAGCCAAGCTGGCTCACCAGCATTTCCCCAAACTTATGCTTCATCTTTGAGTCTTCATGCTTTCACTCTTGCCTGGAAAGAAATAGAGGAAAAGCTGAGAACCTTCCCCCATCATCCTCACTTCTATCTCTTCCTTCAAGGCTGACTCGGGTATAAATCATCCCCTCCATACTGTCTTCCCTGCTCCCCACCTCCTCGGTGTAGCTCTCTCCCCTTTCTCCCCCTGCCCCGGAAAATATAAGCTCCTAGTAGACGGGTTCTGTCCTTTGTGTTTGTATATCAGGCACCTAGATTGCTTGGTACCCAGTAATCATTTCATAAATGTTTGTTGAATCGAATAGAATTGAATTGAACAGAGCTGGCCACCCATTTTCACTGTGATCTGACTGCCACAGATTCCTATTATCCACAGAAGTAATGTGGTATAGTGATAAGTACACTGGATTTGAACTCAGGATCCCTGGATTCAAATCCTGGCTCTGATATGTACTGTAGACAAGTCCTTACTATTCTGTGAGACTCATTTTCCTCATCTGAAAAAATGAGTATGGATAATATTTGCACTACCTACCGCACAGGAAGGCAGGAAGTGATCTCTAGCCCTTGAGGAATCACTACAGTGATACTGATTCGTATTAGGCTCATCTGCCCTCTTCAAGGAAGGGAGACAGCTTGGTACAGAGCCAGGAACACAGGTTCTGATAGGGGTCAAATCCCACCTCTGACACTACCTGTGTGACCTGGGACAAGTCACTTGCTCTCTGGGTATATCAGCTTCCCCATCTCAGAGGGGGAAGATGGCTCCTGAGGTGCCTTTTCGCTTTATGTCTATGATCCTGTGAGCCTCTGCCTCAACCCTGCTCTCTGGGTCAACTGATCACCTTTGAGTCCCAGCACTCAACACCAGTAAGTGCTTAATAATTGCTTGTCAATTGACGCTGTATTGATTGATTGACTGGTTCCCTAAGGTGCAATGTGGGGAGATGAACAGACCCTGGGCTTATGTAACTTCATGGTTGGGGATAATTGGGGAAATCGAATAGGAGAGCAGCTCTGGCGAGTCCTGTCCCTTGAGACTCAACCTTCTCCCATTCTCCTACTCCCAACCTCTGCCTCTCCTTTAGTAAGGCTGAGACCTTTCTTTCACCATCCTTAACAGTGTAAAAAGTAAAGGCAGCCAGTAGTATTCCTTATGCTTGTTGTATCTTACAGAGGGGGTTTTGTATAGCCTAAATAAGACATCTTACATGGAGGATCGGGGCTTCAGTGTGTGCATTCCAAATCGGATTCGTGTTTTCAAATGGGACTACCTCTGCCTGGGGAGTTAGCTCGGGAGAATATTAATCTGGGATTTCCAGAGGCCCAAGCCAGAGATCAGCTTTCTAGGACACACGCATGTGCGTGCACACACACACACACACACACACACACACACACACACACACTGTCCCTGAACTGTTCCTCCGCCAGTTGAGCTCAGCCTTCAGAACTGGGGCATGGAGTTTGCAGGCTCAGGGTCTGGAGGACAAAAGAAAAAGGAAAAAAAAAGGAAAAGAACCCCTCTCCATGTTTTGCATCACTCATCATACTCACAATTCAGAAAGAACAATATGTCCAACAGGTTGGACCAGGTGGCAGACATGTAGATGTGATGACTCTGTGTGTGTGTATGTATAGCATATATATCAATCAGTCAATGTATATTTATTTAGCACCTTAAGGTCTTAAGATATTAGCATAGATTATGTATGATGCATGTGTAGACAGTGAGGCAGATTCACGGAGATCCTGAGAGCAGAGGAAGAGACAGGCAAAACAGAAATGAAAACTGTGCTAAAGAGATGGAGCCATGGGATAATATAGGAAATTATCTGTGACAGACATATACTGAAATGGTTTCCGAAAAAATATAATAGGAATACCCCCACAAAAGACTGCCCTCAACAATGTTGTTTCCCATTAGTGTCATTAATTCATTAGATCCAAAACCCGTGGTAAAGTCATAAAAGCCTGTGGCAATGGGGCTCAGCCCATCACGAATTTAGAGCATTGTTCCTGTGGCGCTAAGTGCCCCCTATAAGGTCATTTCACCTAACATCAAGATTTTGAGGAACCAATTAACCGAGTTAGGTAGGGTATGCCTATATTCTCTTCCCAAAATTAATGGAGAGCTAGTTTAATTTGTTTTTATGACCTTATAAAAGTGATTAATTCAGAGCACCTAGTACAATGTAGCTAGGACCACGCTGGAACTGAATGAATGAATGAACGATCCAGGTTTTGAGGCCTCTTTGTATGAGAAGGGCAGCCGCCACGTTCCTCCCCCCAAACCCCACTATTTTCAACAGGGGCCAAGCCTTCAGACAGCAGTACTTGCCTGAATAGGAACTGACATCTGTTCCAAACCCATCCTATTAAGTTATGAACTGGGCCTGGTACAAACATTGACATTGCTCCCGACTCAACAGCCCTGAGCCAAGACTGGAGCCTTGAAGAAAAAAACAGGAGCAGCTGTTGTTTTTTTATATTTCTTTTTTTATTTTTATTTTTTTAAGTCAACAAAAAAAAGTTTCACTAGTTATACAGTTCCAAATTTTTTTCTCTCTCCCCTCCCTTCCCTCCTCCCTCCCCAAGACGGCAAGCAATCTGATATGGGTTATACATGTACAATCATGTTAAACATATTTCTACATTAGTCATGTTGTAAAAGAAGAATCAGAACACAAAAAAAGAAGAATCAGAACAAAAGGGAAAAACTACAAGAAAGAAAAAACAAAAAAAGTGAAAATAGTATGCTTCAATCTGCATTCAGATCCCACAGCTCTTTCTCTGGATGTGGACAGCATTTTCTATCATGAGTCTTTTGGAATTATCTAAGACCATTTTATTACTGAGAAGAGCTAAGTCTATCAAAGTCAGTCATCACACAATGTTGCTGTTACTATGTACAATGTTCTCCTGGTTCTGCTCACTTCACTCAGCATCAGTTCATGTAAGTCTTTCCAAGTTTTTCTGAAATCCTCCAGGAGGAGCTATTATTCAAAGTGGGTGCAGGGAGAGTCAGAAGAGACAGACACAGAGTAGGCACATGGAATATGTATGCAAGTATGTGTGTGCAAATGTATGTACATGTATAAATGCATGTAAAGGCATGCATGTATGAGAATGTGGTGTCAGGAAGTACCAATGTGTACATATAACATATAGAGATATATAAACATATGGGTGCGTACACACAAATATGCAAATATACCTACAGATGGAGTCGATATAGATATAAATGACAGAAATATTCATGAAGTTCCTATAGTTATTGATGTAAATGTAGATATAGACATGGATGTGGCTATAGATGATATCAAGATGAAATAGCTATGGCCATCAATGTAGATATAGATGTAGATGTAGATCTAAATGTAGTTATTGATATAGAGAAATAGAGATATAGATAATATAGCTGTAGATATGGACATAGATGTCAACATCAATGTAGATGTAGATGTAAATGTAGATATAGACAAAAATATAGATGTAGATGATATCAATACAGACATAGATGTAGGCATCAACTCAGGGAAAGATATAGATGTAAACATAGATATAGACATAGATATAGATGTAAATTGGAGAAGGAAATGGCAAACCACTCCAGTATCTTTGTCAAGAAAGCCCCAAATGGGGTCATGAAGAGTCGGACATGACTGAAACAACTGAACAACAAAAATAGATGTAATTATAAATATAGATTATTTAGATATAGTCATAGATGTCAATGTAGACAAAGACATACACATAAATGGAGATACAGGTATAAATATAGGTATAGATATAGATTATATATAGACATAGATAAAGATGATATGTATAGACATACATATAGGTGATATAGATATTGGTGTAGATGTAGTAGATATATCTATATAGATATTGATGATGTATATAGACATAGATATAAATGCTATAGATGTAGACATAGATATAGATGTAAAGTGATAAGAGCAAGGGGTGAATTAGTATGTGACTAAATCACTGGATGGGAGTCTATGAGTGTATGAATAATATGAGTGATATTTGTTTGGGAGTAAATGTCAGTGAGTACATAATATGAGTCTGTCATGAGTGAAGTCTATGTGATTTCATACCCATTTCTGAGTAGATCAATAAATAGAGGCAGCAGTGTGTATCAATGTCCACATGTAAAAGACATGTGCATGCACGTCTGTGTAAACATACATGAGAGGGAGTATGTGACTTTACAAGTGATGAGTCAGCATATATTTACTAAGTGTCAACTGTGTATCATATAATACATGATATAGATATGAGAGGCCATGTGGAACAGTGGATAGAGTTAGTCTTGGAGCCAGCTGTGTGACCCTGGCCAAATCATTTAACCTCTTGGTTCCAGACCAACTCTCTAAGGCTATAAAGCTGCAGATGATTTGACAATCTGCATCCGTGGAGAGAGTTTCCATATCAAAAGAGCCTTATATCAATGAAATCACAAGTCCAGTCCACCCAGCAGCACCAGCAACACCCCAACCCCAAAACAAGAACTTGTACCTTTTGTACAGATTTCATTAGTGAAGAGAACTAGAATGAATGAATGATGGATGAAAAAAATGAAGTGCTATGCACTATGCTAAGGGCTAGAGATACAAACACAAAATTAAGACAGAAACTCTCTGTAGATTCCATGTAGATCAGTAATTTGTCTACAACTTATAATCTTAGAAAGGTCCAAAGATGAAGCACGCTACCCATCTCCTGACAGAGAAATGGTGACTTCAAGATGAAGAATGACACACATATTTTTGGTCATGGCCAATGAGGAGATTTGCTTCTCTTAACTATGCATATTTGTTACAAGAGTTTTTTTTCTTTTTCTTTTCTTTTTTCTTTCTTTCTTTTTTCATTCAGTGGGGGAGGAAGAAAGAAAGAGAGAGAATATAAAGGATTGTCAGTCAAAAAAATTAAATTAAAATCTTTTTGAAACAGTCTCTGGAGTAAGTACTCTGAGGCTAAGTCATTTGCCAGGGTCATACAGTCAACAAAAATGAGAGCCAGGACTTGAACCCAGGTCTTCCTGGTTGTAAGATTGGCCTCTACATACTACCTCATAATTGCATTATCATAGATTTAGAGTTGGAAGAACCCTTGAAGACCATCCGGTCCCCTTGTTTCACAGATAGGGAAATCAAGCTTCAGAGAGGTTAAGTGACCCAGGCCAGGATCACCCAAAATTATAATCTATCTAAGGCAGAATTTGAATTCAGATCCTCCTGACTGTGTCATTCTATGCTGATGCCACTCTATGATATGATATATGATATGACATAACAGGATAGGATAGGGTGTGATAGGATGTGATACGGTTGGTGTGATGTAGCTAACATAAGATATAATACAATACTGGTTGTTGGTCAGTTGTGTCCAATTCTATATAACCCATGGACTTTGTTCATGGGGTTTTCTTGGCAATTTGTCATTTCCTTCTCCAGTACATCCACATTTTACAGATGAGGAACTGAGGCAAATATGGAGTTAAGTGATTTGTCCAAAGTCACACAGCTAATAAGGGTCCAAGGTCACATTTGAACTCAGGTCCTCCTGACTCCAGGGCTGGCATTCTAGCCACTCTACCACCTAGAATGCAATATGGTATAACGGAATATAATTATATGAAGTTATACTGTTGGTATTATATGATAATCTATCCCATTACTTATATTGTGAGAGGCAGTATAGTCTATAGGTCTTGAAGCCTCAAAAACCTATATGTAGGGTATATATCTGGGCAAATCATTAACCTCTCAGTGCTAGGAGCAATTCTTTAAGACTATAAGTTGCAGAGAAGGTGCTGACCTGAATTGGTAGGGGGAGTTTATTTGCTTGAGAGTTCTCTGGGAATTCATATCACGTCATATCATATCACATTACATCATATCAAATCATAACTCATGTCATATTATATTATATTGTTATGTTGGTATGGTATGGTATGGTATGATATGGTATGGTATGGTATGGTATGGTATGGTATGGTATGGTATGGTATGGTATGGTATGGTATAGTATGGTATGGTATATATATCTGTTCCAGGGTTCTTAACTTAGGGCTTGTGGATTTGTTTCAAAAATATTTTGATAATGGCATTTTTTCCATGTAATCCTGTGTATTTTATGTTATGCCTTTAAAAACGTTATTTGGCTGTTGGAGAAGATGTGGGAAAATTGGAACACTAATGCATTGTTGGTGGAGTTGTGAACTGATCCAACCATTCTGGAGAGCAATTTGAAACTATGCCCAAAGGGCTATAAAACTGTGCATACTCTCTGACCCACCAATACCATTTCTATATCTATACCCCTAAGCGATCATAAAAATGGGAGGAGGACCCACATGTACAAAAATATTTATAGCACCTCTTTTTGTGGTGGCAAAGAATTGGAAACAGAGGGGCTGCCCATCAGTTGGTGAATGGCTGAACATGTTGTGGTATATGAATGTAATTGAATACTATTGTTCCATAAGAAATGGTGAACAGGCAGACTTCAGAAAAACCTGGAAAAACTTACATAAACTGATGCTGAGTGAAGTGAGCAGACCCAGCAGTAACAGCAACATTGTATGAAGAATAACTTCAATAGACTTAACTCTGAGTCCTGGCAATGCAAAGATCCAAGACAACTCAAAAAGATTTATGGCAGAAAATGCTATCCACATGCAGAAAAAGAACTATGGAGTCTGAATGCAGATCAAAGCATACTATTTGCTCTCTCTTTTTTTTTTTTATTTCGTTCTTCTTTCCCGTGTTTCTCCTATTGATTCTAACTCTTCTTTACCACATGGCTAATGTTAAAATGTTTAATATGAATGTATATGTATAATCTATATCAGATTGCTTGTCATCTTGGGGAGGGAGGAGGGAAGGGAGAGGGAGAAAATTTGGAACTCAAAATCTTATAGGAGGAATGTTGAAAACTAAAAATAAATAAATAATTTTAAAAAAACACATTATTCAGTGAAGGGCTCCACAGGCTTCACTAGATTGCTGCCAAAGGCCTCCAAAACACAAAAAAGATTAAGAGCATCTGCTCTATTCAATACCCCACTATATCTTAATATAACATTAAATTTATATTATAATAATTGGAATATTATATAGCTATATATTGATATATAATGTCATGATAATATTATCATAATATCATAAATAATATTGATATATAATATCAATGCCATACATTATATTGTAGTATATTGTGCTATATTATTATATCATGTTACAATAGTATGTTGTTATACTTTATTTAGTGTGGTTGGTTGCACTTGCAAGGAGAATGTGAAAGTTTTTGGTGGTGCCAGTAAATGTTCCAAGAGCCCTGGAGCATTTATCTAACTGCATAATAGTGCATGCCCATATCCTTCTATAACTTTACATAAGGATGGGTAAAATCCACGTGTGCGAAGGAGGTGTATAGGTCCATTCACCAGGTTATGAGATTTCTGCCTTTTTGATTGCATTTCTCATTAGTAACTAGTAGAAAATACACATCTGTAATCTGTATCTTTCCTGCTTAAATATGTATGGGCATATATAAATGAAACATGACATCGTGGAGTCTGGAATATTACACATTAACATTGTTTATCATTGATAGAATTAAACAGCCCATGCAAGGCCCTGACATCATTTGGAGCAAGTTTATTTGAGGATGCTTTGGCAGAGCAGCATTTGGCAAATGGGAGTACACAGGTTATTGAGTGCAGACACAATTAAAGACACTGTCAGACAATCCAGGGCAACACATGGCAGTAAAGGATCATCTGAGAGCTCTATCACTGCCCAGGCCTTTCAGGGGGTCATCTTCATTTTCTTCTTCCAGTCCAGTGCCATCCCACTTAGTATCTGTTCCCTTTAATCTCTTCATTTGCTAGAAGAGAGAAACTGAACAGTGAAGGGTTGGAGGTGGAATGATAGTAGAAGAGGATCCTGCTTTAGCCCTAGTCTTTGAAATGCTTCTCCATCCTTTATCCCTAGTCTCTATCACATATGTTAGTGGAGAGGTAGAAAGAGCCTCAAACACACAATTAGAGGCTGTTCATTCTGAATTGGTGAAAAAGAGAGGGGTAGGGGACCTTTTTGATGGGATACCCATAGGCGAAGGTCCCATCCCCCAAAACTAAAAGTATACCACCCATTTCCACAAAGCTAGATCTGAAAACTACTATGGGCTCGAACTGACCAGTGCCATTAAAAATAGCTGCCAAGGCTATGAGATGGATTATTAGCTTCCTTTACTGTAGGTTTTGGCTTATAGGCTGCCCACAGGAAAGAGGACCTCAGAAACCACGTACACTTATCCCTTACACATCACAACTTTCCTCATCAAGGTTTCAATATATTGCAGGTCAGCATAAGAAATTAAACGGATATTTTTTGGAGTTTTGTGGAAACTGCAGATGACACACAAAGGCTAGCAGATGACATAGGAAAAGGTTAGAAACTCAGAAATGCATAAAATATATGTATGAAGTTGTGTAATATCAGCCCAAACTTTACAATAAGGTACTGCAAACACTCCATAAAAGAAAAAGAAAAAAATTCAGAATTCTTCTCCAGAACAAAGGGAAGGCCAAAAAATTTTTCACAGATTTTCCAGATCACATGGGCACCACGCCCCTAATCCCTGAGATGTGGAAAAGATACTGTACTTTCCTAAAAGATAGGAAATATAGGTTAGGAAAACTGGAGATAGGATAAGGGGTAACTAGCAGATAAGCACTAAGGAGGCCTTCTTACAGCATTTTAGGAGCTAGGTGACCAATGCCTGGCACTAAACACTAACCTTTGAGAATAGGGGTGTTACTTGGAAAAACTACTGATGATTCCACGCCCTACTCCCCGACCCCAGCCCACTTTTTGGTCCTCTAGTGCTCACGAACCCCTCCTCAGTGTCTGAGAAGGGGTCAGGGAAGGAGCATAGACATAAAGGAATGTTGTCCTTTATATTACTTGTCCTCTAGAATGACTGCTAACTATAAATCCTTCTTAAATCCATCTAGAGCTCTTTCAATCCTAGGATCCAAGTCCAAGGAACCCCAAAAGGACCCAAACATCCCTGCTAGCTACTATCCAGTTTTCATCAGTCTTTTTGGATTCATTTTGGCTCAGTGTTGCCAAGAATATGATAGACAATTGTTGTTTCTCTTCCCCCTAACACACACACACATACACAGCAGGCATATACATACATCTGCCTCCCTGTGTTCACCTTAAACTATCTAGGCTAGTCAGGTTCAACCTGAGAATCATTGAATAGTAGAATGCCAGAGCAGAAAGGGACCTCAGAAGTCATCCCACACGCAGGGTGCAGAGGGCCCACCCTGCACCATGCCTCCCCATAGCACTTATACTCAGACCCCAGCTGAGGTTATGACTTTCACTCTCATTGCATCTGTTTAGGGCAGTGGAGTACCATTTCATGCACCTCCAGATACACTCTGGTAGGCAAAACATGCTAGCCATGGGCCTTAGGTCATAGCTCCGGTTGCTCACACCAGACAATTATCATGTTTTCTAAATCCTGCTCAGGTCAGAAAACAGTCTTTCCACAGCCTGGTGATACAAGCTGTCTCCTGAAAAAATTTTTTTAAAAGTTTCTTAATGTTTTGTTTGAGTAGGAATCTTGAAAGACACTCATCACTGTACCTGGGAGGCCCTCTTCCCCTCTCCTCCACACATATATAAACCCTCCCCGACGTACACACACACATATACACACACACACACACACACCCAGCAGCGCAATGAATCTCCTCTTTTCCTCAGCACATTAGCACTCCCGTAATATTCTCAGCAGCCCAAGCTTTCCAGCCAAATCCCAGGTCTGTGGACAAGGACATCACATAAATCCCTCCCCTTATGAAAGGACAGGCCAAGCAGATGGGACCACACTTAAGTAAACTGTGTGGTGTTCCGTTTATCCACCTTAGGAGAAGTAGGGGGGTGGGGAAAGGGGAGACCTGAAGTGAGGAGGGGGATGGGGAACAGAGAAGTCCTTGGGGAGCAATAGAGAGCAATGATTCCAAGGCTGGTGTTCACTCAAATTCTGAGTTGGCCTCTAGGGAAGATATCTGTTCTCCCATGTAATTCCCCCCCCTCCTCTATCTCTCTGTTTCTGTCTGTCTATCTCAGTTTCTCTTTCTCTCCATTCCTCCTCTTTTTTTCTGTTTCTGTCTGTCTGTCTCCCTCTTTCCTTCTTTTTTCTGTTTCTGTCTGCTTCTGACTGTCTCTGTTTCTGCCTGTGTCTGTCTATGTCTCACTCACATACCCCCACTGCACAACCCTCCCCCCATACTCTCTGCCCTAGAAATCACATCCCCGAGGTTTGATAGAGATGCACTGGAGAAAGGAGTCCAGGGGAACTGCTCCAATGAAAAACTAAAAGACCCAACACAGCCCATTAAGGAGGATTCAGGGCTGGGATGAGGAGGAGCAGGAAAAGGCCCTTGGAATGAGGAAAGTAAGGCTCCTTCTCAAGTTGTATCTACCAAAGCTATTCCACTTTCAGATAAATTACCTTCTTACTGTCTTCAATAAAAATTTTCTTAAAGAAAAAGATGATAAAAAGAGCCAGCTATTTAATTAAAATCTTGGTGTAGAATGAATCATAGATCTACATTGCCTACGTTCTCCCCAGAGCCAAGGCCAGAAAGATACCAAGCACACTGCCCACTCCTAAGGCTTGCCTATGTCTCTCTGGGAACACCGGTAAGACAGAAGGCAGGTGGGTGGATGGAGTGGCAAACACAGCCATGCCCGGCCCTCACCAGGAAGTGCACAGACTGTGAAATTACACAGGGCTGGACAACTTAGCACAACTCTAACCCTTGGGGTACTGAAATAATTAACTTGCTAATCGGCCACACATTGATTTCCACCCCCACCCCCACTTTTTTCTTCTTTTTCTTTCTTCTTAAAAAAAAAAAAAGCAAATCACCCTTGGTTCAGTTTCCTGGAGAAAAGCCACACATTTCAAGAAATATCCTGACTGCCCCTAGACTTAGAAAAGGGGGCTTCAAAAATTAGATCGCTTCCTGAACCTCTAACAACCTTGTTGCCCTGACTCTATCAGCCTCAGCCCCCATGAACAAACAAAACCTTTTGAGGGACTAACCCCACCCCTACCTCCAGGAGGCAGGGAGCTTTGGTAGTCACATTTTCCAGCTTTCTGATAGACTGTCTTTAGCCAGTGTGTTGTCATTAAAAAGCCAAGTGCTCTATGCCAGAAAAGAGGTTGGATTATAAAGTTTAAGGTATTAGAGCTGGAAGCAACTTTAGAAAACACCTAGTTGAGCCCATTTCACAGAGAAGGAAACTGAGACTGAGACAGTAGAACCTTCTCATTTAAGGTTATTCAGTTAGTTAGGGAGAGAAGAGCGGGACTAAAACATAGATCTCCCACTTCCCATTCTAGCCTTCTTTCCACCATAGGGCACATAAGCTGTGTACCCTGCCTTCCTGATCACGGGGACATAGTGGGAAGAAGAAAGGAAAAGCAGTATTATTGGTTATATTGAACCCAGTGTGGTGGATAGAGTACCAGAGTGGGAGTCAAGAAGACATCAGTTCAAATCCCAGATCTCAGATACTTAACAAGCTGTGTGACCCCAGGCTTAGTCTCTCTGGGCCTCAGATTCTTCAGCAATAGAATGAAGCCTTTGGGCTCAGTGATCTCCATCGTCCTTTCTAGCTCTAAATCTATGATCTCATGATCCAGTGAGCAGGAATTTCAACCAACACAGCAAATAATAAATTAATGTAGAAAGGTAAGGAACAGCTTGCTAGGGGCAAGGGTAGGGTGTTGCAAAATGAAGAGGTAATTTAAAAAGATAAGTAGCAAATTTACCTCTCAAAATTGTTCCCTTGTTCCAGTCCGTGTTTAGAACTATGGCCATTGTATAGTTCCAAGGACATAAGTCTTAACTTGACCCAAAGTCTCTGAGGAATCTTTCACTAGAGTCTCCCAGTGGGGACAGATCTGAAACACAGACATCAATAGATTCTAATATCTTGGACTCAAAGGCTACACCTCAAGAGGGTTGTGTGTGTGTGTGTGTGTGTGTGTGTGTGTTGTGTGACCTCCTAAGGTGCCCAAGCAAAAATCTTAATCTTTCCACAGATCAGATGATTGCAGATGAATAAAAGATCCCAAAGGATCTTGGGAGATTAAAAAATAATAATAGCCAGCATTTATATAGTACTTTAAAGTCTGCAAAGCACTTCACAAATACTATCTCATTTTATTATCCTCACAACAACTTTGGGAGGTTGTTGCTGTTATTTCCATTTTACAGATAGAGAAACTGAGGCAAACAGAGGTTCATTTCCGACAGAACAAAAGTTAAAATGGTATGTGGCAAGGGGAGCACAATCCTGAAACAGAATGATAGAAGACCTGTCACTGCAAATGGGATCTATATCTGTTTGGATGGGATCTGTATCTATTGGGATGTATGTTTCCACCTCCACGCATCGATGTATGGTATAGTAGGATTCTAATTGGCTTTACATATTGAAAGGTAACTGATTTCCTTTGTGTGTACATTTATTACTGGGCCCAACTCTTTTTTCCCCCTAAAACTCCTTCTTCTCCCTGTTGAGCTGACCATGCTTCTGGATTTATGAAGAGAGATGTTTTAGCAGAAATCCCCCAGAGTGTCCCATCAGCCCTAAATCCCAGGCCCGCTCTCCCCCCCAAGACCCCATGACACACAGCATGCCAAAACCGCTTCCTCTTGCCTATGCATTAGCCATCCATTGTCGCTCCCTGACATCTCTCACACATAAAACCGTAAGAGAGAAATAAAATATCTGTCTCTTGGCGAAAATAAAGCTTTGCCTCCCTCCTGATCTATAGGATATAAAATAAAGCCGCAGCTTCGATAGTGGCTTTTTTCCTTATGCTGGGGTTGCCTTTGCACACACGGAGACAATGAAGATGGATGGCTTGGGACAGGGCCCAACCTCCTGGGGCTGGCTTCACCCTCTTTTATTATAGTCTCTCTTTCTTTCTCTCTTTCTCTTTTCCTCTCTACTTTCTTTCCTTTCTGGTTTTATTTGCCTTTTACATGCCCTTCTTTTTTTGTCTCTGTAACTTTATTCCATCTCTCTCTGTGTTCTTAAGGCAAGTATAGAGGGAGGGACTCCCCATGCTCCAAGTTCTTTGCCCCCAATCCACCCTCACTCCTACCCCCCCCCCCACCTTCTGCTATTAATGTTGCTCTTGCCGTTTGGGAATTTGCTTTGGTCAAATGGAGGAATGCTTCTAAAGGGAATTTTTTTTAAAAGTTGGCATTTTTCTGGGGAGCTGCACCCCCTCCCCCTTTGGTCTGTGTGACTTCACTGTTTATGGGCAGAGATGTTTATTTATTTAGTCTTCAGAAGGAGGCCAGCAGGAGAAAGCAGCCTCCTCCCTGAGGGCCTCCCCAGCCACTGAAGCCAAACTCAAGAGCTGTATTCAGCAGAGGATTGCCTCTGGCAGCAACCAAAGCAGACTGAGACTGAGGCCCTTCTCCCCAACTGGGTCAGGGCAGTGCTGGCTCAGGTCCAGCCTCATTTTCATCTCTCTCTCTCTCTCTCTCTCTCTCTCTCTCTCTCCTTCCTTCTCCCTCTCCCTCTCCCTCCCTCCCTCTGTCTCTGTCTGTCTCTGTCTTTCCCCATCCTTCTCTCCCTCATGAACACCGGAGTTCCATTGGCGAAGTAGGAAGGAAGAGGGTGTGACCTCTTCATCCATGGGGTTGCTGCTTGGACTTACACACAACCCTTAGGTTGCCCTTTGAAGCATACAAATGGATAGATACATGCATATATACATGCAGCCACTGGGTCTTTCAGTAAGAGAGACAGGTACCCTCTTGTACAATCACATACATATGTATTCACACTCAGCAATAGAACTTTACACTCTCTCCAAGTTACACAGTATGCCTGTCTTTCTCAGTGTCTATCACTCTTTGTGTGACATGTCTCTCTTTTCCCAACACTGGGTAGCTCTGTTTCTTACTCTTTGTCTCTAAACCTCCCCCTCCCTTTCTCCTTTCTACCTCTTTCCTCTCTCTCTCCTTTCTCCTCTCTCCTTTCTTCCCTTGTTCTCTCTTTCCTTTGGTCTCTCTTTTCTCTATCTTGCTCCTCTCCCCCTCTCTTCCTTCCCTCTCTCTTTCTATCCCTTCCCTCCTCTTTTCCCTTCTTCCTTCTTTCCTCCCCTCCCCCCTTTGTCTCTGTATCTATAGATCTGCCTCAGTAGGTAACCACCATCCATTCCTTCCCCTACCCTTAATCATTTAATGTTACCTCCTACACTATCTGAGACCTCTCCCCACCTCTGGTGGGTAGATACATCTCACCTCTGATTCCTCTGGTTCAGCCATTGCCACATATTCTGTGGGTGCTCTGGAGAAAAGATCTGGAATTAAGTTATATCTGAAAGGGGAAGTCAATACATCTAGAGGAGTGACGTGGTACACTGAGAGTTGTCCTATATGGGAGATAAGGGGGAAATAAGGGAGAAGCTTCATCACTAAAAGACAGAAAGTGCCTCTGAGCTTTGTGCTTGGAAAAACTTGCGAAGGATGGATATTGTGTGATAAAGTATGGGTCAGAACTGAGAAGAATAACCAGAGACAATCTGGAAAGAGAACTGAGTTAACTGAAGGTGGATTCTTGAGAACACCTATTTCCAGGATCCGCTCTCTATTCAGAAAGCTAGAGAACAAGCCCCAAAGATATAGGAAACATTGGAGGACCTAGGTTAGAAAGGATGGAAAGATCCCAGAGTACAGATTTAGACCATTCTGAAAATGGTCCCCTCTGTTACTTTCCCCTTTCTCTTTCCTTTTTTCTTCCCTCTTCTCCTCCTCATCTTCTTCTTCCTCCTTATTCTTTCCTTATTCTCCTCATTCTTCTCTATCTTTTCTCCCGCTGCAGCTATTGCTCTTCCTCCTAAAGCTCTTCTTTCCTCTTAACTTTCTTTTCTATCTTGTTTATTCTCTCTTCCTTCCCCTTCTCCATTTTTCCTTTCCCTTTTACTTCTAATTCTCTTTTCTCCTCATTTTTTATCTCTTCCTCTTTTCATTTATTTTCCTTGTTCTTTTCTCTCCTCCTTATTCTCTCCTTATTCTCCTCATTCTTCTCTTACATTTCTTCTCTATCTTCACCCTTCCTGCTATTGTTGTTTCTCTTCTGCCTCCTCTTTTCTCTTAACTTACTTCTCTATCTTGTCTCTTCTCTTTTCCTCCTGCTTCTCCATTTTCTTCTCCTTTTTCCATCTCCTTTTTTCATTTATCTCCCCTATGTTCTTTTCTCTCATCTTCATCCTTCTCTTTTTCTTCCTTCCTCCTTTTTTTCTCTCTCTTTTCTCTCTCTGTCTCTGTCTCTCCCTGTCTCTGTCTCTCTCTCTGTCTCTCTCTCTGTCTCTCTGTCTCTCTCTCTGTCTCTCTCTGTCTCTCTCTCTCTGTCTCTCTCTCTCTCTCTCTCTCTCTCTCTCTCTCTCTCTCTCTCTCCCTCCCTCCCTCCCTCCCTCACTCCCTCCCTCCCTCTAACTTGGTATCGCTCCAGATATTGGCAGTGACTGCCGCCATTAGGTAAGGGGAGAAAGTCAATTAGCCAGAGGATTAATTACTGTGAGACTGCAAAGCGGTTTGTCTTTTCTTTCCGGACGGAGCTCTTGTGTGCGTGCGCCGCGAATGTGTGTCCGCACAGCACACAGACAGAGCAACATGTGCATGTACCTAAATATCCACGGTCACACCATTTTAACACGCTTTATTTATTTGTAGGGCTTCTGCGCACAGCTCCTCGCACTCTCTTCCACAACCAAATCGAATCTCCCATCGTAAATGTTGTTCCCTTTTCTCCTTTATGCGATCACCACGCCTTGCACACACTCTCACTTTCACGCTTGTCCCTCCTCATAGTCTGCCTGGATCTGTGTCCCCTCTGCCTCGGTGTCTCCCTCAGTCTTTGCCTCTCTCCCTGTGCCTTTGTGTCTGGGCATCTGCCTTTCTGTCCATCCCTCTTTCTTACACACACTCGCCCGCAGGCCCGCACGCACAGTCAGAGGTTGAGACAGAGAAAGACAGACAGAAGTAGAGGGTGAGAAGGGGAGGGAGAGAAGGAGGGAGAGGGAGAGGGAGAGGGAGGGAGGGAGAGAGAGAGAGAGAGAGAGAGAGAGAGAGAGAGAGAGAGAGAGAGAGAGAGAGAGAGAGAGAGAGATTCTGCACACTTTCCCCTCTCTTCCTCAAACTTGCATCTTGAACTTTCTGCTCTTTCTCGTTCACCCCAGAAAGAGGAACTCTCCTCCCCTCCACCCCAGCTCACCTGTACTCGGAGGCTGGGGGACAAACGTAGAGTGCTCAGGGGCGTGGTGCCCTGACACCGTTCCTAGTCTGGGCCACATCCGGGTGCCTCTGGGTTCCCTCCCGAGACCTAGCTTCCCCAGGCCAGGCGTGCTTTCTTTCCCAGAGGGAAGTGTTCTTGTCTAGCAAGAAAAGCCGGGAGACTAGAGAGACAGAAATCTGGTGATAGACCGAGAGAAACAGAAACTGGCAGGGGGCAGGGGAGGCGAGAAAAAAAAGGTGGAAATGCAGACAGTGAGCAGGCGAAGCTATTCTGCAAAAAGGGAAAATTCCTCTTGCAAGCTGCCAGAGCAGGGCGGCTCAAGGAAGTCTTCTCTCCCAGGCTGCCTTGATTTCTGTTGGGCACCACTGGGGTGGGAAGTATTCAGTTCTCCAGGCAAAGACCAAACCTGAAGTGCACCAGGCCCTGCTTGAGTCCCACCCCTAAAATCCTTCCTTCTTTGGACTTTGAGGTCCTTTCTGGATAACTGAGTTGATTGGGGGTAGGGACCTCTTGGATTTCTTCTCATCTGAGGGAACCTGACCCCAGGGAAAGCAGCACACCCAGGGCTAGGAGAGCATACAGAACACTCTCTGTAGAACATCAGCTGAGCCTAGGAGAAGAAACAGAACTGACCTTGAAAATAGGAAGACCTGGATTTTAATTCTGATTCTGTCACCCACTTGCTGAATGACCTTGAGCAAGTCACTTCACATCTGGAGGGCCTCTGTTAAATGAGCGGATTAGACTAGATAATCTTAAAATCCCATTCAACACTAACATCCTGTGATCTTGCTTGATAAAGGAGAGGGCTCCCTCTTCAAGTGATAGATACAAGAGAGTAAGGTTGGGCAAGGGGCCTGGGCTACTTGTTAGAAGTCCCCTTCACTCCAACCCCCAACACTGTACTCACACACTTTCTGAAGGGGAGATAGAAATATTCTAGAATTCTGAAGACTCCCTCAGTCCCTCGGATCCTTACTTGCTGCTTCCTAGGAGACAGAAACTAGGACGTTGGGAATATCGCATCCTGTCTTTCTTGTGCCTTTGGGGTTGGATGGGAGGGAAATTAGGAACTATTAAGAATGAATGCCACTGTGACTGAGCAAGAAGGCTCCCGAGAAGTTGGTGAAAGTAACTCTTCATGGGGCAGCATCCAAACTATGAATGATTGTGTCCATATCAGTGTGAGTGTGGGTGTGTCCCTGTACGTTTGTGAATGTTAATGACATACCTGTGTCAGTGCTCTGTGTACGTGCACACACATAACACATCTGAGTGTGGCTGAGCAAGGGAAACTTGGGCACTCAGCCGACTGGACAAGAGGCTCACCCGGGACAATTCCAGTTCAGGGGCTTTTAAGATTTGGAAGTTACTCTCCTCAGCAATAAATAAGGTAAAAAGTCACTGCTCTAGCGTTCTACACAAACAGAATCCTCAGGAAGCTGATGGAATATTGCCGTAAAGTGTCTAAATTTAAGTTCTAATAGGGTCGCCTGAAAATGAATCTGCCCCCTGAGTCCTCCAATTCACCTGGAAACCTGCTAAGTCGTCTTGGGAGAAGAGAAAGATTCCTGAATTCCTAAAGCCCTCCTCCCTCCTTCGCGACACTGCAATAATAGGAATAGCCTGGGTGTGAAGCATTTTGCGTATTTTAATGCGCTATACAAATAACAATTATTACTTTTGACTTTCTGATCTGCTCTCGAAGTGGGTGCCGTGAGGTGGGGTGAGTTGAGTGGCCTTGTCCTCCTTTGCACACGAGCAGGAACCGGGAGTTGGTGGCCGCTTTAGTCCCTTGTCCCCAAATAGGCTGCAAGTTCAGGCTACCGTCTCTGAGCCACCCCCTTTCTACCCACACGCCTCCGAGGCTCGGTCTTCGGGAGGGATGGCAGCCGGGTCCAGCTGTCACCCTATAGGTCCCTAGCCCCCAGGGTTCTCCCTGTTTTGCATGAGAAGGAACCCAGCTGGGCCGGGGGCGGGGGGTAAGCCGCCCTGGACTCGGGTAGCTATTGATTCCAGGGAGGGGCGGTTGGGTCGAGGGAGACAGCGGGCGAGAACCGGGACAGCTGCGGGGGAGAAGGGGCCCCAAGCTCGGTGGGACAGCCGCCTCACCCCATACTCGAACTTCGACCTCACGGAGGGGGGAATAGTTGGGCGGGGAGAGCCTTAAGCGTCTAAGGACACTGAAAGAAACTGCTGCAGTGCTGGAGCCCCCTCTTCCAGTCGACCAATTTTCTAGTGGATGAGGTCTGCAGACAGAGCAGAGGGAAGCGGTCACCGGAGCCTCGGTCTCTTCTCGATTTCCCCACCTCGAAACCTCGACATCAGGGGCCCGATTCCTGGAGAGACTCACAGAGCTCAAAAAGCTTAGTAAACTGGTTGAGAGATTTTTTAATTGGGGTCTCCGCTGCCCCCGGGGTTCACACCTGGGGAGAAGAAGAAAGGAGGAGAATTCAATCTCTCTTTCCGTCCTAGAGGTATAATAAGGTCCGGAACAGCCCCACGCCGGGAGACAGAAGGAGAGAGAGGCCAGGGCTGGGCAGGCAAGGGCCATAGGCCTCAGGTTTGGTTTTAACTAAAAAGTGGCTACCTCAAAGGCCTGAGCTGTCCCGGCCCAGGAGAGGAGAGCCAGGTTTCTTTCTCGAAGGAAGGGTAAATGAAAGAGGAGTCTGGAGGACCCGAAACCCTGAAGATCGTAACAAGTCAAAGCCGAATTCGTTGTAGCCGTTTCTCGCTTTCGCTGGAAGAGGTGATTCGAGTTCCTGGGGAGAAGTTTTTTCCTCGTCTGGGAGTCTGGACACCAAGCCCATTCCGGGCTCCCTGAATTGCTGCTCTGAACCTCCCTTTGCTTAGGATAGCCTATGTAAGGCGGGCCCTCAAGGTCACCTCAGTCAAACAAATGACAAGTCCCATATGAAAGGAATTTGAAGCTGCCGCCGCCCCGGCCATCACGGACCCCGGCCTCTCTAGATCCACACTATGCAGAAAAAAGATCTCGAGGCCGAGAGGGAAACACCGAAAGAAGAGCCGATCCCGCTCGAACAACTAACCATCTGCAGGCCCCATCTCAGGAAAAATCCCGATTAACAGCGGAGACTGAGTCCCTGAAACGGAATTTAGGGTTGAATAAATCTGCAGCAGGGAACAAACTGGGATCACGAGATGCCGGTTTCCTGCCCGCCCGACTCATACGCACCCCTCCATTCGCCCCATTCCAAGCAACGTCGGACGCTGGAGCACACCTGGCGGGAAATGGCCACGGGACCCGAGGGGGTTCAAGAATTAGCCCCGCGGCCTGAGTGAAGGGGAGTTGACTGACAAGACCCTAGTAAAGGGCGTTCCAAAGCTTTGGGAGAGTGGATGCCGGACCCCTGGAGCATGGGGAGGGAGGAAAGATCCGAGAGTCAATTTCCTTACTCCAGTGACCAATAAGCTTTCCGGCATTCCGGGTCGCCTAAGGCACCCCTCAGAGCCTCCTTCAATCTCCCCTCAAAGTCCCTACGGGAGTGAGTCCTGTGGCTTCCCGCCGAGTCATTCTATACTAAATTGAGGTTTCTCAGCTCACAAGTTTTCTCACTGATTCTTGCCTTGGCTGCAACTCCCCATCCATCGCCGGTTCCTATTCTAGCCCCCCTCCCCGCCGCCGCCGCCGCCGCCGCCGCCGCCACCACCACCACCACCACCACCACCACCGCCACCGCCACCGCCACCACCACCACCACCACCACCACCACTATTCTTGGCCTCTGGCCTCCAGCCCCTCCACCGTCTCCCCACCACCACCACACCCCCGCCCTCATCTGGAAAGCGTCTAAACAACTTTCATGGAGCGCCCAGCGGGGGGAAGGAAGCAAAGTCTTCCAGAGCGCGGAGTCCCTGGGACGTGGCTGGGGGTGGGGGTGGGAGTGGGGGTAGGGGAATGGGGGAGAGGGGAGTGGCGATTCGAAGGGGAAAAGGTGAAGGCCCGAGCAAGTAGCAGGAGTGTGGAAGAAGTTTCGGCTGTCCACCATCCTCTCATCGATTTCCCCCAAAGACGCGCTCCCAGGAAGTCAAAGGGACAAATAAGTCCCCATTGCATTCTTAAACTGGACCATGTGCCCAGGTCCAATCCGGCGCTCGCCAGCGGTGTCACGACCCTGGACAAGGCTCGGTCCTCCAACTCCCGCCCCCACCCCCTTCCCCCGAGCCCTGCAGCCAACCGGCCTATTGCCCCTAGCTTCCCTTCACCGCGTTTCTTTCTCTCAGGCTTGCTATTGCCTTACCGGGTCAGGACTGGTCTCCGGGCCGCTGCGCCACTCCGCGCTGCGCACTTTGCCGCGGGTCCCGCGGCTGATTCTCTATAAGCGGTCTCGCTGCACTCTCCCCGGCCGCCGGGATGGATAATGGTTTACAGAGGTACCGCGAGTCGCTGATTGGCCGCCGCCCGCGGTGACGTCGTCGAGCGCTGCATTAAGGCTAGGGGGCTTCCAGAGCGGCTGGGAACAGCCGAGAGCAGTGACGAAGCCGCCGGAGCTTGGGAGAGACGCACGGACGGGGACGGGGGACTGGGGACAGGCACTCAGGGAGAGACAGCCACGAGCCGCGGCGGAGGCAGCAGGAGAAAACAATCTGTGCAGACTCGGTGGAAACGGTGGTCACTAGGACTATAGGGATTTCTTTGGCGATCTGTGAGGACCTGCCCCCTCTCTAACCCTCGGAAGAAAAAAAAAATTAGGAGACGAGAAAGGGCACTGGTATTTGCAACCGCAACCAAAAAAAAAAAAAAAGGCGGGAGGGGGAGAAGGGAAGGAAAGGAAAGAAGGAAAAAAGAAGTGGGCAAAAACCCTCAGTGCTGCCCCAACCCCTCCCCACCCTCCCTCCCAGCGATTGCCTCCTGGACACTCACCCACATCCACAAAGCTGGCCGAGCAATGCGGGACTGCGCGCGGAGCTGGCGGGGAGCTGTGACCAGGGAAATGGTTGGCCGAGCTCGCTGAACTGAGGATCCGGCCTCCCCGGGAGCAGGAGCAGAACGCGAGGGGAGCGCGCAGAGCCCGCTGGGCCGCTCCGAAGAAACCCAGGCAAAGGGGCCGTGGGTAAAAGAGGGGCAACTAGCGTACCTCTAAGCGACCTTCCTAGTGGAAGCCTCTCTGTCCAGTTTTTATTGATATAAGCATTGCTTTTTAAAAAAGACAACAACAACAAGCAAAACCAACAAGCCAACAAGAGCTTTCCCCTCCCTCCTCCCCCCGTCGCCTCAGCTGGCGCCTCCTGTCTTGCTGCCCCCCTCCCTCCCTCGCTGCATCCCCATTCCCAGCCCCCTCCTCCAGGCCAAGCGCTGCGTTCCATTCTCTTCTCTCCCCCTACCCCCACCCCCACCCCCACCCCCACCCCCGACCCGCTGGGCTATGCTGGAAGTTTAGGATCCAAAGCTCCTTCACTCATTTTTAAATTTTCATTTATTCCCCCCCCCTTCTTTAAATCGCTTTGTGGAGAAATACGCGCGCGCGCACACACACCTGCACCCCTGAGACACCCAGACACCCTGAGACACCCCAAGACAAAAGCAAATGCACTTTGACTTCTGACTGCGCCTACCTCAGACCTGAGAGAGAGCTCATTGCTTGGGTGGTTTCCGTATAGACCGTTCTCCGCTGTCTTCTTGCCTCTCCGACTTTATTTATTTATTTTGGTTCCCGCGATTCTCGGTGACCTTCATTCTTCAGCCAGCTCCTTGCCCACGGGTCGCTCTTCCCTCCGGGATTCCGTCTCCCAGCCCCAGGAGCTGCGCCTGCCCCAGCTCTGACCCGGGGACTACTCCCGCCCCCCTCCTCCTGAGCCACGCTTTTTCTTTTTTTCTTTTTCTCCTTTTTTTTTCTCCTAGCCTCTTCCGGTTTTGTTTGTTTTTAATTTAAGAAAAAAAGATTTTGGTGTGCGTTTTCGATTCAGCACAACCCAGCCGGTCTTATCTGTCGCCCTGTCTCTCTTTCTCACCCTTTTTTGGAGAGAAGAGGACGGGGTTGGAGGCTCCTGCTGGTCCTCTTCTGGGGGCCGCCTCCTCTTCTCGACCTGCCTACCCTGTTCTGAGCCTCCTGCTCCCCCCTTCCCCCGCAATTAAACCAAAGACAATGGTGCACTGTGCCGGCTGCAAAAGGCCCATCCTGGACCGGTTTCTGTTGAACGTGCTGGACAGGGCCTGGCATGTGAAGTGCGTCCAGTGCTGTGAATGTAAATGCAACCTGACCGAGAAATGCTTCTCCCGGGAGGGCAAGCTCTACTGCAAGAACGACTTCTTTCGGTGAGTGACTCCCCTTTCTCCTCTCTTTCCCTTGCTCTGCTCCTCCTTCCTTCCCTCTGATCCTCCCGCCCACCGCTGACCCCTGCCTCGGGCCTTGGGCGGGAGAGAGGCGGCAGCCAGAGACCTGACTTTTAGGGTTCTCGGACAGTTTGAGTGGACTATCTGGGAGCACCCAGACAGGGGCTAGGATGCTCAAGTCCTCCCAAAGGAGCTGCTTCCAAAGTTGGCCTCCAAGTCCCGCGGGCGTTCAGAGTGCCCAGGACTGTGGTGCCCTGCCTCTCCAACGTACCCTCGCGCCAAAGAGCGAAAATACAGAAGCACTGGACACAAGCCCCGACTTTTCATTTTATTTTTATTTTTGTCCCCTCTCCACCGTATACCCCTTCCCACGTCACTCCCGCAGCAAAGCTTCCTCCTCCCCGGGCTCACTTGCAGAAGGCTTTTTAAGTTCAGTCCGGAGCCCGGAAGCCCCTCAGGCCTCCAGAGATTAGAGGGCGACCGTAGAAACTGAACCTCAGTCCCCTGCTCTTGACTTGGGCCTCCCCTAGGTCCTTGTCACTTTCTTCGCTCAGCTCCAGGGAGGTCCTGGCTCTGACGACCTCCTGACCTCTTGCCGGCCTGGGTTGGAGTAAGCAAACCTTCGGGGAGCTGAGCTCAAGGACACCCAGTTCTCCCTATTTCACTACCCTATTCCTCGCCACTAACCTCCAAATCATCGGCCGGTTCTTGGGGTCAGTCGATTGAGCCTGTTGAGAAATATCTCTCTGGGCTTTGCTAGGAGAGCTGGAGGCGAAGAGGCCCTAGTCTCAGAAACAGGGTCGGTAATCGGAAGAGCAAGCAAAGTAAAGCTAGGTTTCAGAGCCTCGGGCTTGGGCAGCTTCTACCCGGTCTTCTGGGGAAAACGAGTGACTGGAGCCTCGGCCAGGACCGAGGAAGCTTCAGGCCAACCAGCACTCGAAGCAGCTCCTACCGCCCGCTCCGGCACCAACACCCCCTACCATCAAACTCTGTCCAACCTTGGCTGGGCTGGAAGCTCTACCTAGCCCAGGCTATCAGAACCTGGATGCTGGGAAATCCTGCGCGCGGCTTCACTGGTCTCCCGGCCTGGCTCCGGGTTGGATTGTTCTGGGTTCGGAGACCAACTTGTCTCCTAGCCCAGCCCCAGATTTGTTCCCAGGGATTTTTTTTTTCTGATCCTTTCGGGGTCTGCCAGCGGTGAGATTGTCAGGCTTCTGACTTTTTTTTTTCCACGTTTGGACACTGGGAACACCCGGCGGCAGGATCACTGCGACGGCTCTCAAAGTGGCCTAGTCACCCAATCCAATAGGCTTCTCCTGGCCATCACCTCCTCTAGTGTCATGTCCTTTAAATCTATTCAAACTCCCCCAAATTGTCCTCCCTCATTTTTTTAATGGGCAAGATTTGAGTACCCGCAAAAAAAGAGTTTTAAGTCTTGAGAGCAGGGCTATTTTCTTATTCAGACGAATATGTCAGTTGTGCTCTTCTTGGAATTTTGTGTAGCAAGCCCAAAAGGGATTTTTCGCTCGAAGTTTTGTTGTGGCCTATGTTGCCCCTAGGGCAAGGGATTTAGGTGATCTAGACCCGCAAACCCTAACCTGAGATTTGTGGGCCTAGGGCACTGGTGGCTTTCCAGTGAAGAAACGTGAATCCTACGAGGTGGGGTGTAGAAAACTAGGGAAAGGGGACTTTTTCATTGAAAAACAAAACCATCCCGCCTTGCCTCGGACAGAACCGACGGGGAGACCAAAAGAGGCATAGATCTCCGAGCAGCTCAGGAACAAAGTTGAGAACAGAACCCGATAATCAGGGAATGGAGCAGAACAGACAGCCAGGGCAGTTAGAAAACGCCGGGTCCGGGAGAACGCTGTTTCCTCTCGGGAGGTTTTTTCTCACGCAGGTGGGAGCCGCCTTCCGAGTCGTGGACAATTCAGGGGACTCAGGGTTCCGCGCGCTTCTGTCTCGGATTTAAGACCAATCTAAATCACAGTTGCTTCGGGGAGGTGCTCAGGTAGCCTCATTACAAAAGCCTCATGCCCAAAAAGCTACATTTCCTTGGCAGCCGAGCTTGAGCGCTGGCTTCCACTCCTCTTTAAGCGAACCCGCCCCAGCGTTGTGTAAATAAATAAAAAGGCAGCCTGCGCCGCGACTCTATGAGTTTATTTATTTACAACGGTTATGGCACCGGGACCTGAGCCAACCAACCCCCTGTGCCTTTAGGTTATTATTTTTTAGTGGAAGGGGGTGGGGGGGAAGGGAGTGAAAAGTGGCGCTCAGTGTATTTTGCATTGTACCATAATTAACACCGGGCGATTATTTTAAATGCTAAAAAGGGATGAGGCGAGAAAAGTTTCCCGAGGCGGAGGCCTCGCCTTGCGCTGAAGCTTTTTTTTTTTTTTTTGCGTCGGTCTTTCCAGAGAAGTGAAGCGCGGACACTGGTGGGATGCTGGGTCAGATGGGTTCTTTCTTACCTCCTTTTCCTGACCTTTCGGTCTTGTTGCCTCGGGACTCTCCTCCTCCCTGTTTCTGTCTTTCTCGCTCCATCCTGCCCTAGTTCTGTGAGAGTCTTTCCATTTCTGTGTGATTTTCAAACATCCCTCTCACATCTTTCTGTTTCTTTGTCGCTGTATTTCTGTATCTTTCCCCGTTTCTGCCCGCCCCGCCATGCCCCCACGTTTCTCAATCCTTGTGCCCATCTCTAGGGCTCCCTCAGTCTACCCGTCTTGCTTTATGTTTCCTTGTCTCTATTCCCATTTTCCGTCTGCCTTTCCCCCGATCTCTCACGCTCTCTCCCTGTTGCCCACCTCGCTCAGTCTGTCTCTGTATTTTGTCCCCGCCTTGTCTTTCCTGCAGGTGTTTCGGTACCAAATGCGCCGGGTGCGCACAGGGCATCTCCCCCAGTGACCTGGTGCGGAGGGCACGAAGCAAGGTGTTCCACCTGAATTGTTTCACCTGTATGATGTGTAACAAGCAGCTGTCCACTGGGGAGGAGCTCTACATTATAGACGAGAATAAATTCGTCTGTAAAGAAGATTACCTAAGTAACAGCAGCGCCGCCAAAGACAACAGCCTGCACTCCGGTGAGGATCCAGGAGGAGTAGGGGAACTATGGGTGGTGGCTGAGGGAGGGCCTGCAGGATCAGAGCAGAGCAGACCAAACCAGAGACACCGCTATTGTCAGCCTGTAGGGAGTAGTATCCCTCACCCTAGAAGTTTTTCCTGGAGGCCCACTGGGAAAGGGGAAGAGCGGACGGACCCTTTCAAGCTAATTCTTTTGGCAGGGCCTGAGGAGACGGAGCACGTACTTCTCCCGCCTCCCTCTGCCCCCACCTACAGGTGTGAGAATGGGAGAGGTGAGTTCTGAGGCGCTGATGAATAGGCTCTTCTCTCTTTCCAGCCACAACGGGAAGTGACCCCAGTTTGTCCCCGGACTCCCAAGACCCGTCCCAGGACGACGCCAAGGACTCCGAGAGCGCCAATGTGTCGGACAAAGAGACTGGTAGCAACGAGAATGACGATCAGAACCTGGGTGCAAAGCGGAGGGGGCCACGCACCACTATCAAGGCCAAGCAGCTGGAGACACTCAAGGCTGCCTTCGCCGCCACTCCTAAGCCCACTCGTCACATTCGGGAGCAGCTAGCACAGGAGACTGGCCTCAACATGCGGGTCATCCAGGTCAGGAACCCAGAGAGGAAGAGGGAAAGGATGGGGAGAGGTTTTAGTCTGTCTCCGGGGTTAGGCATGGTGCTTCACAGTGTCCCACCCGAGCCCTGCTTGCCCCAGGGAGTGAGGTTCAGATCTCGGGCCCGGGAGTGTACTCCGGTTTTACTCTTTCCCTTTTCTTCTTTCCCATACAAGCCCTCGAAAGAAAGGCTTGGTTGTATGTAGCGCAAAGCTTCCTTCCCTCTATAACCAGCCAAGTTTGTACAGGGAGTGAGAAAGGAAGGGAAGAATCGAGAAAGCGGAGACTGGTGTAGCATAAGGTGTGTGTACTGCTGGCGGGGGAGAGGGGGAGAGGCCGGAGGCTGAGGAACCGGACCTACACCCCCTGCCTCCGCCTGGCCTTTGAAGCACCGCGCACTCTAGAGGGAAGCAGGAAATGTACCCATCCCTCCCTTTACTTCTCCTTACCGCTGGTTCCCCTGGCGGGGGGGAAAGAGGAGGTGGCCCTGGGGGAGAGGAGGGCGGAGACTGTCACTGCCGAGCTAAACTGGACTGAACGGTGGCTCTAGCCAGGAGATGGGGGGGGGGTGCGGTGTGGAGAGGAGAGGAAGCAAAGCAAACCTGGCCTGAGTGCGAGCCGACTTGGTCTGGTTCCCCTAAGAGCCTCAGAGGACGGGAGGACGGCCTGGCCTATTGCTCCCAGTGAACTTATTCAAGATTAGTCCCGAGGGTCTGAACTCTTGATTTTCCCCTCCTCGACTCTCTCAGTCTGGGGGAGCCGCTGAGTCCAGAGGAGTTAATGACTGATGGGCCAATCTGACGGACTTTGGTTTTGTTTGTGAGCAAAGGAGGAATAATCGCCTTCCCTCACTCACAAAAACAACTTTGTCTCTCGCCTCTTTATCTCCTTCCTGGTCTTGATGGCTGAGGGAAAAGGAGGGCAGATTTCCCCCTCTTTCACCCCCTTAGGAAAAGAAAGGGAAGGGAGCTCACGGGGGTGGGGGTGGGGGGTGAAGATGGTCGCAGCAGAAGACTGCTTCCTTCTATAGCAAGCTCTGGAGCCGAGACTGAGAGGCGGAGGTGGGGATGCAGCCATCTGGGGTCAGATGGGATTTCCATGGTGTAAAAATGTGAGACTGCATTATGAGTAGGACTGCTTAGCTTGAGATTGTGTGGTTGGGAGGCCCAGTGTGTGTATGAGCGATTGTTACACTTGGGGTTCTGGGTATCTTCATTCCTGTGTCTGGAACGATTTGTGTGTTTGAGGGGAGAATGGCGTTGGGTCCACAAGCTTGCGTCTGTGAGAACATGTGATTGAGAAACAGATACATACAACTCACTGACGGATACATACAACTCAGTGTTAAAAACTCATACAATCCAACTGTCACTGTTTGTCTCACAATCTGAAACTTTACGCCTGCCCGTGCATATATTCCTGTAGGTGAATTTGTGTTGGCATGCACCCCTGTTATATTCATGGCAATGCAGCGAGCCTCAGGTGGGCTGGGTTCTGCAAGGCGACAGATCCGTATTTCTGCGTCCGGGATCGTGACAGAGCTGTGACCATGGCTGTCAGTCTGTAGGGAGAGAAAAAGTTTCCTTAGAAGGAAGGTTCAGGGCCGGAACCAGGGAGTGGCGGGCGGGTGAGAAAGGGAACAGAGAGACACAGCTCCTTCTCAGATTGCCCTCCTGAACCAACTCTACCTCATGTCCGGGTTACCTGCGCCTTGTCACCTCCAGGTCTGGTTCCAGAACCGACGTTCCAAGGAGCGGCGAATGAAACAATTGAGCGCTCTGGGCGCCCGGCGCCACGCCTTCTTCCGCAGCCCAAGAAGGATGCGGCCGCTTGTGGACCGTCTGGAGCCGGGGGAACTCATCCCCAACGGACCCTTCTCCTTCTACGGAGGTGGGTAAAGGGCTCTGGACTAGAGGGGGAGGAGAAGCGGGAAAGAACTCGGTTCGCTTTAAGCGGGTCCGAGGGCGGGGCAGACAGAGGTGACAGAGACTGAACCTCTCAGCTCAGGGTGTCACCTCCTGAGCCCCTCTCCTCGCACCCAGAGAGGTCGCTCTGACGCCAGGAATATTCAGAAGACTTTGTTTTCTAAAGGAAAATCCGATGTTTGGGAGAATATATTGGGTCTAGGCTGCGAGGAAGAGGTGGTGATATATACGGGCAAAGTTCCTGATTCTGAATAAAGCCTCTCTGTGTCTCTCTGTCTCTCTCTGTCTCTGTCAATCTGTCACTCTCTGTCTCTCTCTGTCTCTGTCTCTGTCTCTCTCTCTGTGTGTGTGTGTGTGTGTGTGTGTGTGTGTGTGTGTTTGAGGTGGGTGTAGGGGGAAGGTTGCTAGAACCGGAGACTAAGAAGTCCCGAGCCAGCAAAATTGAAAATTCTTGCTTACCTCTTCGCTTCCCTCTGTCTTGGAGTGTTCTTACAGGTCTGCTCTGTGCCCTGCAGGGCTAGCAGATAAACTAACAAACATCTTTAATATTCCTCTGGCCCTAGCGGGTCTCATTTCCTCACAACTGGACAATGCATTGCTCCTGGAAGCGCGAAATAAACCCAGCCTGCTCCTTTTCTACTTATACATGCTACCCGTTCCCCCAGCTCCACCAGCTTTCCGTAACTGGGAGAATCTTTGACGCCCGCGGCTCGAATTCCTAGGGAAAATGTTTCCTCTTACCCATTTCCATTTAATTTCGGATTACCTAAGGCATCAGGACCCCTTGCAACCCCTCCCGTCCACTATGCACGTCTCCGACACCTCTCTCTTTCCGTTTCCTCTACCTCCTTTTTGTTACCTCCAGATTACCAGAGCGAGTACTACGGCCCCGGGGGCAACTACGACTTCTTCCCGCAAGGCCCTCCTTCGTCACAGGCTCAGACCCCAGTGGACCTGCCCTTCGTTCCGTCGTCCGGCCCGTCGGGGACCCCCCTGGGAGGCTTGGAACATCCCTTGCCCGGCCACCACCCGTCCAGCGAGGCACAGCGCTTCACCGACATCCTGGCTCACCCTCCTGGAGACTCTCCGAGCCCAGAGCCCAATCTCCCCGGACCTCTGCACTCCATGTCGGCCGAAGTCTTCGGACCCAGCCCGCCCTTCTCTTCGCTGTCAGTCAACGGTGGGGCGAGCTACGGTAACCATCTTTCCCACCCTCCCGAAATGAATGAGGCGGCGGTGTGGTAGCCGGGGCCTCTCTGGAGCCAAGCTGCCTGCCCGCCTCTGGACTTGAGTGGTTGTACAGAAACGAGTCGTTATTAAAAATACACACAGTAACAAAACAAACAAAAAAATCACAAAAACAGAACCGGCCCCAAAGCAGCTTCCTCTCTTCCCGCCGGAGAGACCGTTCTCCTTGGGGTATGGTAGGAAGGGAAGGGAAGATTTGGGGGTGACTGCGAATTGAGATCCGAATGCACCCTGAGACGGGATTGCGGTTCCCGCCCCGGGGGCGACGTGCAAGACTTGGGGTGAGTGAACCACAGTAAGGCGCAAACTCAAAAACGTTCCCCAATTCGCGTAAAAACTCAAGGAGCCGAGCCTCCGCCGGCAATCCAGTGAGCTCGCGGATGGTGCAGGCGAGCTGTAAGGACTTGGCCCAGGGAAGGACAGCTCTGGGCAGCTCCCGGGAGGCGATGAGGATGACGATCGGCCGGTCTAACCGGTGCCCAGGATGCACAGAGTGGAGAGGAAGGACACCGGCACAAGTCGAGAACCAAACTCGTCGTGGAGACCAGAGGAAGCGAATCCGAGTCAGGGAGGGGGTAAAAGGCCGGTCCTGGAGCATTCATTTCTGGGCTAGGATGAACGAAGCTTCTAGCTTTAGGAAACCTTCGATTAGTCTTTGTCTCTCAGAGTTTACTAACAGCGACAAACAACAAACTTTTAGCTTCAGAAACACCGACCTGCTGTGCATCAGGTGGGACTTTTTTTTTGTCTGTCTGTCTATCCGGTTCTTTTCGGCCAAAATAATAGAAATACGAAAAGCCCTCAGCATCAACTCTACCTTCAAAAGCCACACACACACACACACACACACACACACACACACACACACACACACACACACACACACACACACACACACACACACCACCCTCATTAGGATGATCTCCAGCCAGACCTCTCACTAAAATGACTTGAAACAACAGCTATACAAGAAAGTATTCTACCTTCACGAGAAAAGTTTAAAAAACAAAATAAAGACTATTGAACTAAAAAACAGTCAACTGTTTACGTATGATGTTAAATTCAGGAGTTCAGTGTTTTATTAATATATCCTGTTTTGAAACCTCTTGTTCAAAAAGCAAAATGTTTTGAGCAACCAACCAAAATCGTTCCTTTCTTTTCCCTCCCTTCCTTTCTCCCTCCCTCCTTTCGTCTTCTGTAGATGTTCTCTGACAGATTCGCAGGGCTTTCGGCTCACTGTGCTAGTTTGTAAAAGGTGTTGTTTACAGGAGGCAAAAAGAAAACATGATATTCAGACAGTTGCCAAATAAACTAATTATAGCACAAATACTGTAAGGTGCCTGGCACCAGCAACCCGAGAGTGTTAAAAAAAAAAAAAGTGTTACAAGGTTTAAGAAAAAAAAAACATCTTTGCTAATTTTTAGTCCTGTTGAACATTCATGGAGTTGTTAATATGACTTATATAGACCCACACAGGTTTTATTTTTGTGTCTTTAAAATAAAAGTCCAAAATATTTAAATTTTATGGTCAAATATGCAGTCAACAGCTGCTACTTTTTTCTTTATATATTAAATTTCTCATATGTCTTTTATTGTTCTAATAAACCTAAGCTTGTGTGACCTCCAGTGCATATTAGACCATTCACTGTATGAAAGAAAACATGTTGAATAAATTTGTGAGTTTTTAATAAAAATAGAAAATCTGATGTTTAGATAACTGGTGTTTAATTTGCTCTTTTGATGGTGGAAGGGAATCCTTGTGACCAGTGGAATGGTCTCCACCGAGGTGGAGAGTAAATTTGAAGCAGGAAGAGGAAAGGTTGTTGGGGGAGTGTGTCTGGTACTTTGGTTGGAAGGCTAACATTTCTTTCAGTCTCCCACCCCTACTTCGACCTCTCCCCAAGCAAGCAGTGTTTCTTTGTGGCCTCCTCCTGTCAATAAGTGCAGATTTGCATTTGGGGACTTGACTAATATAGTGGAAGAGATGTTCACTGAAATTAATACAGAATTGGAAAAGCAGACCAAATCCATGGCTAAGTGAGAATGTTTGGAATGTTTGAGGGTCTATGATTAATCTCACACACATACACACACATACACATACAGACACACACATCCAAAGTTAGTCAGTCAGTCAGTCTGTCTGCATGCTTGCCTGTTTATCTCTACCTCTCCCCACTCTCCTAGCCTGTACAAAAACTTTATCATGAATGCTAGAAATCTGTAAATACATAGCTAGGGATGGGTTCTCAGTTCAATTGGTTTTTCATAGGTAATCCTGCTTTCTAATTTGGTAGCTTGAAAGATAACATAAAATGGATGTACAGTGCAGGTAGAAATGAAATATTTTAATCCCTTTCTCAGAACTGATCAGAAATCATTGTTTTATAGCATTTGTTATATTTGAAGTTTCGGGGGATGGGAGAGAGCATAGTTTGCCTGGCTCTGGCTATCTATTGACTTTTTCTTCAAGAAAAACAAAAATCATTACATTAGTACAGAAATAAAATTTCAACTGTGAAAATATCTAAATCCTTTCCAAAACTTCATTAGATATGGGGAAAATTTAAATATTTTACCTACTACAGGATAGATATGAGTTTGATTATTCTCCAGGTGTCAGAAAAGTAATGTAGACCCAGCCTTTTTTCTATAGTCCATCCTCTCCTATCTCCCAGATTCCAGTCTGGGTTATTTATTTTTTTATTTAAAAAATAAAAATATTTTACATTATATAGTATGTAATTTCCAGTGCTGTTTTCCTAGTTTGTTAAGACGCAAACGAGTTTATCTGTCTGGCAGGGGAGAGCATTTAAAGTGAGTAATATTTCACCAGATTCACAGGCTGTCTTATCTAATAAGGTAAAATAGAAACTATCTACAAGGGATCTGGCAATGTTCTTTCAAAAATCAGAATTTATTAAATACCAGGGAGACTTTTTGAAACTCATAGTCTCTATGTGCAACTCATTTCTTTATCTGCACTATGAGATACATTGGCTTTTGGGGGGCCATTTTGCATTTATATAAATTAAATCCCTGGCAATTTATTCATTAAAGGCTTTCTTTCTTTCCTTTCTTTTTCTTTTTTTTTAAAGGGAATTCATTTTACTGGACAGATGCTCATTGGGAAGCAGGGTTTTCATATCAGAGCTGCTGAATTATTTAGCAGTTTTATTGTCGAATCAGGTATTTTATTTGAAGCATTTTACCATTAGGCACAATGTGTGGACTCAGTGTTTTACTTCCTTGTGTAGCAGTTTCTCTCTCTCTCTCTCTCTCTCTCTCTCTCTCTCTCTCTCTCTCTCTCTCTCTCTCTCCACCCTACCCCCACAGACACAGACACAGAAAGGGACACACAGAAATCCAAGCCCTGGCTAAGACCTGGAACAGGTGGTCACTCCCATTGAAAACCTAGCAGTATAGCTAACTGGGGGATGCAGAATCCCTTCCTTTTCCCATCAGAGCCCTGAATGCCTTGGGCACAGGGTAGTGGGAAGGCAATTCATGGTCTACATCTGGGCCTGTGGGTAGAGGTGGTGAGACCAGCAAGAGAGTAGAGACATTTGATATTAAAATATCAATGTCAAAAAGAGGGGAGAGGAGCTCCTTTTACCTTCAGGTCATGAGATCTGGGTTTCCCTTCAGCCATCTTAAACTGCCTTTCTTTATTCCAGATGTAGGTTGGGTCTCTTTCTGAGACCGCTTACTTACCAACAGAGGGGTCTGCTTATGCCCAGAACTGTAGGGCTTTCTCATTTCCACCCCTCTCTAAACCTTGTGGGGTCTGAAGGTTTGCTTAAAAGGGGGAAGGGAAGTGGAGACCAAGTGTGTTCAGGAACGGGGGATGAAAGGTAAGGAAAGGTAAAGAGAGAAGAGAGAGTCTATATAAAAAAGACCTTATCAGAGAGAAGAGAGAATCTGCCTTCCCAGAAATTCAGGACAGGTTTTAAGAGGGAATGGAGACCTAAACAGGAGTAAAAGACTTAGGAGTAGTGATGGTACTGGCTGAAGTACAGATGGAAGAGACTTGGGTGGCAAAAGTTAAGTAAAGTCCCCTGGATGAGTTAGTAAACTAGGTAAGGGAAGGTAGAGTGCAACATACAGTGCCAGTCAAAGGCATAAGCAGGGGGACAGGGGGCAAGTGCCCATAGAAGGAGGTTTGTGGTTTCTGCTTTCAGCGTCTGTTCTCCCTGCTCTGCTGTGTCCCCTGCTACCAACTTTTCATGGAGGGAGAAAGGAGTGATGGTGGTCCACCATCTCTTCTCTCTCCAAGTCAAGTCTGAGGGACATTATAAGCATCCATGGCCCTCTATATGGAAGGCCACCCCCACTCCCCATCACAGGTAGCTTCAGTGATCCAGGTTAAGGAAATAAGTAGCAGGGAACCCAGAATTGGGGTTAGGAGAGTGAGTATTTGTTTCTCCCTAATCCTGGTGTCTGATTCTCCAGGACCTCCTTCCTCCAATCCCCTCGATTGCCCCAGCAGTCTGTGGTTGGGGCCTAGCTACTCTTACTTTTTCCTCTCTGTATTTATGTAGTATTTATGAGACCTAGAACTGGATGAGATCTTAGGTATCTTCTAGTGTAACTCTTTCATTTTATAAGTGAAGAAACTGAGACTCAGGTCAGATTAGCAGTTGGTAATAAAGCAGGTAGAGTCAACGATCTTTCCAGTACGTGTAATTGCTTCCTGAGCTTCTCTCCCTCCACCTATTTCTTGGAGGGAGGGGCTTTTTACCTTCAATTCTGGGTGTCAGGGAGCTGAGAAGTCTAGAAGCTTTGGAGCTTTGATAATCAAGCTCTGGGACTCTGTGGGAAATAAGAGCTGGATGTTCTTTAGTCTTGCCAGAGAAAGACAAAGAGAACTAGGAACGGCAAAAGGTCAGAGCTGATTAAAAACAAGACTTTGGATTATTTCTATAGGCCCCTTCCCATCACCCATAGGCTCGTAATGCCAGAAAACTCTCATGTTTGTACAATGCCAATAACTTTACCTTCTTTTTCCCTTCACCTCTTTCCCTCCACAAAATGGTCGCTTCTTAGAGTTCATAACCCCCAAAGAAGCAAAAAGCAGCGTGATTTTATGGAAAGGTGGCTGGATTTGGCATCAGGAGACCTGAGCTTGAATTCTGCCTCTGCTACTTACTATCTGTGTAACTTTGAACAAATCTTTCTGGGCCTGTTTCTTCATATGAAAATGGGGAGGGACAGCTAGGTGGCTGTGTGTAGAGTGAGTAGAGCACCAGCCCTGGAGTCAGGAGGACCTGAGTTCAAATCTGGCCTCAAACACTTGACACACTTACTAGCTGTGTGACCTAGGACGAGTCACTTAACCCCAATTGCCCTGTCCTCCCCCCTCCAAAAAACAACAACAAAAAAAGAAAACGAGGGAACTGGATTTGGTGACATCTATTATATCTTCTAAATCTCCATCTATGCTAATATTAAGAAAAGAGAGAAAGCTAGCAATGGGGAAAGAACAGAGACACCATTGAAAACAAAGATGGGAAAAGAAGTTTCTTCATTTAAAAGCAGTTTGGGTTGGCAAGAGAAGTAGTCTACACCAACACACAAGTAAGCCTACCCAGACTTGGAGCCTCCAGCTACTGTGATAATAACTGGCATTTATATAGAGCTTTAAACACATTATCTCGGTTATTTCTCACAACAACCTTGTAAGGTAGGAAGTGAGAATGTTATCACTTCCATTTTATAGATGAGGAAACTATCACAAGGGATAGAGGGAAAACTGCCTCTGAATTCCTGAATCATTCTCCTGGCTTTAATTGAGACCCATCTGTCCAGAAGCTTCCATGCAACTTTCCCAATCTTCCAGGTAGATCAGTTCTAGGAAGGCTAGCCCTTCTTCCTTTGCCTCTCCAGTGTTCAGGAACCTAAACCTCAGCTTTGAGAGTGGAATGGAGGGTCTGCAAAACCTGCGGTTTTGTTAAATATGGCTGAAGTCCCATTAAGGACATGTGATGCATCCCACAGTTAAGCTCTGGGACAAAGCAGTCTCAGTTAGCACCCAAGATCCAGCACTTTCAGACACTAGGAACTTGCTGGACACCTGTCTCTTACTGTAGACCTCTAATAAAGCCTGATTACACTCAGGTCTAGGATCTGGTCACAGGATCTGAGATGTAGAGCTGGGAGGGAGCTTAAAGGTCATCTAGTCCAACCCTCTCATTTTACACAGAAGGAAACTGAGGTCCAGAGAAATTAAATGATTTGTCCAAGGTTACATAAGTAGTAAGTTTGGATGTGGGCTTTGTACCCAAGTCCACTGGCTCCAGTATTTCTTCCACTTTTCATGCTGCTTTGTATTTCTTTCTTTTTTTAAGGTAGACCAACCATTTTATTTTCATTTGGTCTATTCAGGAATGTTGATGGGCTGATAGCTCTTCACATGGGCTGGGTGGGGGGGGGCAATCTGGAGGCAGCACCAGTAAGTCTTTGAAGCAGGGCAGGAGTGTCCCATCCTTTTGTGCCTCAAGGGATCAATTCCTCACTACTTTGCTGTGGATCCTGTGGCTCACACAATAATGTAATTTCACATACAATTGGGGTAGCACACAGGAGTAAAAATGCTGGCCTTGGAATGTCCCTAATGGCCTCAGCTTCCTTGATGTTTCAGATGATGAACTTCTGGATGGCCTTGTCTTTTGGCACGCAGCAGGAGCAGCTGGTGCAGCAGGTGGGCGGCACGTGGCTGCAACCCTTCATGGAGCACCTGTTATTCCTCTTCTTCTTGGTCATCTTGTAAGCCAGGAACTGAACAAAGGCCTTTATTCTCCTTATTTCTTAGAAGGACTTGTTTCAAAGATTTTGTGTCTTTGTGTGTGACTCAAATAGTATCTACTTCCAAGGACTGCTGTTCTTCAGTCATAGAAACTAAGGCTGTATTTCTTATTCTCCAGGTCTTTACCCTGGAAGTTCCCTCTATCACTTCTGGTCTTCATACATTGGAAGTACCTTCTACCCCTTTGGCCTTTCTCTTTGATTGTCTGGTTCCTCCCAGAGCGTCCATTTTGAGGATGTCCAGGCTAGCCATGTTTTCAATCCTCTCTGACTGCACTCTTGACTCTGGACATTATGCCCCCAAGCAGTGTGCCAGTATTTCTCTCACGCATACACTCTCAGCTCCCCTTTATGTGTTGTTTTCCTCCATTAATGTAAGCTAAGCTCCTTGAAGGCATGGACTATGTTTCTCCTTATATTAATATTTCCAGCACTTACCTCAGTGCCTGGTACACTGTGCTTAATAAATGCTTGTTGATTTGTCTTGGGGGCCCTTAGTGGATCCAAGAAAAAGGGGAACTTTAAGGTGTGTAACACTTAACATATTTGTCTGTCCTGGGGGTGGGATGGGGGTGGGGGGAGTTATTTTGTCTTCACTGGTCATCCTGAGTTGTGTCTTTGTGTATGTAGGGGTATGAACACATACACAAAGGTAATGCAATGGACAGCACTGGACTGAGGAGTCAGGAAGGCCTATATCTGAATCCTGCCTCAGACACTTAGTAGCTGCGGCTCTGGGCAGGTCACAACCATAAAATGGAGGGTAACAATAGCCCTTATCTCACGGTTGTAGATTGGCTCACAGGAGTTTCCACAGGAAATAATGTTAATTATTCTTATGTATGTGTAGTTATATGTGGGAAGTGCCTCCACACTTTTCTTTCAGAATGTCTAAGGTTGTCCTTGGATAGAAGAATCTGGGATGAACTCTGTGCCTTGAATAAATTCAGTGTGCTAAGAGTAAATAAGGATTTATTAAGTGCCTATTATGTACCAGGTACCCAGCCAACCCCCGGGACATAAAGGCAAAAAAAAAAATAGTCCCTGTTCCCAAAGAGCTCACAATTTAATGAAGGTGACAACAGGCAACAATTGTGTACAAATGAGTTATAGAGGACAAATAGGAGTAACCAACAGAGGGAAAGTCACTGGAATTAAGGGGAAATCAGGAAAGACTTCCTGTAGAAAGTGAGATGTTGGGAGGGTGGTTTGAAGGAAAGCAAAGAAGCCAGGAGGCAGAGATGAGCATTTCAGGCGTGGGAAATGGCGAGAACGTCCGCGTGGGTAGGTGGAGTTTCTTGTTTGAGGAACAACAAAGCCCGGGCGACACTAGATGGAGAGGCTGGACAATTGTGCCACGTAGTTCGATGCCCTCCCTGCTGAGGCTCTTCCAAAGCCGGCCACATGCGCCTGCCGCACGCCTCCCGCACTCCGCCGGTCAACCCCGCTCCAGCAGCACCAGTTTCTCCTCCTTTCTTTTTCCTGATGACCGCTTCCTCCTAGCTATCCTTCGTCGGGGCACCCTTAAGCCCGCACAAGCCTCGATGGACTCCACGGAACCGCCAGAACCAACAGAGACCCACTCACTGACAGATTCCTTCCACGCTATCAAGGGAACGCGCGCGCAACCACGCGCACGTCCCAAACGCCTAGCCTACCCTACGCACGCACGCACGTATTCTCGCGCGCAAGCGCACACGTCGTCTCCGTTGAATTTCCCTCTCGCCTTTTCTCCCCGCCCCTCCTTCCGTCTGCCGTGACGCAACGGCTGGCCCCGCCCTTACCCGTCTGCCCCGCCCCCCAGGCCCTCAAGCCTCCCGGAAGTTGCCGGTGTTGGATCCACGGTCCGCGAGCGTGAGTCGGGGTGGAGGTTGGTGGAGCGGCTGCTGGGGAGGCGGCGGCACCACGCGCGAAGACCCAGTAGGCTGGTGGCCCGAGGTCATGGCAGCCCCGCAGTCCCTGTCGCGGCAGCTGGAGCAGCTGTTGGACCCGCGGCCGAGGGAGGCAGACCCCGAAGCGGATCCCGAGGAGGGTGAGTGAGGAGGCCCGGCAGGGCCGGAGACCACGTGGGGGGGAGGGAGGAAAGGGCGCCCTCTGCCCGCCCCCCACCCCTCAGCGCCGTGTTCCTGGGGGAGGGGCGGGAGCAGCCCTTGGCCCCGTGACCCAGCTTCGGCCGGGGTACAGCCTGGCTGCACTGCCTCAGAGCCTGGGCGTCGTGGGTTGCTGGGTTGGAATCGTAGGAACTGGGTTCGAATTCCACCTCTGCAGCAGACCGTGAGCTTCTGGGTAGCCTGGCACATAGTAGGCGCTTAGACCTGGGGCAAACCAGGCAACTTAAAGCATTTATTAAGCTCCCGCTGTGTGCCAGGCTCTGTTCAAGACGCTGGAGATGCAGCAAAAGGCAAAGACAGGCCCTGCCCTCAAGGATTTTAAAGTTCTAATTTGGGAGAGAGCATGCAAATAAGAGCAGGCATTTGCTGTGGAGTTAAGGGGACCTGGGTACAAATCCTGCCTCAGTCACTCACTGCCTATGGGACCTGGGGCAAGTCAGGCCTTTTGAGCCTCAACTTCCCCGTGTGTGTAAAGCGAGAGCCTTGGGCCAAATGGTCTCTGAGAAGCTTTCCAAATCGAAGCTTATGACTCTCTGAATTTGCTATATAGCATGTATAAGAAGGGCCTGGTTTGTTGTTTAGTTTTTCACTCCTCCTCCTTCTTCTCCCCACCCCCCCTTTGGTTATATACAGGTGACTCCTAAGAAAATAAATTGGGGCTATATGTTTTGTTGAGATCTGATGTGCTGTTTGTAGTCAGATATTGGTGCCTTCTTGGAATTGGTGGAGTGGGAGTGAGAGGGCATATGTGCATAGCTCTCCTATTGATGGTAGGCCTTTTTAATGGCTTCCCCCTCCCCCTCTTCCTGTTTGTTTTCTTTCAGCCACTGCTGCACGAGTTATTGACAGATTTGATGAGGGTGAATATGAAGACAGTGACCTCCCTCGTGTGGGAAGCATTAGGAAAAAGGCCTTCGCCTCCCTCTTAGATACTGACAAACGCTATTCAGGCAAGACTACTTCTCGGAAGGCTTTGAAAGAAGACTTATGGGAACAACCTCTATCAGAAGTATCTGGTGAGATAAACATATATATATAAAACTTTCTCTCCCTATCTCCTGTTTCTTTGGGGATATAACCTTTGAGAATTGCCAATCCGACAACAAACCATCACATATAAACCAGTAGGGGAAGATATAAATTCAATGAGATATATGAATCCTGCCATCAAGTAAACTGCAGTCTAAGCAAGGGAGATGAGACCTACAGACAACCAGATACAAAGTAGAATGTCATAATTGTATTAGAAGGTTACCAACAGAATGCTGTAAGAGTTCAAAGGAAGGAGAGATTAATTCTGCCTGAGGGGAGGGCAGTGGCACTTGAGCTTGACTTGAGCTGGGTCAAGATTGATCAGTAGTATTTCAAGTGGTAGGAGGGCATCCTAAGTAGAGGGAACAGTGTGAGCAAGTGCCCAGAGGCAGGAAAATGATGGTATATATTTTAGAAATATTAACTAAGCTTGGTTGCATCATAACATGTGAAGGGAAGTATTGTAAGATGGCTGGAGAGATAGGTTGTTGTAGTTAGGTATGAGAGGTATTCATTTGGAAAAGTTATCATAGCTGCAGTGTGTAGGATGGATCGGAGCAATAAAACTAGTTAGGAATTAGTTTTAGTGCTATCGAAGAGCTCAGTGCTGTGGTTCCCCAGGGTCATAGAAGACATTGTATGATTTTAGAGCCTGAAGGGAATGTCCAATCCAACTCACTTATTTTAAAGCTAAGGAAGCTGTGGATTCTAGAGAGAAATTGTGATGCTGTTTCTCCTTGTTCAGACTGACCCATAGTTAAGTAGAGATGAGGAAATGTAGATGGATGCTGCAGAAGCGTTGTGTCCTGATACGCTTGGTTCTTACTTGGGATATTGACTCCTTACATCGTTTCCCAGCTCCACCATTGTTTCATAGTAGCTGACTTCGTTTGATCATTGGTAAAAATGAAAGAAACATGCTTTCTCCCCAAAAGGGGATTATGAGAATGAGTAAAATGTTCTTAAAGCACTGAGTTTTTCAGAGAAGTAGCAAGTCAAGTAGAAGAAGTTGAAGATGGTGTTCAAAGGGTATCCCCATTTGGAATGTTTTCAATAAGGCAGGGCAAAACATTCGACTGTTCTATTGTGAACTCATAGTCCCTGACAAAGAAATTATACAATGTTAGGGATATAATAGCTGAAATGTTCCCTTATTTTAGCTCTAGGATCAGCTGATTACACTGTTTCTTATTCTCCAGCTGTAAATTGATCTAAGGATCAGTAATAAAGACATGTAAGAGATGGGAAAAGGTAGCCTCCTGATATTTGTGATACAAGTGGTATTTCTTTAAAAAATCTGTACCTTGCTACAGAGTCACAGGACTTTAGAGTTGAAAGGAACTTTAGAAATCATCTACACCAATGGTTTAATTTTCTACAAAATGCTTGAAGAGAGGCAGTCACACAGCAAGTTAGTGACATAGCCTGGACTAGAAACTCTAATCTTTTGACTTCTAGGTCAATGCTTGGGGGCGGGGGAGGGGGGGTTGGGTCTGTGTGTGTCTGTTTGTCCCATTCCATTCTATTCCATTCCCAAAAGGGACTACTGATTTCCTGTACATTTTTGATTTGCATATTGTGCCCCAGTGCACTAAGAATGAACTAAGGACTAGTCTGGTAGTTCAGGTAGCACCTGGTTTAGTGCTTATTCAAATGTAAATCAATTACATAGTTGGGTCCCTACTATCTGATTTGTGTTTTTGTGCAGTTCTTCAATCTGGGCAATAAAACCCAACCGTCCTGTTTTCTATAGACTTGGGCAGTTTGTTGGACCTGTTCTTATCAATTGCCTACTATCTGCCAGGCTCTGTGTCTGGCATTAGTAATACACATCCAGTGAGTGAAACATTGGAACTTCCATTCTAATGAAAACGAAGACACATGTAATTATATAAAGAATAAAAATATATAGAAAAAATACTGATAAGTAATTAAGTGCAAGTTGGGTGGATCAGGAAAGGTCTCATGCAGAAGATAGTGCCTAAGCTTCATCTTGAAGGAAGAGAGGGAAGCTGTAAGGCTGGGGTGAGGTGGAAGTGAGTTCTAGGCACGAGGCAGAGCCCGTGCAAAGGCATCCAGACAAGAGTGTTCTGTGTAAAGAACAATAAGGTGACTGTTTTGACTGGATCACAGCAAATCATATACCAAGAATCTGGAAAGATAGGTTGGGGACCAGGTAGTGGAGGCCTTCTAAAGCTAAATGGAAGAGTTTGTGTTTTATCATAAAGGCAATAGGGCGCTGCTGGAGTTGAACCAGTTAAGGGAGTGATTGAATGGTACTTCACTGAAGCCTCTTTGACAGCAGTGGGGAGCAGAGGCATCAAACTCTCCCAAACAGCCGGATTAAATTGTAATTGGAAATGTTTAACAAAATCAATAAAAATTCCACCCAGCATAGGTAAGGTTAGTATGTAGTTTTCTAAGTCACTGTGCAGCCTGTAGAGATCCCTTTCTATTTGAGTTTGACACCACAGGTGTGGAGGATGAATCTCTTTGGGGAGAGACTTGAGGCAGGGAAAGCAACTAGGAAGAGGCTTTTGCAATAATCTAGGTGATAACCCGAATTAAGGTGGTCATTGTGTGAGGAGAGAATGGGTTGGATGCCAGCCATTTGTCAGAAAGGACTGGATTTGACACTGATTGGCTGAGTGAGATGAGGGAGAACAAGGAGTTTAGGATAATGCCAAATTTCCCATTAGGGAGCCTGGAAGATGGTAGTGCTTCAACAGAAATAGGGAAGTTCGGAAGAGGGTGGAAGCATTTCCTTTGCAGGTGCACGTCCAAGACCCATCACCATTCATTTCCTAAGGTTTTCCTTTGCTGTCTCATTGTGATGTGGAGGTTCTCAAAGACTATGCCATTAACACCCAAACTCATGGCATACTAGAAGGCCTGGTGACAGACTGGCTCTTGAGGGGATCTTGTAGCTTCAATTAATCACTAAACATTTATTAAGCACTTACTTTGTGCCAGGCACTGTTGTAAAGATACAGAAAGGGGCAAAAGACAGTCCCCGCCCTCAAGGAAAGGGAGGTACTAACTGGCCAATTATGAACAGTATTAAAAGAAGACTGGCTCTCTGTGGAGGGACATTCAGACACAGGGATCAGGGAGATTTCTCCCTTGGGAGTTTAAAGAGAAACGGTGCTTTTTCAAGAATAGGTTGAGGAAGGTCAGTTTCATTCAGAGAAAGAACATTTTCATGTTCTCTTCTATTAAAAATTTACTTTTTTCATACCTAATACAAAATTTTGCCAATTGCTGAATATCTGAATCGGTGATCCATTTCTGTATGCTTTTTATTGAACTTTGATTTTTTGAAATGCTGGGGTTTTCCTCTGCAAAGGGATTCCTGAAAGAAGATTTAGATAGATTATATTGTAATTTTGGAGGCTCATGACTCCCTTAATTTTCTTTTCCCTGCTTGCACTTGATACAATGCCATGCACATAGTAGGCACTAAAAGTACTTGTTGAATTATGACAGACTGAATGAATAAATGAATGAATGATTACCTCTCATCAGGACCATTACATCACTCTTTCATCTCTCCCTCACTTCAGGCCATCCTATCTGCCAAGGCAGTATCAGTTTTCCTAAAGTCTAGCTCTGGTTATATCATTCTTAGTTGAGAGCTTTGATGGTTCCTTATTGCATTCTTAAGTAAGTCCAAGTTTCTTTAGCTAGATTTGCATTCAGTGCTCTTCACCCTCTGGCCCCAGTGCATCCATACAGGCTATCTTCTGTTCTTCCCCTCTACGTGCCTGTGTTCCAGCCAAACTCTACCATTTGTCATTCTCTACATGTGACTATCTGTTTTTTACCTCCTTACTTTTTGTTCATACTTTTCCCATTTTAAATGGACAGCGCCATGTTAACTCAAGGTAAGTGGAAGAAAGGATTCTGAGAAGATGGCGGAGTAGATCAGAAAACTTTGGGCTCTCCAAATTTCCTCCACAAAAAAAAGACAGAACATTGCCTCAGAGCAGCAGAAATAAACATGAGGTAAAGCAGATGTCCTTCTAGGACAATTTAAGAAGACCCCAGGAAAGACCCAACCTCCAGAGGCTGAAGTTTGGCCTAAGTGAAGTGTCAACTTCTTTAGTGGGGTGGGAGTGGCAGTGGGGTTCTGATGGCTGAGTAGGAGAAGATTGAAGGATCTTCCACTGTCTAAGGATGCCAAGCACAGCTGTGCCGACCACATGTGTCCTGGACTTTGCCTTTGGGGAGAAGGAGCTAGCACACACCTGGTGAGTGCAGTCGAGAAGGGCAGAGACTCCTTGGTTATGGGCACTTGCAAGAGAGCAGAGTCTCCATTTTTATTTGTGGGGCAGAGAAGATAGCTGTAGTTTGCAGCCACCAGAGGAACTTCAGTGAGCAAGATCATTTTCAGGAGAGTGTGGCTAGGGGCCCTAGTTGTGGCTTAGGAGTGAAGAAGAGAGCCCAAGGTTGGGTCCCTAGAGACCTGAAAAAATAACAGCAAGAAGGACCAGAGGTTTGGGGCATCATTCCCAGTACTTCCAGACTACAACTTGGTCGCACTAATAGCCGCTAACAACAAAATAAATAAGTAAATGAGTAAGCAAAGGAGAAAGAACCCATAGATAGTTACTATGGGGATAGAGAAGACCTGGATTCATATTTAGAGGAAGATAGTAGAGCTAAAAAAAGCTTCTCCTTTTTCAGGGAGAAATGTCAAATGGTCCCAAACACAAAAAGAGTTCTTAGAAGAGCTTAAAAAGGACTTTAAAAATTAAAAAAAGAGAGATTGAGGAAAAATTAGAAAAAATAATAAAAGCAATCCAAGAACATTATGAAAAGAAAGTCAACCAACTGGAAACAGAATCAAAAACTTGAAGAAAATAATTCCTTGAAAACTAGACTTGGGCAAGGGGTAACCAGTGACGTTCTAAGACAGCAAGAAATCAGAACAAAAAAGAATGAAAAAGTAGAAGAGAAAGTGAAACATCTTAGCAGAAAACCTATTTGGAGAACAGATCGAGGAGAAATAATGTAAGAATAGTTGGACTACCTGAAAATTATGATTAAGAAAAAGAATATACAGTATTACAAGAAAATATCAAGGAAAATCGTCCTGAAGTTCTAGAGCGAGAAGGCAAAGTAGAAATAGAAAAAATCCACCAATCACCACTTAAAAAGAGATCCCAGGAGGAAAATGGCACAGGAATATAGCTAAGTTTCAAAGTTCCCAGGTTAAAGAGAAAATATTGGAAGCAACAAGAAAAAAAAATACAATTTAAATATCAGGAAATTACAGTAAGGATTACACAAGACCTAGCAGCTACTTCGTTGAAAGACCATAGGTCTTCAAGCAGAAGAATTGGAGTTGTGACCAAGGGTAACTTACCCAGCAAAGTTAAGTATAATCCTGAATGAAAAAAAAATTGGACATTTAATGAACTCAAAGACTTTCGGGTTTCTGTTACAAAAACCCTAGAACTTAAGGGAAAATTTGACATATAATATCCAGGAGAAATATAAGTTGAACATTAAAGACTAATAAGAGACACAGTAAGGTCAAATTGTTTATAAATGAGAAAATATTAGCAGTACTCTTATGATTATTGTCATTATGTAGTTTGAAAGAAAGTCATGGGCTGAGCTGAGTATGATGAGGGGATTCTAAAAAACAAACTGGAAGGAGAGACAAAAAGGAGTAATTATCTCATACAATTGAGACACAAAAGGAAAAATTGATACTGAAGACTTAGCTAATAGAGACAGGGCAAGTAGTACTGGTACTTCACTCTCATCAGGAATGGGTTAAAGAGAGGGGTGTGTGTGTGTGTGTAAGTAAGTGTAAAAGTCTAGCTTCAGAAAGAAATAAGAGGGCAAGGGGATAGACTAGGGGAGAGGATAAGGGAGGGACTTAAAAGGGTGAGCAGGTTAAGGAATAGGAGGGCCAGGTGGCTGGTAGAAGTAGAGCAAAGTAGTGAGGAGGGATAGGGTAAATAGGGTGAGAAGGATAGTGAGGAACAATAGGAAAGAAGAAAATGTACAGTGATGTATAAATAAAACCTACATAGCCAAGAATAGAAAGAATTCAGAAAATTGGGGGTAAACTTTCACAGACCATCACCCAGATAGGATGTGATTGGGCTGGAATGTTGCTGTGGTGTGGGGAATGATGAGCTGGTTGATGTAGAAAACACGGAAAGGAAAGACTTGGACTTATGAAGGAAGATGCTGTCCACCTTCAGAGAAGTGGATGACAGGAGGAGATAAGCATGCCATGTACTTACCTATATGTGTCTGAGTGCATGTGTATGTATACCTGTATGTTTATAGAGATCAATGTATAAGTATGTGTGTGTGTATATATGTATATATACACACATGCTTAATTGTAGCCTTCTTTGGGCTGGTGGGGGGAAAAAGGGGAGAAAAATAAAATAAAAAGTGCACAGCAGAGAACAAAAGAAAACCAACAAGGAAGCAAAGAAAAGCCGGGGAGCTTGGAAAACAATGTGTAGTTATTTATTGTATAGGTTTTCTTGAAATGGGAATTTATTGTTTTATATTCTCTCTTCTGGTCTGCCATGTACATGGTAATTTTTTTCTTTTCTCATTTTGTATTTCAATTTAAAATAAAAAGTTACAAAACAATAAAAATCAAGGTAGGTGGAGGAGCAGGATGATGAAGAAGATGAAGAGTTGCTTTGCTTCCCCAGTGCCTAACTGTTGTAATCTTACCTGAAGGGAAGGCCTAGTAGACAAGCTTTGTTTTCCATGAAATCTTCCTAGATATTCTCCCGACTTGATGTTAACTTTTTTTTCACTGAATGTGCCAGGTGCTTTGTATCTCTCGAATGAATGAGTGGAGAGTAGATCTAATGCTTACTATATTCAAAGTGCTATGCTAAGTCCTGAGGATACAGATAGAAAAGTCAGACAGTCCCTGCTCTCAGGGAGCTCCCCTTCTGATGGGGAAGATGACACAAAAGGAAGGTTTCAGCTTTGAGTCAGAGGTCTTTCATGGTCCCTGGAGTGCTGTAGCAAAGCAGATTTAATGCTGCTTCTTTGTGTCATTCCCACCGATAAAATCTTATCAGTTTCTTCTTTTTACGTCTTTTCCAAGAGTAAAATCTTGTCCGGTTCTGATGTTGCGTTATTCAGCACAGCCAATGGCTTTGGTGGCAAGAACTCTCTGGATCTTTAGTAGCTGTGACTGTGATGCTTTCAGAAGCAGTTGCCAGGCTGCCTCTCCACAGGGATTGGTCACTTCTCAGGATGATGTCTAAGGACATTGAGCTGGAGGCATTACTGTTCCCAGGGCTCTTGGGCCCAGGGCCCTGGGTTTTCTTCATCAGAGTCTAAGAGAAGATGGTAGGTAGTCCAGGTGTGGTGGTGGTGGTAATGGCTTGACTTGCCTGGCCCATGCTACCACCTTTTTTTTCCTTAGAGTGCCCTGCTGCTTCAGTGAGGCAGGTTTGGGTGGCAGTTGGTGGTGATAACTGGCCCCTTCTCCATAGCCATTACCTTCCCACAGGATGGCTGTGAGGGGTGAGCTGGCAGCAGGACCTGTGGTCTAGGGTGCTTGCTGCTCCCAGGACACGTGTGTCTATTTGATTGTTGATGGCAGTCAGAAGGAAGTATTGGAGGTGATGAGGAAGGTGAGCCCCTTCTCCTGAGGGATTTCTCCACTCAGTTATATAGGGCTGGGCTAGAATCCAGTCTGGTGGTTTGGGGAGCACTGCTATTCTCAAGGCTCTTGGGTTCAGAATCCTGGGCTATTTCTCTATCAGGAATATGAAGGGAGATGATGGTCAATTTGCTGTTGGTGGTGATGGTTGTGATTTGACTTCGTTGGTATATTTTGCCTCATATCTCTCGTGTATCTCCCAAAGCCTTGCTGCTTTGTATTTTAGGTATTTGTATACTTTCCCTTTTCCCCTTACTACACTGCAAATTCCTCAAGGGCAGGAACTATATTTTATTCATCTTTTTATCTCCTACAGTGCCTTACATTTAATAGATACACAGTAAATACTCATGGAATGAATGTACAGCTGTGCCCAGAGTCCCCAGCAAAGGGGCGTTATACTCCTACTCTGTAAGTCACATGTGATAATTACATACCCTTGTTCTGACAGACGGAGAGAGAAAAGCCATTCCTAAGATGCAAAGACCAGGTTGGTGTCTAGGCTTTAATGGCAGTTTGTACCTTGTGTTTAAATCTTCCATCTATACCTGTTCCTTAGAAGGTGAAAGAAAGGGAAAAGACTTTAGATCATGACTTTGAATAAGTTTGTGAGGTGTGCTGGTTGCTATTTTTCTTCATGTAACATTCATTTTGTCTTCCTTCTTTCCTTCCTCATTATTAGACAAAGAAGCATCTGATGAAGAGTCAGAGAGCACAGGGCTAGTGGAGTCTGACGAGGAGCTGGAATCCAGTGATGATGGGGGGAGCAGTTTGGAAGACAAAGGCCAGAGAGAGAAGAAAGATACTCATTCTTCAGGCTTTAGTTTCCAGAACATCAATGACTTTGAAAAATTTGCTGAGGGAATGGATGATGTTGGCAGCGGTGAGGAGGAGGACGGGGAGGAGGAGGAGGAGGAAGAAGAAAACAGCATGGAAGAGGAAGCTGATGAGGAAGAAGATGGAGAGGAAATTGAGGAGGCTGTGCCTGAAGATAAAGATGATGATGAGACAGTGAGGACCTTCTCAGGAGGCAAAGTGTCAGAGGAAGTAGAGAAAGGGAGAGCTGTGAAGAACCAAATAGGTTGGTGCCTGGGTTTTGCTGATTGCCAACTTCTCTGTCTCCACATTTGATCTACTTTCTTTTGTTTGCTCTCTCCCTCCTGTGCCCTTCCAATTACTATGTGACATGCCCTACTTATCTGGAGGCCTAGGGCCCCATTCCTTTATGTTAAGTCTGTCATCTCCATATTGAGTAGCACAGTTGGCTCTGCCCTAATACCTGAGGCAACTAGATTTCAGCTTCAGACTTGAAGAAAATGTTTTTCTTTTCCTCTTGGATTTTGGAATCACGGATGAATGAGTTGTCACTCCTGTTAACATTTGTTTCCAAAACACCATTTGTCTTCTAATTTGGGAAGCCACTAACTTAGCAAATAGTTATGATGGGACTGTGCAGGCAAGGGGCCTGGGATTATTACTCTTCTAGGAAAAGACATCATACCTAAGTGATGACTTTCTGTTTTCCTCATTCTCAGCTCTGTGGGATCAGCTCTTGGAAGGGAGGATCAAGCTGCAGAAAGCTCTGCTGACAACCAACCAGCTTCCCCAACCTGATGTTTTTCCTATTTTCAAGGACAAGGGCGGGTCAGAGTTTGCCAGTGCCCTGAAAAACAGTAAGGATTCTTATGTACTGAAATACTTAAGGAATGAGCATATCATTTGCACCCAGAAAAAATGAAAGAGTACCAAGAGTTCTGTACAATAAGTTAGAGAATAAGGTTTACTTACTAGGTGGCTTGCTTCCTTAGTAAGAGTGTTTACCTTGTTTTAAGGATTAAAGTGATCGCAAGATGATATTACTCTGATCTTCCTTTTCTCTACCTGTGTAGTTTGAAGGGAAGGTATAAAAGCAGATGGAAAATTGCCAGCACTGGAAGACTGGCTGAGATAGATTTGTACTGTGCATATCTGGTCTCTAGTACAGAGTGGTTAAGGTAGAGAGTGGGTGGGTTGTGAATATTGGTTGGGAGCACTAAATCCTCTGCTCACCATGGTGCCTGTTTATTTTGGTCAATGAACAAGAAATTTTTCAAGCACCTGCTATGTGCTGTACTAATTGTACACTGTACTAATTGACTGGGATACAAAGACTAAAGTGAAGCTGTCACTACCCTCAAGGAACGCATGTTCTAAAGGTGAGAATAACAAGGCAGGTCTCCTTAGAAGTCATCTAGTCCAACCTGAATCGACAAGACAGGAAACTGAGGTGGTAGGTGTGTGTGAAGGGATTTGCCTAAGGTCACTCAGGCAGTGAGCAGTGGAGCTAGGAGGCTTCACAGAATTAGTGCTCTTTCTGCAGCCCCACACTGCCCTGTTACATATAGAGTAGAAAATACAAGGTCACCTGAGAGGGGATGGCACAAGCTGAGGGAACTGGGCAAGGCTGCCCGTAGAAGGTGATGATCAAGCTGAGTCTTGAATTCTAAGAGTTGTGGATGAGAAGGGAGGGAGAGCATTCAAGGCCTGGGGGACAGCAGTATGGCTGTACTGTAGAGTGCCTGAAGAGGAAGAAAATTTTTGTAGAATCCTAGAGTCTTAGAGCTGAAAAAGGACCTCAGGAGGTCATCTAACCCAGTTGGTTATGTGCCTTGAGGCACAATTACACTTGACTCATTAAAAGCAAATATCTCCTATTAATTATCGTTAGATTTCCAAGTCTTGAGATTATAAAATCCTGGATTCCCAGAAAAGAATTCAGAGATGATGCGGTTATCTCAGCAAGCATAGATTTGTTACTCAGCCTCTTAGTTAGGGTCTAGAGCTTCCCAAAGAAAGGTTTATCCTTCCCTAAAGACTAGTAGTTAGAAGGGGACAGCCCTAATTACTAGGCTTTCCAACTTTTTAAAGAATTACATTATTTCATTTTACCTTTCAAATAAACTGCCTCCTCTCTGCTTCTCTTAAGGCAAGACAATGAACCTTGGGGCTTGGGTCTTTATGGAATGGGCTTGATCTCAGGAAGCCTGTGTAGGGCCTTATTTGTAGAGCATGGTCTTTGTTCTCCTTTCATATTCTTGAGTCAGCAGTAAACTAGCACAGATTAATAATTCAGAGCATTGAATCAAGCTTTTACAACATTGTTTCTAAAGATTTTGAGGGAGGGAGGTTCTGTTAACCCCCTTCTTGGAAAATGCTTAATCAGGAATTACTTCCTAGAGTCTAAGCTTTATGTTGTGTCTCTTATTGTAATTGATGTCTATTTCCTATGTGAAAATAGAAAACAATTGGTTAGTGTCATCCTTCCAGTAACTCCTCAGATAGCAAGTTATTACTTTACCCTCACTTTTCCTGCTAACCATTTCACTAGAGGTTTTCAAATGTTTTGGAGATTGGGAGCCTTTCTGGAATTTTTCATTCTCTCTTATACGTTGACTCTTGGTGTATTTTTGGAGTAGGTCTTCGAGGAATGTACAGTTGGATATAGGTGGAATATTTAACGAAACTTTCAAAAAAATTCCAGAGATGCCATGTGGTCCTGGGTAACACTGGGAAAACACTGTTGTAGATTAAATAACTCTCTTTTCCTGATATGTCCTGTTTTCTGGTTTTTTGTTCATTTTTGTTTTCCCTGTACCCCCTCTAATTTTTTTTAATAGCTGTCTTAAAATGGATATGTACATAATGACCTGGTCAGTGTCTTATATAGTGGGCGAAATATATTTCAGCTGCTGGGTAGCATTCTCATTTTATAGCTATTTTATAACATTGTTAACTCACTTAACTTGTGGTTCGTTGCTAACTTATTTTCTGTTGCAGCCTCCAATTGGACTAGATCACTTCTAAGGTCTCTTCCAGGTGTGATCCATTAATCTTATGATCTCATCCTAAAGTTACATAATATTAGAACTGGAAGACACCCTAGGAAGTCATCTGTTCCATCTCTTTCATTTTACAGATTGGAAACTGAGAGCTAGAGTGATGTGGTGACTTGCCCAAAATAATTTTTGTTATGATAATGTTTCATCATAGGTCTTTGAAGAACAACATTTCACTTATCTGTCATAGTGGGAGAGGGTGAAAAGTTTCAGAAAGCTGGAATTTCTGGATAGTTGAGGGCTAATCTTTTAATTAACAATTATTTCAACTCTTATGATACTAATATTTCCAGTTGTGTTTATTATATACTTTGCTGCATTAGGAAGTGTACATACAACAACAGTACCTACAACGTGCAAGACACTGTATTAGGCAAAAATGAAGAGAGTCCTTGCTCTCAAGGAGCTTACATTCTACTCAACCTAAGTTAGTCTTCTCGTGGGTGTCTTAGGTTAGTCATTATGTATGTTTAGTAGTAAGGAACACACTGGGCTCATGTACTGACCCTAGCACAAGTCCTGGCCCTTATTTTGTTGTTGAAAAAAGTCTCATCTATCCGTTTATGCCTCTTAGATTGTAAGGTATGAAAAAAGGTATGAAATGTGTAGCCATCAGACTGACTACTTGGGTAGGGTCACTAGGCAGCCCTTGTGAAAAATTATTGACTCAAAGGCAGAAATGACTTTCTTCCAGATTACTTTCTTATCCTCTTTAAAATCATTATCTTAACTTTCATCATCAGTGCCCTTTGACCTTTGAATAACATTGGGACTTCCTTATTGGGTTCATTTAATTATTTCTTTCATTTGCATTAGCTTTGTGTCATGACAACTGGAGTGTGACGTTTCACTTACATATTGTGCCCTTACATTGAGCACATCAACATCTTGTAAACTTTAAGATATTGCTACTTGAAAATTAAAGTGAAGTTGTGCTTTGTAATTACAGGTGGACATTACTTTATGCTTGGTTTTTTTAGTGGTGCTGTCTTATCAAAAATTTTCCTGGGTTTATTAACTTTCCAGACTTCTGGATGCTGGATAATTAAAGTTTGACTACGGTTCATTTTTCCTGAATTGCCCTTTTTCCTACTGGATATCATTTGTGGGTAAGGAATCAAATATAAAGGCATTGGTTTGGGAATGTTTTCCACCTTTTATATTCCTTTGGTGAAGTCTCTTCAGGTTTATGCTTTTAGAGACTCCCCCATTTTTAAATTATTTGTATTTTTCGTTAGTTTCTGTAGTTAGAACATGTTGGTTTAATGGGGAAAGGCTTGCCTCAGTGGGTCTTCAAACATTTCAGAGACAGCATTTCTAGGCATGAGTTATTTTTTTAAAAATTACCATATTTTTATCCTATACGGAAAATGGCCAATGCAAACTAAATACTTATTATTTCCCCTGTGGTTTACCAAACATTTTAGAAATTTGCAGTATCAATTGGTAGAGCTGTTTGACAGATTTTGTAGGACGTGGCTTAGACAATCAGATGTTTAGCAAAGAAAATTGGCCTTTTCCTCCCTGGCATTTTTTTTCTAGTATTTTTAAATAATGAGCTCTAATTCCATATCACCCTAAATGCGTTTTGGACATCTCAAACTCAGCATGTCCAAAATAGAACTCATAATTTTCTTCACCTCATACTCTGCATTCTTCCCAGCTTTTCTGATACTTTTGAGGATACCTATATTCTCCTCACTCAGTGTATACCTGAAGAATCATCTTCAGCTTCTCACTAGATTCATCCTACGTGTCCGATCTGTTTTTAAGTCTTGTTTCTACCTTCACAGTATCTCATATGTCTCTACTCACAGAGCTATTTACCTCCCAGGGTTGTTGTAAGGATTGCATGATACCATATTTGCAAAATACTTTGCAAACTTTTAAGGGCTATGTAAGTGCTAGCTATTAATAAATGTTGATTGACTGAATAAATAAAAATGAAGTTTGAGTCATCTAGCTGTAATAAAGACCAAAAAACACTGGATTTGGAGTCTGGAGACCTGGGTTCACATCTAGGTTTTACCACTCGCTAGTTATGCAGTCTTAAGCTAATAATTAAATCTTCCATGAGCCTCCGTTTTGTTGTATGTAGAACACTTTGTAAGCTGTTACATAAAAGTAATCTGTTACTTCATTTTAAATTATTTTAAATTTGATGCTATGGAATTTCGTAATCAAATTGTTTTATTGCAGGTGGAATTTTTTGATGGTTTTACCTTTTTCGATGAATGGTTTTCTCTACTTACGATCTAAATGTATCTTCACTTTAGCATTAGGATTGAATTTAGTATTGAAATGAATTTTATGGACCAGTTTGATTTCAGCAAGCACTTATCAAGTGCCCTTTGTGTGCAAGGGCATGTTGTTAGGTTTAGGAATAGACCTCCTTGTCTAAGTAGATATTACCATGGATCATGGGCACCTCTAGCCCCCAGGTTGGGAATAGATCTCCATTGGCCACAGTCATCATCTAGATATTTAAATAGATTTTTTGAGGGGGAAGGAATCATCTAGTCTAATTTCATTTTACAGATGGGGAAACTAAGACCCAAAGAGGTTAAATGACTTGCCTAAAATCACAACTTTATAGTAAATGGAAGAACCCGAATTAAAGGCCAGATTTTCTCTCTTTACTCTGCCACTCTACCTTGCTTGTACCCCTCTGGTTCTGTTCTTCTTTTGATATTCCAGGTCTGCTTTTTTGTATATTTAGAAGGCTGGATTCTGTGGGAACTAAAAGGGAAGATTTGTTGGTCATTAAAACTTCTGAAAAAGGCAACTTTGCATAGTGAATAGAGAGAATTGAGGTGACCTGGATTCAAGTTCTCTCTCTGATACCTACTGGCTGTGTGTCCTTGGATGACACTTTATCTTTCAGTGGCTCGGGCAGTTCTCTGAGATTGTAAGTGTCAGAATGGCTGATTATCTCTGTCTTACCTGAAACTGCTTTCTACAGCTTTGATTTTGATTCTGAAGTCATAGTCATGAGCCAAAAAAATAATCTTGTAAAATAATTGGAAGGAAACTTTCTGTCAGGCCTTTGCTTAGTAGCTAGACTTAATAGGGAAATAGTGAACAAATTTTATTTTTGTAAAGAGTTGTCTCTACTCTGCACGCCTCCCCCCCCACATAAAGCCCTTTCTGTACATAGATCTGCACATCTCTGACTTTGTCAAAAATCTAGTAATGTAGCGGTAAGAGAATTTCATACTTTATTTATGGATAGCACAGCGCTACAAATAAATGGCATATTTTCTTTTGGGAAAGAAGAAAAGTTACTGGAGGAAGCCCTAGCATATGTGACCTAAGTGGGTAGGAGACCTGGAAGAGGAAGATGACATTTCTGTAACAGGTACATCTCACTGTCTTTATTCAAAATTAGCTCTACAGCTTTAAACGAAGTGATTAAAAAAAGTCAAACTCCAGCCATAATAAGATGACCTTTTAGTGAAATGCATGTTATTAACGTATTTAATGATATGCATTACAAACTGCAGTGAGCACCATGTTTCATTACAGGTCTAAAATGCAATATCATTAAAGACCTTTAATAGAAACAATGGTTGACATTTTGATATTTCCCATAAGCAAAATATATCCAAGAACACAGAGTATAATGTAACATAAATACAGGAGAAGTGGATTTTTTTAGTTGCAAAAGAATTTGAAAATAAATTTCACTGTTAATAACTTGCTCTCTCTCATTCTGTCATTTTATTCAGGGAAAGGTATCTCATCCTTTAGTCCATTCATGCCAATATTGTGTCAATCTGCCAGTCAAAAAATTCTTCCTTATATCTTACTAAAATTGTAAACTGTTTCCTCTTGTTTGTCCTTCCATTGGCATTGACAACAATTGCTCAACATCCTTCTTGTGAAAACTTAATGTACTTAGAGATAATAATCAAGTCACTCCTAAAATGTCAGCCTTCCTTTAGCACCTACTTTTCATTGACCTGGGCTCTATCCTGGGAAAGTGTGTGTCCTCTCTTCCCTCAACCCTTTACCCCAAGGAATGGATCATGGGATATATATTGGAAAAAACTACTATTTAATTTCTTACATGTAAGTTAAGAGTACCATTTAAGTGAATCCTCCAGAAAAAGAGCCCTCAAAGATGAGTTAACAGCTTAACAGTGGTGTTCACTTCTTGTCCTCAGTAACACTGTTAAAGTCCATACAATGAAGCTATGTCACAGGCATTTGCCATCAGATAATTACAGGGGAGCAGCTAGGTGGCTCAGTGGATAGAGCAATGGGCCAGGAGTCAGAAAGAATGTGACCTCAGATACTTTACAAGCTGTGTGACCCTGGGCAAGTCACTTAAACCCTACCTGCATAAAACTAGAAAAAGAAATGGCAAATGACTTTAGTACCTTTGCCAAGAAAACCCCATGGACAGTTGGTCCCACAGGGTCACGAACAGTCAGACATGACTGAACAACAACAAAGTGCAGGACACTGGCCTTTGTCCAAGAAGCTTGGCTCTGTTGGTGAACTCCATGTCCATGGAAAAGAAAGCCTGTTTCCATTCAAAGCGGGTATTCTGAACCTTTTTGTGTGTCTTGGACCTCTTTGGCAGTTTGGTGAAGCCTTTAGAGCCCTTCTCAGAATCATTTTTATAAAGGCATTAAAAAAATTGAATTTAAAGGAAGCCAATTATATTGAAATACAGTTATTAGAATAAGTTTTAAAATACAAGGTCTTGGTCCTCAGGTTGACAACTCCTTATCTAAAGCAATTGCCATCTTAACCTGATGACAGTTCTCCTAGAAGTTAGTTGAGCGTGGTAGATAGCTAGCATTTATGTAGTACTTTAAGTTTTGTAAAGTGCTTACAAATGTGGCTTCATTTGATGATCCTCATAACCATCCTGGGAGGCAGGTGCTGCTATTATCCCCTTTTAGAGACAAGGAAACTAAGACAGTGTTTAAGTGACTTGCCCAGGTTATAACAGCTAATAAGTGTCTGCAGTTACCTTTGAACTCAGGTCTTCCTGATTCCAAGTCCAGTGCTTTAGCCATGGCATCCCCTAGCTGCTTCCTTAGATTTACTTTATTGGAGGCAAGTTGCCATTTGTCACATTGCTGCCTAGTGAATTAGCTCTTTGTTAACTGTTGAATCCCTTTAGCTATATAGAGAAGGCCAACCTAGTGGTACTGGGTATCCTCCTTGGTTGACCAGAACAGTATTTCTTCCCTATAGATTTGGCAAACTTAGTTTCTTTTTATTTTTGAGGGCTCTTATTTTGTAGGAATCAATCCACAAGCGTTTATTAGGTGCTTACTGTGTGCCAAGTACTGTGCTAGGCCTTAGGGACACAAATACTATGAATGAAAATCCCTTTTTGTAAAGAGTTTACATTTTAATGAAGGGATGAATTAATACCTTAGGGAATTGATTTTCCTCTAGTTTAGCAGACTTTTCTTCTTCCTGTTTTGTACAAAGCCCCATTTCCTTCTTAATTTACTTTATTTCTCAGAGTTTTCCCCACCTGTTTTCCCACAATGCTCCATTCACTCCTGCACCCTTCTTTTCTTTAACATTTTTAGGAAGGGTAGATTCCTGGATAATTCTGGAGGGTCTTTCTCTCTTATGTTAATGGACAAATGATACAGTTTTTCTAGGGATAGAGGAATAGGATATATTAACCCACAGTGGCATTTCTGCTCAAAAAAAAATCTGTTTAGCTTTAAAACCTTTCCCAGAAGAGAATAATAGATTACGTACAGCTTCCGGATTTTGATGTAGGTTAGTACTGAAAAATGAGATGTCTTTAAACTCCCTTTCCCTCTCTTTTTGATAAGTGATATAATGTGGTTTGGACACTCAGAGATTCCTGAGATTCCAGGTTCTGGTTGATGATTTACTGCAAAATTGCTTATAAATTGAAGTAGAAAATGTTTTGCAGACCTGGCAGCTTTCTGGCTTCACACCCATTTGTCACCCAGCATTTCCCTTTGTGTATAGAACAAGAATTAATTAGGCTGCACTGCAGGAAAAGTTTATGGCTATAATTTATATAGGATGAATTTCTTTTTAAAGAGACAGCATTGCTTTGTTTGTACCTTTGTTTGTACGTGTGTGTGTAGTTGCACACATGCATATATGAAATGGATATGCACATGAGCATTTTTTCTATGTAAAGCACTTGAAGATGGGACTTTCTAAGCTTTGGAGTTGGAGACCATTTATTCTTTGCTTAGTGGAGAAGCTTTAGGATTTAAGGAAGTAGATTGATGCTTTTAAAAAACATTGGTTACTTTGTGATTACTGTGTGTGTGCATGTTGAATTCTGACTACATTTATACTAACACTCAGGTTTAGCTTCTCCTTGTAGATACTGGTCAGAAGTCTGATTGGAAAAGAGCTTTGTATTCTACGACTATTATCTCGCGGCCTCTTCCATAACCTGAGATTCTGCCTTTTCTTAAGGTCTTGCTCATTCAATTAATGTTTTCATAATCAATGCAAGTCAGAACTTGCAATTTGTTCCTGATTTGCACATTAAAGAGCTCCATTAATTAAGAATCCTGGTGTTTGGCATGTTCCCGCAGGATCTGTGCATTATTTACATGGTAAAAGTACAAGATGCAAGTTTCCCAGTTGGAGGGGTGATGGCTGTTAATCCTGCCTTTTTTTTCTTAGTGAATAACAGTTCTTTCCCAATTCATTGAAACTCCTCAGGGATTTACAGTTCCAAAATAGGAACAAAATGATCCAAGTGAGAGAATCACAGTGGAACTGTGGAAGATGAATTATTTGTTTAAGGGAAAAGGGGGGGAACCTCTGGAGAAAAGTTCATAGAAGTGGTATGTTTTTAACTTGTATTGGTTCCTCCAACTTAGCCAAATGTGCAAGTCGCATAATTCTTCTTATCACTGAATTTGCAAAGATTTTTCTTTTTTAGTGTGAATAGCATACAAAAGACAACTTTATTAAATCATGGTCCCAGCAGTCTCTCTGAGTTTATTATCCTATGATCTAGGAGCCAAAAGGTACCTGCTTACTAGAAATAAGTGACAGTTGTTAGATTCAAAGCATTTACATGTACTATGCCTATTTAGTGATTGCTTTTGAAGAATATCACTCTAGCGTGTTTGTTTGGATTGTACTACTGTTTCTGTCTGAAACCTCTGTCTGAGGACTGATGGTGGCTTCCCTCTTGATATGTGGGAGATCATCTACAGTGGATCAAAGCTTGAGATCAGGCTGCTGGTGGGAAACAGGATTCGGACAACGTTTGATAATGCCTCATCCTTGGCAGACAAACTGTATCTGTCTATAAAGTGCAGCCCTCTAAGCATGTATGTATTAATCTATAAAGCCCACCTAAAAATTCTCAGTTATAAAGTATTTTTGTAGGACGTGGAAAAATATTTTCTTCCCTGATCCTTAGAAAGGTTGTGTGGGACTTGGTTTAATTGGCTCATACATCTCTTCCATTAATTTTAAAACCAGAATTATGGTAGAGAAAGAATTATAGAAGAGGAAGAGGGGAAAAACATGTTTGGTGTAGCATTGCTATTGAATCTTAAAGGAAGCCTGCATGACAAGAAGCATTTATTACATAATTATTTTGTTATGAGTGTGTGTGTGTGTGTGTGTGTATATACACATACGTGTGTTGGCCAGTCCTCCAAAGGTGTGTTTGTTGTACTTGAACTGCACTTGACCTTAGCTTAACTTCCTTGGGGATTATTTTATGACCTAGACATAGCATTGGAGTGCTCTCTTTGGAATATGGACTCAGATTTACCAGATGCTGCCTTTGGGGGGCAAGCTGGCTATTCGGGGGCGGGGCGGGGGAACAGAACAAGAAATCTGACACCCACCCCCACCTACCTCTTCATTTGTACTGGTTAGAGAAGCTGTTCATATAGTCAGTAACTTTTAAGTTGTGACTTACACTTTACACATGTTATACTCATTCAAATAAGGATGTAGATAACATTTCTGGTGTCCTCTGGGAATTTAATCATAGAAGCCCACTTAGAATTGGTTATAGATGGCCAAGATGAGTATAGGAATTGTTACTCCCTTTTCTTTGTATCTGGCATATATTAGAGTGATAGGGACTGGACTTGGTGATTTCATTGGTGCTCTCTGGATGTGGAAATTTCCCTTTGCCGTTTCAGATTGGCATCTTCTCTGCAACTTAAAGTCTTTGAGAGTTGTCTAGATCACTGAGAGGTTCAGTGACTTGCCCAAGGTCACACAGCCAGTAGAGAGTTAGCATTGAAACCTAGGTCTTCCTTATTTAGAGGCTATGCCATGATGTCTATATAATAAGCACTCAATAAATATTGGTTAAGTTAAATTGTATTTTTTAATTGAGGTTCTTTGGAGAATAATGATGATGAAGGGATATAGGAGTGGGAATGGACAAAAGGCCAGAGATTTAGGTGCAGTGTAACATTATAATTGTAGTAGGTTTTAATACAGTGCTATTTCTATGAAACATATTTATGTTCTCAATAAATAGGAAGTGACCTTGAGTGATCATCTGATCCATCTCCTTGTCTGCAAGCAGGCAAATGCTATAGTCATTAGGGAGGGGTTTTTTTTTGTTTTGTTTTGTTTTGTTTTTGTTTTGTTTTTTGACATCTTTAGGGATGAAGAGTCTATGACTTCATTTGGGTAGTTCATTCCAGTCTGCTGTCACCCTGTTCAATATATCTGGCTGAAATTTCCCATTTTCATTTTAACTTCATTCCTCTTATTTGAATTTTTGTTGATAGGGACAACTACTTGGTGTCTTTTTGTGAAAACTCTTCTTTTACTTAAAAACATGAAGTTACTCTTTCACTTTCTCTTTAACAAACTAAATAGTTCTTTAAAATATTGATGCTTTGGGATTTCATGTCACCTTTATTTCCCAATAAAATTTCTCCTCCTTCCATAGGACCATCACTTAGAATAAAGAAAAAAGGTGGAAAAAAATTATGCAGAATTAATTGAAATGTCAGAAAAGTCCATTATCATCTGTAGTGTTCCACATCTACGCGAAGGTGTTCATACTTCTTCAAAGAAGGGAGAAAAGTACTTTGTAATCTCTTCTTTGGGACCAAACTTGGTCATTATAATTTTTAAAAATAAGTTTTTTATTTCTGTCTTTCGTTTTTATGTTACCTACATTTCCAAGTTGTCTTCCTCCTTCCCTCTCAGAGAGGCATCACTTATGACAAAGAATAACAAAAAAAGCAACAGCAGTTCAGCAGAACCAGCTACCCAATGTATTGAAAAAGTCTGACACTGTATGCAGTGTCTTACGCCCAGAGTTACCAGTCTCTGCAAAGAAGAAAAGGCGACCTTCTATTTTTTCTTCTGGGACAAGCATGGTCATGATTGTGCAGTATTCAGTTCCAATTTTCGTTGCTATTCTTTCCATTTACATTATTGTAGTCATTGTGCATATTATTTTCTGAGTTCTGCTTATTTCACTTTGCATCAATTTGGATCTTCCTGTTCTTTCTTTGTGTGGATCACTTCTTACAGTATAGTAAAATCCTTTTATATTCACCTGCAACAAGTTGTTAATCTGTTTCCCCATTGGCAAGTATCCACTTTGTTTCTAGTTCTTTGTTACTATAAAAAGTACTGCAGTAAATATTTTTATATATGGGACATTTTTTTAATCATCGACCTCTTTGGAAGATGGGCCTAGAAGTGGAATTTTTGGGTCATAGGCTGTGGATATACTAGTCATTTTAGCATAATTCCAGATTGTTTTCCAGAATAGTTAGACCAATTCATAGCAACAGTGCTTTAGTTGACTCTCCCTAGCTCCTCAGACATTGACTATTCCCATCTTTTGTCATCTTTGCTAATTTGGTGGGTGTGAAGTGAACCTAATTGTTGTTTTGATTTTCATTTGTCTTACTAGTGATTTTGAATATTCTTTTTATGTAGTTGTTAGTATGGCATTTCTTTTGAGAACTATACCTATCTTTTGACTTCTTATCCCTTGGGTAATGGCTTTTGGTATTTTATGTTTCTGTTGCCTATATATTTTGAATATCATAATTAGAAATTGTTGATATAGTAATTATTAGCAGTATTTGATATGCATATTTTCCCATTTGATCACTTTCCTTTTTACTCTAGTTGCTTTAGTTTTGTTTGTACAAAAGCATTTCAGTTTCTTGAAATTATCTATTTTATCATTTTTAATGACCTTTATTCTTCGTTTTAAGAATTCATTCCCTAAGACCTGTGTGAACTGATGCAAAGTGAAGAGAGCAGAACCAGGAGAATGTTCTACACAATAACAGCAATATTATAAAAATAATAAGCTTTGAAAGTCTTAGTAACTAATCAACACAAAGGACTTATAATAAAACATACTCTGTACCTCCATCAGAGAACTGAAGGGCTTTAGTACAGATTGAAGAATGTTTTGTTCTTTTTCTTTTTTTCGGTAGAGGTGGAGGTTTGGAAGGAAAACCTAGCTAATGCTGAAATTTGTTTTGTATTAACTATATATGTGTGTGTGTGTATTTGTGATAGGCTTTATTTTTCTTGCCTTCTCATTGGGCATGGGGAGTGGTAGAGGAAGAAAGAATTTGGAACTGGGGGAAAAAAAGAATAAAAGTCTCTGTGCTTTAAAAAAAATAGGTAAATAAAAAAGAAACAAAATTTTAAAAAGGGATTCTACCCTAGCCACTGTAAGGTGGTACCAATAATATCAGTAGATGGGGAGAGGGAGGAAGCCTTTGATGAAGTATAACACTAATTTATGCTTTAACCCTGCCCCTTGCAAAACATAGGTATACTAGGGACTTAAAAAAATACAATTAAAAGGTACTTATGCAAAAGTTAACACTATATACAATAGAGAAACACTAGAAGTTTTCTGAATAAATATAGATTAAAAGCAAAGATGTTTTCCTTCCTTTCTGTTGTTTGATGACAAATGCCAAGAATAGGAAAAAAAACGAGAAGGAAATTCTTGTAAGGAGGCAAAGAGAGACAAAATTATCCTTGTTTATTGTTGATATATCGGTTTACTGGAAGAATCTTAAGGGATCAGCAAAGAAACTAATTGAAACAATAGCTTAGTAAAGTAGCAGGATACAAAATAAAGGAAAAAAAATCAATATATTTCTATATAGCAATAACAAAATCCAGAAGAGAATAGTAAAAAGGGAAGTCCCAACCAAAATAACCACAAAAAGCACAACGTACCAGGTAATCCTTCTACCAAAGCACACTCAATATTTATATCAATACAGTTACAAAATACTTCTTTAAGAAATAAAGGATAATGGAAGATACTTAGAAATATTTAGTTAGTACTCATGGTTGAGTTGTATCAATACAGTAGTGACAATACAACCAAAATTAATTTACAGCTTCAATGTTATACACCGAGGAGACATTTTTTATAGAGCCAGACAAAATCATTTATTTGGAAGAACAAAAAATCTCGAGTATCAAGGGAAACAATGAAGAAAAAAAGTAGGAATGGAGAGGGAAAAGTACTTTTAATAAAGCACTGATCAATAAAAATGTTGGGTACTCGTTAAAAAAATAGAAAAATAGATCAAATGGAATTGACAAGGAAGAATAAGAGATAATTTGACTTAATCTAGTGAATAATAAGCTTGAAAAATTAAATTACCTAGGAAAGGACTCCCATATTTGACAAGAATTGCTGGGAAAACTGGAAAGATTTCTAACAGAAATTAGGCTTAGATCACCATATTATACCATATAATACCACAGTAAACTCAAGATGTATACATGATCTGACAAAAGAGAATCAAACTAAACAATTCCAACTCCTTTAGTCTTTTCCCATGGGGCACACTTTCCATCCTTATTAACTGGTTCTACTTTATTTTCTTAATATTCTTTTTAGGGTACAGTGATCAAAACTGGACATAGAACTAGAAGGACTTCTTCATGTTTTTTGATTGGGGTTTCCTTTGTTGGTTTTTTTAAATGATTATCATTCAAAGTTGCTTTCAGTTTCCTGGATAGTTTGTACATTTAACCAAGAAATAGTGCTTCTTAAAGGCCTTTTCTCTTTAGAAAAAAGAGTGTTCAGATTTTACATGTATGTATTTTACTTAGTCATACAATCTGTGTGGTTCTTGCACTGGTCTGAATCCTGTTTCCCTTTTCCAAAAATACTGTATAAATGAAACATCAGTTATATAAAGAAAGCCCTTTAAAGACTAGAAATGCAATTTTAAAAGTACATGCCAGGAAGGATGGCCTTCAGCTGTCATTTGTACCTTCATAAATATCAAGCAGCAGGTTTTTTTTAAATTTTTTTAAATTTAACTTAATTTTTATTTTAAACATGATCAGATTCTTCCCCAGAGTAGTGAACTTGAAGCAAAAAAAACCTGAATTATGTAAAACTCTTCCTGATCCACATGATTCATTTTATTTTTCTGAATCTCAATTTAACCCATTAAATAGAGATATCATGACAATAATATTCTTTGCAAGACCATTTTTAAGGAATAGTTGATAACTTATAATGGTCTTTGTATTTGCATAGTGTCAAGCATATTAAAATGGCTTTGAGGATCTCAGGAGAAGTTCTTACTTCTTATATACTATGGCATGTTTGAAATCTAGCAAAAGGCCTCCAGCTTTATTCTGGGTGCCACAAAAAGGAGGGATACGTCTAGCCATTCAGATTCCTACATAGTTTGCAGCTTTGGAATGGATATAGCAAGAATACTTTAAAAGAGATTTTTAAAAATCTTTAGATCTTTTTTTTTTTGAGACTATGGTTCCCTATTTTGCTATAAATACAGTAGCCACTCACCAGCCTGATCCATTGCTGACTCATATGGAAATTTTGATTTACTCTGTTTCTGGCTTAAGCAGGTTTACCTCTCCTAAAGCAGCTTGAGGGCTCCTTATTCTGGTTCCAGACTCAGTGGCAACACCCTATAGGCTTTAGTCCTACTATAACAGTTGTGCACCACCATGCCAACGTAACATTCATAAATAATGAGTTATGAGGTGAATGTAATGTGCATTTGTGTGGGAAATTTCAACTTAACACCATTTGATTCCAGTATTTTTGTGACTGAATGAACAAATGCCCTTATTTTTTTAACTGTGTGATGTAAGTATTATTTCTCCAGTCTCACTGAAAAGTTGAATTTCTATTGTGTGCTACCTGTGGGAATTTAAGGTATTTGATTTCTTTTCCTAAGGAGCATTTCACTACCTAAAAGCCTGCTTGTTCATGGCTTACAGTATGAAAGAGGAAGATTATTTTTAAAATTATTATTATTTCATAAAAGAGAGACAGCCTTTACTTTGAATGCATTCTGATTTCCTTCCTAATAAGCTCGCCTTGCTGTAAAGTTTAAGCCATTGGTTTTAAGTGTACCGGGATGTCACAGCCCTCACATTTTGTGCATTTACTTTGTCCACTTAAAGGGAAAAAGTGTACTTTCTCTTTTAGGAAATAGTACTGCCAGGAGAAATGAAGGTTTAGGTACTGCCAAGTTGTAGGTAACAGTGGAGGATTTGGGAAAGTCCATTGATCAGTTAGATTTGTCTGTCCTACAGGGCTTGTTAAGGATTTATTGACACACTCTATCAAGGTGTTTGAGAGAGGTATTCAAGGAAAGCTAAGAAATTCCACAGTTCTTTTCCCCTCTTTGTAAATTCATGCCAGGTCAGAAAGTACAGCTTGAATGGGATGTCCCTCCATAGAGCTCAAATATACCCTATCTATCATATTACTTAGTGTGACAGTAATGTAAAATGGTGAGGATTTCTTTTTCTTTCTTTTTTTTCTTAGTGTTCCCTTCCAAACATGTCTTATCAGATGTCTCTTCTGCGTTCTCTTTACTTTTTCCTGCCCAATACCTCCTCCTCTCATTTCCTACCTATAGATTTTACAAAGACTAAAAATAAGCTTTCTCCTAAGTCCTCTTATATAATTTTAAAATGTTTTGGATTGAATATTTCTTACCTAACCGTTTTGCATTTCGAATTAACCAAATTGTTTCTTCCACAGGACCCTTCCATTGACTGCTCTCCTTGCTATCGTGGAGCCTTTTTGGGGTTCAGAGTACCCTCGTCAACTTCCTGATTAGCCCTTATATATTCCGGAATTTGGTCTCCATGCTCCTAGGTTGGCACCTGGTTAAGCGGTTTCTGCTTTTGAGACTGTAAAGCCAGAGAATCACCACACTGCAAAACTCTTGGCAGAGTAGTTCAGCTAAATCCACAGTCCTCACGGAAGCGTGTGCGCGCATGTATGTGTGTGTATGCACACATGTGTACTTATCTATTATAATAAATAAAAACCCTCCAGTTGAACATACTATGGGAGTAATGAAAACTTGTCCAAATGGCCCACGTTAAGGAATTTGTAACCGGCAGGACTCTTTCATACTGGTTAACGCCATGCTGCTTGGGGAATATAGAACAAGCCCAAACAGTAATACTGACAGAATTCGGAATTATGATACAGTGGAGCCTTCACGTAATTCTTTGTTGAAGAAGTTAGGGCCTAAATGTTAAGGCTTATTGTTATTCTGAGTTGATAATCTCTGCCTTGCTTTAATAATTTTTCCTCATGCCTGGGTAGCCTGCGAGTTGCACAATAATCACTCACACAGCTTTGTAATCAATGCCCAAAGTAATAGGATTCCTCTGGCCACCGGCAATTAATAAATTTGTGTCTTTTTTAAAACACTAGCAAGTCGGGCCTGAAATACGACTGACTGGCTCTCCTCATTTGCATATTTATTGCAGTGGAAAAATTCTTACCAGATGATTGATGCTGAGCCTGCCTCTTGAATTCCAAGCAGCACATTATTATGAAATGAAAAATGCCGGCCATACAGTTGATTAAAGTTGAAGACAGTGGAATCGGTGTTTTTTAAGATTGTGGGAGAATTAAAGGCATATTTTAATAGATGTTGACAAGAAGTGAACTAACAAAAGCAAAGCAAAGGATTTGCTTGAAAAGATTTAATCAAACGTCTTTCTTGGGGGATTAATTGCTGGGGATGACTAGTGCAAGTGGCAGGCTTGTGGATTTGAATGAAAAGTATTGTTCTTAGGCCAACATATTGTGTGTCATTTTGACCTATAGTTTAGCTCCAGTTTCCGAGTTACTTTTAAAGGAGAAAAAAAATTGCCTTGTAATTTGAACATCCTACTAAGCATATATATCTAGCTTAATGAAAACGTGTTTTTATGTAGCTATATCCACATGTATTTATATTTTTAAATGCTTATGCACATTTTTAAAAACAGATAAGCCTCTTTCTTTTAAAAATGCATTCTTCTCTTCCTCCCCACCCCCAACCCCTCCCTTCTCAATCTTCTGGGAACCAGCACTCTTAAGATCTTAATTGATAAGTTGTATGTGAATGTGTTCAAACTAAAAAAAAAAGCAGGGTATTTAAATGTCCAAAAACTTGGATGGATCATAAAGCTTATACAGCTATTAAGTGATAGAGTTTTGTACATAAGATGTTGTTTTTTGATCTAGGCTGTTGGCATATCAGTAACATGTTACTGAATATTTTAATAGAGGAATCTGTGCATATCAGCCTAATCCTTTAACTGCAGATCAATAGCAGATGTTTAATATTGTCTCACCCATACAAAGATGGATTCCATGATAATATACTAACTTACATTTTCACAACACTTTGTACTTTTCAGAATACCTTCACATATTATTACTTCATTCACTCGGTCCTCACATCATTTCTATGAGGTAGCCAGGGCAGGTTGTTGTTATCCACATTTTATAGATGAAGAAACTAAGACCCAAAAGGGATTAAATTTGCTGACCCAAAATGTTGTCAAGTTGGTTAGTCGGAGAGCTAGAATTAGAATGCTGGTCTCCTGCCAGCCCTCTTTCTGCTGCGTTGTACTCTGAACATTGTTAGCAAAGTTGCTTACCAGAGCCTATTACTGTTGAAGTGAAAGAAATCTCCCCTTCTTTCTCCTGTTAAGGGAAGGTCCTCTGGAAATTTGCTTCAGGGGTCTGAAGGTGGCACATAGGATCTATCTTTTGTCGGAGGGTCTTTTATCAAGAAACACAGAGAACAAAGCCTGTGCTTTAAGTTGCTTTCTTCCGTGCTAGTCACATCTAGTGACCACCACCATCATAAAGTGGGAAGCTAGTGGCGATTGCATGTGATTGTATGGTCCTGTATGTACACAGGCTTTCACTAGCTGGGAGACGCTCACTGACACTGGAGAAGTCTCCACTAGATCTGGAAAAGTTGGAGCCAGTGGGTAGCATAGTTTCCTCCCATGGCTTTGGCATTGGAAGGGAAGAAGAGTTTAGCATGTTAACATGTCTTCACCTTACTGGGCCACTAGTGACATTAGCTTTGGTAAACTTTTTTTCCTTGAGTGGGGGTGGAGTCTGAAGAACAGAATGATGGATTTCATCTCTGGTAGGTCTCTTGCCACTTTGATTCATGGCAGTGCTATCCCCGAATGGAGCTTAAATACTCCAGGGCTACTTTTTGACTGGGTGAAGGGGTGTATAAAATGAGAACATATGAGAGAGTATTAACAGAAAGGCATTCTTTGATTTACTGATACTGGCTCTCAGCTTTCTTGTTGGATTGATATGCTGTCGAATAATATATCTGCAGTAAGTAGTCTTTTTTTACTTGAACTTTTTTTATTTGTGATGTATTTTAAAGTGGCCTTAAAAGTTAGGGCCTTGTTATGGAGGCCTTCACAATTTCCAGATCACCACGTGTAAAAATTCCATTTTGGTATGGTATTTGGGGGAAGCAGCCTCGAACTGTACAGGTTGTCCTGTGACTTCTGCCCCATCTTGACTTTTTGTTTCCAAATTTTAGATAGTGACATCTAGAAAGGTGACAAACTTGAACTATTGTTGCTGACAGACTTAGGAAGGCTGGGGAACTTGAATGGATGTTGGTCTGTGCATAGAGGTGAACTGAACTGAAGATGGTGGTAGTCATTTCTGATCCTAGAAGATTTTATACGGCTCTCCATTTGCAAAGCCAATTCATATTTTTCATGTAAAAAGTATATAATTCACATATACACACCCCCTCTGGAGAGGAGGGGAGAGGCATAGTGGCTAGGCACTTTTATAAAAATCTGAATAAGAACTAATTTTTTTCCTGACCATTCCAGCCAATCCCACCTTTCCCACCTCCCCGCAGTGTACTTTTTTCCCCTTTATTTTTCCCCTAGTTACTGTAAATGCTTTAAGAAGTGGGAGCTACTGGGGAGTCTGCAGTTAATTGAGAGATTTTCAGCTTTTCCTCTACAGGTAAGCACTAGTGGCTTGATATTTGTAAGCATTATTTGCGTCCTTTTCATTTCCTTTATGTCCCTTGAACATTTTTTCTTTTATTTTCCATAAATTAGCGTGTGTTTTATTCCACAGTCTAGATTCTTAAAATAATTTTTGCCTTTAAAATGGAAATATATTGATTTTTTTTCTATCTTATTATATATTTGTCTCTCTTTAACTCTACTTGTTTCTGTTCAGTTCTTTTCGAAGATTAGGTTTGAGAACAACAAGTTGAGAACTTTTGCTGCATGTAAATAAGCATTTTGAATTGTTCAGCTCATGTTGTAAACTGACAGCATGTATGGTACTGATTGCTAAAGGACAGGAAGTACTACTGAAAATAGAACAGATAAGCTCTGATTGCAGAGAGCTTTTAATGTAATAAAGACAGTTAAAAATGAACGGGCCACTTTTACATGCAAGAGCAGTACTGTCCTTTATAATTTTAATTTTTTAAATTTATGAATTCATCACTTTAGGGACTTCTGCGGTGAGGATACTTTCTACCAGTGTGGATTAGCATCTGTTAGCATCTGTTGTACAACTTATAGTCTCACAGAGCTGCCAGGGACTCTGAGAAGTTAAGTCATTTACCCAGTGTGTGTCAGAGGCTGGACTTGAACCCATCTCATCCTTACGGAGGCCAGCTCTCTACAGAGCTGTCATTTTAAAATGACCATGGGCGAGTTATTCTAAGCCTCAGTTTCCTTATCTATAAAACACGACTAATAATACTACCTATTTAACTACCTCACAGGGTTGTTGTGAGAAAACACTTTGTAAAACTTAAAGCACTAACTATATACAGATGAGTTGTTCTTATTGTAACAGGACTAATAAGCGGGTTATAAAACTCCAGGAGACATCTCCAGCTTAGCATGTCCAAAGCAGAATTTATCATTATTATTATTATTGGTTTTCTTCCAAACCTTCTCTTTTCCCAAATGTTCTTATCTCTCTGGAAGGCATCACCATCCTTCTGGCCTCCCAGGGTTGTAACTTTGGCATTATCCTCAGCTCCTCAGGTCCTCAATTGACAAATCTTGCCATTTCTACCTCTTACATCTTGACCTATTCTCTCTCCTTATTTTTCTACCATTATAGGTCAGACTCTCATCACTTCTCATCTAGATTATTGTAATGGCCTCCTAATTGGCCTCCTTGTCTTTCCACTCCAGTTCATCCTACATATAGCTGCTAACGTGATTTTCCTTAGATGAAGATCTGATTTTCTTGCTCCCTTATTCAAACTCCTGTGGCTCTCTGTTGACTCTAGGATAATATATAAACTTCTCGGTTTAGCTTTTAAAGCCCTTCATAATCTGATCTCTACCTATCCTTCCTTCATTGTACATTACTTCCTCTCTTGTACTCTCTGATGCAGCCAAACTGACCTCTACTTGTTCCTCACACATGACATTCCACTTCCCCTCTCTGCCTTTGCACTGTCTATTCCCATGCCTGGAATTCACTTCCTCCTTACCTCTACCTCATAGAGTCCATCTCTTCACTCAAGATGGAGCTCAGGCACCACCTCACTTGAAGCTTTTTGTGATCCACTACTAGCTGCTGATATTGCCCTTCCTCTCAGTCCACTTTGTATTTATTAAATTATTCTGTGTATATTTATATATGTACTTCTATTTCTCCCCCATTAGAATGTATACTTCTTCCAAGAAGGTATTGTTTCATTCTTGTATTTGTATCACCAGTGCCTAGTACTGTGCCAGGCTCATAGTAAGTGCTTAATAAATGTACCTACAATTAATAAATGTTGAGTGAGTGCTTTGAGCGAAGTGTTATTTCCTTCTGTGCAGTCTGGGAAGGCTTTTTTGGAGTATGTGAGAGCTTAAGTGCATTTAAATTTTTTTTTGGTTAAGTTGTTTTATTCTAGATTTGATAAAGAACAAAAAAAGAACATTTCCATGTACAAAGTAGAACAGAAAAAAAAGATTGTGAAACTGAGAATCTCTCTTATGTACAGCATGCTTTAAAATACATACACATATAATAAATTTGATATATTACTTTGAAAACTGCCCTGCTTGTCAATTTCCTTCTGAGCTTCCTTCTGTATGTTTCCTTGCATTAAAAAAAAATGCTTCAGTGAGTCCTTCTTTTCTTTTTTTGGCAATACTATTACTAACTTCCCTCTCCACCCAAATATTCTTCCCCCAACAAAGAAAGAAAAACAATCCTTTCGGCAAGTAGTGAGAAACCCCCACCTCCCCAAATCTACACGTTTGCCATATCCAAAATTTGTATGTCAGTCTGTATCTTTAGTCCATTACCTCTCTATCAGTAGGTGGGTTGCAGACTTTCTTATCTCTCTTTCTTTTGTAGTCATAATTAGTCATTACATTAGCCAAAGTTCTTAAAACTTTCAAAGTGTTTTTTCCCCTACAATGTTTTTATTATATGCAAAGTGTAATGGTAAAATCTATGTCAGTTCACCTGAGTCTTCCCAAGTTTCTTGGAAACTGTCTTTTTGGTAATTTCTCACATCTCGAGAATATTCCATTACATTCATGTAACATAATTTATTTAGCCATTCTCCAATTGGTGGACATCCTTTTTGTTTCCAGTGCTTTGCTACAACAACAAAAGAGCTTCTATATGCATTTTTACATACAGAGCTTACTAAGTATGAGCCTAGTAGTGGTATCACTGAGTTTATTTATATTTTTGAAGTAAAAATGTCTCTTATGTAGAGGAGATGTTCAATGCATTAGGAGATGAGGGGTCGCTTCTGCCAGGCTGGCATGGGAAAGAATGAGGAGGCTATACAGATGGATATGGGCAAATGGGGCAGGTCAGAAGTTCAAAAGGAAGATAGAACATATTTATAGAGGGCTCTGAAATCTGTGGTTAGAAGATAGTATATGCTATAGGATATCTAGGGTATGCAGAGAAGAGGGAGTTACGGTGACCTTGGTTAAAGATAATCATTGTGTGGAAAAGATCAGTGACAGTGGGCCTTGAGAAAAAGAGATAAATATCACTGATAATTGCATGATAAGAATTGATGAAATTTAATGACTCATTGAATGTGCAGAGTAAAGGGATCCCCTAAAGGTATCAGAGATCTTAAGGTTTCAAAAATAGATGTAATAAATATAATGTTATATATATATATGTACATATATGTATGTGAGACATAATTTTCAGTGTAAATAATGAATTCAGGCAAGGGAAAAAGAAGAGAACACATGGAATTCCATTTTTGTTATGTTGTGTTAGAAGGAAGAACATTCATGTGAATATAGTGTAGAGAATATTGTTCATGTGGAATTATAGTATAGAAAAGCAGGAGAGTGTAGCATGTCATTGTTGATAAGCTCTGGCTCTTGGCAAGGAGCTGAAGGCATAAGATGTATAGTATATTTAGAGGTGGAAGGGACTTTAAGATTATCTAATCCAACTTCTTCAGGATTAAACTGAAGCCCCCAAAAATCAAGTAAACATAGCTTGTCCAGAGCTGACAAAGTTGGGGCTTAAACATAGGTCTCCTGGGATCTCAGTCTGGTGCTCTTTTCACTGTACTAGCCTGCATCTGGTTATGGGTTGAATGATTAGAGATGGGAGAGCCCTTAGAGGCCATCTAGTTTAGCTTCTTTTTACAGATGAGGAACTGAGACCTAAAGAAGAAAAGTCACAAAGAGAATAAGCAGCAGAGATCAGATCAAAACCTGGATCCTTTGACTCAATCCAGCAATCTTTCCATATACTATGCTCAGGTCTCTTAGCTCTTTTTCATTCTTTGTCCACAGACTTTACCTCTAGTCTTTAAAAAAATTTTTTTTAGTTTTGAATTTTTTCTTCCCACCTACCCTTCCTCCATCCATTGAGAAAGCAAGAAAAACAAAACCTGTTACAAGTGTGTAGTTGAGGAAAACAAATTCTGGCATTAGCCATGTCCAAAAATAACATGCTTTAGTCTGCACTCCTGAGTCTATCACCACTCTTTCTAGAGGTGGGCAATATTTTATCATAAATCCTGTGGAATTGTGGTTGGTTTCACTGTGTTAATCAGAGTTCAAGTTGTTTGTTTTTATAATTTCATTGTTACTGCATAAATTGTTCTCTTGGTTTTTCTCACTTCACTCTGTATCAGTTCATACAAGTCTTCCCAGGTTTTTCTAAAACCATCCCCTTCATTTCTTACAGCACAGTAGCATTCCACTGTAACTTATTCAACCATTTGCCAGTTGATAGGCACTCCCTCAGTTTTCTATTCTTTGCTAGCACAAAAAGAGCTGCTAAAAACATTTTTTAATATATGTGCCCTTTTCCTTTTTCTTTGAGCTCTTTGGGGTATATAGACTTAGTAGTGGTATTGTTGGGTGAAAGGGGATGCATAGTTTAATAACTTTTTGATCATAGTTCTAAAATACTTTCTTGAATAGATGGACTAGTTCACAGCTTCACTAAGTCGTGCATTAAGTACCTATTTTCCCACAGCCCTTCTAGCATTTGTCATTTTTCTTTTTTGCCGTCTTTGGCAATCTAATAGATATGAGGTGGTACTTCAGCTGTTTTAATGTGCATTTCTTTACTATTGATTTAGAACATTTTTTCACACGGATATTGATAACTTGGATTTCTTTCTGTAAAAATTGTCATATACTTCGACAAGTAATTCGACGGCTCTTATTCTTACACATTTGAGTCAAATATTTAGGGATGTATCTTAGAAATAAATGAGACTTATCGAGAAACTTGCTGCAAAGGCTTTCTCCAGATTTCCTCATTTTGCTTCTGATTTTAGCTACATTGGTTTTGTTTAAAAACTTAAATTTTATGTAATCAGATTGTCCATTTTACCATTCATGAGCCTTTCTAGCTCTTGTTTGGTCATGTGACTGCTAATTTCTTCCATGCTACTCTAATTTCTTTATGATGTCACCCTTTATGTCTAAATCATGTACCCATTAGGAGCTTTTTTCTGATATATGGTTTGAAATATTGGTCTCAGCTTAGTTTCTGCTTGACTACTTTCAGGTTTCCCAACAGATCTTACTGACTAGTAAGTTCTTGACCCAATAGCTGAGATCTTTGATCTACCCCTAGGCTTAACCAGCTGGCTGCCACATAACTGCAGTCTGTTAATAGGCAATAGAATAGTGTAATGATCAGTGTTAGACCTGGAATCAAGAGACCTAATCTCAGATTATAACACTGATTAGCTATGTGACCATGGGCAAGTCACTTCACCTCATTTGCTTCATCTGTAAAATGGAGTTAATAATCCTTCTCATAGGGTGGTTGTAAGAAAAATCTTTTGTAAAACTTAAAGCATTAACTATGTAAAAGTGTCATAGTAGTGGGGAATCAGGTGATAAGGAGGATTAATCAACCCAGAGTCATTGCTCTTACTGCAAAGCAATTATCCAGGTTCTCCCTGACAGTTTTAGCTTCTTTTATGAATTTCAATACATTACTCATTGATTAACTAAAAGAGTAAAGTTGAAGAATGAAAAACTGATAGTTAAAACTAGAGATAGATAAGATTCTCAAAGGAAGAAGTCTACGAAGAGAAAAGTAGGGGTCTTACTTAGAACAGAGTCCTAGGACATTGTAGGGCAGAGAGAGATAGTAGGAGAAAATGGTGAAGTCAGAGAGCATTTTTAGGGACAAGGAGTTGCCAAAACAGATGGTAGAGGAAAATTAGTAAAGAGGTGAGCACTGGTAAATCACCAGTCAGTGGTGCTTCAGAAGCCAAGATTCAAGGATGAAATGATTAATTCTGGCAATACTAATTTATATATTGATTTTTGATTACAAAGTGCTTTATATTACATCCCCATTGGAATTTCTAATAGTGTTTTTGGAAATAGCAGTAGCTTCCTTTTCTACTTAAGCTAACCAAGGCTTAAGAGAAGCAAAATGACTTTCAAGGTCACATAACTAGTCAGTAGTAAGAGTGATAGAAATGAATTATATCAGAGACTTACTAATGTGCACATGGACTATATGCCTTTCCAATTGCATGTGGTTATAAAATAGAGAATGTCACCCCATTTTCCTTGGTGCCAGAGTTGTATATCACTTGTATTTGGGGAATGATCAACAGTTGTCATAATTGTATGCTCTGTTTCCTAGGCCACAAGGCACTTAAAGCATTGCTTAGGTCATTGGTGGATCTTCAGGAGGAACTGCTTTACCAGTATCCAGACACAAGATACCTTGTAGAGGGAACAAAACCTAAAGAAGAAAGGTAAAGAGGGAATGGACGTAGGGGTGGGAGTGAGCAGGTCTGCTCTTCCCCTACTTTCCTGGGTGGTATTTTATTATTTGTGAACAAAGAACCCTGACTTTTCCATGTAGAGAGCAACACCTAATGTTTATGGCATTGAATAAGTGTCTACCTGCATAGAAGACAGGATGGCTTGTGGACTTGCAAGATTAATTCAGTACCTGCACTGTGCAGCGCCCTGAGTTAGACATGGGGGAAGTAGAAAACTTCGAGACTGATCCCTACCCTCATAGGAGTTAGTAATCTACAAGTCAGGGTTGGAGGAGGGCATGCCTATGGGGTGGCAGAACAGAAATAGACATCAATATCTGGACTTAGCTAATATTTTTTTGAGTTCCAAATTCTCTCCCCACCCATTGAGAAGGCAAGCAAAATGTTACCCATCACACGTGTGAACATATTTCCATAATAACCAGTCCTCCCCCCCCCCCCCAAAAAAAGCAGGAAAAATAAAGAAAGTAGGAAAATATGCTTCAGTCTGCACTCAGTTCATCAGCTTTCTGGAGGTGGATAGTATTTTTCGTCATGAGTTCTTTGGAATTGTCATGGATCATCATATTGATCAGAATAGCTAAATCTTTTACAGTTAATCATCCTTATAATATTGCCTTATAATATTACTGTGTACAGTGTTCTGCTGGTTTTGTTAACTTCACTTTATATCAGTTCATGTAAGTCTTCTGGGAGTACTTTTAATAAACTGTGTGCAGAAAGAGTTTGGTAGGTGTTAGGACTCACTATGGAAGATCAAAGAAGACTTTTTTTTTTGCGGGGGGAAGGCAGGGCAATTGGGGTTAAGTCAAAGAAGATTTTTCATGGATGGGGTAGTCTCTGAGGTTAGCTTTAAAGGAAGGGTAGACATTCAGTAGAATGAATGAATGAAAACGCATTTATTAAGTACACGTTGTTCCCAAATACTGAGGATACAAATAAAAGAGCAAGACAGAATCTGGTTCCAGAGCTAGGAATAGAGGGAGGATTTGTTTACAAATTAAGCTGCCAGTAAGATGGTGATGTGAAACATGTTTGAGGTGACTAGAGATAGTGGGTCCTGTGAGGCCCTCATTAGTTTGCACTCCAGGATGGGAGTTCCAGAACTGAAAGGGAAAGGTGGACGCTGGCAAGGAGCGCATTATAGCCATAGGAAAGAGCAGTTCTCAGGGACTATAGCAGGAAAGTGTAGGCATGCTCCAGGGAATTGTTTAACTCCATGGCCCTCAGTTATGTGCAGAAGCCTTGCCCAAGATCAGCCTGTGAAATCTGGATGATGTCTCATTACCAGGACAAAACATATGGGATTTTTAATTTTAGGTATTTACTATTTAAAAGACTGATTAATTTAGCATTGTGAAGCACCCTATGGACCATTACTTTAGAATCTCTGAGTTACCGTCTTTTTCAACATGATGAGGAGGATAATTCTTCCGGAAGATTTTATTTCGACAACTGCCCCACTCACCTATCTCCATCATGGCATTGTTCCTTTTCAGCTAGCTTTGTTACTCTGCTCCTCACTTCATGCTTGTCTTTTTTCCTCCTTTGCCCACATTTATCGTAAGGTCATGGGGTTAGCACTGGAAGGTGCCTCAGAGGGTTTTCTCATCTGGCTGCTGAGGAAGCAAGTGAGAGATGGAAAATGACCTGCCCAGGATCCCCTCCATAGTCAGTGATAAAGGTGCTCCAGAGAGAAGGGATCAGTCCCTCTCCTAGGCTGTGCACACAGGCCCACGTTTTCATCTGGACAAGGCAGAAGTGCAGTGTGGTATGTGAACGTAATGGAGTACTGTTATTGTGCTGTAAGAAATGAGGAAATAAATGATTTCCAAAAGGCATGGGAAGACTTAGATGACCTGATTATATATGAAGAAGAAAAGACCACGTGAAACTCACACAGTGAAATAGGCAGAACTAGAAGAACAATCCGTGCTGTAACATCAGTATTATAAAAAATGATTTTGAGGACTTTTGTAAACTGATGAAGAGTGAAATGAGCAAAACCAGGGGAACAGTTTATACAGCAACAACACTGTAAAAACAGACAACTTTGAAAGCTGTAAAAACCGTGGCCAATACAATGAGAGGACTGGTGATGAAGCATCAGTTAATCAGTACACATTATTAAACGCATACTATGTGCCAGATTACAGCTAAGCATGACAGAGGGGTGATGGTTATAGTGTAGAATGAGCCATAAATTTTTTGCATGTAACCATTGAGGGAATTTATTTTACGTGACCCTGCATATTTGTTACCAGAAGTTCGTTGAGGTTTTTTTTTTTTCGTGGATCAGGAGGCAGGAGAGAGTGAAACATAGATATTTTGTTCATTTAAAAAAAAAAAACTGGAGGGTACTACAGATGTGGGATGTTGCATGCACTTTCTGACCAGTCATTGTATTTTAGTTTTATGTAATTGTTTTGCTCTGATAATGAATCCTCTCATGAAGTGGGAGTAATCTGTTAATGTTTGAAATATAAAAACAAAACATCAATAAAGCTTTTTTAAAAGTTGAAGTCTGAGTTGCACAAATGCCCCTTTTGAAAACCAGGCTATATGCAGCAGTTGTATTCTGCTGCGCCTCATTTTTTGCCCTGATACTGCTGCCTGTCTTTTTATTATATTTCTTAGGGCCAAGGTATTAGATGAGCCTGATGCTTCCATCTTTCATGAATCATTATTAGTCCACCTTTCTATTTTGGCTTTTGATTCAAAGTTGTATTTGGGAGTATTCTTTAGTTTTCTGCTTTTGATATCCATTTTTGGATGTTCATCAGTAATAATCTAGCTGACTCTAATGTTATTAAAAGCCTTTATCATGTGTTTACTTCTGTTTCTGGTTTGTTGTCATGTCTGCCTCTTTGTGACTCCGTTTGAGGTTTTCCTGGCAAAGATACAGGAATGGTTTGCTGTTTCCTTCTCCACCTCACTTTACAGATGAGGAACTGAGGCAGATAGGGTTAAGTGACTTGCTCAGAGTCACACAGCTAATAAGTGTCTGAGGCCAGATTTGAACTCAGGAAGATGAGTCTTCCTGACTCCAGACCCAGCGCTCTATCCACTGCACCACATCTCTGGTTAATTTTCTGAAATTCACCTATTTTAGGCCACAAAGACAGGGTGCTCAGTTTTCTTTTTATATTTGTGAGAATAAACTCTTAGAAATAATCAAATCAAACTGCCTTTTTGGGTGTTCTGTGGCCCTGTCTGCACATGGCCTTTGAACCTGAGGCCCTAGTTGAAAGGGGCCTCAGAAGCTTATCTAGTCTAACCAGACCTGATCAAAAATTTATTTCCATCTCTATTATCTTTTGTTTTTACATCACCTAAATTTCCCCCTGCAGCCCTCCCCCTTTCCAAAGAGAGATCCTTTCTATAAAACAAAGAATTTTTAAAAAGAAAATAAGAAAAAGAGGAGGAAGAGGAAAAAAATCATCAGAATCGGTACATCCAAAAAAAGGAGGAGGTGGAATATATACAGTGTTTCACTGCCGTAGACCTCTGTCCTCTACCAGAGAGTTGGGGGAACACGGTTTTTTATGACTTTTCTTGGTGGCCATGTAATTTGTAATTTTGCAACATTAACTTTTGATTGCTTTCTGGTTGTCCTTTTCAGTTACATTGTTATAGTCATTGGTTCTGCTTACTTCATTTTCCATCATGAATTCCTGTAAGTCTTTACATGGCCTCTCTGTATTCATCATATTTATCATTTCTTACAGCATAGTAATATTCCTTTACCTTCATATACCACAATTTGTTTAGCCTATTCCCCATTCGATTGGTGCTTCTTTGTTTCTAGCTGTTTGCTACCATAGAAAAGTGCTACTGTCAATTTGTGTGTTATTTTTTTTTAAATCTTATCAGTGACTCTTCTTTATTACCCTTCTTTTTATCAGTGACTTTCACCAGGGTATATTTTAGTTGTGGAATCTCTGAGTCAAAGGATGTGGGCATTTTGGTCACTTTATTTCCAAAATTGCTTTGTAAAATGATTGCACTAATTTACAGCTCCACCAGTGATGGATTCGTGTGTCAGTACTTCCAAAACCCCTCCAACACTGCCTGTGCCCATCTTTTGTCATCTTTGCAGATTTTCTGAATGTGAGATGAAACTTCGGGCTCATTGTCATTTGCATTTCTCTTGTTATTAGTGTTTTGGAACGTTCTTTTATGAGTTTGTAAATCCCTCAGCTTCTCTTAATGAAGTCTAGCACGACATTAGGTTTTTTGACTATCACACTGCTACTGGCTCAAATTGAGCTTGTTGTCCACTAAATATCCCAAGGTGTAGTTTGCTTGGCTTAATCTGGACATCCTACAAGTATGAAATGGTCCCCAGCTCGTATACTTTTCCCATCACCCATCTACCAGAGAGCTTTCACTTGTTCTCTGCTACTTGTATTCTATGTAAGAGGTAGGCTGAACTGGCAGGGTATCGAGCTCTAGGTCTAGGGTTCTCTCCTGACCATTCACATATAAAAGTCCTTTTTTTTGACTAGATGATTTCTCTCAACAATGGGCCAATCTCCTTGTTTTTCCTAGTGAGGAAGAAATCCCTAGTGAGGAAGAAGAGGCCATGGTGGGGGAGTACCAGCAAAGGAGAGGCCCTCCCAAGAGGAAGCTGGAGATGGATGACTATCCAGGCTTCATGGCAAAGCGCTTTGCCGATTTCACAGCCTATAGGAACCGTACACTTCAGAAATGGCATGACAAAACCAGATTGGCTTCTGGCAAGCTGGGGAAGGCAAGTATGTGTGTTGGGGGTTGGTGTGGTACGTGTGTGCATGTACCTGGGCATATGTTACCTTATGGTAGAGCAGGATTGTTTTAGGAAACTGATATTTTGGCTATCTTGGATAGAAAAAAAAAATCACATTATGATAGTAATCAAGAATTCCACTACCTGCCTTCCTTGCAGACGCAGGACATTGGGTTAGTTTTCATGGTCCTTACAACTCCTCTCTTCATTGTGGGCCCAGAGCTATAACCACCATAGGCACGACACTCTTTTTCCTTGGAAATACTAGATCTCTAGAAATCAAATTTGGTGAAAATGAAAAATACTATAGGAATGATTGGCTCTTTGTTATTAGAGAAAGAAAAAGTTGCCTGCCTAAGAGAGAGTGTGGACCAGTCCATTAAAGAGCTTTGGGTCTTTCTGAGGTTGATTTTTAAAGAACCAGCTACTTGCAGATATAGTTCTAAACAATAAACACAGTTCATTCTCCCTCTGCTGACGTGAAAAGATAGAGAAGCCAATGCTGCTGTGTTTAACCACTGGCTAATGTTGTTTGCTTGCAGGGTTTTGGTGCCTTTGAGCGCTCGGTCTTGACTCAGATCGACCATATTCTGATGGACAGAGAGAGATTACTCCGTAGGACACAAACCAAGCGCTCTGTGTACCGTGTACTTGGCAGAGCTGAGCCAGTAGCTGAGCCCGTTCCTGAGAGTTTGCCAGGGCAGCCGGTAAGGGCTCTGTGATGGTGGCGGCGTATGGAGAACAATATCTGTGTGGTTAATTAACTGAAAAGCTGAGTAGGTTCTTGTGGATATCATTATCCACATAAAGTCAGCTTGTAAGAGAAGTATAGAGTGGAAAAACCAACTGAATGGATAATTGAGAAAGAGAAGAGTATAAGGGATGGAAAAATTTTCTTTTAAATGGGTCATCTGAAATATGGGAGCCTTAAAACCTCATGTGCAAGCTTTTAGTTTTGAGTTTGGTTTGAGGACAGGAGATATGAAGCAATAGGAATCTAGGTTTTTGCTTGATCCTAAAAAATCACTTCTATAGAAATTTCTAATTTGGAACAGATCAAAACTGTTGTCTGTGTCTCAGAGGCTTTTATTCAAATTGTAATCATTTTGAAACTATGTTTCCCAAACTACATTTGTGAACCAGTAAAATATCTGGACTGTGCTACCACCATTCAGAGTATAGTGTGGGGCTCAGTGACTTTAGTGGTGAAGATGGAAGCAAGGGGGAAATAAATAAGGAAGGTGAAAGGAACAAAAGGAAATTGCAGAAAGAAGAATGGTGACTTAGTTTTTAAGTTTGGAAATTTTAGAAAGTAAAAAGTATGGACAATATGTTTTGCCACTGAATATCTGCCTTGGACCATTGCCAACAAAGAGCCCGTGTTTGGGAAGCACTCCTAGAGAAAAGAGACTAGAGTTGGGATCATTGAATATTTCTATCACATTCATTGAGCAAATCAAATAGGTAGAAGTCTGCCCTCTTGCGAATTTACATTTTAAAAGAGAGAAAGTATGAGAGAGAAAAAGAGAAAATTTGGGGTTGTGGATTGTCTTATTACAATGCTTTCACTGTATTCAAGAGTGGTTCCATAGACACAAAGTGCCCAGTGTACTTCATTCAATTCATTATAGCATGTCTCTCCCTCCAGTACATTTTAAAAATAATTTTTATTGATTTATTTTGTTTTTACATTGTTTAAATTTCTCTCATTTTTTACATTATTTAAATTTCTTATCCCTGCCCCTATCCCAGAGAGCCATCCCATACAACATAAATTAATAGAAAAGAAGAAAACAAAAAACGATCAGGACATTAAAAAAAACCAAAATACATGCAATATCATTTCACATCCATAAGCCTGCCACTTCTGCGAAGAGAGTAGGAGTAGAGAAGGGAGGTATCTTTTCATACTTTTTCTTTGGAGCCATGTTTGTTTATCATCATTTTGCAACATCTGCTTTTTGGTTTTTTTTTATATGTATGGTTGCTCTTTCTGTTTACATGGTTATGTGTAGTGTATATATTATTTTCTTGGCTAGGCTTACTTCACCCTGCATCATCACAGAAGTCTTTCTGTGCTTCTTTGTAGTCATCATATTTATTTTTTTACAGCATAATAATATTCTGTTGCATTCATGTACCACAATTACCCCCACTTCTTTTTTAGAAGGTGTTGTTATTATATGAAGAGTCACTTCTCAATAACGACATCCCTCCTCCCCAATAGAACTGTCCCTTGTAACAAAAATAGTTAAGCAAAATAAGACACATTAGCTATGTTGTACATGCCACACACATTCTGTATCCATAATCAGCTGCTTCTCTATCAAGGCACAAATGAAAGAGTTTATGTAAAATGTTTTGCAAAATTTAAGGAGCCAGTTATGATAATAGTGATAGAAATATATTTTGTCATCAGTCCTCTAGAATTAAGATTGTATTAATCTGAATTCTGATGGCTTTTTAAAAAGTATTCCTTTACATTGTTGTGGTCAGCCTCAGTTCACACAAGTCTTCCGAAGTTACTCTGTGTTCCTTGTCTTTACCTCTCAGATGGATTTGTAATCTAATCAGTGTAAGTATTCTCTCCATGCCTGCCTCCCTTTGACTCATATGTCATGTTTGTCATGGAAGTCTACTCAATATACTAGGGACCTCCCTCGATTTCTCTTGACATTATGAGAAAACTACTGGGCTGTTTTTGGTTTTCCCTCACTCTTACTACAGGACCAAACTATCTTCTTTTTTATTAATATTTTGAGGACATCTTTTTCTCCAGTTCTTAATTCCTTGTTTGGTATGTGTTGCATTCTGCTCACAAACACCTTTCATCTATCCATTGCCTCATGGGTGATAGCCTTTTTTTTGAAACTATCATGCTCCATGACTCAGGAGTTGGGCTATCTCCAGTCATCCTGATCTATATCTGGCCACTGAACCCAAATGGTTCCAGAGGAGAAAGTGAGGCTGTTGGTTTTACACAGACTTCCTTCACTCAAATTCAATTCAATTGCAAGTCATGTCATCATTTTTCTAATGTCATGGTCCTCTTCAAGAATGAAGGACAAACCACACACACAAACAACACAGGAAGAATATTGATATTAAAAAGGTGGGTCTTTGTTTCAAGGAGAAGTCACTGGAAATCATTAAAAGAACGTTGCATTTTCCCAAAGGCAATACATCCCAGTCTCCTCTTCATTTCTGGGTCCAATTCAATTCATTGTCTTTTTGTCCAAGATCAATATGTACTGATAGATGAATTCTAGAGATTGTTTACCTAACTGCATATCTGGACACCAGGCATTTTTCATCCACTTGATTTTTCCTATGCGTTTGGTTATATCAAACTCTTTCGAGTGGTTATAGATCTTATCTTGGAGGCTCTGCAATGTTCCTGGGTCTGATGCAAAGTCATTTCTTACAGTATTCTATTCCATTCACATTATTTTTCGTCTCCCATTTTATTTTATTTTTCATTTAACAAGCACTTATTTTCTCTCTTTATCCCTCCCAATTTAAAAGATAAAAAGAAAACAAAACTTTTGCAAACAAATATTCATAATCAAATAAAAGAAATTCTCAGATTGTTCATGTTGAAAAATATTATCACATTCATATTACCACAGGTTATACAAACATAGGTGGGGTTTGTCATCTTGATTGTTGAAGGAAATGCATTGATGAGATCACAGATCTGTATTAATATGCCACAGTTTGTATAGTCATTCCTTATTGATGGACATCCACTTTTTTCACATTTTTTTGTTGTTAAAAATCTTGGTATGAATATTGAGCCTTTCAGTCTTTCACCTCCTTGGGATATGTGATCAGTAGTGAGTATTGCTCAGCCAAAGGGTATTTTAGCCACTTTTCTTGAAGAATTTCAAGTTGTTTTTTGGATCAATTCACAGCTCCATCTATAGTATCTGTTATCCCAAAGTCATTCCAGCATTGACTGTTTGCTGATTTGTTGGGCATGTAATGAATCCCCAAAATTGTAAAAATCTATTTATGTTTCCTAAAAGTCTGTCATCTAAGCTAAATTTAGAATGCACAAGCCCTAAGAACCATTCCCCAGTAGGTAATTGGTCAAAGGACTTTTAACAGTTTTCAAAAAGAAGAAATTCAGCCTATCAACAATCATATGGTGTGGGGGAGGGGGTACTGTATATCACTGTTAATAAGAGAGATACAAATTTAAAAATCTACACATACTTTTCCCCCTTCTCTTTGCTGATGCAGGAAATATTGCCTGAAGTCCCTGCCAATGCTCACCTGAAGGACTTGGATGAAGAGATCTTTGATGATGATGATTTTTATCACCAGGTCTGTTTTTTAGAATCTTTGATTTCAGTATGTTTTAAGAGTTTCAACACTTTGAAATACTTTCATCTCTTTGATGGAGAGAGAAAGAGATTATTCTTTCCCAGCTACTTTGTGATATGTGACTTTTTTAGTTATTTGATTTTGTGTTGTAGCACTATTGTTAGGTATAGACGAAGGCCTGGTATCTTAACAGTCCACTCTGAATGTAATCCCACTCTGTTATTATATATTCAGACTCTAGTCTTAGATGCTTTTTCTTGTCTATTCTGATCAATTCATTGAGTCTATTGAATGCCTTGTATGTACCCACCATCATTGATTAGATTAGAAATGGAAACATCTGCCTAACTTCTGAGATCATATATTAATCCTAGGAAAATGTGTGAAGATGGAGTCTCTAGGTGTGTAAATGTCCTCATTTGTAGCCACATCTCATACCCTTTTCTTCTTGAACCCTCATTTCTGAAATTTGTATTCGATTTGGTGGTGCTATTGCTGACTGTAGTATTGAGAAGTTTTTAATGTTCAGGCTGCTCTGCAGAAGTAAAGTTTATTTACTATGATACTGGTTTTCTTGATGTGCCACATTTCTTATTGAATGGACTTTAGCATTTTCCCTATTGTTTTCAGGTTGTGCCTTTCCTAGTTCAAAGGATGATTAGAATACCAGTCAGAATTGAGAAAGCTGATTTTTATCAAGATTTTTTTTCCTCTTGTAGAATTCTGAGGTGGGTGAGGAGGTTTAGCCAAAAAAGCTTAAAACTGCTTGTTGCAAGTGTCACCAGTGACTACACTTATTAAAATACAAAGATTCCAAAAAGCATTTCCCCTAAAAAGTAAGTGAATATTGTAGAACCCAAAGAATAAACCAATTCTCTTAAGGGATTCTTCTGCCTTTGCCCTGCAGAGGGAAAAAAAGAGTCCCCATTACTCTCTCATTCCATTTACTCCATAGCATTCTTTTATAAAATTGTAAATGTACATGAATTTAAGAGCTATGATAAAGGGGCTGGCTAAGAGGGATTGGTAAGGCCTCAGGTGTTCTCACTCAGAGTTCCTGATTCTTTTTTTTCTTTTCCATTTTTTTCCCCCTGTATTCTCTTGTCAGCTGAATAGGGAACTCTATTTTGTTCTGGAGTGTCTACAGAATGGCATGATCTGGGATATTAATGCTGGATAATTGTGTGAGATCACGAGAGACAATCAGAAATGTTCCAATCCCCATTAATTCAAGTGTGTATTGTTAGATAGAAAGTGCATCATAAATTAAATGGGCTTAATAAAACAAACCGAAATTACTAGGGAGAAGACGCTTCCACAGGCAGTCCTTAGGCTCTGACAATTTTTTTTTTTTGGCCCGAAGAGACATTTAAAGAGAAATAGCATTAGTTGATTGGCCCTTCATCCTGACTAATAATTTTAACTTCGATAAATTCTGATTTCAGAGTTATGACGAGTCACATCTTAGCTTTTCCCCTTGCTGGTTAATTGGGGTGCTGGGGTTAATCTAAATTAAAACTTAAACTAATAGAGGTCAGTGAGGCAGCCGAAACACCTGAGTAAAACAAATGGGGCTGCCAGGCGCAACTTTATCTTGGCTGTTTCCCAAGAGGGAAGTGGCAGCAAATTGGAGTTGTTTCAGCCTTCTGTAAAGGTGAATGATGGGTGACACTTGTTAATGTACAGCATCTCCGGAAGCATTCCAGATTGCTTTGCTGCTGTACCAACTGCTGCCATCCGTGCACAGTCAGTAGGAACAGGACCAGTTGCCAACATCTGGCAGCACAGCAAGGAATGGGTGCAAGTCTTGAAACCCCGCAGACTCTAAATATGGTGCTTAGAACTGTGCAGGCTTTAATCACTTACCACTCTTTGGCAGCAGGCTACGACAGCTTATCCTAGCCTCGTACATCACACACCGACATCTGCTGAGCCGCAAGGCAGCTGCACATTCATTTTCCTTTCTTGCTTTTTTCTGTTTGCCTCCTACTCCTTCTATCCTTTCCCCTTTTGCCCCCTCCCTTCAGCTTTGCTCCCCCTCCCCAAAATGCTTCTTGGGAGAGATGATCTGTAAAGATTACTGCTTCATTGTGTGCAAGTAATTGTGGGGATGCCAGGCTCTTGACAGACACAACGTAGCACCTGTTCTGCTGACCTGGTTAATTTTTTCTGTTGAGTGGGATTTGCCAGAGATTGGAGCTGAAGCCAATTCAATGATAAGGCTAAAGAAAATGGCTGTATGTTTTCTGTCACCTCCCAATTAAATTGGTTTCATAAAGTGCTTTCCTTTATTTGTCAGGGTAGTAAGCCAGAGCTAAGTATTGCATTCAGAAGTGGTACAATGTATTACAATGGGCCTGTGAGGTTTCATTTTTGTTTTTCGTATGGTCACAACGAAGAGCTTGTATGTATGTATAATACACATTACAGGTTCGCTTCTTCTTTGACTAGACTTAAAACCCAGACTTTTTGAATCCTGGTGTTTTTCAAGCAGGAGATTATAATTGCATTGAATTTCAATGTTTCACTGTAAGGTTTCAAAAGCATACTTTGTTAATTCAGTATCACGAAGTTGCAAACGTCCTAACAGCTCCATTCCCTGCTAAGGGACTTTGGTTACTGCAGTTTTAAATAATGTCTTTTTTGGAAATCCCTGAAAAGCATTTCTTAAATTTGCCTTCTTTAAGATATAAAGAGACTTCATGATAATATAGTGATACTCAGTTTTTAAATAGCTGAGTTTAATTTACTTAGAACCTATATACATTTTTCCTTTAGATGAGTACCAACTTACTAAGCTGATGTCAATGAATATTTTTAATTAAAAATTAGTTCTGCAGTTTCGTGATGGCTAGTTGTTTGATATATACTTAATGATGAAGATTTGATAAAGGGGAATGAAATGTTCACTTACTGAAAGGGTTCTAATATAGAGTATCTTCTTTTACTTACATTCTTTTTCAGAAGTTTGTGAGACAACTTAAGCTAGTTTGTTTACAGCTCATAGGAACCAAATGAACTGAGGTGTATACAAATTGATGCTTGGATTTCTGAGGGCTTGTTAGACTTTTTCACGTTGCTCCTGGCTCTGTTTAGTTATATACTGGTTATTCCCATCATTTTGTATTGAAATGGCACAGTAGAGAAAAGCATAATAGGTTTTTCTCTTCTGGTGCCCAGTTTGATGGGTTAAATTTCTCCTCTGATTTGCTGTCAGGACATGTCTATGACTGTCCTTGGTCACATGCTGGGTTTTTGTCTCCCAGGCATTTGATAATGCCATAAACAAGTAATTACTAATCCAGTGAACTATTAAGAGTCGATAATGTTGAGAAATAGAGAAGAGGCAAGCTTTCTGACAAGATGGTTTACTTTAATTAAATTGGTGAGTGATTAATATGGACAGTTGATCGGGTTGCTTTAATTGGATGCATTTAGATTTTTGTGTGAATAAGAGATGTTTTCAAGCCATTCCTAAGGTTGATGGCAATAGCGTTCTTATTGTTGTCATGTATCTCTCCTATGGTTCGGTTGATAGTTAACAACATTATGAAGTTTGATTTGAATCCTTTCCTTAATGAGATGTTGGAAAAAAAGCAAATTTTTGTTGTTGAGAACATCTCTTTTTTAAGATTGTTTTCAAGTAATTCTGTCATTTGGGAGGTCTAAATAGTGTCTCTCAAAAGTTTATTGAAACTTATTATAAATAGAAAGACTTGAGAGTGATTTTTTTAAAAGGTGCCACATATAGTGTATAGACTTGAATGACTGGGATTGTGATTGAAAAATAACTAGGACCCTCACTAATAGGTTTTTCTTTTGATAGAATGACCATATTAAAAAAAAAAATCCTGAATAACCAAGCCAACCAAACAACCACATATTTTGCTCTCTCTCTCTCTTTCTCTTTCCTCGTCTCCCCCCACCCCGTCTCTCTGTATACATATGTGTGTCTGTACATATGTGTACTAATGTGTACTAGTAATAATAGTCATTTTGCTGAAACATTCTGTTTAGATGTGTGTGGTTTTATTTTTGGTGCAATGTCTCCTTAAAAAAATCTTTATAGAAAATTCTGCCATTTGTAGGTCTGTCAACTTTCAGATCCAAATGGCGCATCAGTATTGGCATTTGATCGATAGCCTGTGCTTACTGTAATGCAGTCTGCACAGGACGGAAGGCCCAAAGTCACACTTTAAATGCAAGGCCCGGAAACTTCATCAAATAGCAGCTGAGAGGGAAGGTACACATGAGTGGTCCCTCATTTCTTCCGGTGTTCTTGCTTTGAGAAGCATCAGAGCATGACTTCACTTAACTTTAAAAAAAAGTCCACAACAAAGGCAGAACTAAAGCATATGATACTTTATGGGATAAGCCAGCAGAGAGTTGACTGGAAGCTGTTGAGGAAACTTTTTCAAACAAATAATATATAAGGAGTTTACCAAGCAAATATGTGGCCAAAACAACCTTCTTACAATTTAATAAACATTAATAAGTTGTCAGCTGGTTACATGTAAATTAAACACAGGCTTCTGGCAATTTTTTAAAATTTTTTTTGTGGGGGGCAGGGCAGTTGGGGTTAAGTGACTTGCCCAAGATCACACAGCTAGTACACGTGTCAAGTGTCTGAGGCCGTATTTGAACTCAGGTCCTCCTGACTCCAGGGCCAGTGCTCTACTCACTGCCCCACCTAGCTGCCCCTTTCTGGCAATCTTTTAAGGAAGAATTTGATGCTCTTCAGGAATCATGGAACTCTACCAATTACATCAAATTAAGCATAGTGCCTTAGTGTTAAATATTAGTGTATTATTGCTCTTATAAGTTAACTGTCATTTGAAAATAATGCTTAACAATGCAAGAGTTAGTCGAAAGTTCTCTTCCTGGAGAGTTAGCTACCAAGGATATACGTGGTCTAGTGTTTGAATTCTGTGTGAGAGCTTCCTTCGACAATGTGATGGAATCAGAGGGTTAGTGCATCTCTCTGCATTTCTGTGGTCTTGTTAGCTCCCATTTCATGTATGTTACATCTTGATTTGTAGCATAATCCAGAGTTGTATCATTTAGTAAGCGTGCATCTGATTTTGCATAGTCTTCTAACACATTTTCAAAGAAAGGAAGAGGATTGTCTCAATGAACTTTTTAAAATTTGAGTGGAAAAAGTGAAGCAAAAAGAAATCTCTAATATTAAAGCGCAACCTAGTTTAGTTTTTAATAATATCACATGTGCTCATTAGCAGCAGAATACTCCTTTACAAGCACCTGATAGATTTCCTAAAGACATTTACTTCCCCATGTTAACCAGAATAATCTTAGGAGTTCCTATCAGATAAAAGCCCAGAATGATGCAAGTTCCGTCTTCTCCAAGATTGTAAACCCATAGTGAGAAGACAAACGTAGCTACTAATTCCTAAAGCAAATTATTTCATGTGAGAAAGTTCTTTAGTTTTGTTCCAGTTTGTCTTCTAGTTATAGGATATAACTCGAAGAATATGTTGGAATAAGTTCTGGAATTCCTGCTAATGGAATCTTATGAATTATGACTATGAATGATTTTTCTGTACCTCTTATACAACATAAATGCAGCATTTTAGGTCCTTAAAAGAGAAGTTGGTTTGGAGTATCCTGAATGAGATAGTAAGCAGGGGGGCCTAAGCCATAATCACCTTCTTTATTACAGTAAGACTCACTGAGATCATTGCCCCTTTTTGCACAGGTGAGAAATAGTAGGGCTAGTGAACTCACTTAGACCTTTGTATAGAGTTCGTCTTAGAAACACCTTTTGTCCGCTGTTTATTTTTATGAGAAGTGGGGAAGAAAGGAAAGAGAACCCTGACTCAAATAAAAGAAAGGCTTTTAGTGTTGAAATTGTTTAATTCTTACTCTGTCTTCACACATCAGGGCTTAATGCTGATGGTGATTTACTTACACTTCCTAGTTAATAATTAGACATTGGGAGACACTATATATCACAGCTAATGAAATAGATGGGATCTGATGAGAAAGTTTTCTGTTTTGACTAATAAATTTTAGCCTCAATGGCCAAGCTTAGTGAAATATGAGAGCTTTGGAAATATTTTAGGACTTTATGCTGAGAAAACACAGTGTTACTTTATTCAGTAAATGAATTTATCATTCATTTGGAATCACAAGCCTTAGATAGCTCTGGAGTATAGGCAGAATGCAACACTGTGAATCAGTAAGCGGAAAAACTAATCAAATCCTTAAAGACCAGAGGCAGTGAGGCAGAGATAGACAGACTTTTCCAGTGGTAGCCTCTGGCTATATCTATCCCCTTTTATTTTAGTAACTAGCAGTAGGTAATTTATAACTTCACTATTAAGAGTTATATTAGTTATAAGTAGCTTTTATTTGTGTATTCTGATTTCTCTGCTTGTATTTCCCTTTCTGAAAATATTGCCTTTTCCCTTTCAATAATTAGCTGGCCTTCTCTAGTCACCATGTCACGAAGATTGTTTGTTATTTAACGGTACCAATGTAGCTTTTATCCACACTTTTAAGAACAAAGGATTGCCTGGCCCATGATCACCCAATGTAAAAATGTAGCAACTCCTAATTTGTATGTTTGGCCTCTTTTAATATTAAGACTTATTACTTCTCTAGGCCTGTTTGTATGCTAGCTATTGTGGGTACCTGTTATATTTCTAAGCCTGGACTAGACTAAGCTAATGAGCCTTTTGGTAGAAAATCGTGTCTGAGATCATAAGCTGTACATGAACCTTCAAAGTCTTAGCATTGTTTTCACTAACCTGATCTAATCAATTCACAAACCTTTATTAAAGCACTTCTGTATGCAGGTCCAGTGCTAGGTGCTGGAGATACAAATGCAATGACTGAAACAGCCCCTCCTCTCAGGGAGAATAAATTCTAACGGGAATGGGGCTGGGGGAGACAAAAGGTAAATATGTATAGAGGTAGTTAGAAAGGAGGGAGACTAGAAGTTAGAGGATCAGGAAAGACTTCATGCAAAAGATGATGTCTGAGTTATGTCCTAAAGAGAGAGGGGAGACTCTGAGGCAGAGGTAAGGAGGGAATGCCTTACAGACATGGAGGATGGCCATTTTAGGAGTGTGAGGAACAGAGTGAAAGCTAGTTTGGCCAGATCACTGAGTGCAGGATTGCACTCAGTGTGGCTGGAGATGTTCAGGTTGTAAGGGGTTTTAAAAGCTAAATAGGGAAGTTAGTTTGATCCCAGAGTAATAAGGAGCCCTAGGAGTTTGATGGGGGAATAACACAGATCTGTGCTTAAGGGAAATAACTTTGGCAACAATGTGTGGGAGGGACTAGAATGGAGAAAGGCTTCAGTCAAGGAGATCATTGAAGTAGTTGTGATGCAAGATAATGAGAACCTGGGGTGGCTCAATGAGTATAGAGAAGGGATCAGATACCAAAAATGTTGTGGGGGTAGAACTGGCAAGATTTGGCAGCTGACTGACTATGTGGGCTAAGGGAGCATGAGGAGTTCAAAATAATGGTGATATTTAATGAATCTCAGGGACTAGAAGAATGGAGGTGCTTTCAACAGAAATAAAGGTTTTTGAAGGGGGAGCTTGGGGGAGGGTAAAGATAATGATTTCTGTTTTGGACATATTAAGTGTGAGATGTCGCCAGGGTGTCCAGTTTGAAATGTGCACTTGGTAATTGGTGGTAATGCAGCACTTAAGCTCAGGGGAGACACTGGGGCTGCATATCTACATCTGAGAGTCATCTGCATAGAAATGATTATTAAACCCATGGGAACTGATGAGATCACCAAGAGATAATGCAGGACAATGTCTTGGGGAGGTAGCTGGGAGTATAATGTAGATAGATGAGGAGGCCAGCAAAGGAGACCAAGAAGGAGCAGTCTCAGACATGTCGGAGAACTAGACAGAGTGATGTCAGGAAAACCTAGAGAAGAAGGAGTATCCAAGACAAAACGTTGACAAATATACTGAAAAGGGTGAGGACTGAGAAAAGACCATCAGATTTGATAATTAATTTGATAATTGAATGATGAACCAAATTTTTCCTAGTATGTATAAAATGTATTGGACAAAGTGAGCTCCAAAGCCCCTTCCAGATCTAGCATTTGATGATAATGGATTTCTTAGATCATAGTAAATGAGCTATTCACAACATAACCCCTTACTGTTGGAAGAGCTACCAGTACTGACCAAGTCTCTCCCTTTTTAACTATTTCTAGCTCTGATAAGACCAGTTCCCTGAAGCTGCTTCTTTCCTTCTCAAAACGTGAGGAGTCTACTCTGGGACCTGATCCAAGCTTCCCTGGCTTCCTCAGTGTAGCTTCCTGGTCATTTTAGAGCCAAGGTGTCATGTATGACCCACAACACTCCTGAGTGGCCCAAATCAGATTAAAATGTAATTAGGAATATTTAACAAAATAAATAAAACTAGAACAAAACATAGATAACATTAATATGTGGTTTTCTAAGTCAATATGCTGCTCACAGGGATCCTTACGTATGGTATAGAGGCATCTGTTTCTGTTTGAGTTTGGCAACATTGACCTAGGGGCATAAAAAAAAAGTTCCAGCTCCATGGAGTCTAGGCCTCTCAGGAGTTGGTGGGTGCCTAAGACCATGTCCATACCCTTACCACCTACTGGCTAGATGAGTTTCCAAATGGAGATGAGGGGGGCTGTGTCCAGAGCAGCTAAGTGTCACTGAATCCTTGCTGTGTCAGGGCAAAATAAACCTCCCCTTTGTTAAATGTTCAATGACTTGTGAGTGCCTCATTTTATCCCGGTATTGAACCTGAACAATTTAGAACTGCACCTCCAACAATAGCCTAGAAAGCCCCAGAAAATAGAGTAAGAGTTGTTCACCAGAATCATATACAGTAAGAAGAGGTCACTGTTTCTGAACACTTTCCTAATCTACAAAAGTGAAGAATCTCTGCTCTAAGAAAGTATTGGGAAGATTAGGTTACTTCATCAATTAATAATGTATAATATGTAATGGAAAAAGCATTGGACTTGGAATTTGGAAAGACTGGCTTTGTATTCTGCTTCTGACACTTAAATGATTTAGCTATGGTCATTCAGCTAACCTCTGAGCCTCAGTTTCTCTAACTGTGAAATTTGTTGTGAGGCCAAAAGGAGATAATATAGGTAAAGTGTTTTTCTTACCTTAAGGAGCTCAATATAAATTAGAGCTCTTTTTATTATTGCTTACATTATCAGGTTCACTCCTTCAAAATTCAGAGTCAGATTAAACGAGGCATAAGGAAATGGTGATGATCGCCTGTCCATTCCTGCTCCAAATCATCACTGATAAGTTTAGGGAAGTCATAAGACTAATATAGTTAGCACATTATTTTTCAAGTGTTTGTTTTCATGGATTTTCTGTGCCCCTGGCCTTTCTTTCTCTCTACTACTTACTTCTTTTTGGCCATTCTACAACTTATATAGAACCTTTCTATGAAGAAAAGAGGAAGAGGAACTCAAAAAGCCCCATTTTATGTGTTGCCAATTATGATCATTTGAATACGGAAAAATTTATTATCTGTTGTCTTAAGTCGAGGTTTTGGATTAGATTACTTGTGGATTTCCATCTCTCTGTGCTATACTTGAATTTTAGTAACACATAATTAAGAGTCACTGTTGACCCAGAGTTACCCAGAAATATGTTCTTGAAAAATACTGAGACTTGGATCCATGTTATATAAGTAAGTTGGGGGCAGGGTAGTGCAGTGAACAGTGGTGGATTTGAAATTAGAGGAGCTGAGTTCAAATTCTGAATTAGCCTCGCTTCATTTTATGAATCCATGGGCAAAGAACTTAATGTCTCTGGTTCTTCTCTCATCTTTACAGTAAAGGGGTTAGAACTTGTAGCTTAAAATCCATAATCTTATGAAAGCATTAAGTCTATGAAATGTTGGAAAATGGGGACTTATTCCAAGATTTAATAGCCTCATTTCATAAAACAGATACTTAAATATACCGTATTGTAATGGGAAAAATAGTTCTCTTGAAAACAGCACTCACACATTAAAGAATGCTATGAGGTGAAAAGGGGCATACAAAAGGATAGTTGGAAGACAGCCAAATATCTTTCCTCACCTTTTAAAAGCCAGATAGGAAAGGAGAGAAAGGGCAAAACTTCACAGCTTTCTCTTAGTTAGACTGTGTGATGGATGATAAATTATCATATCTTCTACTAATTTGCAAAGTTCATTTGAGTTGAGTTCCTTTTTAAAAATACAGCTGCTTCCTGAGAGAGTCAGTGATAATAATGACTGCATACCTACATGTATTACTTTGATATTTACAAAGAGCTTTGAGCCACAATGTCCCTATGAGATAGGTAGTTAAAATATTATCAACTCCATTCTGCAGTAAAGGAAATTGAAGCTCAGAAAGGTTAAGTGATTTATACTTGTTCCCCCAGCTAGCAAAGCCAAAATTTAAACTCAGTTCCCAACTCCATTACTTATTACACTATAAAGATGTCTAAACTTCATTTGCACCTTAGTTTAACTACTTTAACCTGATTGCTAACATCAAGCTAAGCTGTGTGAATAGGGGGATTTTGATTGGGAGGTAGGGGAGGAAAAAATATTTAAGAAGAAACTTTTGGAGGTTAGGATATTTTTCTTTTTGGAGGAGACGACACCAGATGTGGGCTAGAGTTTTAGATTGAGGAGTTGGGGCAGCCAGAGGATCACATAGGAGCACTTGATGTGTAGATTGTGAATTAGATAGCATGCCAGAAAATATGAGGAAGAGCACAGAAAGGGAGGTAGAGGGTACTCCTGATGGTGGTACATACTGGTTTTTCACTGGAAATAATCTTGGTACCAATAAGCATCATTTCAGTGCCCACTTAGGTACATATCTAGGGTATTCTCTAAATGTCAAGTACAGTGTTGTGTAAATTGAAACATTGGTATCACCACATAAAGCATGGAAAGGTATTCTCCAACTAACATCATCAAATTGTTCTGTGAAAATTTTATGTTGGACAGAAAACCTGACAAACATCAATTGTTTCCATAGGAACAACGCTCTTAATGGGTGCTGGCCTGAACCTTACAGTGGGGTTTCTGGGCCATTAAGTGAGATTTGGCAATATACCACATTAATAACATTGTATAAAATGATGTTGCCCAGGCAGCACTTTACCATGTCTACCTGCCTACAGAAGTCAGTGTAAATTGAAACTGTAACTCCAAGTCAGACTCTCTATCTATGTTCCAGCTTATAAAGATTTCCCATAATGTTTGTTTAGAAGACAAGCATTTCTACCAGTGGGAGTTGGTGCATTGTGGATATTAAGATTAAGGAACATTAAAGCCATCCCAGGTTATGGTTAGTCAAAAAAAGGTATTGGACAATCTTGACTTAATAGGACCATAAAATTTGGAACTACAAAGGAATTTAGGGATGATTTAGTCCTGTTCCTTCATTTGACAGTTGAGGAAACTGAGGCCCAAATATGTTAAGTGACTTGCCCACAGTCATGTATTTATGAGTAGTGGAGTTAAGGTTAAAAGCTAGGTCTTCTGATTCCAAAACTCTTTCCCCCACACAATGCTGTTTTGCTCTCTCTCACTAATTTATGCAGGTGTGTAGAATGCCCTGGGGGAGTGACTGACAGTGATACTGTCTTTTATAATGATACAGAAGATTAACAGATACCCAGATCCCTGCCTTTCTCATCTCTCCTACTTCTCATGGTGCCCCTGACTCTTAATTCTACTCAAGATGTAGTTACCTTTTGGTGTCTGATTAGTTAGAAATCAGAATTCATTTTCTCATAAAAATGATGTTATTAGTAATGATTAGGTGTGTACAGCATTCGGTTCAAATGAGCATCTACTGGTGCCTAGGCATTATGCTAGGAAAAGAAAGGAAGGGTAACAGTTCTCAAGGAGCTCACCATCTACATTATGGGCCAGGCAGTTTGTGTATGGACAAGGACATTAAAGTACGTTCATCCTAATGCTTCCATGAGAAACTGTGTTTTGAGTGCCTAAATGACTTAGATGCTTTTCAGCATTACGACCACATTTGTAAGTTGTGGACTGCTTGTATAAGTGATAACTGAATATGTTAAAAGACTTTTCATGGATTTCACCATCATCTGAGAAGATGCATTATAAATTTTGTGTAGTCAGAGAAACTGTTTAACCTTTGAAAAAACCCAGTAACTTTAATAGAGATGTGAATTTAAATCTTAGTAGAAAACTTTTATTCCTAGTTCAGAAACAAGATTATGCTTTTAAAACAGAACTCAGTGCAAAAATAAATTTTGCATCCCACATCCTAGGAGCTTTATCTGTCAGTAACTGTTAAAAAGACCATTTTCTAAATTTGATATAAGTAACAAGCATATGAACAGCTTGCTTATTTATAATTTTTGCTTGCTTTCTCATTCCTATACTAGACATAGAGTCCCCTGAAACACTGAAATGAGTAAGCTAGACATAACCAGAAAGTCTAATAAAATAAAGTTCCCAAATAATGAATGACTAGATAGAAGTAGCAGCATAAGTCACTTGGCTACTAAGGTGACGGGCCATATTTTAAAATGTAGACTAGAATACACAGTGTGCTCTAAAGTAAGTGCTACCCCAACTTAGTGTTTGGATTGTAGAAACCACTGCAAGCCTGATAGATCTGTTGAAGTTGTGCGGCTCCAATGCTTAGAATCTGAGGAAGGCAGAGGTGGGGCTTCCTCCTGAAGAAGGCATTCATGTTGTACCAGTCGAGACTGCTCTGTGCATTTTCTCCCTCATGAGTGTTACTGCCCTTGTGTCAAGGGACCAGAGAGATTAGGAAACCCAGTACAGTAGTGATCCTTGTGGAAAAAGAACCACATAAGGTAAGGGCAATGAAAGGCAGCTATTTCATTCTTTTTTTTTTTTAAACTTTCCCTCCTACCTGGCTTTTGACAGAATATTGACTAGAAACCAGAAGCCCATTTTTGCTTAGCCTTAAGGGCAACTGTTTACAGAGTCGCAGTGTTACATAGGTTTGCTGTGTCGTATGTCTGTGTAACACTGGATTTGGATCTTGTATTTAGCTGCCAGAAGTGACTGTGATGAAGTAGGAGAGATAAACTGATAGATTGGCTGCCAGAAAGATGTTGGGAATCAATCAGATAAACAGGGCAGAGAAATAGCTTGCTGTTTTCTAGTGATAATAAACCAGTGGCCTCTGGTCCCTGCATTTTTAAATGTAATTGCTGTAGTAATAATCTCCAAAATAAGCAAATGAAAAACATCCTGGGAGGTTTTTTAATTGCGATTGAGATACCCTGTTGCAATAAAAATGCATCTTAAGGAGGTGGGTATTTTTTTAAAATGTGTTTTACTTCTTGGAATGCCTACTTAAGTAAACAAATGAAAATTAAAAAGGAAACTATTTTCTTAGGAATTTATTCCTCCTCTTCTACCCTCCTAATGGGTTTAGCTATTTAATTTGGTGAAATATCTACATAGTTACATGTGCCAGCCTTACAAGATAATTACTTATGTGGGTTTTTAAAAAACCAAAAATAAAACTGGCTTTGAAGTCAAACCTGTATTATTGGTGTCTGGTTAGGACAATCATGTTTATTTTAACATCTTCTCAGAGGCTTTTCACTTGGAAGATTTTTAAAATTTTTCAACTCTACTGCAGATTCCTGGTTTTATGGTGAATTAGGAGAGCTTACTTCCAGGATTATCATTATGACCTTTCAAAAGAATTCCATTCTATTTCTTAGTGCCTCTCAGTCCATTGCTTCACATCGACTTGAAGGCCTACTATGAATTCCAAGATCTCTGTGTTACTGCAGATAGACATTTGTCACACATGCGTTACAGCAATTAAAAGGAAAGCAGTAGAGTAATTTAGAGTTTCCGTGGAACCACTCGTATATAGTAAGAGTCTGGCCTTATGTGTCGTATCTTCTGATGGGTGACTTATTATCCTTTGACTTTCTCTTAGAAATCTGACTCCAGATGTGCTAGCACCTTCTGTACAGGCTCGTCACTTTATAGTAAAGATAGTTTTAGCTATGGGGAGAGTGAGGATGAGCTCTGTGCTTTTAATTATATATAACAATGAATTTTGCCTAAGGAAGATCTTCTTTCTTGTAGGAGATTATAGAACATAAGTTAACCATCCACCATTGTCCTCCTGTTGGGGGTAGGCTGATGCTGATTCCATTTTGCCATGGAGCCCTTCCTCCCTGACCTTTTAAAGATTCTCCATTGATATCGATGGGGTGGACAAAACTAATCATAAAACGATGAAGGGAACGTTGCTCCCACACATTGATCCGTTTGAAATGAACTGCAGGACAATAAGTCTTCCTAATGGACTTCTGTTCTCTGCTATAACCCTAGCCACCTTTTTAAAAGATATATAAATATGAAGGGGTTAACATGAATTCAGTCATTCTCTTGCTACTGGGTTGTGTCTTATTGATTGTAGTTTTAGAGCTGTCACTGTGCCATTCAGAATTCCTACTGTGCCCTTTTAAAGTCAATGCTTGAAGATGATGAATAAATCAGATGCTTTCGTTTCTCTTCTAGCTCCTCCGAGAACTCATAGAACGGAAGACCAGTTCCTTGGATCCTAATGATCAGGTGGCTTTGGGCAGGTAAAAAGTTAGATATACCTTCCTCTTCAATCCATAGAAGCTTGTATAACATTTTTTTTCCTTTGAGCCTCCTTAGCCCTACACACATCACTCAAAGGCAGTGATTGATCTAAATTATAAAGCTTGAGTACTCTAATAGAATCCATTGAGACAAAACATCGGGTATTGTCATATGCAATCTGGGGCTTTGTTATTCCTTTAGGAATTTGTAAAGAGTATAAAGTGTCCCTATGTATTCTGCTTTTGTTGTCAGTTTTTAAAATGGTCCTCTTGATTTCAGCTGTGATCCTTTTTACCTGCTTACTTACCAAAGGGTAAAGAGGAGCCACTCTGATTAAGTGCTGCCTGCTGTCAGAATTTGGCCTTGCATCACAACAGGTCCCTTGCTCATAGTCAAATTTGCTTTGTTAAGACTACCCCAGTGTGAGACTTCTCCCTCTTCCGAGAAAAATTCGGCACAATTAGAAATTGGAACCCAGCAACGTTGCCCAGATGTCAGGCTAGAATGTAAAGTAGTGAGGGAAGCGAGAGCACATGAGAGTGTGAGAGTGTGAGTGTGTCTGCCTCATCCTGCAGTTGGAAAATAAAAAAGGCATTTAGAGTGCTGCCTAATGAATAGTATACATTTAAATAGCCATAAGCCATGATTTGAAAAAGCATAAAAGGAAACAAAAGCTGGAAAAGCCAGAATGGGATTCTGGGCAGAACAGCATTTGGGGAAAGCCAAAGAATGCAATGCAAAATTTGTGTTGATGAAATAATTTTATTCAAGTAAAATATTACTTGAATTTTAGAGTAATGTATCATGGTATTTTGTGTATGTCTGGAATATTATGGAGAACTATTCACTATAAATTTAACATGATAGAGCAAAATTGCATTTAAGTGGTGATTATATTATACATTTATCTGACTTTACAATAAAATAGATTATGGTAATTAAGATTATATTAAGATTGCAGTAATTGGATTTTGCTAGATTTTTTTCAGATGTCGAGTTTTCATTGTGTAAATCAGGTAAAATGACTAGCTTATTTTTTCTTTCTTTTTTTAAACATTTGTTCCCACCAGCAATTTATGAGAACTTTTTTAGCTAACTACTCTTTATTTGAAAAATTAACTCCTTAATGCCACTTCCCATTGAAAATGACCACAGAAACAAATTTATTATTTTCTCAACTTTGTCTCCTTTTTTAGGTAGGTAGATTTAAAAGCAGTCAACGTGATATTTAAAATTGACGTAAACACAGTTGGGTATGAGCAAAGGAAAACTTACATTTAAAGCATATCTGCATTTAAATCTGTTAGAGGTAGCAACAGTAATTTAAAAAAAAAATTCAAGAAGACACAGCATCCCTACTAAGTTGACTGTTTTTCTAAACCTTGGCAAATTTAGCACGTGTCACAACTGCTCCATATAGTAGGGATCATCAATAACCAGATTTTCCATAGAGGTTCATAGCTTGCCTTTTGTTTTGTTATAGTTGCCAAAATGCTTCTCAGTTAATTAGTCACTTTGGTCACCAGCTGTCTTGAAGAACAAGTTGATGGGCTGATGATTTCTTTCTGCAGGATTATTATTGAGAGTGGCTCCCATTTGTTATTCTGTATGTAACGGTTTCTGCTTGTGGTGACACACAACCTTTTCTGTGGGTGTTCTAGGCAGTGGTTGGCCATCCAGAAGTTACGAAGCAAAATTCACAAGAAAGTCGACAGAAAAGCGAGCAAAGGAAGGAAACTCCGGTGAGTTGTAACTTTTGAATCTTGAAGCATTATCGTTTGTCTTTGTGTTTTTGCTACACTGTGTTGTTACAGTTGTCCTGCTACCTCTTTATATTGATGATGTGGAAAAAGTAGCCAGATTTTTTTGCTACTGACTTTCTATATAAACTTCTGCGTCCTCTACCTTGATTTCTCTAGGTCTAAAGTGGTGGTACCAGTTTCTGATACTTTCTTATCACATAGTGTGGATAGAGGAGATATGTGCAAAGTCCATCAGAGACAGGAAGAAGAAAAAGATTGTCTTTGGAGTTTTGTTTTGTTTTCTTTTAATGCAGTTAATAGCATATTACAGTGCATTTATTCCGTCATCTTCTTGAGAGTTCAGTGCTTAGTGGAGGGGGCATGGGACTTGGAGCTTGGAAGACCTGGTTTCAAATTCCACTTGAGATACATATTAGCTAAATGACTCTGGGCAATCCATTTAACCTCTCAGTGCCTTGGTCTCCTCATTTGTAAAATGAAGATTTTGGACTTTATGGTCTCCAACTTAGGCTCTAAATTAGTTGTTCTTTACCTGGCGTCCATGCACTTGTTTTTTGTTTTTGTTTTCAGATGTTGATAACTGTATTTTAGTAGTTGGTTTCTTTTATAATCCTATGTATTTTATTTTACGCATTTAAATGCATCATTCCGAGAAGGGGCCCAAATTGCTGCCAAAGGGGTCCAGGACACGAAGATGGTAAAGAACCCCATTCGAAGTCCATGATCCTCTGATCATTGACTTAGTTTCCTTGGCTTTCTTGGTTCCATGTACTTACATAATGTGGTAACAAAACATTTTCAGTTAAGAGGAATGACATCCATAACATTGTACTTGTGTGTGCATGGAACATGTATGACAGGAAACTTTAAAAATCCTCCTTTACTCAGTGTTATAAGAGAAAAGAGAGATTTTAGTCACTAGGAAATCCCTTGGTTCTTCAAGCCATCACTTTAAAGGGATTGCAATTGAAAGAAGGACCAGGGGCAAGAATTGGAATGGTTGGGCTTTTCAAATCATATATTTCCGGAAAATGTGTTTTTCATCATAGATATAAACAGACCTAAGCTCAGAAGAAGGCACATATAATTCAGAAGGTCTTTTGAGGAAAGATATAATCATAGTGTTTTGGAAGGACTTTGAGCAGCTAGCCAGTCTGGTTTCCCTGCCTTAAGGAGCATCTACCCACTGACAAATGTGAATCCATTATCTTTTTAAACAGCTCCAGAGGAGATTTAGTAACCGTTCTTGAGAACTGATGCCAGTCTAACAACTCACCATTAGAACATCTCTTTATCTAACTTAAATCCTTCTTGTTGTAGTTCTTTCTTCAGAGGAGATAGGAAGTAATTATCATGCTTTCTTTAAAGATGATTAATCAATTAATCAAAAATTGATTAGTCACCTACTATGTACCAGACCCTGGACTACAGAGACAAAAATGAAACAGGCCCTTCTCTCAAAGGGTTTACATTCTGGGAGGTGGGGGGAGGAAGAACAACTATATCTATCTATCTATCTATCCATATCTATCTATATATATATACATAATATGTATATATGAATATAAACAAAATAAAAGTATACAGAATAAATACAAAATAAATGTAAGGTAGTTATTGAGGGTGCTGGATAGAGGTAGTAGCACTTGAGGTGCCAGCTAAAGGAAATTAAGGATTCTGTGAGGTGGAGGAGAGAGGCAGAGCATTCCAGGCATAGCGGTTGATGAGTATAAAGGCACCAAGATGGGAGATGGAGTGATATGTGTGAGGAGCAGAAATAAGGCCTTTCTGGTTGAACTGTATCAAGCTGGAAGGGAGTAATATATAATGAAGCCAGAAAGGTAGGTTGGGGCCAAGTTTTGGAAGGCTTTAAAGGCCAGTGAGAGGAGTTTATATTTGATACTGGAAGTCATGGGGAGCCCCTGGAGTTGGAGCAGGGCAGTGACATGAGTGGGAAAGATAACATGTTCTCTTTAGGACCTCTTGAGTTTGAGGTGTCTATGAGATGTCTTTTTGAACTGTAATAAGCAACTAGTGATAGGGGATGGAACTCAGGAAAAGAATGGGACTGGGTGTATTTCTCTGTGAGGCTCTGCTTAGAGATTGCAAAAGGCTGAAGAGTTGAGTAAAGGGTGAGGAAGTTCAAGTAGCAAACAGAATTTTTTCCAACAATTTGGCCAAGAAGGGAAGGGAGATTTGGGGTGATTTCTAGATCATTCAATATTTTCTTTCTAGACAACCTAAGGATTTCAGAACTGGATTATATATTGTAGTAAATCAGTCAGTCAACAAGAATCCATTAAATGCTTAGTATGTGGCAGGCATTGAGCTAAGCACAGGGAATACCAATACAAGCAGAAAGAAAGACAATTCCTGCCTTCTTGGAGCTTACGTTTGAATGGGGGAAGACAACATAAAAAGAAGCTGAAAATGACGAGTGGAGTACTGATTGAAAACGTATGATGGCGGCATATGTATTAAAACTTGGTGAAGAGTGTAAAAGCTGGCCCTTCTTAAAAGGAGGTCGAGGAGGAGAGACATTCAATCAGAGGGGAGGCTGTAGGGGCTGAGGGTGCTTCCATGGTGTCAGGACTGAAGTAATCTCTCATGATAAAGACTTTTCTGGGGCGTGATGGAGGAGTTCAGATTGCGGGTTGGTGAGAAATGAAGGATTTAAATAGTGTTGAGATTGACGAGGGGTTCTGTCGTTTTTATCTTCCAACTTTTGCTCTGTAATACTGTACTTTTAACGTTGACAGCATTTTGTTTCAAGTTTGTGGTTAACTTTTTTTTTTAATTAAGATAACACCCTGTTGTAGTTGTTGGTCATGTGGTAAGAGTTAAGGATAATTGTTAGATAATCTGCGTGTGGTGTAAGTAACTATGTCAGAGATCTAGAGGAAGCCACATCATGTTTGGTGGATCCCCTGTAGTAGATTCATGGGCGTCACATAAGAGATGGTGTGGATAAGTTGAAATTTGATGTGATAGAGGGGATCCCCACATCGCAAATACATCAGAATGGTATGCTGTAAATCTGCATGACTAACTGATTATTTTCTTGAGTTTGTATAATTTGTTGACTTCCTCCCTGCCCTAATAGGAAAGTATATTGCATTTTCCTCTACACCCTCCATCCTTTGTGCTGTATTTTATGGGACTTAAAAAATGTCTGTGTAGACTTTTTAAGCTCCTTGAGGACAAGGGCCATGGCATCTTCTTTTTTTTCTCTTTTTATTATTTATTTAATATTTTAGTTTTCAACATTGATTTCCACAAGATTTTGAGTTACAAATTTTCCTCTTCATTTCTACCCTCCCCCCCAGTCCAAGGTGGCATATATTCTGATCACATGGCATTTTCTTAAGGATCACTCCCCTTGTGGTCTGTTACAGTTTCCTGTCTACCTTTAAATGTTTTGGACAATGCTTATCAAGTAATGAGAAATGTCTGTAACTGTAACCATAACCTAGGTGGAGAAATCAAAATGAATGTTGGAGGGGAAATCACTTCAGAAGCATGGCTGATAGTTTAGCAGATGAATGCAGTCTCTTGAGTCTCACAAATCACAGTAAATTCATCAGACTCGGTAGTTCTCAGTTTGAAAGGATGGAGACATGGTTTGTTTCAGTGGCAGTTCGTTTCTCATGTTAGCCTTCTTAAGCTGTTCATTAGATTATAAGGAAGGAGATGTACAGTCTGTTTCCTATGCCTGGAATGCTTGGGGAAGTTCAAATCTTAGCCTATCGAAAGCTTCCTTTTCCTTCGGGGTCCACCTGTCATGGAGCCTTTGGGGAAGTGCTGCCCTTTGGATGGGATCCACCCCTTCTCAGGTTTCTCCTAACCTTTGTCTCAGTTCTTTCTTTTCCCTCATCAATGCCCTTGTATTATATTTATTTCTGTACATCTCCTACTTCCTGATAGGAGGTGGACTTCTTAAAGGCTAGGACTCTGTTCTCCAGATCTAGAATAGTGCTTTGCACATAGTAGGCACTTAGTAATTGTTTATTAAATAAAAAAACAACAACTTTTGCTAATAGAGTATTTTGCTAGTAATTGAAAACTTTGTTTCCCTGAGAGAGTCGTAGTCTTTAGGAGACAAATCTTTTCAATTTTTTTCCGTTAAGATTACCGGTTTGGTTTACTGTCTAAGGCTGGGAAACCTTTGAGATTATGGACTGCTTAGGCTTGTAAGGTGCTTGTGGAATTGCTCCAAAAACTTATACTAGGTCAGTCTGCCTCATACGAAATTTTTGGCATTTCGTATTTTCTTAACTAGCTTTTCTTTTGTTTTTCGTACAACTGTTAATTCTTTCCTTTAGTCTCTAACTGTGGCAATTGTCCATTTTGCAGTGTCTTGCATTGCTCCCTTTGACGTGTGTTACTTCTTATTGTTTGACTATTTCAGTTAGTCTGTAGTTTTTTTTAGTGGTATTGGCACTTTTTACTTTGCATGCTTTGTTTTTTGAATAAATTTCTATTATATTGGGTGTTTTTTAAAGCAATATTTCTTTTCTTTGGTGTTTCTCTTTCTGGTGAATTTTTTTGTTTGTTTGAGAATAATGTACATGGTATGGCACCCTGGCAAGGTTTTACCGTCATGATTAGCAGTCCCCATAGTCTCTGATTTTGAATCAGTAAAGCATGTACCTTGAGTCGTTCTTCCAAGTGTTGGTGCCATTACCCACGTTATACCCAGTTTTCCACGTGACCAGCCCAGCTGTGAAGTGCCTCCTGCATAGGATTAGGACCACGCAGTTAGCGGTAGACTTTTCTCTTGTGTCAGGCTAGCTCATCTGTGCAGGCTGAACCACATCCTGATCTCATACTGGTATTGTGCTTTAATCTAAGGCTCCAAAATTATGTAAGAAGAGCGTCTCTGTTACTGTATTGCTGATGATTTAGAAATAGTTTGCTTTTTGTTATTAATGATTTTCTATTTTGGAATGAAGTAAGACCCTTAAAGAGTACAGATTGGTGACAAAAGAGATACCAGAAGAATCCTAGCTTTGGTCATGGTTTGTGATGGGTTTGTTTTATAGGAAGCTCGTCTGTCTAGATCTTGAGTTTGAATGGGGTCATGCGGAAGGTCGTTGGAGTCAGTAGAGTAAACTTGGCATAAAATCTTAGGGATACCCCTAGTAGCTTCTTAAAAACAGGAAGAATTACTTTGTTGCCTGGCAACATTGAAAATTTTTGACTGTCATTGCTTTTTCTCTCAGTCTTATATATAAGTGAATTTTGTCATGATTGCAACATTGTGAGTGAATTACTCTCAAATCTTTAATAATACCAATTCAGAAGTCATCTTGTCCAACCCCATACCCAAAGCAAAAACTCTACAACAGTCTTCATGAGATCATCCAGCCTCTCTTTGAATACTTTTCAGGAACAGGGTACTCAATACTTAAGTATTTTTTAAAGTATTTTTCAGGAACAGGGTACTCAATACAAAAGTAGCACATTCTATTTTCGGATAGCCTTAATTATTAGGAAATTTTTCTTTTATCTCTTCTTCTCTTACCTCCCCTTCTTTCCCTTCCCTTCTTCTACCCCCTTTACTTATACACATTAATAATCCCAGTTTTACCTCAGGAATCTAGGAGAACAAGACTAACTTCTTGTCCACATGATAGCCCTTCAAGTGTTTAAAGACTTTATTATGTATTGTCTCAAAATATACTTTATCAGGGGCGGAGCCAAGATGGCGGCTGGGAAGCAGTGACTGG
>CM053626.1:206119293-206171461 GCA_028646595.1 Phalanger gymnotis
ACACACACTTTATCTTCCCTCCAAGATCCTCTTTCTCAACCTGAATATTCCTAGTTTCTTCAACTGATCATCTTATGATATGGTTTCTAGTTGTCTCTCCTAGTAACTGTCTTGGACATGCCTTCATCACTTCTGAAATACCCATAATTTTCAAGATATGTTCTGCCCAAGGGCAGAGTATGGTGAGAGTATCACTTTCCTTGTTATGGACACTCTATTTCTATTAATAAAGTGTTATATTTCTCTTAATATAGGTTCTGAACTAGTGACCTTTTCTGCTATCCTTTATGGCATAGAGATTATCCTTAGTTCTCAGAGGCTATGCTGGTAGGACATAAAATCTGGTAAATTCCGTCAACCTGAAAGTTTTCCAATATGGGCTCTATAATGTCCTCTGAGAAGCAGCCTAGCTAAATTCAGAGAGAACTATCAATGGAAGTTTGGCCCCTAGATGATAAATTTTCCCTGATAAATCACAAAACTAACTACTAAGACTACTGATACTGGCAAAAGAAAAGGCAAACTAAAATTGAAGTCTCTACCTTCTTGCTTGTTTAAATTGACATTGACCTATCATGAGTTAAAACTCATTTGGGTCTAGTCATTAAGCCAGTTGTGAAAGTCTGTCTAACTTAGGCAGAGCCATGATGGCAGAGTAGCAAGAAAGAAGTATATAGTGAGCTTCTCTTCCACCCGATCTCCCCACCCCCATACAACCAGATCTAAAAAATACACAGACCAAATCTTGATAGGGAAATCTAAGAAAAAAAAATCAGAATGAATCATTTTCCCAGCCCAAATCAGTATAGGAATACAGTCTGCAATACTGGGGATGGAGTCTGATCAGGAGTGTGCCAAATAAAGCAGCATTCCAGTGCTGAGAGAGTCTGTGCATCAAGGCAAGAAGAGGTGAGTTAGGGACAATTATCCCCCATAATCTGGGTAGAAATCTTTCCAAAGAGGAAGGGTAAGGGATAGAGGCGCAACTGACACTTAAACTTCACTCTTTTCTGAACTGGTCAAAGGAGGAAAGAATATATACACAGCTGGATATAAAAATACATTTCATTCAACAGGGAAATAGGAGGGAGAGGGGAAAAGGGGGAATTGGAGGGCATGTTAAGGGAAAAACTAATCTTAAGCAAAACAAACTCTAAAGGATGTACAAAAATATAATTTTTTGCAATGACAAAGAATTGGAAACTGAGGAAGTGGTGCTTAGAATTGGGAAATAACTGAACAAATTATGACATATGAATATGATGGAATGTTGTGCTGTGAAGTGATGAAGAGCATGGTCTCAGAGAAACATGGGAAGACTTACATAAACTGATACAGAAAAAAGTAGGCAGAACCACCTAAACAATTTATACTGCGACAGTAATATGGTAAAGACAAACAATTTTGAAAGACTTAGGAGCTGTGATTAGCATAATGACCAACTATAATTCCAGAGGATTCAATAATGAAACATACTTCTTTGGAGAGAGGTGACAGACTCGGTATAAAATGAGGCTTTTTTTTTTTTTAATGGCCAGTTCAGAAATGTGTGTTGTTTGCTTAACTATACGTGTTTGTAACAAGGATTTTGTTTTTTTCTTTCTCTTTGGAGGTGGTGGAATAGGGGCAGGAGGGAATGAAGGTGGATTTTTGCTGATTGGAAAAAACATTACCCCATATGGATATCTTAGGAGACTTTGTGTGAAGTATCTTTTTTTTTTAATTTTTAAAAAATTTTTTTAGTTTTTTGAGGAGGGAAGACAGGGCAGTTGGGGTTAAATGACTTGCCCAAGGCCACACAGCTGGTAAGTGTGTCAAGTGTCTGAGGTGGGATTTGAACTCAGCTCCTCCTCATTCCATGGCCGGTGCTCTACTTACTGTGCCACCTAGCTGCCCCTGTGTCAAGTATCTCGCTGAAATCTAGGTATGCAATATTTATAATGTTCCTCAAACCTGCCATCCATTATGAGGTTAATTTGGCATTAACTCATTTCTGGTCATCTCACATGTACTTATAGTGATGACTATTTTCCTTTCTAAGCCCTCTCAAACTGTGTCTTTAATAATGTGCTCTGTACTCCTGACTCCTTGGCCAGTAATTAAAGCCAGGCTCATCAGCCTTTATTTTGAAGAACCTACATTCATCTTTCTTTTTGGAAAGTTGGAACATCTGCTTATCTCCTATTCTGCAGCACTGCTAAGATCTTCCTCAGTTTTTCAAATATCACAATAGAGATGTGACCAATGGTCACATCAACAAATTCTTTCAGTCTTCATCTACTTTACTTGAACAAATACACTAATTCCCTGGCATATTGTTTGTGCTGGCCTCATGACTTAAACTTGTTTTGTTCTCTTGGGTTCTCACTTATCTTGAGTTTCAGATTCTCTGCAGTTAACCATTTTGGTTCTATCATAGTCAAGAAAATGAAGTAAAATGCTGCTGCTTTCTGTTGGGCACCATTGGCACCCAGGCCTTTGTTTTTCATCTTGCTCTGAGTGTTGCTTTAAAAAACAGAACAAAACACCCCTTTTTGTTATCCAAAACATTTATGACAAATTTTAATTCATTCTGAGCTTTAAACTTCCTGACATCCTAAGTAGAACATGTTATTTTTTATATGCACCTTCATCTACCCTCCTGATTTTCATCTTCTCTTGGTGTCTTTCTTGAATCTGAGTTTATTGGTCTTTCCTGTGTAGTCATGTTGCTGTCTTTAGAAATACTTCCCTTTTCTTCCTTTTCAGAATTTCATTCTTGGGAAAGTCTAGTCTCTTTTCACTAGACTTATTTTGTATTTTACTTTGTATCTCTACTGGTTTACAATCTTTATGAACTATTGGGGTGAGGAGACAGTATAGCATTTCATGGACATTTATAACTTCCTTTGGCTTCCTCTTTGATCTCTTTTTTTGAATTAAATGTGTTAAATACTAAAAGATATTTAAAATACTTCATCAGTGGATAAAAGATTCTGTTATTTTGGACAGTTTTCTTTAAACTTGTCTTCTGATTTTTAAGTATTTTAGTAGTTCTGCAGATGGAGAAAACAAGGCATAGTGAAATTAAGTGATTTTAAAGTGATGTCTTTTCAGGAAATATGAAGTTTGGGTGACTAGCTGAAGGCTCTAGTCACAGGAATATGTTCATTTGATACATAAGTAGATAGCACATTTACTAAGTGCTTGCTGTGTTCTAGGCACTGAAGATAACAAGATAAGCAAGCAAGATAATTCCTGTCTTCAAGGAGTTTATATTGTAATGCAAGAAGATTCTACATAAAGGGGAACTGGAAGTTGTGGGACAGGGTTGGCACATAGAAGACAGCTTACTGTGCAGCAAAGTAGAGTCTTGGCAAAAGACATGATAAGGCAAAGGCTTATCTCTCAGAGCTAAGGATAATTTGCAGGAGTCCAAGTTTCTAGGGAAGAAGAGGTGGGGATGGTGCCTAGAGTACAGGGAGCATAGTTGGAGATGGTAGCAGGAAGTAAGGTGGAGGCTTAGTTTTGGGCAAGCAGAACGAGAGAGAGAGAAGGCCAAGTTGATGGGCAGGTGGACCTGGTTCCGAAGTGCTGGCCAGAAATCCACTTGGAGAATGTGTTTGTCCTTGTTTTGCGTGAGTTGTTTAGGCTTTCATATTTATTCAGAATTTTTTTATATGTAATCATATACTTGTATAGGCCCCTTGATTAGAGGGTCTCATACTTCACTTGCAAAAAAAGTGGCCATTTTTCCTTTTAGTACAGATGTAATATATTTTACAAAGATTCCTCTGAAGTCAAAGTAGAAAATTCAATATATAGTTTTTCTTCTGTTATAAGGTTTTTAAGGGTAGAAATAATGATAGATTATTTCTAAATCATACTGACCCCAATGGGACTAATGAGATGGTGCTGAAAATGATCCAGATGTAAGGAAAAGGGGAAATTGGATCATCTTTTGCCAGGGTTAAGATTTTCATATACTGCTCATGGATACAAGTGGAGCTACTTTTGGGGAGCTGAGGTAAAAATGGATTTGTTATTGTCAAACCACTGTTACACTGTTATTTGACTTTTCCCCTGTAGTGTTAGTGTAGGGAAAAGGGGGCAATTATAGTTGTGAATAATAAGTAGCTGTCAATTATCCCCTATTTTACCACTGAGCCAGATGGTCCTATGATCAGTACCTGAGTCTCTTAGCTCATGTAATATATTTTCTTTCCTATGTTAATAGTTGCTAATGTGTTGCCTGTTTGTTTCCTGTTTTATTTAGGTATCATGTCCTTAGCAAGCTGCTGAGCTTCATGGCACCTATTGACCACACTACGATGAATGATGATGCCAGGTGAGTAATAGATTAATTATGTGTCTCAAATAGCTTCATGACAGCCTGATATTGACCTGTTCTACAGCCTGTCGCCCTCTCCATTTCTTCTTATCAGTTAACCATTTGTCATTGGCATCATAGCGTCGTTGAGTTACATCTCTTCATGCAATGTAGCTGAACCCTCAGAGTTCTTGTAATTACTGTAGAACTAACTTAGGAATTTCCATAAACCTGGGCTGCCACAGGGAGTTTTGTACCTTTACCCTAGTCCCAGAACAATAGAACTCTTCCCTAGCACAAAGAAAAAGGTTGTTGAATCATAGGTGTTGGCTTCAGGCTATGTTTGGGCCTCACTTACCATTCTAGAAGAAGTCATTGAACTAGAATGAGATTGTCATCATTTCTTATTTTGTAAAGTACTTCCCACCCTGTTGGGAGGTGATAGATAAAACCATTTTTTATAATTGAAGATAGTTAGGCTGAATTTTTCTCCAATCTGGATTTTATTTTTTATGTTGAAGTGTATGTGTACATGGCATACTACTATGTCTGCTCCAGAAGATTCAGCTCCATCTCCTTTCACTACCCCTTGAGAAAGGCAGTTCTGCATGGTTTTTTGGAGAGACTTGTTGGCCATTTGGAGAGAACAAGCATTTGGCTTTTTCTGGAGGCTTAAGTTCACAATCAGGATTCCTTTACCCAGGGACGGTTTTGAGTGGACCTCCCTCTGACCTCATTATGACGTCATATGAGCTCTCTTTGTTGATGTCCTCATGCCATAAGAACTGAAGAGCTGCACAGGTACATCAGTCTGTCTGTGAAGGCCTTAGAGAATGATAATATTCATAATAACTTCTCCCATTTATGGTTTACAGAGTGCTTGCTTCACAACAGTGCTCTGAGTTAAGTAATGCAGGTAGGAACATCTCTGTTTTGCAGATGAGGAAAATAATGCTCAGAGAGGTTATGTCACTAGCCCAGAGTCACATAGCTAGTAAGTGGCAGACTGTCAGACCTTTTCTCTTCAGTGCATTGCCTCAGGTGATACCAGTAGTTTAGCCTATTTAGATCTTAGTGGTTCACACTGATAGAAAATATTTCCTCTCTCTCATATGACATTACTTTGCCATAGGGGGCATTCTGAATGATGTCAACACAAATTACCAAGTGATAATGAGGAGTAGCAACAAAATAATTTGAAACTTAAAAAACCAAACTCTCTTAGATTTAAACAATGACATTAGTAGTGCTTTTAGGACATGTTAAAATTTTATTTTTACGGTTTTTAGTCAGATTTTTCTTGGGCACCACTTTACCACAGAAATAAGCTTTCCAGTATTTGGCATGAAATTTAGAAACAATTCCCTGATGTACAGTCTTTATGGAAACAAGGTTATGGCCCTTGAATGGGGACTAATTGCTAGTTAGCCACATTGTTTTCACGCGGCTGATTTATCCAGTCACAATTAAGAGATTTTGTAAAAGCCTTGTTTTATGATGATTAATTGTAGCTGGGGAACTTCTGTGTGTGGAGTTCCACCAAACTGCACCTCATTTCCATCATGTCTCTGAAGGATGCAATGGCATGCATCCACAGCCACATCACAGCTCAGCCAGACTGGCAGAGATCTGATTGCGTACGTGCTGTGTGGCCTGCAGGAGGCCAGCCGGGATGCTCTGAAGAAGAGCTGGAGAGCTCCTTGGCCTGTCAGGAGAGCAGTACCACAACTTTCATTGACGGTATGGATTTACCTCAGGAGAAGAGTGGTTGGTAAAAAGCCTTTCTTTTTTTCTGTATGAAAAACTCTTCAGCTCCACTATCATAGGATCCTCGTAGATTTAGAGCTGGGAGGGACTTTCAAAGATGACCTAATCCAGCCTCTTCATTTTACAGATGAGGAAACTGAGGCCCAGAGAAGTGGAATCTCTTGTGCAGAGACACAGCACGGGCAGGGAGTTAGGAGCAGGGCCAGAATTTGAATCCTGATCCACTGACTGCCATGTCAGTGCTCTTTCCATCGTACCATGCCACATTTCTTCTAAACCATCTTGGGCCCCATTGAGTAGGAATTGTTTGTGACATCACCTACTGCCAAACCTGAGAGATGGGGAGCTTCTTCCATTGAAGTGCCCCACGATGATCCAATTTAGGTTGAGATGTCAGTGCCACGGAAGGCAGCATGATGTAGTAGAAAATGAAAAGGCTGCGTTTGACCTTAGGGGAGGGAGAGACTGAGACAGAGGTCTCCCTGGCTTTGAAGCTATTTCAGATGCTTACTAGCTTAGTGCAGAGTCCTTATCTCTCATAGTTTCTAACACCTGGTAGACTTTTTTAGTCATGTCCCTCTGGCATCATTTTCCTCTCAACCAAACCTGAGGGCTTCTGCCTCCTCTTGGGCCCTCGCCTGGTACTCTCAGCTCCTTTGAATTGGCCTTATTTCTACCCATTGAACTTAGCAAAGTACTTGTGTCATTCATTCCACAAATACATAATTGAGTTTCACTATGTGCAAGCTGCCACATTAGGCTTGTCTTAAATGCTGGGAATTTCTACTGTGAAAAGCCATATGTGAATATGTGTAGGTAGTTTATTGTGATTCATTTTTACTAACAACTCAGTTTGCCCTTTGTCTTCACCATGGGAATTTTTCTCTTCAATTCTTGTACTAAAACTTTACCTTCTCTTACCATGTGCACAGCTTGATTACCAACTTGATTACCACATTTTCTAACTAAAGCTTCTTTTCCAAGGTGTACACTGGTTGTTAATTTCGGTTGGCTTTATGTTCTGGAGGTGTCTTTTTTGGTAATAAAGGGTATGTGTGACTCATGTAGCTTTGGACATGCTGCTCAAATATAAAAGCCATTTGGTGGTCCTATCAGAGCATGACAAGTCACTGGGCTATGCCTCTGTACTCACTGTTCTTATGCCAAAAGAGTACAGGCACCTCCCTCAAAGCAGGAGTCTCTGCTGCCATCGTTCTAGATGCTCACATGCTTGGCTTGACTTTCCATGTGATCTTCCTTTTTGGCATGGCACAATCTCAATCCCAAAGGAGCCTTTGCCCTTCAGAATCTTCTTCACAAATGGGAACTTCACCAGGTGAGCCTACAAAGACACAGAGTTATCACTCAACTAAGGAGGAGAGCTTCTTCAACATTCTGTTTATAGAGACGATCTCTAGGGACTTTCTACCACTCTGTTGGTTATTAGGTTGGTTATTACATTTCTTGAATGCGTTACTGAGTCACTTGACTCTGGAGAAAGGAGCAGGGTATTGGGGCTGCTGAGTTCTTTGCTTTTCTGGGTATTGGAGTTATTTCTAAATTTATTCAAAACATTGGAGGACAGAGTAGATTGTCCAGATGCTAAGAACCAGAAGTGAAAAAAAGGGGGGGAGGGGGATGTCTGTCAGACAAACTAGTGAGAGTATAAAGTAAAAGTCAAGAAGCCATCTTTTTCTTGTTTAGCTATGTAGTATCAGGGAGGTAGCATGGAGCAGTGGGAAGATCACCAGTCAGAAGACCTTGCTCTGATGTTTATTATATGACTAGGAAAGTTATTTAAACTTTGAGTCTCAGTGTCCACATCCATATAATGGGGATGAGGAAAACTTGTTACAAATCTCAACACACTACATAAATGTGAGCAGTGGCTGCTACTGCTGCTGCTATTTTTGTTGTAATAGTAGTTGTTAACAGGAGAAGCTTTGTCACTAGGAAACGATCAGATGATTTTTCCATATATTCTTCGACATATCTTCTAAAAGGTGGTACCTTTGAGAAGTGTACTGAAGTACCAGTCCCTCTATTTAGCCTGCTAGGAGGCAAGGAGAGGACATGAAAGTGTGTTGGTACAGGATGGAAGAAAGGGTTGGAGGTCTGGTGGTATCCACTTGAGAAGCGGGAAGGTCTAAGTACCTGCTTACTGGCTTCAGCCTTTGCTCTGTTTGCTGCCTCTTACACAAGGCTGACAGCAGTGGCAGGCAAGAGCTAGTTAGGGACAGCTTGCTTATGTGCCAGTGAAAATTGTCTTCCATGCTAGAAGTTACCCATTCGTGGTCTAAGGATTGAAAGTAAGATTATTATAATAATTGTATGTACTCTTCTACTATCCTATTCTTCTGAAACTTAGATTATGGTAATATTAGCCATTTGTGAACATGTAATCCTTTGGAGTTTAAAAAAATTTTCTTTCATTTAACAAACATTTCATTTTTTTCCTCGTTACCCCTATAATCTCTCATTTATTTTAATTCATTCTATATTTGTTTTCTTTTCAGTTACAGATTCTCTCCCTCCCCTTTCCCTCTTCCCCCACCTGTTGAGACGGCAGGAAAAATAGAACCTATTACAAATATATATAGTTACGCAAAACAGATTTCAACATCAGCCTTGTTCTCTGCCTCCCCCCACCAAAAAAAGAAAAATATGCTGCAGTCTGTTTTTGAGTCTGTCAGTTTTCTTTCTGGAAGTGGATGACATCGTCATGAGTCCTTTGGATTTGTGGTCATTGTGTTGAGCAGAGCTCCTCAGTCTTTCAGAGTAGATTTATCTTTATGGTACTGCTTCTTGTTGTTGTTGTTATTTCACTTGTGTCCAACTCTCCGTTCCCCTGTTTGGGATTCCCTTGGCAAAAATACCCGAGTGGTTTGCCATTTCCTTCTCCAGCTCATTTGACAGATGAGGAAACTGAGGCAAACAGGGTTAAGTAACTTGCCCAGGGTCACATAGCTAATAAGAGTCTGAAGCTGGATTTGAACTCAGGTGCTCCCGACTCCAGGGCTGGCACTATACTCACTGCACCACCTAGCTGCCTTGTGATGCTTGTGCCCTAAAAACTTAATCGAGATTCTCCAGAAATTGTTGTTATTGTTCAGTTGTATCCAACTCTCCGTGACCCTACTTGGGGTTTAGATACTGGAGTCTTTTGCCATTTCCTTTTCCAGTTCATTTGACAGATAAGAAAACTGAAGCAAACAGGGTTAAATGATTTGCCCAGGGTCACACAGCGTTTAAGTGTGCGAGGCTGGATTTGAACTTAGGTCTTTTTTTTTTTTTGCTTTAAATAGCAGTTTATTTTTTTCCCATAATTACATATCAAGAAAATTTTTAGCATTGATTTTTACAAGATTTTGAGTTCCAAATTTTTCTCCCTCCCTCCCTCCGTCCCCTCCTGTCTTCTGTAAACAGTAGGCAGTTTGATATAGTTTATACATATTCTGTCATGTAAAACATTTCCATATTCGTCATGGTTGTGGAAGAAAATACAGATCAAAAGGAAAAAAAAACACAGGAAAGAATAAAGTAAGTGAAAAAATATGTTTCGATCTGCATTCAGAATCCATAAGCTCTTTATCTGGACGTGGATAGCGTTTTCCTTCGTGGGTCCTTTGTCTTGGATGGTCCTGTTGCCCAGAAAAGCTGAGTCATTCACAGTCGATCATCACATGATGTTGCTGATACTATGAATAGTGTTTTCTTGGTTGAACTGGGGTCCTCTTGACTCCAGGCCAGGCGCTCTATCCACTGCACCACCCAGCTGCTCCACAATACTGCTATCACTGTACAGATTGTTCTCTTGATTTTGCTTACTTCATTTTGCATCAGTTCATATAAGTTTTCCCAGGTTTTTCTCAAACTGTCCCATTCATCACTTCTTAAAGCACAATAATATCTTATCACATTCATATTCCATAATAAGTTTAGCCATTTCCTATTTTCCAAATTTTCCAATTCCCTCATTTTCCAGTTCTTTGTTGCCACAAAAAGAGCTGCTATATAAATATTTTTGTACATTTGGGCCCTTTCCTTTGTTCTTTTTGTGGGATAGACTTAGTAGTGGTATTGTTGGGTCAGAGTATATGTATAGTTTAATAGCTTGAGTGGCAGAGTTCCAAACTGACTTCCAGAATGGCTGAACTAGTTCACTACTCCACCACCAGTGCATTGGTGTACCTATTTTCCCACATTTCCTCTAGCATTTGTTATTTTCCTTCTTTGTCACCTTAATCAATCTGACAGATATGAGATGGTACCTCCATTTTTCTAATTATTAGTAATTGATAGCATTTTTCCATGTAGCTAGTGATAGCTTTGATTTCTTCTGAAAACTGCCTATTCTTACTCTTTGATTATTTTTGAGTTGGAGAATGGTTATTTTTGTAAATTTGTCCCAGTTCTCTATATATTTTAGAAATGAGACCTTTATCAGAGGATCTTGATACAAAGATTTCTCCCTGGTTTCTTACTTTTCTTCCAATTATTTAGATACATTTGGTTTTGTTTTGTGCAAAAAACTTTTTAATTTTACATAATCAAAATTATCCATTTTACTTTCCGTGAACCCTTTTTATATGTTTGGTCATTTTTACTCTTTCTCCTCTTTAAGAATCGTTTTGCTTCTGACCACTAATCCTTTTTATTTCTTAATACCCTGCCCTTTCCCCCCGCCCCCCCCCAACTTCTCAACCCCTTTTTCTTCTGCTTCCCTGTTGGGTAAAGTGAATTTCTGAGCCCAGTTGTATGTGTGTACCTCTGTTCTTCCTTCCTTGAGCCAGTTCAGATGAGAGTGAGGTTCAAATGCTGCCCACTGGTGTATTCTCTCCTCCACCCACTTGCTCTCTTCATTGTATATTCTCTTCCTTGTGTGTCCTATTTATGTGAAATAATTTTCCCTATTCTACCTCTCCTCACTTCTCCCAAGGCATTCATCTTCATCACCCTTCCAGTTTTCTTTTGCTAGCATCCAAAAATAATAAAATCACACACCTAGGTTCTCTGTCAAATTAGACCCCTCCTAAGACCCCTAGTGATGATAAACTTCTGAGAGGTTAACATGTATCATCTAAAATGTAAACAGTTTAACCTTTTTTAGTCCCTTAGGATTTCTCACTTGTATTTGCCTTTTTATGTTTTGAATCCAGTGTTTAAATGTGAAATTTTCTCTTCAGCTCTGTTGTTTTCATCAAGAATACTTAATAGTCTCCAATTTCCTTAAATGTCCATTTTTCCCCTTGTAGGATTATACTCAGTTTTGCTAGGTAAATTATTCTTGGTTGTAATCCTAGCTCCTTTGCCTTCCAGCATCTTTCCAAGCCCTCTATTCCTTTATATTGGTAGCTGTTAAATCTTGTGTGATCCTGACTGGATCTGGGTACTTGAATTCTTTTTTTTAGTTGCAGCATTTCCTCCTTGACCTGGAAGTTGTAGATTTTGGCTACATTATTCATGAGAGTTTTCATTTTGGGGTTTTTTGGGGGAAGGGGACCAGCAGATTCTTTCAGTTTCTATGGGGACCAGCAGGTTCTTTCAGTTTCTATTTTGCCCTCAGATTCTAAGATATCTGGGCAGTTTTCCTATATAATTTTTTGAAATATGATGTGTAGGCTCTTATTTGGTGATGGCTTTCAGGAAGATCAATGATTCTTAAATTATCTGTCCTCAATTTATTTTCCAGGTAATTTGTTTTTTCTTGTCAGATATTTCATTTTTTTTTTCCTGTTTTTCAGCCTTTGGGTTTTGTTTTATTATTTCTTGATATCTTATGCAGTGATTAGCTTCCATTTGGCCAGTTCTAATTTTTAAATAGTTATTTTTCTTAGTAAGTTTTGGTAGCTCTTTTACCAGTGTGTTAATTTTCTTTTCATAACATTGTTTATTTCTCATTTTCTTCTACTGCTCTTATTTGTTTTTTCTGGATGATTTTTAAAAATGTCTTCCTCTAACGCTTCTTTTAATTCTTGTTAGGATTATGTCCAGTCAGCATTTCTCTTTGAGGCTTTGCTTATTGATGTTTTTAAGTCATTCTCCTCTTCTGTGTTTGTATCTTGAGTTTCTCTGTCACCATAGGAACTCTCGTGGCCAAGTTGTAAACTAAGTCACCTCTCTGCTTCTGGACTCAGAGCCACACAGCTAAGTTTCTGGAATTTGTTTTGTACTCAGTACTTAGCTAAGGCCTTGCACTCCATTGTAGTCCTCTCCACTCTGTATCTCACCTGGAACTGAGTAATGGGTATCAGATCTGCCAAACAGCACTCTTTCCTCCTCCCAGTGTAAGTTCGGGGGTTTCCTGGGATCTCTTTTTGTACCAGTGCTTATTCCTGTACCACCACCGTTGCTACTGTGCTTCCTTCCCGGCCAGCCCTTACCCTGGTGTCTGCAGACATCTTTGTCTTCCTAATCTTCCCCGTGCTGGAAAAATGACTCAGTGTGACTTTTTATTGGCTTTCCAGATTAGAGTTTGGTCTGGTGCATTTTCTAGGTTATTGTGGAAGAGAAATATTGGGAGGCAAAAACTCTGTCTTTGACTCCACCCCCACAAGCATTTATTTTCTCTCTATCCCCATTTGGAAGTGAAAAAAAAAAAAAGAAAAATGAAAGCCTTGTAACAAATAATGCAGAGCCAAGCAAAACAAATTTCCACATTGGCCATGTCCAGAAATGCATGTCTCATTCTGCATCTCGAAGCATCATAAAGTGAATAATAGTTCTTTTGCAAAGAACCTTACAAACTGAAATTTATTCTGTTTGAGAATTCCTTGTGCCTTAAAGAATTTGAGTTCATTCAGTTTAAGCAAAATGAACTAACATTCTGGCACACCCCTTGCAAAGTAGGGTGGTATAGAAGATCCAGGAAAGGATTCTTTAATGTTAAACACCAGTACCAAATGTATTGTTGTTTTACATCTTGAGTTTTAGAAAAGAAATGTACACATATAATCCAGCCTTGTAAAGTGCTTTGTCAACATCACTGCCACATTGTTCTTGTTGTGCCTTGGAATAATAGGATTTTTGCAGGCAATTTATCTTTGGCTTACCATTTTATGTGTGGCTGTGCACCCTAAACCTTGGTATATTCGACCACTTTGTTGTGGATACTTGCCTCACAATAAGATGAGAGTCCTGTAACTAACTTTACCGCCACTTGCCACCTCCATCTCCTTTGTTATTTAATACAAATTGACACTAGCCGGTGGTGAAATAATATTTTGATATAGTTTGTGAAAGTAAGGAGTAACCCAAGATGTACTGGGTGGCACATTCTCTATCACCACTGCATGGTGTAAAACTTGTAAGCAGGGGGCCTTTAAAGATACAGATGTTTTCTCTGAGGCTTCTTATCTCCCAAGAAGACACAGGTTATTCTGACAGGTGAAACAAGTCTGGGCAAATATGCAACGCTGATCGAATCAGCAGGGAACAAGAGCAATATTTTAACTGGTGCTACCTTTTAACAGCATCATTAAGAGCTCTCATTACTCTTTTATTAGAGGTTCCCTCTCTTTCTTATCAGATTATAGAATGAACATAACTCATGGCACTGATTTGATCTCTTGTTAAAGAGGATTACAGCTTTGCATTAACTCGGATTGACACAGTTTATAATTTGCTTGTTGATACACAGGCTGACAGTGTCACATGTTTGACCCCCCCCCCCCAGCAGTGCTGTAGGAAAGGACCCCCATACATCATCATTAAAGATGGCATCCAGCACAGAAATGGGAGGCACAGGGGCCTGTTCACTAGTAATGTCGACAAGGACAAAGGAGACACTATCAAGTGCAAACTGAAACTTGAGGCAGATGTTGAAAAGAGAATATTTCTATTGTTTCTTTTTGTTTCTTCTCCCTACATGATTGGTCACTGTACAGTCCCAAAAAAGCTTGTGTATAAAAGTTGGAGCCCTGGTGTCCACCAGAAAGTGGACTGAAAAAGATGTTTTATGTGAACACTGTGGATCCAGGACAGAAAAAAGCTCTTTTTCAAAATGGTCCTCCTAATAATAGAACAAAACCTTTATTTCTTCAGCCATTGTCCCAGCAGTTCCTCAGAGTACTTTGAATTTTCTTCTTTGTTCAAGCCACCCCCCACACTTAGACTATTCTTTTTTGCCTTCATCTTCAAGGAAAAGCCTTTCTTCTTTGAAAGCCCAGCTCAGATACCACCCCCTTCATGAGGCCTGGACCAGCTGTTCCCCAGCCCTTGCTCCTCACACTTTCCTTAATCACCTTATATACATCTCTTCTTTGCTCTCATGACATACCTTGTATCATACTTACTTATAGAAACCTTATTTCCTCTGATTAGATTGTAACTCCTTGAGGGCAGTGACTGTTTGTCTTTTCTCATCTTCATCTCATTGCCTTGCCTCCCTTTCTTTGAGACTCTGAAAGATCTGTAATCTTCTTGATGGCAATATTTCTCCCAGTGATGCAAACTACCTGTGCATTCTGTGTGATTCTTGACAATTTGCTCTCATAAATCCTCCCCAGGGGATCCTCCCCAACATCCTGAGGACCTTCTAAATCTCTAAACAATGAATGGATGCATGTTTGTATTTCTTACTTTTGTATGTTACTGGCCCATTTCTCCTGCTCATATATGTCAATGTGCTTGGCATATTGCAGGGAAATGGTATTTTCTCTCTCTCTCTCTCTCTCTCTCTCTCTCTCTCTCTCTCACACACACACACACACACACACACACACACACACACACACACACGGAATTTACAGTAGTTTATAGATACCCTATTAATCCTAACTCATTTGCAGGGAGGGAGGGGGAAGACTAAGGGGTTTTTCCTTAGTTTAGAGTAGAAGTCATGAACCTAAGTTAACTAGATCTTGACTAGATCTTTATTAAGCACCTGCTATGTGCCAGGCACTTTACAAATATTATCCCATTTGATCTTGAGAGCACTTAGTTTTGCAAGTGTCCCTGTCCCTCATTCCAGCCTTTCCCCAGTGGTGTTCCCCTGTAACCAAGCTTTCCTAAGTTGGAGGGATTGGACAGGACAAAGTATCATATGGAAGATGCTCCCCCTCACTCAAAAGTATATCCTTCAGTATATCCTTTCACCAATTACAGATTCATTTGTGGTAAAAGGTTTCTGTAGAAAAAAAGTGGAACTATCCCAGATCATAGGGGCAGGTAAGTAGAACAGTAGATAGAGCACCAGATCTGGAGTCGGGAAGATCTGGGTTCAAATGCAGCCTCAGACTTACTAGCTGTGTGACCCTGGACATGTCATTTAACCTCTGCTTCAGTTTCCTCATCTGTAAAATGGGTATAATAGCACCAACCTCAGGGTTGTTGGAGATGATGAAGTAAGATAATATTTGTAAAGAGAGTAGCACAGTGCTATACAATAAGTACTATATGAGTGTTAGATATTGCTATTATTATAAATGTTAGCTATTCTCATCATCTTGTTTGCCTCAATTCCTCATTTGTAAAATGAGTTGGAGAAGGAAATGGCAAACCACTCATGTATCTTTGCCAAGAAAAACCTCAGTGGGGTCGTGGAGAGTCGGACATTACTGAAATGGCTGGCCAGCAACAAAATATCATCATCGTCATCATCATAAGCCTATTAAGCATTCATTTTTAATATAAGTTGCTTTAATCAGCTATGATTAGGTTTTTCTCAGACTACTAGCTTGATACTGTCAGTAAAGAAGGGGACAATCTTACTTATCCTAGTCTCAGCTTTACTTGGATTTTTCTTTTATTATATATATATTTTTATATATATATATATATATATATATATACACATATATATATATATATATATACAGAGAGAGAGAGAGAGAGAGAGAGAGAGAGAGAGAGAGAGGTGAAAGAGTTTAGAGGCTATTAAATCCAACTTCCTCCTCCTACAGATGAGGAAATCCAGACAGAGGTTAAATATCTTGCCTAGGGTGACACAGCTAGTAAGTGTCTGAAGTGGGCTTTGAACCCAGATCCACTGTCACATCTCTATTGGGTTTTCATCCCTGAGTTTCTGGGGTGGTAGCCCCTCTGTCTTTTTATAAGGGTCACCAATTGGAGCTCTTTTTTGGTCCTTTTAGAGGACTAAAATAGGTTGGATTTTTTAAATAAAAAAGGATTTCATCATTGACTAAAGGGGAGTAAAGGTTAAACAAAATAAACTTGTACATGTAGAAAGCATGGGACTAGTATGCAAAAATATGCCTGCTGTAAGCCATATGAAGCAGTATCCTAACTAACCCTGATCCTGTGTAACTGACTGCTTAACAAGAGTTCTGATTGAAAAGGAATTCTGACTGGAAAAGGGAGAAATGATATGAGGCTCTTTGGAGAAAGGGGGAAAATGGCCCAGTAGTTGGGGACTGAGGGGAAATATGAAATATGAGAGTACTGGGCATCCCAGGGAAAGAGGAAGAAGAAATGGATCCCTGGATATGGGTGAAGAACCCACAGGGGAAGTGGCCAGAGTGCCAAACTGTGTTGTTAAGCAAAATTGTCTCCTTAGCATGGCTTTTGTTTCTTTTGAGTGGAAGTATTTTCAGCTGTTAAGTGCTGCGAGGAAAGGTGAGCCAAGAGACAACAACAGCGGAAGAGGAAGCTGCGGAGGCAGGAAGCTGCGGAGGCAGGGCTGACCCGTGTGTAGACCCAGGAGTGTGAGCAGGAACTTGAGGCCAGTAAAAATGATTTGGCTAAATACACTCTTGTTTTTCTGTGGCCTCCTGGTTACTCTTGTGAGGTGGGCTTTCTGGGCCTGAAGTCTTTTTGTCAAGATGTTGGAATGGGGAGGCTGGTTCACAGATCTGCTGCGGTGGGGCCTAAATAAATTTCTTGTTGTTTTCTACTTAGAGAATCTCTCATACCTTGTAATTTCAAACCATTCAAACATATACATGATTATATTTGAGATAATATAAATTCGGCCTTCCTACTGCACAAACAAAACTCTGCTGCTTTACGGTCTTCTTGAGGATCCTGGTGGGCATACACATGCCACTGAAGATCTCCGTGGCAGCAAGTTTAGGGTGACAGCACCAGCAGCAGCTGAGTCAGGAGCCATTCTAGAGTCTTATTTGCCTTTGTCTTGACATAATTTTGCAGCCGCCATGTCACAGTGCTATGTATTTTGTTCTCTAATTCTTTGTCTCCTTCCCCTTCGTTCTCACTTCTTTCTTAGGAGTTGATTAAAGTTCATTTCACTCTGTTCCTAGAGAACCTCAAATTTTTTTTTTTGTGGTGGTTGGGTGCTCTGAATCTTTTTAACAATGAAATTGAGGTACATGAATTGGTAAAGATCTTGTTCAAGGTCACAAGACTAAAGATAAAACTCAGATTTTGAAACTCCTGGTTCTGCTCAGTTTTCACAAGACATCTATATGACTGTCTTACTATATTATTTTTTTCTTGCTAAGAGTACCAACTTTGTAAGGCGGATGCTGAGGAGGCTTCTACTTCAAGCTATAATCTTACAGTATTAGGTGTCATCAAATTTCTATGCTCTTAAATTTGAAATAATATAGTTTGAATCTGGCCTTATTATTTAGCATTTCTTTGGCATGTATATTATTTACATAGTATATTATAGCCTTTTCCAATGGAGCGCAGCATTCTGTGACCACTTGAGTAGTATCAGTTCAGAATTCTCGAGTATTTATCATGGTCTTATCAATAACTTGCTATATAACCATGACCGAGTTGGGGGCATTGTGGTGAGGTGGAGAGAACCCTGGATTTGGAGTCAAGGGACCTGGGTTCTGACCACTTAACTACCTGGGTGACCTTGAGTAGTCTTAGTCTTCAACAAGCATTTACTAAGTGTCTGCTATATGCTAGATCCTGTTTCTGGCCCTATTTCTTCACCTATAAAATGAGAGGTTAGAATTAGATGACCTTTAAGGGACCTTTGAGATCTAAATTCTATCATCTAAGTCATGTCTTCTTTCTACAGCTTAGTTTCCTACTCCACAAAATGGGAATAATTGCCTCTTTCTTAACTTACAAGTTTTTAAGAATGATGTGAGGATTTTATTTTATTTTTTTAGCTAATTTTTGTTTCTATCTCCTTGCTTGTACACTACCTTCAATTCCAAATATCTGTATTCCTCCTTCTCCTCCACCACCTGGAGAGACATTCCCCATAACAAAGATGAGAAATGAAAGTGAAAAACAAATGTAGCCCCTGAGTCTGATAGAGAATGGAATGTTTCACACCCATAGCCTCACCCCTCTCTGTTGAAGGGGGCACATTTTCTCTTTTTTCTTAAGGACCAGCCTTGATCATTATAATTAGCATTTAGTTTCCTGTTTCCCCCACTTACATTGTGGCAGTCATCCTGTATGTTGTTTTCCTGGCTTTTTGTTGTAAAAATGAGATGTTCATAAAGAGCTTACTTACGTAAAGAGCTTCCAGTGCCTCACTGGAACACAGGAGGTACTCTATATGCTTATTTCCCACCCCACCCCCTCTATTTGCCATCACTTTATAAAACTCTTCCCAGACTTCCTATATTCTTCATATCCATCACTTCCTATAATGCAGTAATTGTTATATTGAATATTGAATTTGTTTGTTATATTGAATAATATTGAATGTTATAACATTCATGCACCACAGTTTGTCTGGCCCCAGAATAGATATTTTCTAAGCCCTTAAAAATTGTGACCTGTCTGCTCCATTCCTACTCTTACCTGTATCCCAGGCACAAGAATCTACAAGTTTATGCCCACAGCCAACATGCAGATAGATTCCTGTAGAAATTTTTTTAAAATTACCTCTAGGTCTGTTTTTAAAAATTCTTTTTCCAAAGCTTTAATTTTGTGCTGGTTTGTGTGATCTATCAAGAAGTTTATTTGTATATATCAATTCCCTTAACATGAATGGAGATTTCTATCTTTTCCTGTTTGACAGAGTACTGGTCAGAAACCTAAAGAGCTGACAAAGACCCTTGGCCAGGGTCACATAAGGAGTGCATCAAGAAAGGGCTGACTAGAGTTGTCTGGGTCTGAGCCCTTCTGGGTACTCTCCTCCCTCTGGGGATTTTTGAGGTTCTTTACCATTTGTGCTTGGGTGAGCTCTGTGAAAATAATTTTGCACAGATGATTAAGAAAAAGTGAACACCTGTACCAGCTACATTTTATGTTGTCCCCTGGCCCTCTCTCCTTCGATGCCCATAACTGACTGAGTTTTTCTGGTGGCCCCTTTCTAAAAGAAACAAGGTGAAACAGAGCTTTGTGAGGCCCTGCTGCACCACTAGATGGGCTGATCTGTTACAGGGCTGTTTGACAAGGTACATAGTCCATATTAGGTGTGACCTTTTGTTATTTTTGATGGTGGTGTTATGTATTAAGCCAGGAGGTTATTGTCTCATCATATACTTTTGAGTACAAATTGCAAGGAAAAAGAACATTGTTTTCATTGGGATGCTATTCTTGACCGTCCTGGAAATGAGGCCTGAAATAGTGCTGACCACACCTTGGTCTTCCTCTGGGGAGCAGAACACTTTATAAACATTAACTCCTTTACCCTCTGGGCACCTCTGCTTAAAAGGTAAATAGATCCAAAAGCTTTGATCAAAGACAGTTGAAGGGTTAGTAGGCCACACTTGTGTTAGAGAGATCCATTGTGAAAGACCCATAGTAATGATCCCCGTGGAGTATTGTTCCTGTGTGAGCTTCTTAGATGGTGTGGATTGAACCTTTTTAGTGTGGGTCTCTTGCTGTATGGAATCTGAAATGTTGCAAAGACGACCACTTGTCCTGCTCAGCTTCAGGGCTCCCTGCTTCTTTATAAGGAAACAGAAATCAATACACATTTTCTTTTACATGCACTCGGCATCACTCCCCCATCGCCATCTGAGATCCTGAGCCTGCAGGGAGGGAACATAGTGTATGGAGCAGAGCTCAATCAGCTCTCAGGTGAAGGAAATGCAAACCGCTCATTATATTCTTGAGAATCAGATTTTTTAAAGCAATTCATCTCATCGGCTTAGGTAACAAGATTCTTGGCTTGAGTGAGTAGTTAGTGGATATGGACTGGGTAGTAATTGACTTCCCCAAGAGGGAATGAAGGCCAGAACATTATTGTGCCACCCAGTGAGTTGTCTTTGCTGGGTAAAATGCCCGGCAGCTAAAATAATCAAATAGCTGCAGTAGTAGCATTGGTAGTAGAGAGCATTGCTAGGAGCATTAACGAAGGCAGGGTTGAGTTCACTTTTTCCTTTCCTAAAGAGTTTGTTCTCTAGAAAGGTGAATTGGAGGGCATAGCAAAAAGAGGATTGGCAGGAATGGAGGGTGATAATTTATGTGCAGTAGTTTAATCTAATTACTAATAGGCCAGTTGTGTTGACTTAGCCCTCACTTTTCCTCTGTGCCCCTTCTCTGCCCCCACCCAGCCCCATTAGAAGACTAATGCAGAAAATACTTGAGGTCTCTCAGAACTTTTTCTTGTATATTCTTTTATAGAAACTATTACTGTTAGTATCATAAGGTTTTCTAGTCTTAAAGTACCTTAGAGATAGTAGGCTCATAGGATTTAGAGTTAGAAGGAACTTTGGAGCTATCTTCTAAGCCCCTTATTGCACAAACAAGGAACCCAAGGCACAAAAGGGTTAAGTGATTCTCCCCAGGTCTTATAGCTCATAAGTGGCAAAGTTGAGAGTTGACCCTCTTCAAGGTGGTTCATGCTATATAGAAGCTAAATAGAAAAGACTAACAGCAGTTACACCCTGCCTGAAATGCCCTCCCTCCTCACCTTCCTTCTTAGAGTCTTGCCTCAGATGCTACTTTGCACATGAAACCTGTCCTGATTCCCTTGACTCTAGAACCCTCCCTAATCACCTTTGTGTTTATTTTGCAAGGATAGACTTGTAATAAGATATATGTGTTCCTAAAAATCACTTCTGAATTAGTTATACCATATCATGCAGTGAAAATAGGACTTAGGGGAACAATACTTGAATGCTGACCTAGGCAAAGCCATTGCAGCCAAAGAGAGGAACTACAATCCATTGAGTCTCTGCTGATATCAGCCACTGCCTCATGAGGGGCATAGGTGGGATTACCCTATGGTCAGAGCCAGAGACCTTTGATCCTCTCTTTTCTGTGAGGTGCCTCAGGGGATTTTCTCCTTCCTCCACCCCAAGTGCTGGGGTCCATTCCACTGGGGTGGTGATCTCAGCTGGGCTTTTCCTTGAGCTTGTGGCCTAGAGTCAAAATGGGTCTGGTCATTGTCACATATATTCAGGGGTAGAATGGGGTGGGATGGAGACCTGTTCAGGGTCATTCTCTCTGCCTTCCCTTCTGTTTAGTGCCTGCCTCTTTAGGCCCTCACCTCTCGAACTTGTTGAATGTTATGTCCCCCTTTAGTAACTCACTACATCCTGGGTTGGTCCCCACCCCTCACCCTTCTGGAGAAGTCACCCCCTAGCCCACACAATGTGTAGTGTCTATTCTGGGAGGCATGAGTGGCATGTTGAACGTCTCCCTTCCCTTCCATGGCCTCTCCAGGTCACTACCTCTCAATCCCCCAAGTGCTACACCCCGCTCTTCCCTAATGAATAGCTCTCACTGCATCCTGAGTTTGTACCCTACCCCCAGAATCTGTCTGTATAGGTCACCCCCATGATGCATGTCTGAGTCACTGTAGCATCTGCTCTTGGGTCATGGAGGCATTTTGGGTGTCTTCCTGTCACCTCTGACTCCCTAGAATGTTATCCCCAGTAGCTCTAACTGGAGCATCCTGGATTAGCGTGCCCCTCTACACTCAAAACACACACACACACACACACACACACACACACACACACACACACACACACACACACACACACACACACACACACACACAGAGACACCCCTCCCTTCCTCTCTCCCTCCAGCCTAAGAAAGATGACTGACCCCTGCTGCAGCACTTTCTCCTAGATATCTCTTCTTCCCACAGATCTCCCACCACAATCCAGAGGTCAGCCCCCTGCCCTCCCTTGTACACCCTACCAATATGGTACAGGTTTCCTCCATGATGAAATTGTGTATCAGAAGATGCAAAATTCACATTATGCTCAAACTGTTCCCTAATTGTGTTTTCAATGCAAGCATTACAGCAGAACTGGCTGTACTTACCCATACTGTTGCCTGTTGGTTCCTCCTAGATCGTGAGCTCCTTGAGAGGAGGCATGGCTTCATCTGAGCAATCACAGGGCCCAGCACTACTGTTCATAAGTGCATGGATGCTATTGATACCTCAGCAAAGGTCAAATGAGTAATAGATAGAAAACAGTTTTGTGTTTACTGAGAGGGAAGAGCCACAGAACTACAGAGTGGTGGTGATATTATTGAAACGGTGATCTAAGGAAAAGGCATGGTGGTGGTGGTTGCAGCACCCTAGAGTCAAGCAGGTTTGTTGGGCCAGTTTGCAAAGCTCTCTCCTGCCTTCCATTGCTTAAATGAATATAGCATTACATACTTGTATAATAGGGGTATTGTGTTATAAGTGAAAAGCACTGACTCTGGACTATAAAATGGTAACATCCATAGCTGTTGGGCAGTATTCTGTGGTCTCTAGCACCTGGCATTAGATGCCTCCAGTTGGCATTTTGGCGGGCAGAAGAAGGCTGGTTTGAAGTCAGAAGTATGAAGCAGAGACTAAAGTAAAATGATTGCACGTGGGTTATGATTCCCAGGAATAGTTTCCTGGAGGGCCTAGAATCCTTCTCTCTTCCTAACAGCTATTTTGGATCACGTGCCTTTCTGTCATGGAGTACCCAAAGGTACCCTATTATTTGTCATGCCTTTGCCATAGAGGACAATGGCTCTGTCCTGAGCTGTGATGACATGGAAGGTAAGACCCAGCCTGCACCTGAAGGTGGGATGATTTAAGTTGCATATCTTACTTTTACTGTGTATTATTTAGGGTTGGGAACCTGTCTTCAAGTGGAATGGGGGCTGTGCTTCCTCAAGCTCAGTAGTATTAGCAGAGTGCCTTCCTCGTTTGACTACCAGCCAGCGACAAGCACCACTGCTCAATCAGAGATGTTCAGGCCTTCAGAGATAGGAGTTAAATGCGAGCTAAGAGATGCTCAACTGAGCTGCCCCCTCCAATGGACAGGGTCACTGTGCAGTGCTCATGATGTAGATTCTAATGTGACTATGGTGTCCTGTCTCACCTCCAGTTCAGTTGGAGGAAGTGATTCACATCTAAGCAGTGAAGCATCCCTTGGCTTTTAACAGGAGCTGTTAGAGGGGCTGGTGTTTGAACAAGGAGCTTCATCTTCCTGAAGCTGGCAGTCACAAAACCGTAAACACAACACGGGCCAAGTCTATTGCCTAGAATCGTGGTGGCTTGACGTTAGTTAATATTAAACATCTCCAGCAAGGCGGGGAACTCTGCAGCTCAGCTATGGAATAAAAATAAATAAAAATAAAGAGAAAACCCTGGTAAAAGCAGCAAGATGATTTGTCATCTTTCCTTTGTGAGGCAATTTGTCTTTGCTCGCATCAAATCTGTTAAAACAGTCAAACTGTGAAAGTGGAAATCATCTTAGGAATATAAAATATTAATGCACAGGAAAGGAGGAGAGGTCCCTTTTGTCTGAAGAATGTCTCTCCCCTTTTTGAAACCTGAAGGAGGCAATTTCTTTTTCTTTGGCAATTGTCTTGTGAGTGCTAAGAATGTGAACCTGGTGGCAGGGAAGGGAGGGCTGCAAGTACTTTATTTGTTCCTCCATCAGTACACATCCAGTCTTCAATAAGGAGTCCAGATGAAAGCTAGAACGGAGTCCTTACTGGCGTGTTGGGAGCTAGATTTCTGTTATGGAGATATTCCTGGAGAAAGACGTAGCCAAGAAGGTAGTATGTAGTTGATGAAATGGGGTTGCTGAGAAGGTGTCAATTTGGAACTGCTTTGAGATTAATGGGAGGTATAGGATTGAGGGAAGAAATATTTATAAATAAACTATTGTTCCTATCCATATCTATTTGCTCTCTCCCCTCCTGATTTTCCTCTCCCCTCCTCTCCAACCTCCTTTGTTTAGGGTCTGAACTTGCTTCTTAAAAATTTATAAATCTTGTGTCTGATCTTTAGGAGACAGGCCGGAGGTCACATGTCAGCATCTGTAATTTAAAGCTGCAGGGCTAAAAGCATTTGCAGAGGTTTGAAGGACCTAGTTTTGACCTGACCAAAAGAGCGAATTGAAACAGCCCTTCTTGAGTCTCCTTCAAGCACTGGGGCGGCTGGTGATGAGAGCTGTCACAGTAGGTAATTTATGGGCTCCAGTTTGCTCAGAGTGGCCAGGGTGGCCTGGCTTTGGTGGAAATGCATCACGCACTGCCATCGTGTGGCCAACTGAGAGCACGTGCCCTGGTGGGTTCTGGAGGTATTGTTAAAAGGGTAGTGGGGTGGACCAAGAGGTTCACTTTTTCCCCCCCTCTTAAAAGCACAGCATTGTCAGCTACTGTGTTAATTTGCCTGTACTAAGGATTGAAATTTGGGAATTACTAAAGAGAATTTTGTTTTTCTTGATAGAGAGTTAGGTTGTGGTTTCAAAACAACTTTCCTATTCGAAAGTTACTCCCCTGTCTCACAGGAGTCCCAGTGTTTACTTTAATTAAATATTTTTTAAAACCTGACATTGGGATACTTATTCCTTGGGAAAACTGTGCCTCACCACTCCTTTCTTTCCCCTCCCTCATTCCCTTCTCTTTCCCTTCCCTATCTTCCCTTACTTATTTTGCCTTTCCCTTCTCAACCAGGTAATTTTGTGTGTTTCCTTCTGGATTCTCAATATTTATCTGTTCCTATATTCATGATGATAAAGGATGGGTTAGTCACCCTCCATCCACTTCCCTGGAAAGTGTTCAGGGCTGCTGCCTACTGTCATTTGGATGAAGATGTTCCCTTTTGGAGGGAGTTTCAGAAACCTTTCTTGGGCATCTGACTCACGCATAGGAAGTCATGACTGTGTCCCTGTGAAAAATAAGTGACATGGATTGGGGTTAGAGCAACTAATCTTGAGTAGTTTTGAAACAAAGGAAAGATCCAGGGAAAGAGACTTGTCTCCAGCAGCAGATGGAAGAAGAAAAGTGGTAGATGGGATTCTTTGATTCCACCAATGAGTGTCCTTGGGTGAGTTGATTTTGGAAGCCTGCCGTGCTGTTCCATAAGAATAGTTCCTATCCCTTGTATAAAATTTGCATGAACCTGACCTTTATTTTGATTTGTGTGGATCTGTAGGCACCTCTGGGTAAACTTAAACAGTTAGCACGTGATCTTTGCCATCTTTTGTTATACATTATTACTGTTTCAAAAACCATATAATTCAACAATCATTTAAAAATGTCGTGTCTGAATAAGTCCCTGTGCCAAGCACTGGGGTTACAGAGATGGCACAGAGTACATTTCCTGCCCTGAAGGAATTTAACAGCGTAGCAAAGAGGAGAGAAACATGTAAAGATAACCAAAATGCAAATTAGAATCTAATTAAATGCATCTGAATTATATCATTCATAGTACTATGATACCTATAATAATAGTTGGTTTGGATGACTGGACAGGACCCTACTTCGTGTTTGGTGAGTATACCTAAAAAATGTAGAAATGAGTGTTTCCAGGGCACTAGTGATCATAGATTTAGATCTGGAAGGGACCATAGCACTCAGATGGTAAGGACTACGAATCTTCTCTCTCACTTTTCAGAACCCATTCACACTGCCTAGATGAGATAGTTGTCACGCCTAGATGAGATAGTTGTCACTCTCTTCCTCCTATTGAGATAGTGCTTGAGTAGGCATTACCACCTGTTCTGCTTCTATGCCCTGAAGACCCTGTCTTTGTCATCTGATCTACTGATGCCACCCAAGGATCCCTGGGCCTTGCTTTCTGACCGGCTGCTTCACCTTGGCCTTGTCATCTGCCTTGTCGCTGAACTCTATTTTCTCTATCATCTCCCCTAGAGTGTGAGCTTCTTGAGGGCAGGGACTTTCTCACTTAATTCTTTTCATTCCCCAGAGCCTAGCACAGCACTTGACACATACTAAGCACTTAATAAATGCTTTTATATTCATTCACTCGTTCATTCATTTAGTCCAACTCCTCTGTTTATAAAGGAGGTGCCTGAGCCCAGCAAGGTTAAGCCACACTCGTCTGCAGTCACACAAGTAGTAAGGAGCAGAGCTAGGATTTAAACCCAGGTTCCTTGACCTCAAAGTCAGGGCTCTTTCTGCTACAGTATGTTTTGCTTTTAATTGACAACATATCATCAACAGTAAATATTTTGTGTATCGGCATATTGGCAATATTTCATGTCAAGAAGCAGACACAGAATAGAAATGTTGCCTTTTGAGGTTTGGGAAAAAAAACCATCTCTTCTATTTCATGGTCTCCCAAGTGCCTTGTGCACAATCTGTCTTCAGAGAAGACCAGACACTTCTCTGATGGAACATCTAGCCAAAGCAGGACATGGTGGTTCAGTGAGGTGGCATGACTTGGCCAGGATCACATGTCTAGTTAGCGACACAGGACCAGCCCCTAGACCTGCTGACTGGGGCCCAGGCCAGCAATCTTTCCCCTGCATCAGGTTGTTTCACTGAGCTTATTGGTTAGTTTTAAAAGACACACACACACACACACACACACACACACACACACACACACACACTCTAGATGACCATTAGTGACGTGTCACGATGCGCTAAGTATCCACACTCTGCTGAGATCATTCTTACTCCTTAAAATCATTCTTATAGGTTAGGAAGCTGAGGTGGCCCTCAGAGAAGCAGTCTGGAGCAAATGTCTGCCCTGCCCTTCCTCCTTACAATTGGTTTGGTCAGGACTTTGGCCAGATCTGTCTTCCCAGCTTGAGAATCCTAGACTCCCTCTTGCTGCTTGAGTGATGTGTTCTTCTCCTTTGATTCTCAAGCACCAGAGTCAAGTCAGTCACCACATTTACTACACAACTACTGTGTGCAGAGCAAGGTCTTCAGCACTGTGGGGAAGAAGGCAGGAGGTGCAGAAGAATGAGAAGGTGCCACCTGCACCCGTGGGGACTTGACAGCCTATTTAAAGAGACAAAGCACACGCATGCAACAAGCCAAGGACATGTTTTCAGAGCAACAAATCAACATGTATAAATTAATCCAGGATGGCACGTGCAGCGTCTTATTTTAATCAAGTAAATGACAGGGTTTGCTTGGAAGAATCTCTTTGCCAGAAGATTTCAAAGAACCAGCCTCAGATCTTGGAAAGTGACATTCTTTCCTAGGGAAAATGACTTCGGGGTGACAGGGTAAGACAGAGAACAGCGGGGAATGATTGTTTTCTGCCCACATTTCCTACCACTGTCTGTATTTGGGGGCAGCACTTAATGGTGTCCATAGTGTTACAGAAATTGGTGAGGAGGAAAATAGTGTTTGGGAATGAGGTGGGGGTGGGGAGAATGTAGGTACTGCTCCTTCAGGAACCAGACTCCTGGTTACTGCTGCAGGCTGCAGGCTTTGGAAATGGAGAGCCAACCAAGACCATTTGCAGGTTTCACATGCCCCCGTTGTGCTATTTGTCCTCCTAACATCATGAGCCACAACTGTCAGCATTTGAGTGCCATGATCAGTGTGCATGTGGAGAACAAGAGCCAGGGCGATTGTGTACGTAGGTATGACCATCTGCCTTACAGTGATGGGTATTTGCCTTACATTGTTCAGAAATGTTTAAAATGTACCCACTCCTAAGTACAATCGATTGCATTATACAGGCATGCACAGCTTGTACTTTTTTTTTTAGTATGGTCAGAAGAATTGCATAATAAATAATTAAAGCCCAGATCCTAATACACACATACACACATTTTATGGAAAATGGCCGCTAATCCATGACCATTTTTTCCAGAAACAGGTTTTATGATAATATAGTAAAAATATTAAATTAGAAAATGCCTCACTAAGGGTTATAAAACCTTACTACAGTCGAGATAGGTAATTATCCCCTCTACAGCCTAAATGACAGTTTAAAAGAAATAAAAATGTTAGTGCTCATTACTTGCTTTTGTAGGTTGCAATAAAGGGTAAGTTAAATTTTAATTCAAGGAAGAGCCCCTGCTATCGACCTTCCGCCTCTCTCTACCTCAGGTGTAAGTCCTGTTAATTACTCTATGTAGGTTATTCTTCTGCATGGTACTAATAGCGGTACACTCTGAGGTGCTAAAAGTCACCTTTTCTCCAGTGGACATTCCCAGTGGCCATTGAATCTGAGTGTGTTGGGGGTGGGGGGTGGACAAAGGGCGGGAATACATTTCAGCTCAGTGATTCAAATCTCAATTCTTAATATGATTGGCAGGAGGAATTATGTATTTTTTTTTTAAATTCTGACTTCATTATGCGTAGCCTTAAGGAGGGGAGCCAAGTGTATTAAACTATCCACTTCGCCTGCAGAATCAGATGGAGACAAGGTTAACCTGAAGGATTGATAGTTTGGCTCTCTGCATGGCTAAGTCCTGGTGCGGGAAGATGCTGCAGGGGGAACGTTTCTGTAAAGCTGCAGAAGAAAACCTGACTCTTGGTTCCTTGACAGTTGTTTTGTTAAGAGGGCTGGTGGTTGTCGGTGCTGCTGTTATTTTGTTTTGCAAAGGGTAGGGCTGTCTTTCACCTGCTGACTGATGCGTTGTCCTGAGCACTGGCCTCTGGATCCCAAGTCTTTCTGAATCTAGGAAAACCTGGCTAGCCCTCAGTCTGCTGAAACTCAGAAAACTCAGCATCCCTCGAGTTTATGATTCTGAATTTCTCTCCCCAGCTCCACTAGACTCCTTCAGTGAATGGAAAATTCAGTCAGAGATGAAACCTCTGAATTTAAAAATGGGGTAGAGGACAGTTCGTGTATGATTGTCTAGAAAAAGCCATCTATCTTTGCATGGCACTTAACCTCCCACCACCCCAGGCTACTATCTAAGACTGTAAATTGCAGAGCAGTTGCAGATCTTCATTGGTAGAGGGAATTTCCTCACCAGGAGTCCCCTGTACCAATGAGTCCATGGAGCAGGGGGAGGGAGGGTAGGAAAAAGAGCCATTTAAAAAGTAGGAGCCAGGCTCAGCTGCTCACATAGCTCCATAGAGATCTCATGCATCTTGTCTGTTGTTGGGCAACACATGGGTAAAGAAGAATTCTTGAGAACTCATAGAGAACAAAAATTCTTTCAAAGCCAATTTAAACTCCCTCAGTCATCAATACTAGAAGATGTTTTGATTTTCCCTTCTGTATAAACATTGCTCAAATGCATAAATGTTTTGCATATGAATGTTTTCAAAAGCCTGGAAATAGAAATTCCTTTCCATTCTGAGAACTGACGGGTCCAGTAGAGTCTGTGCTGAGTTGGTACTGGGACTGAGACCTTTAGGTCCTGTGAATTGGTAAATCCTTCTCTTTGTTTCCATTTTCTTCCCTCCCAGCTGAGAGTTAAGGGCTGGAGACTCTCCTGAATGGAAGGCAGAGGAGACCAGAACCATGTGGAGCTTTTAGAGGAGCTAGTGATACAGTCTGTGACCTTCCTCTTGGATTGAAGAGTCGAACTAGCGGTGCCATGACTGTTAGAGTGAGGAGAGAGCCAGGAGCCTCCAGGAGAGCCGGGTTAGGGGAGGTCGAGCCCAGGTGCTGTCATGGTTCAGCTTAGGTTGGGGGGGCGGGAAACCAGTGGGGCATATACCTAGCTCCTTGGAGATTGTGAGATTATGACTATATTAACAAATTAGGAGATCATGACCATATTAACAAAAATCCCCAAATTGGAAAAAAACCATAAAGGGACTTTCACTTTGGGAGGTGGTGGGGGATGTTTAAATTAATGGGATTAAGCTTAAGAGAAGTGAATAAATCATAGTGTTAGAGTCACATGAGACCCTAGATGACATACAGGTCAAATCTCATTTTATAAACGGGCAAGTTGAAGCACATAGAGCAGTGACTAGAACTGATCTTGAACTGTGCCAAAGGGGAAGAAGAGAAGCAGCATTTGTGTAGTGCCTACTACATGCCACACGCTGCGCTCATAAGCACGATAATTTTCGTCTCATTTGATCCTCCCAACCACCCTGCAAGGTAGGTACTGTTGTTGTCTTTGTTACAGTTGAGGAAACTGAGACACAAGGTTCAGTGACTTGCCAGGGTCACACAGCTGAGAAGCATCTGAGACCAGATCTGAGCTCTGTCTTCCTGACTGTGCCACATGGCTGCCTCACAACTAGTCCATGATCCCAGCTAACTCGTGGCAGAGCCGGGGCTAGAACCCACTTTTTGGGCTCCTGATACCATTGCCTTGATTGCACTGACTTCAAGAACTCAGGATTTTGTGGTAGATGCTTCCTACACTTTTTCAGATAACAATCCTCTTGGATTCTAGTACCTCCGTAGATGGTGTTAGGGTGTTGCTGTGGTCTGTTAATTCCCTGAAGGGGACTTGGGAAGCGGCTTCTTACTTTCTCTAAGTTTCCCTCTGTCTTGTAGCTTGATTTCTAGACGAGAGGTTATTCATTGTTGTTACGCTTCCTGTCCATGGTCACCATAGGGAGCTACAAACGCCCCTGCAGAAACTTGCATTGAGGACTTCCCATACAAAAACAGCAGGTGCTGTAATGGTTTTAGAGCTAGACATAAGATATATGAAAGAAAAACTGTGGCTCACCAGTACTGTGCCTTTGTGGGCTCAGGAGCCCAGATGGAGTGGTAATAGGGATTAGGCCATGAAACTGACCAGTTCTCTCTTCATTGGGTTGAGACTATTTCCTCAGCCCATTTCTTCTTTCGTTCAAGATGTTTATTGGGCCTTTATGTTAAATGATGGTGCCTGTCCTCTGCCATCAGGTTATCTGACCTTATTTGACAAGAACCCATATTGTTTTTCCTGTGGGCCAGCCTTTATGTATTGTAAGGTATGCTTAACTCTGCTGGGGAGCTCTTGTTGGACCTTCTGACCTCTGAAGAGAAGTTCTGTTCTCTGACCGGAGGTGGCTGCATTCTGGGACCTGCCCCTACCAGGGGCTGATGGTCATTGTTCCATCCTCCCACCCCCATCATCCACTCAGGTCTGACCATATCCTGCCTCCCTCCGCAGCCGCCACAACCACATTCATTCAATCTAGCGGCTCCCTATTGTCAAATAGAAAATCCTCTGCCATTTACTGCCTGGCCCCTTCCTGCCTTTGCAGTCTTCTGCTTTACTCTTGTCTCCGTAGTCTGAGGTCCAGCAGCACTGGCCTCTTTGTCATTCCAGTCTCCCACCCACTGCCTTTTCACCGGCTGGCTGGCAGGCCCCCATGCCGGCAGAAGCCCTTTCCAGGTGCTTCCTCTACTATCCTTCCTCCGATGCTTGTGCTTCCCTCTGAAGTTATCTTCCATTGGCACTGTCTGCTTTTTGTATGCATAATTTTTGACATTGTCTTTACCAGTAGAATATGAGTTCTTTGAGGGCAAGGATCCCATTTTTGCCTTTCTTTGAGTCCCCAGTGCCTGGCACAAAAGCAGCATTTAATATGTTTATTGACTTGACATTTACCTCCTTACTACCTTCTTCTTTAGGCTTTTCTTTACACCCTCCAACAAGTATGTATGTATGTATGTATGTATGTATGTATGTATGTTTGTATGTATATGCAGCTGTTCTTAGGGCAGAGATTAAAAGTTATTTCTTTTATTTCTTGTACACAAGATTTTGGGTGCGTGCGTGTGTGTGTGTGTGTGTGTGTGTGAAAATACAACCTTTAGAAATAAATAAGCCAGTCTAATTTTTTATTGGGGTGAAGGGAAGGGGAGGGAGAAGGGGAAGTCAGTTCTACTATTGGAACTGCTGCATATGTGATATTAATTGGAATCTTGTTGCTGGGTCATTTTCATTGTTTTTCAAGTACCATCAAGTCCAAGAAAATGTATGAAAACTAAATTATATCCCCCACATCCCATTCCTGATTGAATCCTCCTTAGAGTGTGGCAGTCTCATACATCCTATTAAAATATTCAATCTTGTTTTCTTACTTGAAGAGCCTGTCTGGAAAGGGCAAACTTAGAGAAAGCTCATTCCCTAGAGACAGGGTCCCCAGCCACACTGGAATAGGGACAGGTTTCAGTGCAGCCTGTGGTTAGTTTGCTTAGAGGTTCCGTTCCTTCCTCTCTGTTTATGAAGGAAGGAGGACTATGGAATGTACTTGTCGGTGGATTTTCTGTTGAAGTACATTAGAGTATTTCATATCTCTTCATCTGGACTTAACCTTGAAAAAGTTACCTGGCATGCATTTTTTTTCATATTTTCCTTTTGGTTTTGTCTTTTAGGACAGAGCTTTATCGATCACTCTTTGGAAAAGTCAGCAGGCCTGCAGAAGGCCCTCAGAATTAAGGTTACCCACCCGACCCAAGTGGGGTGTGTCTTTTCTACTGGAATTGTAGAGACAGCCCTAGAAGGAGAAGCTGTCTCCATATCCCAACAAACGGTTGACACCTCCTTGACACCTAAGGCTGAATTTAGTCGGGGAGCTAGAGCACTCCCTCAGGAAGAAGTATCTAATGTGCACCCACTCATAACTCTCTGATACCTCCAAGACATTAAGGATCCTCTCCCTTTTTAAAAGTTTCTTCAAGGCTTTGTGTGGCCAAGAGAGCCATCCCTCACGTCTTTGATTATCACAGAGAAGTGCTATTGGTTTTGCTACTTTTAAACATTTTGAAAGCATGGTCAGTTAGAGGACCCTGTATTCTACTGGAATGTTCAGTAATTGGTCGGGAATTATTCTTTCAAGCAAGAGGCTGTTAGAATAGACTGTGTGCTGTGAGACTGCATCGAAAGAAGAAAGCCTGAGCAAAACGCTACTTGTCTTGATCAGAAGTTTTCCATGGCTCTGAGCCACAAGGAGCTCTAGGAAATCCTGGTGGTCATGCCCCTCCTTTTTTTGCAGCTCAGAAATATTGGTGGATTTTCAGCTAAGTATTGATCTCTTGACTCTCCTTTCTTTGTTTTCCCCCTCTAGCTGATAAGGATTCTTTCCGAATCCTGTTCCTTTCTCACCACTCATGACACACTTTATTGAGGTTAACTCCGGTGTAAATCTAGCAGGAGCAGATGATTCACTTGTTTTTCATCCAAAGGTCAAAAGCTGGAAATTAAATCCCCATAAGGGGGATTTATTGGCCTGCTGTGGTCAATCTACAATGAAGATGATCGTGCATAAGTAATGTATGCATATGGATGGAGCCGCACGTGGAGCCAAGTGCTCAGCTGCATCCTGTGCTCTGCCTTAGAGTCTAAGAAGAGATCCTTGGACCAGCTCACAAAGCGTAATTGTCATAAATACAGAGTCGTGGTGTGGGAAATAATATTCTGGTGATGACACAATTACAGATTCTTGTTTTCCTAGGAATCCTAGGTTCCATTGGCTTTGGTGTCCAGTGACTCTTGATCCAACAGTGCCCTGAGGCTGGGATCCAGATGCATTCAGACTTCAATGTAACGTGGATCCTAGTTTATTTTTTAACATACATATGTCTGCCGAGCACAGGATGGGGGCAAATAGAAGAGAAGAAGATTTTCCCACCTCTAATTAATTGGTCCTTTTTTCACGGTGACTTGTTTTTCCTGCCTTGATATTCATCTCTTGGGTTTGACTGTCAAGGAAACATAAAATTTTCAGTGCTGCTCCATTTCCAGAAAATATCAATCACCAGAAATATAAGGCATCACTCAAAAAGGATCTCTTTTTTGAATATGACGTATGAATCTTTCCATCTGGCCTGAGGACTTCCAGATAATGTGTATTATAACAGCAAGTAAATAACTCTTAAAATATTTCTGTGAACGTGACACCGGGCTTGCTTTCTTAAGGGGATCAGGCCTTTTGTCACTGTTGAGTTTTATCAGGTGAAGAATGAGATCTAAATAGGTGTTCCAAAATCTATGGAGCAAATATGCTTAATTAAAGCAAATGAAAAGTCGGGAGCAATGTGAAATACCGAACAGGCAAGGGGTTTTCAGCAAAGGGAGGCCCATGTTTTAAAATTCAGAATACCACCCTCCTTCCAGCCAAGAATAAATTGGAAACTATTTTAATTGACACGGATACTGCAATTCAACTGTTACCAGAAAGACAGATTAGTTGATTGATTTGCATTTTAATAAAACTAATACTTTACATTTTGGTGGCTAATGCTGATTTTTAAATGAGTTCAGAGCTGTTATCTAGAGTTTCAATCCAGAGACCTTTTTCAGTGTTGACTGAAGCATTCTCTCCTTTGTATGGAGTTTTGCTTATTTTATTCTTGACCAGCTGACTACTTAGGGCAGCTACAAACCAGGGACCACGAAGAGCCCAGAAGTACACTGTCGTAAGCAGAAGGAAGGGAGATTTTGAGGAATCGGGTAACATCCAAAATGTGCTGTCATCCTTTCCTATCCTCCTCCTGGACCACACAGATGTACGTAGCCAGGAAAGGCTCACTGAGCCCTCCTTCCCATCACTATACATGCGAACTTTATCAAGGCTGGCTTTCATGTGTCCTTGGGCCTCATCCACCATTCTGTCACACATAGCATGAAGAAGGAGGTGGCATTCTGGGCCAAGGACTGGTCCTGAAGTTCACTCCTTGCTCCCTTGGGGATGCTTCAGCTCAGTGTCCTCCTCTGGAAGGATTAAGGAGTTGAGGCCCTTAGAGTGCTTTATCATCATTACCACAGTCGGCCTTCCCTCTGCTCTTCTTGGGATTACATCGCCACCTCCCATCTTGTTTGCTCTCTACTCTCATCTCCAGTTCTCTGCTTGAAACGCTTTTGTCCCAGTGTCCTCCTAGATTCCTTGCGGGGAGGGGCGAGGGGGCGCAGTGGTTGTGTTGGCTTAAGTTTATGAAGCTTGGACTGTACTGTCTTTTCCTATGTAAGCGTATTATCTCTGGATCCTTTCCTATTGTTTTTGCTTACTTTGTAAAACCTCTTGGTGAGTGTTCTTCACAGGTTTGTTCTGGCCTCATTTAGCTTTTGGACTGAGATAGCAAATAAAGGATTCTCTTGGTCCTGACCCCTGTCTTCACTTTCCCCCTATCCCTAGCTTGCCCTGAATTTTGTAAGGACTGCTAAATATTCCCTAGGATTCTTTCTTCTCTCTGGTCACTTCATACCAGTTGATCTAAAAGGAAAATTGAGTCCGTGCCCCTGAACTGATCCAGAATGTGCCTTTTGAAGTGCAGTTGGGCCTTTAGCATTCCCTAAGGGTTCCTTCCACAGACATTTCATGCATTTAATGCATTAGTGCCAATATCCTTTTCTCCTGTGGGCCAGATTCAAGAAATGGGGAGTGTCATAGCTCAGCACAAACTTTCCAGATGAGTAGGGTTGGCTGATTTTTATAGAGACACTCCCTGAGGCCACCAGGTACAGAAAGTCAGAAGTATTTGGTTCCAGGTGCCATTCCCACTCTCTGGTTATACTTCTTGCATTTTTATGCATATAGATGATGATGTGTGTGTATTCATATGAGATTTTTCCCATTGTATGTGTTTAATAAAAACCTTCAAATAAAAGTGAAGTTTGTCTGGTATTATTTTTGCTTTTTCCTTCATTATTGGCATTGCATTTGTTCCCTCCCATTTTGTGGTACATTTAGTTTGGCTTTGTGTCTTTGTAAAAAGAACATTTCCTTTCTCTCCCTTACCCCACCATTTCTTCTCAGTCCTCCCTGACTTTCTCCTTCAACATAACATTTCAAAAATAACTGCGGGTAATTTGGTAAGTTGATTAACCAATATTCTTTAAGACTGTGGGATCCGTTTCACCCTGCTGCTCTGAATGTATTCAGTTTGTCCAACATTTCTATTGATGAAGTCTTCATTACCACTTACTCCTTGTCCAGAGGACTGAGGTATGCGGTAAATGCAGAGTGAGAATGCTTTCTCTTGTTTTTGCTTATCTTATTATCTATGGATTTCCTTTGGAGTACCTTTACCTATTATTGTAGCAGGACCACCAAGAACTTTGGTAATATTTTTATTGCTAGGAAATTTGGGTTTCTTTCTCCAGATATAAAGTTTCTAAGTTAATACCAAGGACACTGGCTTCACGGAGAAAATTCAAAATAAGGAAGGACGATCTCATATGAGGGCAGTGAGGAAGAGTAGAAGGTCTGTGAGATCCTAAGCCAGTCAGCAAACATTTATTAAGCACCTACTATGTGCCAGGCACTGTGCTAAGCACTGGGGATACAAAGAATGGCAAAAGACATGCCCTGCCCTCAAGGAGCTCACAGTTTAATGAAATGTACCTAAAAGAATTGATTTTTATCCCTGTTTTATGACTACCTAGAGCTTTGCATCTTCAGTTAGGCTACTGGGACATAGGCATGAGAGAGGGGAGTTCAGGCTAGATCTGTGTTTACCGTGTTTGCCAATCATCCAATTTTATTCTTCACATATTACCCTGTAAAACATTTCTTACCTTCTAGCAAAAGAGGGGCATGTGGGTAAAGAGCCAGGTTTACAGAGAACGCTGAGTCTCACTGGATTCATGCAGGGAGAGACACAGACATGCAGGTGTGATGGAGAAGACGTCGGCCTTAAGGTGAGTAGATCCAGACTGACACTCAGCTTTGAGTAAGTCTGAACTAAAGTGTTTACATTGTGAAATGAGGGGGTGGGATGATTTCAGCTCTAAAAATTTGTGATTCTAAGTTTTGGCCTTGGGTTCATGTGACCGTGCATAGTACATCTTCCTCTTTTGTGGAATTTTGCCCACTCTGAAAGAGTGACACTGAGTGAATGAAAACACATTTAATAAGTGCTCGCTATGTGCCAAGCACTGGTGATGCAGTCTCTGTTCTCCAGGGGTGAGAGACACCACATAGAGCTCTCAACTGCAAATCAGATGTAAAGGACCCAGGATCCTCAGGGTGTTACATCTTTGCCAGTATCATTTCCACTGATAAAACCAAGGAGTTTGGTGGCTATGGCTGCTCAGGAGATGGGACTGTAGTTCCTGCAGAAGCAGTCTCCAGGTCTCATCTCGACGGAGATTGGTTCCTTGGAGAATGGCTGGGAGTGGGCCTCGTGGTGTGAGGAGCAGTGCTGTTCCCAGGGGCTTTGGGACTCAGGGTCCTGGGCTCTGTGCTCTGGCTACTGTCTGGGTCTGAGGAGATGGTGGTGGTGGGTTGCCTTAAATATTACCCAGAATCAATGTCACTGAATGCTTGCCGCTCCCCTCCATCTGTAGGCTTCAGGGTCATTTTTACCACAGCAGTTTGCAGGAGCATCATTGCATCATGGCCCTGATGTATGGGCTGCCCAAGCCAGGAGCTTAGGAATTGGGGTCAATGTAGATTCTCAAGAAAACTGACCCCAATGGTGACAGGAGGAAGACAAAAGCCCTGAGTGAATGGAGTGGAGTGGAGTACGTTCTGGATCTAGAAGGGACTGCCTGAGAGAAGGCAGGCTTCAGCGCACTGAGCGCTGGGTAATGGTGTGTAAATTAGTATGCAAGTATGGCTTCTATTTAGCACAAAGCAATTAGCCTACTGATCTGAGATTCCTGCCTTGCCTCCAGCTCGAGCCTCACACAGCAAGCAGTACAGCAGAACTGGGGGCTTCCCAAAGCCCAAGTAGGATTCTGCTCTGGACCCCCCGCCCCAAGCACCACTGGAACCCTGCTAGGCCTAGGCCTAGTCCTAGCTGGGAGGATCTTGCAATGGCAGCTCCCTCCGCTTCCTTTGACAGGCAGTGGATTCTCCCTTCTGAATTGTCGAATGGTCCAGAACTTGTGTCGTACAGGCTCTTGAGTATTAATACAAAAGGTCTTTGGGCTAAATAGGCAGGGGCAGGTGAGGAGCTTCCACGCTTTGGGCCCATGACTCAGCTGGTTGCATGTTCCTTACACAGTGTTAAAAGGTGGTGAAGAGGGAGAGCAGCTAACTCCGGCCTCATCTTTTCTTCACTCCACACCCTATTATGTTGGGAATTGACCATATTAAGCTTTAAAATGATTTTCCAGTTTGACTCTTGTGTCCTTTAAAGTATGGAGCACATTGCACTGGGTTTTAAGAGCTGAATGTAATGTTAAAAGGCTAATATGAAACACTTTAAATGTGATAACTTGTAGTTCATATTGTTTGAAAAGATAAGCAGTAAAGCTAGATTCAAAGCTGCATTAAGGATGCTTTTGAATTTACTTATCAGCATTTAAGCAGGCTGCTTTCCACACCCTCCCCCTACCTGGGCAGTAGGAGAGGTAGAGGAAACCTCAGGAAGGAGGCTGCAGCCGGTGAGGGCACCCTTTCATCTGCTGGCATTGCATTGTGGGGAAGGTCAGCGCTTTGTTCTCAGGGTGAGATCACCAAACTTCCAGGGTTTGTTGGTTCACTGAAAAGAAGCAGTGCCATGCCAGGCCTGGAGCCCCCTGGGGCCAGATCCCCAGCACACACTGGGACAGTCTTCTAAGGGAGGCAGATTTCAGCCTCTTAAACCCTGGAGGTGGTTCAAGGATGACCCTAGCATTGCCCTGGGACAGGAGCTGCAGCCCACAGCCAAGTATAGGTTAGCTAGGAACCCCCAGGCTGGTGTAGAGCTCCTTAATGCACTGAACATTCATAGTTTGGGCTTTTAAAGGTCACAGCCTGAAAAACATGGTGAAACATAAGTGGAAAAGAAAGTTAAGCATTGGACTTACAGTTATGTAATGAAAAACAAGCATTTATGCCTTCCTTTAAACAAAAAAAAAGAGGCCAAGGACAACTTAATTGAAATCTCAAGCGTGTCTCCTGGACTGCTTCTCCAAAATTCGATTAAACAAATGGGCCAGAGTATATTTCCATCTTTGGCTGAGCAGTAGAATCCTAAGAATCAGGCCAGGTAGTCACAGGTTTTGCTAGTGAAAGACACTAGAGAGACTGGTTTCACTGATCACCAACTGCTTTTAGCAGGCCCAAGCAGCCCATTTTCTTGGCCTAGGGAACGCGAGTAGTCAGCTGGGCTTCATACCGAGTATCAACAAATGAGTGCTGGAAGGGACTTTAAAGGCCACCACGGACAGTACCCCATTCTGCAGATGAGGAAACTGAGGCACAGAGGTTTCATGTCTGTCTTGACTCCCAAATCCAGCACTCCATCCACCGTGCCACCTAGCTGCCCAGTACAGACGAGGAAGCTGAGGTCCAGATGGCACAAAGTGACTTGTCCACAGTTGTGTAGCTAGTGGCTGAGCCCCGACTAGCACCTACTATAACTAGCTCTAATCCCATGTGATCTGTTGCTCTCAGGAGGCTTCCTGCCCCCATTGCCACTGTGGGCTTTGGCAAAGGGGAGGATTATCTGGTGTCCATTAAAAAAGGACACCCACCAGGCAAGCCTGTAAGGAGACTGCCTAGCAACAGTACTTCTTGCTGTCGGCTTTCAGGCACTACGGTCCATTAGCTATGCCCAGTAGAATATTAATTGGGTATTAATTTAGAATATGGCTGCTAATGAGAAGATGCTTCCATTGCACTGAGATTCGGAGTCAAGAGCTTCCTCTTTACTGTGTGTGACCAGAAGAAAGGCACTTAACCTTTTTGGACCTCAGTATTCTCACCTGTAAAATAAAAAGGGAGGTGAAGTAGATGATCTCTGAGGTCTCTACCCACTCTCAAGACTGCTCCTGAACACTTAGCCTAGATAGGAAAGGTGTAGGGCCCTGCATGGGAGGAATTTCTCTCTCTCCCTGTACCTTCTCATTTTCTCCCCACCCCCCAGAAGAGAATTTCAACTTTAAGACAAACAACTTCATTTACAAGTGTGTCTCTAATTAGCTGCAGAATTAGTAAAGCTGAGTTTCCCCCCATAGATGGGATAAACCCTCGAGGGAGGCTGGTGGAATAGAGAGAATCGCATTTCCAATTATTTTGTTGAATTGCTAATTTAGTTATTGTGCCTGGTGTAATTGTGATGGGTATTGGGTGTGCTATTCAATTTGTTTTAAATATTTGTGGGAAGGCTGATCAGTAATGGAGCTGACCTATTTTGTGGCCCAAATTGAGAGAAAAGACTAAAATAAAAACAGCTACAAAGATAGAGTTTGTTTCCATTTTGATTTTCATCTTTCTTATTCCTCTTAAGATTGTTGATGCAACAAAAGGTTTAAATTAAAAGATGCCAGCACTTTGATCTTCTGCTTTGGAAAGCTGACAGTTTCACTGCTATTTTCCTGAGTGTTTTTGAGGCTAAAGACTTTTAAATGCATTTAAGGAGTTCAGGAGTTTCTCTCCTCCTGTAAAATTGAGACTTTGTAAAATGCCATTTGTAGACAAATGTACAAACTAGAAATAGGATTTGTGTGTTAGCATTCTTATTATAACTGAAGAGTTGCGAGGTGCCAGGCCTAGTGTTAAGTGCGGGTGAATCTCATGGTTTACCTGGTCAGCACCTACTGTGTGACAGGTTCTGTGCTAAGCTCTGAAGATGAAGACGGTGCAAAAGACAGTCTGTTCTCAAGAAGACAACATGCAAACAACTGTGGACGACCAAGCTTTAGACGGGATAAATTGAAGCTACGCAGCAGAGGGAAGGCACTAGCAGCATTAAGAGGGATGGAGAAAGGCTTCTTGTAGACAGTGGGATTTGAGCTGGCACTTGAAGGAAGCCAGGAGCCGGAGAGGGAGAGAATTCCAGGAGGAAATGTCAAAGACAGCTGCTTTTAGAAATGATGTTAGATTGAGACCAGAGATGGGAAGTGTTTCACCTAGGTTAATCAGCCAAGAATGCTAGAGCTGGTTGGAGAAACCATGTCTTCTCCCAAGTCAGATGCTTTTTCAACCAGACTGTGCTTTGATAAGGGAGAAATACAAAGTCAGTTGGTTTTGAAGCTAGGATTGTTTATTTCCTAGTCCAGTGAAGTCCACTTAGAGCACGACACCCAAAGAATGTATTTTGTTTTCCCATTCACAGATACTAGGAATTTACAGTGACAAGGATATGAGAGAATTATTGTGTTGTGCTTCAGTGATTGAAAAAGTTTGCTTACCTTCAGTAATAAATTTGAATGTGTTATCTCCTGCTTCCCACCCCCCCCCAAGTTTATTTATATAAAAATATTAGGCAGAGAGCATCCAAATTTTATAGTCAAATCTATTTTGCGGTTGGCTTGTGGCCGTGTATAAAGTTTATGTACTTGAAAAAAAGTACTCAAATATTTGTTGATTTTGATTGTGGTTGCTCAAAAACTGAATGAGTAAGACCAAATGAACCTGTATTTGAAGACAACCTCTTCTGACACTTATTAGCTTTGTGAGCTGGAGGAGGTTGCAGTAACAGATGGTGGGAGGTGTATAGTTGGGGTGGGCAGTTAGATGGTAGGGTCTGTGCAGGAGAAAGGGGAGAGCATTCATGTGAGTAAAAAAGAAATTGTGTGAGCAAAATCAAGGAGATGGAAAAGTAGGGGATAGAGGTGGTTAGTGATCAAGTTTGACTGGAATATTAGTCAATAAACATTATGCACCTGCTATGTGCCAGGAACTATGCTAAGTGCTGGGGATACAAAGAAAGACAAAAGACAGCTGTCCAGGATCTCAGCAGTCTAATGGAGAGAACATGCGAATGACTGTACAGAATAAGCTATATACAGGGTAGATTGACTAACAAAGGGAAGGCTCTGGCATTAAGGGAATGGCTGGGAAAGGCTTTCTGTAAAAGGTAGGGAAGCCAAGAGGTGGAAATGAGGAGCGAGAACATTCTAGGCACAGGAGACAAGAGAAAATGCCCAGTCAGGAGATGGAGTATCTTCTGTAAGAAACAACACACAAGGCAGTGTCACAGGATCGAATAGTATGTGGAGAGGAGTGACGTATCATAAGATGGGGTGATACCAGTGGGGAAGGATCCATGAAAAGGTCTGAACAAACTGGGCGACATCAGATATCTGCACAGAATGGTGAGGGAGGGTTGAAAAGAGAAGACACATGATCTGCTAGCCTGGGTAGAGGGTAATGCATGCTCTTGAGTGAGTGGCAATCAGAATCAGACAGATTTTGGAGGATGAATCAAGAGGAAATAATAGGAATTATAATATTATGATAATTTATATAGCACTTTAAAGTTTACAAAGCACCTCACATGGAAGGGATGACCCCAAGGCTAAGGGTGTGGAGGTTGGGTATCGTGGCCAGAGATAGTGACCAGGTTAGGGGAGGGAAAAGGGCCATCACAGGTTGGGAGCCTCGGGGGAGGAGAGAGGTTAGAGGTCTAGCTTTGGGCATCACCTTCATAAGATGACTGATAGATAAAGCTGTGAGATTGAATGAGATTATCCAAGAGAGGGTAGAGAAAGAGATAAGGACAGAGGACAGAACCTCCAGGGGATGGGGAACCAGTGAAGGAAGCTTTCTTGACAAAAAGCAACTAGAGAAGCAAGAGAGTGAGGTGTCTCTGAAGCCACAGAAGGAGAAAGAGCTCCAAAGAAGGGGGTGAGCAAGGTCAGGGGCTGCCCAGAAGTCCAGGAAGATGATTGAGAAACAGCTGCTGCATCGGGTGGTCTGTCAGGATGTCATTGGTAACCTTTGAGAGGTTTTAGTAGCGATGGGGTTGAAAGAATGTAAAGGTTTAAACCAGGGTGTGCAGCATTTGGATTGAGCCCAAGTTTTAGAGAAGAAATCTTTTTATTAAGAGAATTTGTTCTGTGAAGTTTGGAGTCAGTCAAAGGGCTACACTTGAGGACCTAGAAGGCCACAGGTTCCCCACTCCTGGTTAAGCAGAGACTGGCTGGTGAAGTGGGGAAATGAGTGTAAACAATTTTCTTTCTTTTTTTAATTTTAAGTTTGAGAAGAGGAGAAATGAAAGGACAGTAGCTGGATGAGCCAGAAAGGGTCAAAAGGAAACTTTTCAGGTTTGAGGATACCCAAGCGCAACTGATACAACAGACTATAAAAAGGAACCATCAGAGAGGTAAAGACTGAAGATGCAAGAAAGTGCTGCAGTAAGGTCCTGGAAAACAGATGACAAGGGCCCAGCTCCAGGGATCAGCCGTAACAAGGAGTTAGCTCTGCCTCTGATAGAGAAGAGGTGCAAAAGAAGGCGCTGCTGAGAAGTTTGGGTAGCATTCTGATCAGAGTCCTTCCATCTTTGTGAAGGGCTGGTTGGGGGTGGTCAGAGACTTTGAAGGAGAGGCCAAAGCTGGGGAATAAGGCAGCTAGAGGCTGCAGAAACGTAACACACTAGAAGAGGCTGGAAGGCTGTGCTGATGCCAGTGCCCAGTTGTGTCACCGTAGGTGTATTGCCCAGCGTCTCTGGGATGACTGGCCGACGTGGATGAGCTCCAGAGCCCTGTTCAGTTGTTTCTTCACTTGTGCAGTGGGGAAGTAATGAAAATCAAATGAGATGACAGAAAAGTTGGTGGCACTACGGCATCCCCTTCTCGTTCTTCTGTTCTTTGGAACCTGATTATCTCTTTGCTGCTGGCCTCTGCCACCCACCAGAATGGGCAAATGCTTAGACCTTACCATCTCAAAAATGCTTCATATCCAAAATTCCGAGTTTGTGTTCTAGTGGCTTTGTTCAGTTGTTTTCTATCGTGTTTGTTTTGCCATTTCCTTCTCCAGCTCATTTTACACATGGGGAAACTGAGGCCAGCAGGGTTAAGTGACTTGCCCAGGGTCACACAGCTAGGAAATGTCTGAAGCCAGAACTCAGAGGCTGAGTCTTCCTGACCGCAGGCCCTGCACTCCATGCACTGGGCTACCCAGCCACCTATTGAAATGGTAGAAGCATGACAGTTGGGCCTGAATTCAGCTTTTTCTACTTACTAACTGCATGACTTCGGTAAGTCAAGCCACTGAAACTTTTGGGGCTGCAGTTTCCTCACTGTGTACGAAGGGGCTGGGCTACATCAGGGATTCTTAACCTGGAGTTTGTAAACATTTTAAAAAAATATCAATAGCTATTTCATGTAATTGGTTTCCTTTGTCACCTCGCGTATATATTTTAGGCATTTAAAACCATTCTTCTGAGAAGGGGCCTAGAGGATTCAGCAGATTCTGCCAGAGGATCCAGGATACCAAAAGGTGAAGAACCCCCGGTCTAGATGATTTCACATTCTGAATTCCATGAATTTTAACCCCTTTGGGGTTTTTCCACCTCACCCAAAGCCTTACTCCCCCCAGGGATGCCAGAACTCCTTAAGACTTCAGGGCTCTGTCCATCTGTTAGCAGTTCATTGCCCATTCTGTCCTTCCTTGGTCAACCCCTTCACCACCACCACCACTGCCTTCTTCGCTGGATCTTTCATCTTTTTTGCCTTTACTTCCTGTCTCTGTTCTCACTAAAGGGCAATGAACATTACCAAAGGAAGTCATGGAACCTTGGTGACATTTGGTCGTATTTATCCCTGGTTGACTCCCTACTCTTCACGGCTCTCCAATAGCTGTTCCAAATCTCCTTTTCCCCCCAGCCCCCACCACCTTTTTCTCATCACCCCTTCATTAGCTTTCCCTCCTGTCTCCTCTATGCCTCACAACCTTTGCATGTCTCCCTTTCCTCTCTAGTCTCCTGGCTGGGTCTAACCTCTCCGCCTGTACCTCCCTCCCCTGTGCTTCAGTTGCCTCTAATTCTCTCGTCTTCAGTCTAGAAACTGGCTCCACCTCCTCTGTCGGCAAACTTGCTGAGGTCTTCTCTACCCTGAAACAACAACCGAAAGGTTGCTTTCAGCAGGCATGCCTTCCCAGTCACTGGAGGGAAGTGGAGGTTGGATTCCTACCAGTCAGAGGCAGCACTGGAGATGAACTTCACAGTTCAGGGACTGATTAAACTCATTTACCCCTGGAGATCCCTTTCATCTCTGAGATCCTGTGATTTGCTGTGGCTTCCAGCCCTGTCACCCTACTGAAGTAGATCCAGAGTCACCGGTCACCTGGCCTTCCTGTGTGACACCATTAGTTCTTGACTTTTTCTTTGGGTTCTTTGAGTTGCCTTGATTGTTCCTAACTATTAGTGGAAGACTTCTCTCCCCACTCCACCCTTCCCCATTAGGAAGTATGCACAATTCTGGCCTAAAGGCGGGACAGAGATGTAATGGGGGCTTCACTTCTCCAGACACCTGCTGCTGCTGGCATTTTCTTGCTGCCCAAAATAGAACAGAAAACCATTTGGTGACTTGCCTTAGTGCTAACCAAACGAGGGGAGTGTCTGTCTCCATCTGACTGTCACCACCTTCACATGCTCCCACTCAAAGTATAATAAGGAAGGGCTGGTTGCTGGTGTAGACAATGGGTGAGGTGACCACACCATCTTAAGAGTTTAGAGGAAAGCACACCTGCTATTCTTCACATGACCCTCCATGCCTCGTCTTCATGCCTTTACGTTAATTTTTCCCCATGCCTAAGCTTTTCTGCCTTCCTACCTCATTCAGAACCTCTTTCATTAAAACCAAATGCTGCCTTTTTCAGAACGTTCCTGGTCCCCCCAGCTGCTAGTTTCTTCCTCTCTAAGGCCACCTTCCCTCTACCCTCTCTCGTATGTTGATTTATGGTGTTGTCTTTTCTATTAGAACGTAAGCTCCTTGAGGCTTTGTATCCCCAGCACTCAGCACAACGCCTAGCACATAGTAGGTACTTAAGTGCTTGCTGATTGATTTAAAAAATATTTTCAAATGGTCAAATATGTTTCAATCCCAAGTGCCCATGCACATAACCCAGTGGTAGGATGGGAACTCCTTATGTCAGGGATTTTGTTTTTGCCCTAACCTTGTAGCCTGAGCTCCTATTTAATGAATGTTTAATCAGTGAGGAGTGGAAGGTTTCATCCCTATGCTGTAATGCAACACAGTCCCAAAAAGTGGAGAATTTTCCCTTAACATGAGGATTCCCTTCCTTCCTGTATCTAGTCTTTATTTATTTTTTTGGAGGGAGGAGGCAAGGCAATCAGAATCAAGTGACTTGCCCAAGATCACACAGCTAGTGTCAAGTGTTTGAGGCTGAATTTGAACTCGGATCCTCCTGACTCCAGGACCAGTACTCTATCCACTGCACCACCTCGTTCTTATATCTAAATGACGAGAGTGGAAATGCCCATCTCCCTCCATTCTACTTGGAGAGAAGTGCAGGGCCCCCTCACACAATGCCTACGAAAGAGGGGAAACACCCCAAACTCCTGAGATGGTTGCCCACATACACAGAGCTTTATCTTAGTGTCTTTAAGGTGTATGGGGAAGGAGGATCCAGGGGATTTAACTCCTAAGTCATTTAGCTTAATTTCCAAATTTGTACTTTTATATTCCTAATGCAGGTGCTTTGGTGATCTGGAATTATTTAAGCTTTCTCTCAGTATTCGTCTGGTCCACTTTGCAGGTGAGAATGCTCAGGCTCAGTGAGGTTGTGATGTACCTTCTCAGAAAATGCAGGTGTCTCAGCTCCTCGTCTAGTGCCCTCTTCACCAGTGTTGTTTCCTTAGTACTGTTCCATAGATTTCACTCACCAGCCCAGAAACTCAGTAGCTCCTCTGTGCCTACAAAATGTCCAAAATCTATAGCCTGGCATTAAAGCTCTCCACAAATGGCCTTTAGGGTAAACTCTTCTGTTTAGCTTTTCAAGCTCTTCACAACCTGGCGCCCATCTATCTTACCAGCCTCATTGTATGTGACTTCCCCTCGAACTATGCTAGGACCCAGGTAGGACTTTTCTGTTTTCCTTACACAACTCTCCACCTCCCATTTTTCTACGCCTCTGCATTTGCTATCCCCCATGTCTATAATGCCCTCCCTCTTCACCCCCACCCCAGGGAGTCCTGCTCTGCCTTCCAGATGTGGTTCCAGCATCACTTAAGTGGAACTATTTCCTGATTTCCCCAGCTGTTGGTGCTCGTCCTCCCTCCAAACTGTCCTACTTTATGTATTCTCTGCGTGCGTAGGTCCTTGTCTTCTCCAATAGAATGTCTCTCCCCAAGAGCAGGGATCTTTCCATTCTTTGCATTTGTATACCCAGCACCCATCCACAGCAGGCTCTTGGATTCCCAACCTCGTGTCTCAATGTTCCCCTGCCAGACTGGTCTACGTCAGCACCCTTCCATCTCAGCCCTTCTCACCTCTACACCTGCCGAGATCTGATGACTTCCTGAAAGCACAAGGTTCGTTCTTGCTTCCAGACTTTCCCAGTGGATTATGAACATCTCTACTCACCCGGCCCCTATCCTGTGCTGTGCGCTTGATCCCATACCATGTCGTCTTCTTTTTTTTTGCGGTCTCCTTACTCAGTGGGGCTTTAGTTACTATCATGCTATGTCGTCAATGGTGATGACTACAGAAAAATTCATTTTCCTCCACCATCTTTACTTTAATCGTGGAAGGCATAGGGTTTTTCTTTCCAATAATTTAGGAGATGGTAGGGCTAGAAGTAGATCATCCACATGTTTCTATTTCCTCTTTCATTTGCTACTTACTCCCCCCAAAACAAAGCAATGCCACTTGAGGCCATGAAGACAATAGTTGACTCTGGGTTTTAAATTGTCTTTTATTAAAAGAAACTTGTGAGGTAATGTGAGACTCTGCAGCAGCAGAGAGTATGGACATGCCAGGCAGCTTCCCAAAAGGAAAAGGCAGTAACAGTAGTTGTGTATGGTCTCTTCCAGACAGATTCGACATTACATAAGCCTTCCTTTTTCTTCTCCCTTCCTTTTCTGTGGAGGGAACAAGGAAGGCAACAAATGCTGCTTGCCAGAATAGCCAGGGAGGGTCCCTGACCAGGAGGTATCTCATTCTCTCTGAAACTGAGCGGCAGCTGCAAGCTTTGGGGGTATAAATTCCTTCTTGTGCCAGTTACTATGCCCTGCCCTGCCCCTCCATTCATCAACAGCTTCTGGCTCAGAGCAAATTAGACTGATCTTTTTTACATGACTTTTAACACAGAGTTTTATTTCATTTTTTAGAACAGTGATTTTGGTGCCCAGGCCAACAAGCCATCCTTGAAAGCGAAGAGTACAGACAATAACTAGGGTTAAGATAAGGGTCAGCCCCTGCCTTGACTTCTGGCTACTCTAGTAGAAACAGCTTTCTCCTAAGGAGCTGTCCTTGCTTGTCTCTGCAGAGGCTGGACCAGGTTCCATTTTTCAGTGGGTGAGAGTTGAGGCAGAGTGGTACATATGTGGTCAGTTATTGGTCTAAGTGGAACTCAGGTCTTGCAATTCCCAGGGCTTTTTCTGTGATACTGTCCGACAGGCAGAATTTAAAAATAGCTCCTGGTATCCAAGGGTGCAGTTTACAGTTCTTATGTGGCTAAAAGGCTAGCGTGCAGTTGGCTAAACGAGTAAGAAACCTCTCTGCAAAATCTCTAATATCTGCCACTTGGTCCCAGTGTTAATTAGATTGACTGTATTAGAGGAACACTCTCTGAATTCACTACAGTCTTGGAAATTAGACTTCTCAAGAAAGACTGTGAACTTTTGGGGTTGAATGTTTTTCAAGTAGGTTTTTTTAAAGTACACACATGGGATTGTATATTCATATTCTTAGTAGATGTAATAATTAAGAAGGCATGGTGAATTTAACATCTCATCTGTCGTCTGGTCTAGCTGCCATACTGAGCTGACCTCTTTTGATTTTGCCTCATGCTCCCCAGGGAAAGGCCAGTCAAATCATACCCTGGAGAGAAAAGAGAGCCTCGATCTGAGTGGCACCTGCCTTTTCTGGGAAGTCGATTTCTTTATTCAACTCACTACAAGCTGAATTTGGACTGAAAAAGGTGGTTGCCGTCAAGCAAGGAGCGAGGGAAGCCTGTGCATGGTGATTTGATCCAGACGTTAAGATCTCAGGCCGAACAAAGACACTTAATTTAAAAAAAAAGATCAGGTTTCTTCTTTCATTCTGTGTCTTACTAATCACCGTCGCCTCCCCACGCTGGGCAGAGGCTTAGTACAGGTTTATGGTGTCCTTACGTGAATAAGGGCAGCTGAGTGCTTACAGAGGTGTGGAGCCTTGAGAGCCTCGATGCTGACTCAGTGATATCCCTTCCACCCAGCTGAAAGCAGAATAGACGAAAGTGAAGATTTGGGGATGGGGTGGGATAAAATACAAGCTGTGACTCAGCTAGAAATGGGGAGGTGTACTTCATCAATGTTGGGGGGGGGCGGGGCAGGATTTGCCTGAAGCCCCTGGTTCATCTCAGGGTCTTTATTCACTGAATTATTAGCTGAGACAAGTAAATGTTGATTTGTGAACAGAATGAAAAGATAACATGACCATCTCAGTTCAAGTAAGACTTGGTCAATACATCATTTCTACTCCTCTTGCCTCAGTAAGCATGTATCTGCGTATCACAGTGAGGACATCTGACTTTTCACAGGCTGAGACACTTTCTGGCTATTGTCCCTATGGAAGGGTCCTGCCCGGAGAGGGGAGCACAAGGAGGCAGGTGTTATTTACTCACTTTGAACAAGGCCCTTCTTTCTACTTGAAATGACCAGGGGCATATGTAAGGCAGGGTGGTCATGGGAGTAACTTGTACAATCACTGCCGTTGGAGAGTTGCTGAAGACTGGTGCAGCATTTAACACTGCCTGTAGGTGTAAGGGAAGGAGAGGTACTGCAGAAAAATGTAGTGGTAATAGTGTATCTCTCCTATCTGGTCAAAAGCTAAAAGCAACTCTTGGCAGGCCACGCCTGATGACCCTGGGGGCTTCCTGCCTTTGCTGCCCCTTCTTGGTGGTGCTGTACTTCTCTCCCAGATAGGTGATCTTCCCTTTATGGCCCAGGTAACAGATGCATTATCAGAGTTCACTCTATTTGATTCATTCAGGCATTAAAGAGTGAGCCTGTGCTTCAGGCTGGGCTGGGTGGGGGGCGCTGGCACACAAATTCAGCTAGCCAGCCTGCAGGCTGCATGTCCGGGGAAGGCCAGAGCTGCTTCTGTCTGTCAGCTATAGAGTTAAGGCTCAAGACTGCAGCTTTCTGTAAAAACTGCATGGCAAAAGATGTCTTAGGGCTTCCCTTGTTTGTAAACAGTGCCGGGTGCAATTAGCTCTCAAGGAAAAGGCAGCTGCTGCCCTGCTTCCAGGCTCCCAACACCTTCCGGACTAGGTTAAGACTGGCTGAATGGTGCTATTTCATTGGAGCACATAAGGATGGAGAGTTAAGTTTCTTGAATTAGCTACTTGAGGAAAATAAATAATATCTTTTTCTCCACCCCTCACCATGCCCCTACAGCTGGCCTTGGAGGCCCCAGAAGACCGCAGCACCATAACTGAGTTGTAAATGCTACTAATTAAGGTCATGTGGGTCCCAGTTTCATTGGACAGCCTTGAGAATCATGGTTATCCCTAGTGACCAGGGCACAGCCAAGGGGACAGTCACTTTAATAGGTGGGGCACTAGGGGTGGGAAGCACATTTCCTTCAAATCCCGATGGCATAGAGATACAGGAGAAGACAGGCCAGGTACTAGGACTAAAGTTAAGACTGAAAGTAGTGTTGAATGCCAGCTACTAGAAAAGCTACTCACAAATGCATTGGAAATAGGAGAGTGTCACTGTACAGGCACCAGAAAATTAACTTGCAACTATCGGAGCTCCAAGCTTAATAGAAAAGACCTCCCCATACCTCGAAGAGGCCAGAATTAGCCCTTTCTCTATGGCTTAAGCAAGGAGAGTTTGCATTTTGAGACAGTAAAGGGCAGGCATGTTAAATCCAATAAATGGCACTTTCACTCTAGGTTTTCCCTCCAGCTATCACAGTGCGTTAGCAGCCCACACAGTCCCCTGGCAGAAGCCCAGCGCCTCCCACATGGTGCTGGCATTGTTCTTCCCAAAGGCAAGACAGGACAGAGCAACAAGATGAGCCAGAATCTTGGCTCAGCTGGTTTTCCACTCATTTGTTCTGAAAGGATCTGGTTCAAGACCCTCTGTTTCAAGGATAACCTTTGCTCCATTTCCTTGATCACTACTGCCTACGACTACCCAAAGAACACTCTTAGTTTTCAAGCTCTACTTGTTAAACAAGTGCCTTGGTGTCCTTTGGCTAGGGATGACACTCCTTCTAATCCCAGGGCCTGGGGTAGGAAAGGGCTTTCTTCTTTTTCCCAAAGCTTGCTGCTTGCACCAATGGCTTTACACACTCCCCAGCCCTCCACTGCTTAACTGAAGGCACAGGCTCATAAGGCTGGGGGGTGGGGTAGGGGTAGGAGGTTGGTCCTCTGACTACCTAGAATTTGGCCAAGATATGAGTGGGGGAGGGCTGGTATGGGTTGGTTAGGGAATAGTAACCTTGTCTTCATTTCAGTAAGACCTCATGGTATGAATCCATACCCTTCATTGTCTTCTCATTCCCCATGCGGCAGGAGAGGGAGGCATTCTCATCTCAGTTAAATAAACGATGAATGTAGGTAATCTCTCTTGGGTTTTTCCCAGCATGTCCCACGTAACCAGACAAAGTCCAAGGGGAGAGAAAAAGCCCCGTTCATTCCAGTGCTGCATCTGTTCTGTGCAGTGGTCACAGTTGAGTCACAAAAGGCAGCTCTGGCCCTCTTCACTTTATAGAGACGGGGCAGGGCAGGAAGCTCTTCCTACGTTGAAGGAGAGTCCATTGTGGAAAGAATCCGAACCACTTCTGCCCGTTGGGTTGGTGAGATGTGCTGAGTCATATGGACAATAGAATCCATGGCAACCTCAGGGTTTGCCTGCACCAAGCTAAAGAAGGAAGAATTCAAGTGGTGAGAGGTGGAAGACAGGGCTTGTTACCTCAAGCAGGCTGAGAGATCAACCACCAACCTTCTAAGCAGAAAGTCTTTCCTAAAACTAAGAATCCAACTCTCAAAAGTTGTAAAACAACTGCTCTAGTGGACAGAGCAGTCAATTCCCTCCCAACCCAAAAGGTAAATTTGGAGAACTGCAACTCTGGTACAGTTACAGAAGATACAACGCAAGAAGCCCTGTGGTGCTCCTGTGAACTGGTGAAAGACACAGTCTGTCTATGTATTTGTACTCTGACCTTTATTTTACTATTTAAGAGAGATGACAAAGCCCCGCCCCGCCCCCCTCGTCTATGTTACTGTGCATTTTTAGCAACTCATCAATCAGTGTTAGCAAACCTTTTCTACCAACTGGGGAAGAGGTTTTGTTCATTTGCTGCTGCAGGGGAGCCCCCTCCCTGCCGGCCT
>CM053626.1:206171961-206257574 GCA_028646595.1 Phalanger gymnotis
CACAGTGCCCTGCTGAACTCATGCTGACTGATGGCACTGTCACAACGTGCCTGTTCCCCCTGCTACCATTCCTGAAGCTTAATTACCAATTACCTACAAGTGGATATAAAATATTACACCGAAAATCTAGGAGATTCCCCTCACAGATGCAGGAGGTAATAAACAATCAGCTCAAGTCAAAAGATGATTTACTTACTCCCACTGAATTTCTTTTAGTAAACACAAATGATGCACACTCAGCTCTGACTGGAGCTGCCCACTGAGATCACCTATGCCCACACACTTATTGCAGCAGTGACTCACAATGTACTTACTCTCTGGTGCGAGAAAAATGTTAGAGAAAAAAAAGAAACCAAAAACCATGGGGCTTTTCTCTGAGGTCTTTGCAGTACTTCTTGACACCCACTCACCTCTCCTAAGGGTAGCATGGCCATAGCTAAGGCTGGGTGAAAAGCCTCTCTGCATCCCACTGTCCCCATTACGTGAGTCCTGCCTTTAATGTGACCCACACTCGGTCAGACATCTAACCCCATTTTAGTATCGATGAAAGTATCAAAAGAGGTCAAGGCACCTACAGCCATGAATATCTCAACAAGCCACTTCACTCTCTTTTTTCTTTGTAAGATCATTTAGCTGGGTATTTGCTAGGTGGTTGACTACATAATAATTCAGGAGTGTGTTAGAAGCCTAATAGCCTTCTCCTTGCTCTCTTCTCCTCTCATTTTCTTTACAAACCATTTAGGAATCATTTTGTTAATGGTTTCCGGAAAACCAAGTACCACCATTAGGGCTCATTCATATTTATGTCATTTTGTTTGGGTAATTAAACACAAAGCTCGTCATTTAAAGGTGCGCTATCCTTCTCGGTTATCACTAACGAAGTCAAAGTCAGAATGACAATGAGCTGAGTACTATAATTTAATAGGTGGGTGCATTTAGTGAATCTCAGTGGCTTGGAGGCTAGGGACTTGGCTGGGAGATTCCTGCTTATAATAAGTCTGAACAGCAGGCTATGACTTTTACTCTATGGTCAATACCAACTTCACTGCCATGAGCACCCCATGGTCACAGAGAAAAGTTACCAGAAACTATGAGGCCTTGAGCATTTATTTGCTGGCCATTTATTGTTCTTTTCTTAAACAGTCTCTTATCTAGCCCTCATTCCCATCCCCAATGCCTAGAAAGTAGCATGGTATGTGTGTTTGTGTTTAAATTATGTCTCACACTCTCCCAAATTTCTAAAACATTGCAAAGGTGTCACCATTCCATCTCAGGTAGCCTCTCAAACTGTAGGTGTTCTGAGGTCTCTAAGCCAACATTTCACACACAGCATGGGGCACCCTAAAATCAGTGTTGTCATTTCAACTCTATGTCAGTTTCTTCCAATCCAGAAAAAAAATCATTAAGGAAACTTTTCTGTTTGTTTTGTTTTGTTTTTTACAGAGATGTCTAAACTGCCTGAACCTTGTGGCAGTGTAGTCATGACGGAGAGAGACCAGTCCTGCTGCTGACCCTATGATTTCAGTTGTCACTTAAACCAGTTTTGGAAAATGGGGCTAAAAACAGCTGTCTGACCTTCCAGGAATAGTATGAGAACCAACAGACAATAGGGTGAAAAGACTTGATTGTATTTTTAGCATAGAGATGATGACAGGTACTAGACCTGTGATTTCATTGGCATAGGGAATTCTGGGATGAGCAATCTTCCTCTACCTTTCCTGCAACGTGTCCTCAGAGAGCTCCTAGAGCACTGAGAGGTTAGTTAAGAGACTTGCCTGCTCAGTCTGTGTCAGAGGCAGGACTAGAATCCAGATCTTCCTGTCTCCTGAAGTCAAAAATCTGTACATTTCCTGACTCCGGTGTCTTGTAACGAATGTCTTATTGACATTAACTCACTCAATCCTCATGAAATCCCTGGGAAGCACCATCCTCACTTTACAGAGAAGGAAACTGAGGCTCTGATGGGTGAAATGACTTGGCACACTAGTAGCTGAATCATTTCAAGGTTGTCAGAGCCTGCGTGTGAAGACTCTCTCTCACTGGAGCCTTGCACCCCCTGGTGAGACAGGCAGGCTCAGCTCCCTCCTCCACCTCTCAGCCGCTGAGGGCTCCTCCTCAAGCTTAGTCAGTCACAGTCACTTCCGTGCTTTGCTATGACCTCCAAGTAAAACTCAAACTTCTCTGCCTGTCACTCGAGGCCTCCACACACTGACGCCAACCTGCCTTTCCAAGTATTCCTTATGTGGTTATTCTCACTCAGTTGACAAACATTCACTAAGCACCTGCTCTCTCTGTCCAGCACTGTGTTGGGAATCCAAATACCAAAGAGAAGAAGTGCAGGCTTCATTCTCCAGCCCTGGAGAATTTCACTCCTGTCCTGTTCAAAGACTGCCTCCCTCAGGGAGTCTTCTCTGATCCTCCTGGCTAATAATGATCTTTCTTCTGGAACCTTAGGAGACAGACACCTTATTTTCTAGCTCTAGTGACGTATGTACGTTCTGTGTATGAAAGCCACATACACACACGTACGTTGGTGTGTTCCTACCAGAATGTAAACTCCCTGAGGGCTGGGCTTCAGGCTGGGACTGTCTTGCTGAAATTTTCTCTCTTCCTGAGCACCGTTGAGAAAGTGTTGTGCACACAAGAGGCCCTAATGACTGCTGTTTGATCAGTCTTTTCTATACAACTTCTTGCTCATATAACAATTTCCCAAGTCTCATGCTTTGTAAATACAACTTCTGATATCCTGATATCCTACCTACCTACTGTCACTTAAACTTTCACATTTCCATCATAAGTATTTCAGACTTTTTTTTTTTTTTGCCCCACTGCTCTAGGATTCCTGTGCATGCCCCCTGCATACAAAGCCAAATGCTTATGAAGATTTCATGGGAGGAAAAGAAATCAGTAAATGCTTCTTGGGTTTCAGACCTGTGAAGAGCTAGGTTTACCCAAGAATCCCAAAGCTTTTAGTCTAGGAGAATATTTAATACTCTTATTAATCATTTTTAATCCGTTTGCTTTTAATTAAGTAACAGCATGATGCTTTCCTATCAACATATGCCAGGGAACAGATTAATTGTGGCTTAAGATAACTCTTCTTGATTGGTGTAATGTATTAGCTAACGAGATGCCCGCTTCTAAAGATGCTCAGCACTACCTTGGAAAGCTTGCTGCCCTCTAGAGAAAACCATTCTTTCTTCCCCTTTCATAACCCCAGAGTGTTGTGTTTAATTTAGACATTTTTCTTTAAAAAAAAAAAAACTTGGAAATAGAATTGTAATATATGTCGAGTTGTTCCTCTATGGTTATCCCTTTTGTAAAACATCAGCATCACGTTTTAAAAAGGATGTAATCACTGAATATAGTTGGCTGGATCTTCACTGCCAAGCTGACAAAATCTAACTTCAATTCCTGGCCAATGTCTCAGAAGCAACAGTCTTAATAAATCTTATTTCAACAATGACCAAAAAGTGATCTCACAGGATCCTCTCTGATTGAAGAAAGGTACAGGCAGGTTTGTGATGGACACCAGTTTCCCAGCCTTATGGAGAAGGAAAGCCGAAAATCCCCTCAGAAGCAGGTTTAAGCATAGCCCCAACTGCAAACATCTGGCAGAAACCTTTTCTTTTTTTTGGTCTGTGATAACATATCAGATTAAATTCTTTCCCTAGTGAATGAGCTACTTGTTTTGGCCCTGGGTAGTGAGCCAGTTCTGATCCCACCTGCAGGGGAGGCAGAGTGTGGGAGAGTGCTGGGCTCAAGAGGCAAGACACCTTCTATGATTATTCTCAATCAGTCAACAAACATTCACTAAGCACCTGCTCTATGTCCAGCACTGTGCTGGGAATTCAGATACCAAAGGGAAGCCATCTCTACTCTCAAGAAGCACAGGCTTCATTCTCCAGCCCTGGAAAAGCTACTTCACTCCTGTCCTATTCAAAGACCTGGAGTTTGGTTTCAGGTCTATTAACATGTGTCTGTGGGTGACACTTCACCTCTGGGTCTCAGTTTCCTCTTCTGTAAAATAAAGTTGTTTGACTAGATTGCATCTAAGGCCTCTTCCAAGTCTGACACTCAATGCCAATTTAAAGGCAAGTGAATAGCATGACTGAATACTGTTACAAAGAACGGAGGACAGCAGGAATAAGCACTAGGTCATTAACTGCATGGCAGTGGTCAGGCCCCATAATACAGGGTCTTGGAACAGAGATCAACTTTATTTTATATTAAAAACAATCTTAATTTTTTTTAGCACTTTTAATATTAGTGAAATATCAATGAATTACTAAAAATAATCCCAAAAGGTCCTACAAATGTTGAACAGACACTTATCTGTAGCTATCTCCTTGTGCAGAAACAGATAAGTGTCTTTTAGAACACTCACTAATTGTTTTAGTCATTAGTATATCTAATTAAATCTAAATGAACTATTTGGAAAGTTTCATTCCTAGTATTACTTAAATAGGATAGCTGATAAGCTATCCTGGCGAAGTCAATGCCTAAGTCCAGGATGTCACATGTTAAGTACCACTGTGCCAATAACTCCAACACACAGGGCACCTGGCCTTTCCTTTCAAATGAGTGAAATTTAGGATCATAGAAGGGGCTTTCCTTACATTTTACAGATAATGAAATTGGCATTTGGAAGGGGAAACAATTTGCCCCAAATTATGCAACTAGTTTCTTTGCAAATGTTGAAGCAAGGGTGTGAAAGCCAGCAGATGTGGCAGTGGGACGGGAGAAGTTCTCCTCCCCTGTCAACTTACCCGGTGTGGTTCTAACCATTTCATGTAGCGAGCTGGAGCTTTCTAGCTCATCTTCCCTTCCTTCATTCCCCACCTTCATTCCCCCTTCATTCACCCCCACCCCAGTTTCGAAGGACAATGACACAACAGCCCAAGCCTTAACTGGTTGTAGGAGACATGGCATTCCCTACCTGCCCCAAGAACCATCTGATTCCTTTTGCTTTCCAGATGGGAGTTGTAATAAGGTAAATGGGCAGTCATCTGGGCAAAGAGGAACTATATGGTCTTATTCCACAGATAAATCTTGAGAGATTCACTTTTTTCACAACTCTAATGTGGGGTCACATAGCAGAAAGAAGAGCTAGTCCTATGTCCAGCTGTCATCATGTGTCCTTGGGCAGATGAACTTTCTGTGAAATGGGAATAAGTACCACCAGCTATTCTACTGCTGAAAAGCAAAGGAGATAATGGGTGTGTTATTATCCATTTTCAAAATGGGTTTTTGATAATTAGGAATGGCAGCATCTCACTGCAAGCAATAAGGAAAGAGAGCAGCTAACAATAAACATGACCTTTACAGCACCAGGACATTCAAATAATGCCATAACTCACTGCAACAGACTCCTCAAAGGAAAACTAAAACATTAAACCATTCCATCTGAGTGTCACTAAACAAAAGCCAGGGGTGAGGAAAGTCTAGGAAGAGCCAACCATGCAGCCCCCCCAAGATGCTGGCCTATGCCCACTGCTCCCTTTCCCAGCCCTGCTCTGGGCATTGCTGCTCATCGATGGGCTGTCTGCTCTGGCAGAAGACTTTTTGCCAACCACCGTCCAAAGAACACAAACACAACTTTGTATCATACAAGGTTTAGGGAAAATTAACCTAAAGCCATTCCTAAACACATGGGATTTAGAATTACTCGCCAGTTTCTCCTATTTCTCCTGAGGAAGTAGAAACCATGTTATGACATCCCCAAAATATCTTCACAAGGACAATAAAGATTTCCTTCTACCCCTAAAAGTGAGCTCTTAGTACTCAATTTCTGCTGAGGTGGCAGGATGCTGAAGGCGGTTCCAATCACTAGCCCTGATAGTATTCAGTCTCTTGTCCTTCCTTGGTACTGCTTCTGTCTGACTATCCCGTCTCCTAGGACATTTTCTCTTTCCTTTGGGTAGACTTCAACTTAAGTTCTGGCTCAAACTCACCAAATCGGGAGTTTTAGACTATTTCAGCATCTCACAGACGCACATGAGAATAATAGAGGTGGAGGCGACACAAAATATCTTCATTTCCCTCATGTCCTTTCCCAAAGGTCCTTCATGCTTTGGCTACCTACACTAGCTTCCATGTGCTTGAACCCTAAAGTTCTCTATTCACAAGCTAGGGGGCTGGTGCTGCCTTCTGTATCATACTTCAACACAAGCAGCCAGAGAACCAACCAAGTAAGCATTTCTTGTCATCACTGCTAGGAGAGATGAAAACACCCTCTTTCTTCAGATTGTCAACCCTCCAGAGGACAGCTCTGGGGAGCATCTGAAGCACCCCCCTCTGCTCACGTCATGCTCCTCTCTAGGGCCTAGAGAAGCCACGCTCTTCATTAGTGACTAATGCACTAGGAAGGCAAGGGAGACCTTTCCTGGCAACAAGCACACACTCCATTTACCTAGCTGGCCACTCTTAACTCGAGAACAACCTCGATTTTACACTTGCCTGGCTTTCAATGCCAACTTGCAGCAGAAGCTGCCAGCAGACATGAAACAATTGTTGTACCCAATTATGATGCCCCCAAGTGACCACAACATGAACTAGGAGTCACATAATGCCAAGCTTCCCCACTGTCACACGGGGAATATTTATACACAGTGGCTTTTCTGTAATTGCAACTTAATTATTTTAAGACTAACTAGTGCCCTTAATTAATAGTTAAAGCAGCAGCTCTAAACTACCCCTTCTCTCCAGACATAACATCCCAGTGTTTCATCTTGACAATGTGTCAGCAGACTCCAGGTACTCAAATGATGGACAGCACCACTCTAGCCATGAAAAAAAGTGTAACACGGAAAGTGCTTTGCAAACACAAGTGCAATATAAAAATTAACTATTCCACATACATCCACACCCACCACCACCAGAAGAACCTACGCACAAGTCCCAGCTTTATGGAACAGGATACATCTCTAGGCACCATCTGCTCTTAAGTGTGTATATGTTATATCTATACGTATGTATCTAAGTATATATATATATAGCTATCTCAACTGTCTACTTTCCCAAGAAAAGGAAGGGCATCAGAGCAAAGGACAAGGGCTAGTAATACCTTGTTTCCTGGTCCTGTCTAAAGATTAGAACTCCTTTGGAGCTAAGCCAATCAGCATAAAAGAAAGCTACTCATAATGAAAGATACCTGCTTCTAATCAGATATTCTCTTAAAAAAGGATGTTTTCTTTGGGGTCTCAACAAATGAACACCCAGTTCACATACTCCTTGAGAAGAGACAGAATTCGTAACAGGTTCCAACATGAAAATGTAAAGTAGCAAAAGGCTTCAAGACCACATCATTCCCTCTAGAATAGGGGTTCGTAACCTGAGGACCGTGGATGCCCAGAGGAAAGATTTCAGTGGGTCTGTAAACTTGATGGAAAAAGTTCCCTCTTTATTTTCTCCTAACCTCTAAATGAAATTTAGCATTTCCTTTAGTTATTAACGCAGGCATCAAATGTTTCCTGAGAAGGGGTCTGAAGGCTTCAGTCCTGTTCTAGAAGACCCTGATTTCCCTGCACCAGTACCTGTAGAAAAGCCTGGGGAAGCCACAGAAGGGCTCCCACTGCCCTCAGGTGGAAAGGGTGGGGATGGAGTTCAAGGGCAGGCCCTAAGACTGCTCCCATCCCTCCTCCCTCATAGCTAGGACTGGCCTAGCTTCTCACCTTCACTGTTCCCTCCACCTCCACAAACCAGCGCCTAAGCATGGCCTGGATCTGGCCATCTGTCAGCTCAGGGTTGGCTGCATGGATCTTCTTCTTCACCAAGTCCTCCAAGAGCAGCCTCCTCAGGCGCCAGTAAAAGAAAGTGCGAGATGTTTTCCAGTCTAGAATGTCCTGTGTGAAGCAAGAGAGAAGTCACTGTAGTCCCTGAGCCGGTCTTGTTTCTCAGTTACCCTATTATAGGCAAGGCAGGAGGACACTCAAGACATGAGGCTGGTGGTAAAGTCTGTGTCTTCTAATAAACAACCAGTGAAGGCAAAGAATCTGTTACCACTGCTGAGAGAGGAAGCAGCCTACTAGGAGCTGAAGTCACCCCACCCACCCACCCATCCCTGCCAGCCAACTTTGTGTCATCAATGTAAAACCCCAGTCCATTCCTCTCTCATCCCAGGACAGAGTGAAAAGTGTAGCCCTCTGCACACCAATGAACCAAGCAAACACCTGACTGACATATGGCGGAGACATTCCAGCTAAGAGCTTGTACAGCCAGAGAAACAAACAGTGAGTAATTGGTTTTGAGTAGACATGGCTAAACTGCCTTGCATGCAGATCAGATCTGAATTAGTGGCTGCTTTCCTAAAGCTCTAAGCCCTGAGGCATCCTACAGCATGAGAGGCTGAGGCAGCAAGGTGGCACAGTGAAGAGAATGCTGGATCAGGAAGACCTGAGCTTCAAATCCAGCCTCAGACACTTTCTGGCTATGTGATCCTGGGTAGGTCACTTAACCTGTTTGCCTCAAGTTTCCTTATCTGTAAAATGGGGATAATAACCACCTACCTCACAGGGTGGATATGAGGGTCAAATGAGATATTTGCAAAGCTCTCTGCAAACCTCGGGGCCCCATGTAAAGACTAGCTATCTGTAATATCATCAGCTCTGCCAGCCCTGATGTTGGCAGAAATGACTCAATTTTCCTTTTTAAAATAGGGAGCTAATTCATAAATTATAAATTGCTTTAAGAGTGTGGTCAGTGGAGAAGGGGGAACCACACCCAAGAATCTGAGATCTGTATAATCCACACAACTGGACAAATCTCTTGGCAAACGTACACTGTTTCAGTTCTATCTTGCTTCTCTGAAGTGAGCACGTGGGCCACCTGTGTGACACCCACGTCCATGAGCTTCTGACAGTTAGGAGAAAGGCAGTCATCATACTTACATTAATGACACCCTTTTCCTGCATCCGGCCCGGTGTGTCATGCAAGTCAGCAAACTGCACGGCTACCTGGTGGTAAATGGGAATGAGGAATTCTTCCCGTTCCTTCAGTTTGCTCTCCAACTCCTTCCGCTCAGCTGGGCTTAACTCTGGGGTGCCTGCAATTAGAGACGCCTGCCCATCACACTCTATGATGAGGAGGAATCTCTCCACATTAAATCAAAGTCACCCTCACCACCTTTCCCTGGGCTTGGTATCCAGCCTACAGATTTGGCAGAATTTACATTTCTTTCTACAATGCCGAAGGTAGCATATTCTTTAAGTCAAGCAGCCGAAACTTAGAGTCTTTTGGGAGACACAGCAGCAAAGCTATCACTTCTGTATCATAATGTCTGAAACTACTTATTCTCGTCCTCCAGAAATCACTTAAAACCATAATTCCTTCTTGTACTACAGTGTCTAATCAGGCAATGTTCTTTGTAGGGCAGCTCTCTGAGTTACCCTACACTGGGTCTACAGTGGGTCCCTGGTTGAGATATGCCCCCATTGGAAGCCTGGCCACAGTACCACTGGTCAACAAGCATTTCTGCTCAGTCACTGTACTAATCACCGAGCACAGAAAAACAAAAATGACTAAGGGTGCCCTCAGGAGCTTACAATGCTGGGGGTCGGAAAAGAGACATGGAACACAAAGACCTGTGCTCCCCAGACTCATGAGAACAGAATGGCTCTGTTGTTGTCCATGACAGTAGCAACCATATGTTGCTGAAGAATGAGGAAGTGGCCTGACTTTTTTAGCTGAATCGAGTTATGTCTCTATGCCTGCCCCAAACAGCCACCAACTTGTATTCTGGTCTGAATGACTCTCTTGAACGTGCAGGTACGTTACTATATAGGCAATAATCTCACATTTGAAAACTTGTTACTTGAATTTTTTTTTGGTGTCCTCAAATGAACACAACCCAATAAAATGAAAACCAGATAAGATATCTGGTGGCAGTTCTGTGTATTAGCTACTATTCACTAGGTCAACCCTTGATCAGAAGAATAAAGTCATTCTTGCTACTAGGCCAAGAAAGAAAAGAAGAACATGCTCTACCCACTCCTGAGAGCCTAACATCTCCTCCAGGGATCTGAGCTCTGCAAGCGCAAGGTGCTGTGATGCAACAGTATGGGGCAGGGGTGGGGGGGAGAGGCGGTTTGGAATCTCCTATAAGGAGGAAAGCCTCTTCAGAAATCAATGCAATCCTAGTAGAGGTGTTGATAGTTTGTGCTTTTCATCTTAATTAATCTCAGAATGGGGCCTACAATCAATACTGAAAATTTAGCCACTCGCCTAGCGTGGAAGGTCAAGTTTGACTGAAGGAGCAATAGGTGACAGCTCCCAGCATCAGGGAAGACCCGAGGTACTTTGTCACCAAAGCTGACAAATAAATACATGCCCACAGGTGATGGGATGCGTGAGAGAAAAGTCTATTTCAAGCATGCCTGTCTGAAGAAAGTCCTTGTTGTTTATGCTACTATGAATCATACTCCATGAACAGCCTTGGGCTGCTAAGCGAGCCAGTTTTATGAATAAACAAATGTTAGCACAACAGAGATGGATCTAGAGGACATGGTTTCATTTTTCTGTGGGGTTTCTGTTTCCCAAAGTTGACTTTTTTCCCTCTTAAAGTCAATGACCATTTTAAAACTAAGGTGAAGAAAGCCCAGGACTAACAATTGTTTCTTGCTCTGCATGAGGGCGATTAATGGTCTTCTGCTGTCAGCCTCAGCCTGAGCATAGGCAAATGGGTTGGATTGAGCTAAATTCTGTAGCAGCTTTCAAAAAGTAGAGAAATCCATTCACTTTGGCAGATCTGAACTCAGACCACTTAAGGGAAATTTGAAACAACAGTACTGCCAATCTCTGAGATGTGACTTTTTAATTTAAAATCCTCTTGAAACAGCTGCTATTTGCCTGACTGTTTATTCTGGGGGCAAATGAGGCACAAGAAACCAAAGTTTCTCCTGTATTACCTGTACTCCTACAGAACAGGTCCTGAAAATAGTTTCACTCTGATTTTACAAAACAAAAACATGAACCTGAAAAGAGTTATGCCATGCAACCTAACGAAGAGGCCAATTTCCAAGGCTGCATCTGATGTTGAGACAAAAGCTTCCATGTAATCTCTAACCCATGGGCCAGGTCTCATTCATTAGGCAGGCCTTGAAGAAATCTTCTGCTCCCAAAGGGTTTGGGATGGGGAAAGATGCCACAGGTCTTCTGAAGGAATGTCTTCCTTGTTATGTCTTCACCTAATAACCACACAAGGAGCTCATAACCCCTTATACTCCCTCCTGTCTGAGGGCACACCTAATTCCATTGCCCTCTTCTATTAAGTGACAGCACCTTTTCAAGGAGACTGCTCCAAAGCCCTGCTGAGGAGATGGAAGGCTGTGGCAGAGGTGGGACTCTGAGGAAGTCTGGCTCTTCTCACCAGAAATGGGGCAACATGTGGACCCCACCACACAGGAAGAATCCAAGGGGCATCTATCCACGGATGGACTGGTCAAGCTGCTCTGTGAGCAGAGGCTAAGCCTTTTCAGAGATGACTGGCTCCATATTTAAGTAGGTTTTGCCAGAACATCATTATAGTTTTATAAAACAAAGATGAAAAAAGTTTGGATTTCATAATTTTATCAGGCCAGAAGACCTAAAGGGTATTCTCTAGTGGGATTACATATCCCCTCAATCAGCTGTAATGCCTCTGACCGAAGCTTCAGGGCCTATCTCAATCAAACCACAAAAGTGAAGGAAGGAACAAAAGAAATCTCCAAAGAGCACACGTAAGGAAAACAAAGATTCAATTGTGTGTGTTTTTTTTAAGAAAAAGAGATTTTAAAAAGTAAGAAATTTTACTTTCCAAAAATAAAAGGTTGCTCTTCAATCAGGATACTTCTATATCCCATACTGTATGCTACTCTCTCCTTGTACCAGTAAAGCAGCCAGCCCCATAATGATTTAGGGGAGATTAACAAATATGTCAATGTCCATTTTCTGCTTAATTTAAAAGCAGCGTCTATAAAGATTTTTGACTTCTGAACCCTGTTTTCCTGAAAGAAAGAAGGTAAGAATGAGGAGGGGGATAAAGAGTGATTATCCTATCATCGATCGTTTGTCAGAAGCATTTCTTATTCACTGGGCTATTGTAAAAAGCTAAGCTCTCGATCAATCCTGTAAGCCCCCTGCACAATTAAATATCTTGGAATGGGTTTCTTTCTTTTCCAGCCAGATCTGGGAGCCTCAGGGTTTTTAGGAAAGCAAGTTTTGTGTGTGCATTGGGGATGGTAAAGGTGGCATGGGGTCAAAAGAACACTCAATGGAGAGAAAAGTCTCTTTCAGAATTCTGCTCCCAAACGTTGATGAGAATGGTAAGAAGAGGGAGGAAAGAGAACATGAAAAAAACATTATTCTCCCCCATCTCCCTAAATTTTCCCACCCATACAAATCCAGTCCTTCAGTTTAATTTAAAAGTAAATGCAAAATGTGGAGCACAGAGCAGAAGCTGAGCAAATGTTCACATGCCGCCAGCTCTCAAGGCGCCCCTGGACCAGGAGGTGTGGCAGAGTGCCATCTACCATCCTGTACTGTTTAATCCTCATTACCTCCTTCTGGAGGAGGTTAATGTTTGACTCTTGCATTAGGAGTCTACCCCAGAGGTGCAGATCTGAATCAATGTCAAACTGAGAGGAAGTGTGAACACTCCAAAGTTGCTCAATTCACCACATAGGGAGCACCAGGACACAGGGCCCTCACAGGCCAGCCGGCTGCTGTGTGACCGACCTTACAGAAAGCAAGCTACCTCCCTGGACTGGGGACTCTGGTCTACATGGAAGTACGGTACTTACTTCTATCAAAGAAGGAAAGCATTTTGCAAAAGATTCTGATTTTGACAGACTGTGTAAGTACCCCCAAGCATAATTTTAAACTCCATCTCAAATGAGAAATAAATTAATTTCTAAGTTTTGAAATTAAGGCATAACAAGTACTGAAGTTTATACTTTTTGAGGTTTTTAGTGTAAATCCTCATTTTAAAAGATGTCTATATAGTGAAGAAGATAGAAAAGAACCTGTTTCTAGACATATAAAGGTAGGCCTTATTTTATACAATTTCTGTGTTCTTGAACAACTGTGCATAAATTAAGTATTTTTAAATGCCCTAGGAGAGCTATTTAAAGGATTCCTGCTGTGAATCCTCTGGAAAAGCAAATAACTCTTACATAATAGGAATAAACTCTCCCAATGTATGTGTTTTATAAATTCAAATTTTCCTATATCTACTTTTTTTCAAAATAGGCATACCTGAATAAACACAAATGTATTTTGCATGTTGATTTTTTCATAGGGAATCTGGGAATCCTTTCAAGATATTTTTAACCCAAAAGTTCAGTGTAAAATGTTGGCCCAGGCCAGAAGGTGCTGGTTCTCCACTGTTCATCTGTACAGTCGTTTGTAACAAACACAAAAGCTTCCACACAAGGGAATAAAGTCACAAAGCACAGGTACTTCTCATATTTCCAGAGCTGTCAAAAAGCTTGCCTTGCCTTCGCCAATCTGGCCCATGTTGTTCCAAATCTCATTCCAATCCAAGTGGGTTCCTCTCTATTCCATGATCTCAGCATGCCTTTGCAAAGCCCACTCTCCACGACAGGAATATAACCTGTCTCCTCCCATTTGGAGACTCCTTTGGGGCTTCCTAGCTCAAGGATGAGCTCTGGCTCCACTCCTCATGCAAGGCCTTTCCTGGTACTTGGGTGCTCAGTGCTCTTTCCTTTTTAAAATTACTTTGGATTAACTAGTCTGGGACCTGTTAAAAGCCCTCACTAAGCTATTCTTCCCCCAAAGTGAGGCAGACCACACTAGGATCTCGGTGAGTAGGACCTGGGGGATTTGGCAGTGTCCTGTGATGATAACCTCCAAAATGCCCAGAGAGAGGTAAAGCTTTCTTGATTAAAGAGACGACGTAGAAGATGTTACTGAAGAATTAGGGATCACCACTTTGTGGGGGTGGGGCATGCATGCCTTGATGCTTTTATGAAGAACTGGACTAAAACACCTCTGTTCTCCCCAGAAAACATCACCTACTACTTCTACTCTGATTGCACTGAACTTCTGAATCAAGGGATGATATAGCATTTAAGCTGCTACTAACCAACAAGGGTGGAGACAAGACCGCATAATGTCCCACATTATCCAATAAAGACCCTGTGTCCTTTCCTACTCTTGCGTGCATCAAGGCCCAGTGCTGGTGCTGCCTGCCACATTGTCATATGGGCAACTTACTATAAAAACCAGGGGCAAAAAAGGTGGTGCTCCTTGGACACGGATACCCGAACACACAGCTACATGAATGGAAAAGTGTTTATCAAGCTCTTACTATGTTCGCTGTGCTAAGGATTGGGGACAATAAAAAACAAAAGCAGTGACAGTTCCTACTCTCAAAGAGCTCACATTCTAATGTAACCTGGGGCTGGGGCACTTTTAGGGGATACAAGCATGGAAAGTCTATATGGAGACTATCTGTAAGTGTATCATCCTACTGATATTAATCTCTTACTTTTTATGTGTCTGTGCTTAATTTATTTCCTTTCACATTTAACAGGAGTTAGAGAAAGATTTTCTGAAAGCCAAGGGGTAAAGAAAGCAAAAAAAAGTTGGGAACCCTTAAATTAGAGGGAGACAATACAAATAGTGCAGTGGTGGTCAGAAGGGAGTACTGTGGTGGAGAACGTTATGGGGAATGGAGTCCTGGTCCAGGAAGGCAGTAATAATGGAAAGAGGAGAGCCGAGGAGCTGGGGAATTTCCTCACTGCCGACAACCTCCTAACAGACAGTACAATAATTTTTCAATCCATTTTTTTCTATCCAAGTCAATTTGTTCTCTTGAGCCTGATCCAGCTCAAAGATCACCTCACAATGCTTGCTGCCTTGCAAAGTAGATGGCCAAAAAAATAATAGTAATAACAAAAACATCAAACAAAACCCCCTCACATCTCCGGGTCATATCTGCTAGTACAACAACTCTAGCAAATAAGAAGTTCTCTTTCTTTAGGGCTCCCCCAGACTCGAAAGTAAGCTTTGTTCTGTTCCTTGTGCAAGCCCCAATTTGATTATAAGTAATGGGTTTTGTTTGGTGTTTGGTTTTTTGGGGTTGTTTGGTTGGCTTTTTTGGTGAGGGGGGGATTGGATCTGAATTTGTTATCAAAAGATGTGAACAGTTCTCATCCCCGACAATACTTCCGACAGACTAATAGCTAAGAGAGGTTTAAGGGTATCTGAGAGAATGATAGCTACATCAGGGCAGGGACCAGAGGACAGTGCCGGCTATTGCTGTGAGATACTTGGGCTTTGGCCAAAGGCCAAGGCACAGTGCCCAGCCCTTATCGGTGCTGGATGTTTCTGGGGCACAGTCCCTGTGGGCAGCATCCAAGGTGGCTTGTGAAAGAGAACCCAGCTGCCTGGGAATAGAGAGACTCCAGAGGCGAGCAACAGATCTTGGAAACTGATCAGCAATCATTTATTAAGCACACAGCAAGATTCCAATACACAGTTTCTCAATCCCAATGAACTTTTATTTTGGAAAGAAGGAAAGGGAGGGCAAAGAACCATGAGAAGTTCTAACATGTCTGATAACATCTCATTGTTTTTATCTAATTTGTCACTTTCCCTTCTGAATACAAGAGGATAACTAATATCCGAAAGAGAACATCAGGTCATATGTTCTCAAGAGGCCATTAGACATAAAAACCTCTAGTCACAGAAACTGGATAGGAGGAACTTTGACTCCATCAATGGTTTTGATTCTCCCAACTGTTAACAGGTTCATAAGAGCCAATCAAAGCAACACAGACCACTGCAACATACTGGTACTGCTTTCCTGGATGACAAACACACAGGCACCCCAGAGAGACTGGGGCTCACTTCCCAGGCAAGATAACCAACAACGTCTAGCTTCTATGAGCTAGCTGGGATGGCAGCCACATGTGGTCCCGCACAAATACCTTGTCTGATAGTACAGGACAAAAAATTCATCTCAGTAATGAAAAGCAGCAATATTTTGGCTCAGTTCAATCTCTGGTTAAGTAATCCTTCTTACTTCCAAAAGAAGTGAGGGTGTGCCGTTTCACACACTCCCTGCCACAGTCAAAATCCCACAAACTAGCAGTTTTCCACAGCCTTCCTCCCCAAGCCAAGTGCCAAAAGGAACTCTCGCTTTTAAATTAAAATTCTAAAGGGCATATGAAGTTGGATTTCCAAAGTAAATTATTATTTATTCCCCTTAGGGAATGTTTTCTGAATTCAGCCAGTCAGGATGCATTTATTTATATATATGATCTGATTGGTTAACATCAATGGAGCCAACACAAAGAAAGTTATATGGCTTCTAAGAACATGCCATAATAGTACATGGGCTATACTTATGAAATCACCTTCTGACAATGAAGAGGTAAGGCACATAAGATAATATCCATCTCTATTAGCTTTTTTTCCCCTTTTCATAATAAACTGAATTTTCCTATTGAAATTAACTTCAAACTCCTAAAGGAAAATAGTTCTTGCTGGGCCCAATGGTCAGCTGAATAGTAAGTTGCGGTGGAGGGGAAAGGCCAGAATCATCATTCCAAGCTTTGAAATGAACTCAAGTTGTAAAGAGGGGCATAACCTTAACTCTTTTTCTTTATCAATTATTTGGTCTGGAAAAAACGTGGCTGCCTCCAATCTCCTAAGCATTCTGTGGTTCCAGTTTGCTAAGGGACAGGAAAAGGAGCCTGGAACCCCCTGCAAAGTCAAGGCACTCAGACTCAACAGCCCATCAGCATTTCTGCATGTAGTCTGTATCAGGGCTTCTTGTATTTACGGGCATATTGCACTATAACTATTTTCATTTTCTTTTCTGTATGTACGTTTCATGTTCCCAAGAGACTGTAAGGTCCTCAAGGCAGAACAGTACGATGGATAGTTCCCAAGGTTCAAATTCCACCTCCAACACTGGCTATCAGGGTGAGACCCTGTAGATGGGGGTGAGGGGGGCTTGCTGACCTCTGAGATATCTTCCAGCTCTAAATCTACGACCCTACGATCCTTGGTGGCAGGGCCCATATCCCAGCATAGGACTCTGCACTTCACACCTAATACACAGCCATGCGATGGACGGCTTGTGCTCTAGGCTCACTTCACCATTATGTGTAAAAGGGAATGAGGATAAAACCGACTAACAATAGCCCGTTGCCCTTGGTCAGTGCCTGACTATTGTCAACGTAGTTATAACACACATAATTCCATTTGATTTTCACATACGGTCGGCAGGACAAGAAGCAGAAGCTCAGGGAGCCTTGGATAAGGCAGCCCCGTGGCTACAGCTGAGTCCTGCTTCCTTCCTGACCCCGTGTTCTAGAAGTGAGACTTTACGGTGGCTGTAAATGAGTCTGCCAATAATAGGAAATAATAATTATAGAAATAATAACTAGCATTTGCATAGGGCTTTAAGGTTTGCCAAGCACTTTATATATGCTGTCTCACATTGTCCTCACAACCACCATATGAGGTAGGTGCTATTATCCCCATTTTACAGCTGAGGAAACTAAGGCCACAAAGGGTTAAATGACTTGCCCAGGATCACACAGCTAGTAAGCATCTGAGGCAGAATTTGAACTCAGGTATTCCTGACTTCAAATCCAGTGCTCTACTGTGCCACCTAGTTTGCCTGACAGGAAATTATAATCAAATAATGTGTATAAATTATTAACTAGTAAGCATTTGAGAATCTCTTCTCTATTTCCTTTCCTTGATCTGAAAGGCACTGGGTCAAGGCTGGAGCAAAGAGTGTCTGTTTCCAGTGAAAGAGAATATCCTGCTCTGCACAGAATCAGCCAGGCTGGTCCCCTCCACTGCAAATTCACGTCTGAGAGCAAACGCTCTCTTTTCCCACCATCCGGTTGCTCTAGAGAGATAACAGCCATTCGGGGGTTAAAAAGAGGCAGTGAACCCCCAGTTAATGAGTAAGAATTCAGCAGGCAGTGTAAGATAAATGGAGCCCTCTCTGCTTCTGCTGGAGTCAGCATGAACTGCGGCCCTGCGGCTTGTTTGTGGCAAATGGAGTGCGCGAAATATCAAAGGGCAGTGATCCAGAAGAAGACCGACTTTGACAAATTTTAAATTGGCCAGAAAGAAAACCAGCAAAAAAAAAATACAAAAAAATTATGCAATTCACTGTGTCCTGCAATCTTGTTGCTGCCTTTGTACAGAATTAGTGGCAAAACAACAGCAATGATCGCCCAGTGCTAGGAGCTATTATGAGCCATCGAAGAGAGATGCTTATCGGCTCCGAAGCTTTCAGAGCTCTCTCTACGTGCTGTTGTAAGGGACTTGCTCTTGCGCTGTAGCCCCTTTAATTAAAGTGTAGAGAGGTGTTCAGGAGTAATTATCCTGTTTGGAAAAGAAAACAAGAAGGGAAAAAACCCAACAACCCTGGGTGGCAGCAGATTTCTGAGAGATGACTTTGAGAGAGAGAGAGAGAGAGAGAGAGAGAGAGAGAGAGAGAGAGAGAGGAAGAGTGTTAAAGGCATCAGGCTGTGGTGGCCAAAAGTGTCTCAGGTTCTTACGTCCTAGTGGCAAGCAGTGGGCCAGAAGAGACTGACTATAGTCCCTAGCATGGGGCCAAGTACAAAAGACAGTCAATAAGAGTGACAATCCTCATCACTGGGGCACTGGCTACGCAGCCGACCGAAATGGGTTCTGTCCAATCACTCAACAAGCATGTATTAAGTGACTACTAAGTGCACAGCTCTGGCAGTTGCAAAGACAAATGACATGGTTCCTGTTTTCAAGAAGCTTGTTGCATCAGAATGTACTGAAGACATTGCTCTTTGAATGACTTTTGGAATGGGCACCAGATGAAGAGGACAAAGACACTACCATATCACCTCCTACTCCTTTCACCCAGCATGCTTCCTTGTTTATAAAGAAAACTTCCCTCTCCCCTAAACTTGCTCACATACCCCCAACAAAAGAATTTATGGAATCACCTTTATACCAAGGAATCCAGCGGACAGGCTGGGTAGCAAAATGATCTTTTGAAGAACAGGCTAAAACTCATTTGGCCTGAGAGCTCAGTACAGAACACCCAGGGTTAGTCACTGGTGTTCAAATTACAAGCATCCTAGGCAAATAAGCCCAAGTGCAATAACTAGGCACACTATAAGCAAGCACCCCTGCAGCTCCAGCTTCCAGGGCCAGCCTCCTCCTCCTCTAGCACAGAGGGCCTTCCTCACTTCAAAGCTCCCTGGCAGATTCCTTACTCTAGAGCTTCCATTTCTTAGAGCAAGATGAAGCCAGGAAGCTACATAGGTCAGGTCTGGGATGATTTAACAAATAGAGGCTGATGTACCTTCTATCCAACTTACTCTCATTCAATGGTAACTCAAGGTCAGACATGGCAAGATTCTATTTTGACATTCATAAACCTAGAGAGTTGGGCTAGCTGAGAACATTTCAAGTCTCTTCACTTTCCTGCCTGCTGTATACACACACACCCCTACACGGAGCTCTTCTTTCTAGCAGGTTTCTTACATATGGAGGACAGTAAATAAAGATGATCGCGGATGTGATCAAATGCTCCAGTGCCTCTCCCCCGGCCTATGAAAGCCCTCATTACAAATCAGCTGAATGGCTCACTGAGCTGCCAGGAAGGCGAGCCAGACATACCCAATCGCTCAGCCAGGCGGATGTAGATGGGGTCCACCCGACGCATAGTTTTCACCAAATCCTTTCTGCGGAATTTGATTTCTACTGTCCCCTCTGGCTCCAGAACAGATCCTCTGTTCAGAAAAAACAAAAAAAAAAAACTAAGAGTGAAATTTTAAGATGGAGAAAACAAACTCTTGGTGGTCACAGTGTGGATCAGGAAACGGAATTCATCATGGTTCTACCCACCACAGGTTACCAAAATAACGTTATGGAGAAAGACAGGAACAAGAAAAATGCATCTGTGCAAAGTATGCAAAAGGACTGGCAAAAAGCAATGAAATAATTCTCATTATTGGGTCAGCTCCATTCCCTTTTCAAAGGAAGAAAAATGCATATCCCACCGCTTACTGCTGACAAGAGCAACAAGAACAATAATGTTCATTTCCTGAACCAAAAATGAAATCAAGCATGTATCTGTATGTGTGTATGTATATACATATAGGTATACATACCAGCACACAGAAGCATTGTGACAAGGGACCAAGATGCATTCAAACTGCAGAAGAAGACTTCAGTGCTATCAGTCTACACACAGAAAGAAGGGAAAGGAAGCCCCAGAGGCTGCCAGGGCCCTGATCAGACAGATCCAGGGCCAGCAGCAGGTAAAGCCATGGAGTAGCTGCTATGACAATGCACCAAAGGGGACATGCTGTGCTTTAGGAGAGCACCACCTTACACAGCATGTTTAGGATTAGGCTACCTATTACAAAACTCAATAAACTGAGACCTAAATATTCCAGGCAACTTGTCTAAGGTTCAACATGAAATTGGGGTCAAAGTCAGGATTTTAAGTACACACACTTCTCACTTTATGGAAGGAGACCATTCAGCAGACTTCTACATAAAGTGATTTTCACGTAACGTGGATTTGCCCGTGAATGTGGGGAAGGGAGAGAGGGATGGAGGCAGGAAGGGGGCCTGCATCTGTGAAGGGAAGGGGCTAGCACATGGTTCAAGGACACGTGAGAGCTAAGAAAGAGAGTCAAGAGCAGGAGGAGGAACGCACAGGGGCTGGAGACAGACATCCAGTACCCAAACATGGACGACAGAAGACAGGGGCCAGACATGTGGGCAGAGCAGACAAAGGTCTCTTTTGATGCCAGAAGCCTCAAGCCAAGCCCCTGATCTTGCCATGCATCCACATTTCTCTGCTTTCACTTGGAAAGGTTTTGATTTAAGGGCTTTTTTTTTTGTTTTCTTGGTGGTAGGGTAGGTGGCCTCAGAATACCAAGCAGTGGCAGAAACAGAGAGTACTGCACAGTAAAGTTAACATGAGTATTTTTTGGAATATGGATTTTTCTTTTAGAATTCTTTATGTAAAGTTAAATTTGTGTAATGCGAATTTAAGTAAAGTAAAAACTATCTGTAGATCCTGAAATGGGGAATCTTGACCTTCGAGTGCTCTGATGCTCTTTAAGTTAAGTTTATAAGTTCTCAAAGAAGAGCTTTAAGGTAAAGACACTGAGGTTTGGGGCCTTTTCTGCAGTGTGTGTGGGGGGGCAGGGGGAGATGGAGAAAAGTCAATGTTCCCATGTTTAACCCATTTTCAGGACAGTAGGGAACTAAAGGCAGCATGGCTATGTTGAAGAGTCTGGATTTCAGAGCAGAATACCTAGACTGAAATCCTAACTTTGCCACTGGCCAGCTGAGTGACCCTGGTCTTGTTATTTAACCCCGCTCCAGCCTCAGCTTACTAATCTGTAAAATGAAGAGATTTTGCTACACGATGTTTAAAGTTTCTTGCAACTCCCCAAATCCTATGAAATTAATTTTCCTAAAAGGATCAAGATGCTTTCTCCCACTTATCCAGGAGTTAAAAACTCAATCTTTAAGGAGTTTGGAAGTCCCAATCAGAGCTCACTAGCTTTCAGTAATGGGATATAGGGAACAGGAAGCTCCAAGCAGCCAGAAGACTTCAGAGCTCAGCCAAGGGCTTAGAATGAGAAAAACCACACTAAGAGTCAACATCCAGCAGTTCTGGTCTATCTAAGTGCTCTTAGGAAGAGGAAGGTCCATAGAACGTGGCCGATGAGAAACATGGAAGAGGTACCTGCTTTCCCGGTCAGCATACATCTCCATGTGCCGGGGGTTAATGGTGGGATCGATAACAACCCAGGACCCTCCCCGGAGCTCCGCCTGGGGTGGGATGTAAACCATCACTGGTTGGGAGCATTCACGCAAGCTATCCACAATGTAAGCTCCAAACTTCAAGACCTGGTCATACATGTCTGTGGAAAATTAAAAACAAAGCGGTTAAAAGCAAACAACACACCCTCAAAGCATCCTGATGTTGGACACTACCTTTCAACACATAAAGGGGTAGAATCAGGAAAACTTGAACTTAAATCTCGCCTCTGACACTTAGTAGCTGTGTGACCATGGGCAAATCATCCAATTATCTTCACAATAACGGAGGCCTCACTTTAAGACTATGTAAGTTAGAGATGAGTCATTCATCTGCATTTGTGGAGGATGCTCCCATGCTGGGAGCCCTCTATACTGAAGAAACCAAAGACATGGACCCAAAAAAGGGTATGCAAAGAGAAATGATTCTCATACAGAACGTTCCAAGTCCACCTCCCATAGGAAGTTTTCCTGATTCCTTGTTTACAGTGTATCCTCTCCAGACTTCAAAAGACAAAAGACAGCTTGTACAGTCTTAACATATTTTACTTTCTAAGTCATTTTAAGTTTTCATCTAAATGTGATATCTTATCTTTTCCAGCATAATATGAGCTTCCTGAAAACAGAGATTTAATCTTCCATTCTGTATTCATAAGCTCATAGATTTGGAACTGGAAAGACCTCAGAGGTCATGGAGCCCAACACCATCATTTTACAGATAAGAAAACTGAAGCTCTGATAAGTTAAATGATTTGCCCGAGGTCACACAGGTACTAAGTGGCAAAGCCAGGATTCAAATCCTGACTCCAGAGCTAACAGTTTCCAATGCATCAGTGCCTGAAGTGTTAGTAAAACACTCTGATACCCTACTATCCCACTCGTCAATATGCACTTTGAAACATCCACTCTCAAAATATAACTAAAACCGAAGTATTTATATTTGTATTTTATTCTTGAGGACATGAACATTTAACCCTTGAAAAGTGCTTCCTGGAAAAGTTACACAGTCTTAAGGGGACTGTCCTTCCCCACTTTGTAAAGGAAAAAACAGCAGGACCAGTCCAAGGCCAGAGGCTTAAGTCCAAAGCAGAAGGCAAAAGGGACTCCTAGTAGGAGAATAAAGTATGACCTTGGAAATGAAGGTCAGTCTTTAGTAGTTGAACATTTTATGGACTTTTTTTCATTTCCCAGTTCACTGAAGTCTAAACGCCACTTAAGTTTCAGTTTTATGATTCCAGATGTTGGGCTGTATATGTCAGAGGTAACATTTTAAGAGGAAAACACCAGATCTTTTCAGATTACTAAGTAACAGAAATAACAGACTTCTTTACAGAAACAAAAATCTGGGTTTGGCATGAACAAGAACAATTGAAATTCTATTATAAAGGGATATTCTGAAGGAATTTTAAGAGCAACCAAAACATTGCTCATTATGATTAACTGGCAATTTAAGGTATGGCCCTCAGCAAATCAAAACCTATGCACACATCCTCTCAGCCACTTCGATGCAAAGCACTGCCCTTCTTTCCTTTTTATCAGACAGGTTTTTGAAGATTCAGGGAAATTCACATCCTCTCTGCCATTCGAAGCAGTCTCATTGAAAAACTATTCTCTATATGAAACCTAGATATGTATACATGGTCAGAGAAAAGACAATTGTTTTCAGAAGGAAGAAGAGATCCAAAAAATTTATTGCTAATTATACAACTGCTGTATTATGAAGAGCTACAAATAAAGTGCTTTAAGTACTTTACACTAATTCGGTGGTTATGAAAATAATTGCTTGATTCAAATTATTTTAAGTAAATTAATTCTTTAGTAGATATTTCTACTAGTGCTACATCATAAAATAACTGTGTAATTAGCATTACATTTGTCAGTGCTGCCAAGAGTATATCCCTAGAACAACAGTAGAAAAGAGTGGTCCTTAATGGTATCAATGAAGATAGAGGAAAAAGAAGGCAGGGCTCAAGGGAGAAGAGAAGAAAAGAAAAACAGTGGGACAGAATATATGTGCCTGGGTGGGGGGAAGGGGGAGTGTGCATGCACACACAGATGTACATTTGCACAGAGGACCTTAATGTTAGGCAAGACCACAGACTGGAGTTATCTGTTGTACTACACTGGATACAATGGTTAAATAAAATGATAAAATCAAGCCCAGGAAGCAGCCCTGGATAATCAGAAATGGTACTGACAACCAGGCTTCTTAGGCCAAGGCCCAAAGGCAATTCTTTACCCAGCGCCACATGAGTTTTTTCCAAGGCCCAGAATCGCTAAGTTATTGTGAGAAAATAGAAACTGAAGCCCTCAGAGGTCTACCAAAGCTGGAGACCTTGCACCTGATGCCTGTGGTATGTGTTTGACAGAGTACCACAACTATTATGCAATCTGACACTAAACTATTGCTGCAGACTCGGGGTGGGGGGGTGGGGGGGAAGAAGGGGAAATGAGAACTTGGCATTGTTCAAGAAATGCCACCAGTTCTAAAAACAGAGATTTTAAAACACAGGTCAAGAAGCGGTTAACAAATAATCTGATATATACAGTCATGCCTAAAATCTCTCCACTCTAGAGTGCACACTTAAGAGCTGGAACAAAGGCACAGCAAAGAAGGATTCCCAAGAATCTAGGCTAGCAACTCAGTTCACCAAATTTTTAAAGCTACATTCAAGCTGACTATTAAGTCTCATGGCCTGAGAAAAAAAGCTGATGGAAAAGACTGACGGATCTTCCCCCAGAGACATGGGAGTTACGTAAGCTTTGGTACACTGCATAGCCACATTCCCCATTGGCATGGATGACTCTCACCTTCAGTCTTTTCACTGTCAAGGTACAAACTTGCCTAAGGTCTTCACCATTACACGATATGCATAAACAATGATACCACATGCATTAAGCAAAAGAAAGAGGTGGGCAGCATCTTTCTGTGTTTCCACAGTGCCTCACACCTTTGAAAATGGAATAGATTTCATTGGTCCGGGCTGGATTATCAGCAAGCCGTTGAAGGCAAGTATCAGGCGTACATAAGCTGCATACACATAATATTCCTCACGAGCCCGTTAAGGGTGGCCAGCACCATATTTCAACATCCAAGTAATCAGAGATTTAAAACAGGCTTTCATTCCAGTTAAAGTTTTCAATAAACATTTTTTTATTGTTATTTATAACCTGTCCTAGGAAAAAATAAGTATAACATGAAAAGCCAACTGAGAGTGACCCTGTAGCACCAGCAGTGAAGCAGCTTAATATCACTGGGATTTGCATCCTATCAAACTATTCATGCTGAGGCTGGGACCCTGGTGCTAATTTCTAGTAAATTTCACGCTTGATGTCTCCCTGTTGTGGGTCATTGCCGGTTCGTCTAAATAAACTGCTTCCAAATGGCTCTTCCATCTAAATATTCAGTCAGTTTTTATAATTTAATTTTGCATTATGCTGAATAGCCTTCCGGCCAGATAGAGCTCATTGGAAAAAAAGCCCCAATGCCATCTTGATATGCCTTTATTTATTTATTTATATTTTTACTGCTTGAATTAGACCTCCTAGGCCGACTAGTAAAGAGTTTTTTTTTTTCCCTCCACTAATGTCAATTTTCAGCATAGCAAGAGCTGTCTCTAATCTTTTCCTACTCATTACACACAATTTTGGAGTCATTTTACCCACAGTGCAGTCGGCTCCTGGCTGTGTGTTTGTGTGCACTGAGGGATGGCATAATTGTTTATTTTCCCTCCCTGTATAATCCCCAGCCAGTATTGAAACCAAAACTGCAAACATCTCCCCAAGGGACACGGAGAGTGACGAGAGGCTCTCTGCCTAGGTCTCTTTACATGAGCTAATATGGAGAAAACATCCTAACCTGTATGTAAATATAAAAGACTCTATTCTTCCCCCTCCTACACCTACCTTGCTCTCTACCCTCTACTCCTGCACCTTCCCCAAAGCTTACTTGTAACAAATGATGTGGAAATGCAAACAGCAGTGCTTCCATTGTAAGGCTCCAACCCCAGCTCCAAATGGTAGTTCTGAAACCAAACTCCAGAAGACAGAGCTAGCCTCAGCCTATCCTAGGCCAAGAGCTCACTTCTGGAGCCTGGACATCTTGTCTGACCCATCTGTCCACACAACTAAAGTAAGTTTTTCATCAGCAAAGGTGTGACATACCCACAAGACATCACACTGATAAATATGTCGAGAGGGAGAGGGTAGGAGGTAGGGATTAATTAATTTCAAAGGGATTTGAATTCACATTAGAATTGTTCAACTGTAGACCTAAGTTTCAAAAATCATGCCAAGTGGGCTAGGGCAGACAGTCCAAGCTGGGAGCTGGCCAAAGCACAAAGCAAAGAATGAGGCTCTGTCCACAAGTGGCACACCAGAATGGACTGAGGTTATTTACTAACATTTAAACAATATCCCTGAGACTGACCAGAACAAGCTTCATCAGATATCAGAAAAAGTAAACTCTAAAACCCCCAAGGGGTGAATTCCATTTAGAGTGATACAGTAAACTCTTAACATGTGCCAGGTACTAGTATTGGTTCCAGGTAATCCTGTCACACAGTACTTTAATCCAATATCCTGATCAAGGGAAAATTCAGGCTCAACAAGCTTAAAATTATGGTTAAAAAGAATGGTAAGCCTGTGCTTAAGCAGCATCTTTGATTTATCCCAGTATATAGGTCAATTTATTCTATTTTTTAGATTGGGAAACAATATCTCTCTTTGGGGCAGGGGGCATGAGTGAGAACAAACAAACTATTCCAGAGAACAGGCCTCCCTAAGAAAAGTATAGGGCAGGATTGTGGCACTTCTTCCAATAAACAGTTGTCCTCTGCCTCACTTGCACAACTTGCTTCTGCTTTCTATTTTGCCTTGTTCTTGAGAAACGGCTTTCAATTGTGTCTCATTTGGCCTTCTACAGGCACTCTGCCTCTGGTCTCAATCTACTATCTGTATACATTATAGCACCTCCTAGTTAAATTAAGTCTAGTCTATGTATTTACTAGTACTTACAGTACTATATACTGACTAGTCTATGTACTTACTTTGTGTCCTCCATGGCTTCTACATAGGCATTAGGCCCATGATCCCCACTAGCCTGAAGGCTCTCTCTTTTCCCTCCACATTCATCTTCACCATCACATCCCATCTAGTCATCCATCCTAGACATCTTGCCATCTGCCTATTGCCACTGCCTAGTTTTTTTTATCACTTCCTTGAACCAGTACTCCATACAAAGGACCTGGACCTCCAGAATGCATGCCCCAAGTTGCTAGGGAAGTGAGTCTACTTTGCTTTGGAATGGCTTTCTTGGGGCCCAGCCACTTGACTGATGTCTGAATGGGTGCAAACCATGATATCCAGTTGGCCCCAGGCCCGTGCTTCCCCTTCACATCCCATTCAGCCACCCACCCAGGCCACCCTGTCACCTGCCTGCTAACATTGTACTAACCATCCTCCCCCAACCACTGGCTTTGGGTAGAGTAGTCACATCAACGAAACCACTGCTTCTGGAAAGGTCATATAAACTGATTGCCAAAAACATCGATTCAACATCTCCATGACTCCTCAGATCCAAGCTCTCTTTTCTGGCCTCCATTCCCTTATAAGTACTATCTCCCCTTATTAGAATGTAATCTCCTTAAGGCAGGAGGAACTATCTTGCTTTTCCTATTTATATTCACAGCACTTAGTGCAATGCCTGCAATATTTTAAGTATTTAATAAAAATGCTTTTTCTTTCATACACGCAAGCATGTAATTTATTCATTAGTAGAATGTTCTTTATCCTATGGACACTCAGAAAAGGGTGGAACTGGTCAATTATGGAGTAATCAACTCCCACAGAAAGACAGAAGAGAAAATGTTCTTTCCCCTGAGGGACAGACTTTTTGACAATGGTAGGACATACTGAAGTCACAGGCCCAGAGTCATGGTAAGATAATTATGGAAACATCACAATTTGCCACCAACAGTGTCCTTTAGCATGGAATCTGTTTAATTCTTCTAATCAAGAATCTATCTTTAACCATTATGCAGAACCTTAATGGGATAACTTTACCAAGGTACACTTTTGGAAGGGAAGGAATAGAGTATATAATAAATTCTTTTAGCGTGAAGTAAAGGTATACTATTTGAAATGCAACTGTGAAAACTGAACTCAAAACTACAGCAGCATCAGACATACTCAAAACGTCCTCAGTAAGTATTCTTCAGAGCTCACATGGAGCTATACAACACAGTGCCATTTTTCTGCCCTTTCCCTCCCTCCATTTTCCTCAAATATGTGAAGCCTCTGGCACAGAGTCAGAGTACTGGTAAAGGAGATCACCTTTCATTCCACCAGAGAAGCCTCTCCAGTTGGCAAAGACCATGAGGGGAAGTCCCTCCCTGTTGAAGTCCTTGATAGCTTGATAGGTCTTGAAAGCAGAGTCGGGAAACCAAACCTGTCCTGCCTGTTGAATTATCTGTCGGGAAAAGTCAGAGAGGGAAGTATTATTAAGAACACGGTTTGAGGGGGAGAGTTTCTTTAAGGTGAATCAGGCTTTACTGATGAAAAAAGAGATTTGGAATCCTATACCCCACAAAATCAAGGACCTTAGCTTTTCTAAAGTTATTTCCTCACAACAACCCTGTGAGGTAGTCAGGTAAATTATTACTAATCTTTATCAAGCAGACAAAGAAAAAGAGACTCAGAGAGGTCAAACAACTTGTCCAAAGTCACACAGCAGGTAAGCACCACAGCTAAGATTCCAGCCCGAGGTTTTTTGTTTTCTGCTAAGTTCAGTTCTCTCTCTCTCTCTCTCATATAGAACAGTGTTGAAGCCCCCACCCACTCCTTTTTAAAGTTCTCAATCTTTCCCTGTGTATTAGGTAGTAGATGGAGCAGAATCCTTGAAGAATGTGAGCTACATAAACCCTCCACATATACATAAATAAACGCTGTGACTCTTGGGAGTGTCATGAGTATAGCCATGGGCTACCTGTTGATATGTGTTGCAGCAGATCAGAAATACTGTAACTGTCTGATTTTTCAGACATGAGATAGCCCGCGATCCATTTAGCCTCATCATGTAGACTACTGGTAGTCTTGAATATCTAAGGGCCCCAACTCTTCTCCTCTAACAAAACTGGTAGTCTGCAAAGTCTTGATTATGGTCAGAGGCTCTATAGAAGACGACTGTGGCTTCAAGCAGTCCTCCACACAGACACACGGTGTGCCCCAGAGACGACCTACCTTGGCCTCAGAGTCCAGGTTGGCAGGATCAGCCGGGATACTGAGCTCTACTGTTCTTGTTTCCACGGCAACAACTCCTACAGGTATACCACCTAGCCTGAAAGCAGATGAGGCACAGAGGAATCCACACATGTTATGCTTCTGCAACTAGTCATTTATTTTTCAATCCCACACCAAAAAGGAGGAGGGGCAGTGGAGAGAAGAAGAGGATAGTGGGGAAGGAGAAACAAATAATGCTAATACAGAAGGAAGAGAAAATCTGGGTTTTTTAGGGACCACACGTGTGGCCTAGATTCCATACCAAACAGACATCATGAGAAATAATTAGAGGAAAGACAGAAAGGCCACAGAGTTTTTGAAAACACCCATATCACCCCAAAGTTAGCCATAGAAAATAGCATCAGGGGACTACCGCTCAATTAGAGAAAAGCAGAACAGAACATTAGAGTTCTGGGGGAGATGAAGCAATTGACAAACTAGGTTCATCATAAGAGCTATGGACTAAATGATTTCTAAGGTCTTGTCTAGTTCTACAGTTACAATCCTCTGTAGCTTTGTCCTAAGAGTCTGTTTCTTTCAATCAGAATAAATCTGGATTCCCAGGAGAGATGAGACTGTATGTACAGGGACTATATGTATAGGAAGGCAGCAAAGGAGAAAGAAGTAACTTCTCCTCCCACTTGGAATGAGTGGCAGATGTAACTGCCAGAGACTGAGAATCTTGGTAACAGGAGATGCATCTCCAGGTTCACATGGTTGATTTAATTTAAAATGCTTGAACAGAACTCCAAGGTCCCTGTAGCCTCTTTGCATCTCTCCAACTTGATCCTACTCACAAAGATCATCTGGTGAAAACCCAGAGATGACACCATAGGGGGAAAGAGATATGATCCTACAGCAGAAAAAGAATTCCAGCTTCCCAAGATTTGGTTCAATTTTAGCTTTCACAGCTCCATTCCTTAGAGGTAAGGCTGGAATGTGTTAGTTTTTCAATCCCCACAGACTGCCCATTACAAACTTTTTCAGGAGGGGTTCTGGCCATTAAAATGGCTACTAGAAATAGATTTCTGTTATCCCAAAAGACTTGTTGGGGACTAGGTAGGGACCACTCAACTCCCCCCTCCCCCATCACTTGCCTGTACCAAATCAGATGCAAAGCACTCCAGACAGCCCAGACAACGAGCAGGAGGTACACAGGAGGGTTTGGAAACATTCGTATTCCCAATGATTAACAATCCAACTGGAAACTTGTAATTGCAAAAGCCACCCTAAATCGGTAACTTATAACTTATATATTAGGGCCCATGTGACCTAATAAAGAACATCTTTATCCGAGTATTACAGTTATTTATTGAACTTGAAAACAGCTCAGAACAACTTCTGTTTTCCATTATACTTCATATAAATTTTATCAGGCTAGCACATGAAGATGCTACATCTTGTTTTATAGTGTGTCCCTGGACAAGGTGCCACGGAATAATAAAAGACAATTTACAGCCAATAGCACACATATTCCAAACATACATACCAAAGATGAGTTTTGGCAGCACTTACAGTAACAATCCCAGAAGAATACATTTATATTTATTTTTTGAAATGCCATTGCTTTTGAAAGAAGCTCCATTTGTTTTTTTTTATATACTTGTGTGTGTGTGCATGTGCGTGTAACACAATGAAGCTCAGAACTTGTCAAATATAAAGAAAAGGAAAAAGTGTCAGGCTAGGGATAGCTGTAAACAACAAGTTCAAACAACAAAAGCTAAATGTTCTCTCAAGATGTTTGCTTTGAGGGAAAATTCTGTTGTTTTCTTCAAACACAATAAAATAAATGAAGCCTTATTATCTGCTTTCTATGAGAAGATCTCAAAGCCCTTCACACTGACTGACAGGTTCTTAGGGTTTAACATCTGTATATTTTCTCTCCAGAGAGGAAAACTGTAGCAGAGTAGTTAAACTCTCTTGGGCTCACAAAACACTGGTGACACAGTGCTGGGCAGAATCTACACGCTGGGCTCTTGAGGCAGGCTTGGGAAGAAGGACTGGCTGGTTTCATTTCTGTGTCTCTCTTTGGCATAATTTTCAGTAGATATTTTTAAACGATTTAGCTGGACTGCAAACACCTGTTTGCCATGATGAGGCAGTATACTTTAAGGAAATCCAGAGTCCTGTCACTGTGAGCTTCAGCATTCCCTATAACCAGTCCTGAGTCCTTCAAACTTAACACATAAGACCCTATCTATGAGACTCACCATTGGACATCTCGTTGCTACCAGCATGAGGGTCGCTGCCTTGCTAGGCTGAGGGAACCGCAAAACCTAGAATTATTTTCAAGGCTGGAATCTAAATCTCAAGACAACGTGGCATGTTGGAGAATCTCGAGCAGATGCCACTTTCCACAAAGATAAGGAAAAATGATTGCTCCAGAGAGGGTGGTGAGCTCCAGATGCTGGTCCCCAGGGCAGTGAATCTCAGCAATGCAGAACCAGATTAAGATCAGGCTTGGCAGGTGCTAGTTACAGGGAGCACTGCAGATTATTCCATGCAGGAAATACTGTTAAGAGAACCTTTCCTTAGAGTAGGTATTAAAATTTAATAGAAACTTCAATTTCCCACTTCAGAAAAGTAGGTATCCCAGCAACCTACAGCTTCTTGTACTCGCTTCAGTTTTTGTTAAACTTTTGTTAGAAGTCAAATCTGATTATGGAGCCACATAACGTGGTTACTTTGTAAATAATCTTCATGCCGCTAAGGAGACTTCTCCCAGGGTCCACAAAGCTAAAGGCATTTAATTCACCTGTTGCTTTCTGCGTCCTCTTTCTTTTTGGTCCTATGAGGAGCCTACGTTTCCAAGATCAATATCAGAAGCAAAAGCTCCATCTGAATTACACAAGAAATGTCCCCAGGAAACCAATGCTCAGTTAGGCTACCTGGTGTAAGACTATGAATCAGGGTTCTTAACTGGGGTCCTCGGATAGACCTGGAATGGGGTGTGTCTATGAATTCAGAAGGGAAAAAAATGACAACCTCTAACCGAAATTTGGCATTTCATTCAATTATTTAAAAACATAGTTCTGGGAAAAGGTTTATAGGTTTCGCCAGCCTGACCAAGGGATCCAAGACACACAAAAAGCCTTAAATAAAAATAGAAGTATCAGCCAAGAGCTTTTGTACAGGAAGGTTTTTGTTCTTATTTAGGTTGGTAATAATAAAAAACATTTATCAACCAACAGAAGTCTTACCGGGCTCTACCAACCACAACTGTCTGTGCCCAAGGCTGCATGATCTCGGAGAAAGAACCGTAGTCAAAGAATCCACTCAGCCACTGACCTTTCTGGGCTATAGAAAGAAGATGACAGAACAATCAGAAGAGGTCCAAAAATCCACCAAAAATTCCAACACAAGAATTTAAAGATTGGATTTTGAGTTTGCTTTTTAGGTTACATTCAAAAATATAAATTATAATACATGTGAGCATTAGGCTGCTGAACGTTCATCTGCCTTCAGACATCATCTCCTATTTCATTTGCTAGTCTGCATAAAGAGAGTCATTTATCAGCAGAGGCATCATTTATTGTTAAACGATGGGGTTCAGATAGCAGAGAGTTTGCATGCTTTTAAATAAATAACTTGGCTTTTTTCAAGATACCACAAACATTTGTCAAAAGGCAGCCAAGTCATTAAATATGTTTTCAAAATGCCTATTTCTATTTTAAAACCTAGCTTACAATTTTCTTTTAAGTCCACTGATTTTTTTTAACGTAAAGCTAAAGATGGTCACTTACAAGCATAAATGATCAGATGATGTCTGAACACAAGACAGTGAATTTAGGGAGAAAAGGAGAGGGTATCAAATTACCACCTAGAAGAATTTATTCACTTTATTTACAGCCAACAAAGTGTATCCAACCTACAGCAAAGGGCCATTTCTACTTCCTGCTTGCTAACTGACAGGGAAAAATATAATACCCAACATGAGCACATTTAATGCCAATATTCCTTCCAGAACGTAGGATTCCCCTCACTAGCGAAACATGTTAACTTCAGCATCTCAGTCAAAAGAGAAAAATTTTGTTCCACAGGTTTCTGCGTTAGACCAAGCCCCTATAAAGCTTGTGCAAATAACTGTTTCCAAGACTGTCCCCTCAGCACGCAGTTTTCTCAGTGACTGTTTTAATTTGAACATGGCCCTCCGCCCCCGAAAAACCCAAGTCCAAAACCAATTAAAAGTGTAGATCCGAGCAAGCTAACCTCTGCTGACTTAAACAGGATGGAGAGTGTTTTATCAAGACCAAACTTGTAATTACTGTGTTCTACATTCCTTACCTCCATGGCCCTAGTGTAAAATGTGATCATCCATTTCAAAATTATCTCTCTATCGTGAGTCCAAAGCTGATCGTTTAGATTCTGGTCTCGTGTCGGGCGTCAGTTTGAAGAATATCACAGCACTATCTCCTCTAATAAATGGCTTTAACTTTTCACCTACGAGATATCTGCTTTAACTTATCATGGGGAATCATCTGCTTTCCTTAACGCTTCCACTAAATTAAAATCTGAAGTCACTTGATTTGGGAGCCAGTGTTAGCAGCACACAGACAGCAGGATGAATTACAGAGGAGATTATGAAAAAATATTATCCCAAAACCAGAAAACTTAGTTTATCACAAATTTCATTTTACTCCATGAAATTCATTAATAATAGCTGAGCTAATGGCCACCTACTTTATGGTACACATGAAAGGGACATATATGTTCCAACTATCCTCCTCACCCTCACCCCAATTCCACTTTTCCTAAGGAAGAGGCAGGCAGACTCAAATTTTGATCATCTCAAATCAAGCCAGTAATTTGCCAATGTCCATTAGGATCTTTAAAAATTGATTCTCTTACATGATTAGATCATTTTATGCTTCCTTTTTAATTCAAGAATAGAATGAATATAGAAGTCATTTCAGAATTGTAATAATTCTCCTTTAAAAAAAAACCCTTTCTGCCTTATAGATTCTTCTTTAGTCAATGCTGAGCTATTGCTGTGGCAATTTGGCTTTACAGCTCCCAAAAAGCCTAGGCTGCATTTAGTTCAGATATAGGACTTAGAACTCAGCTCAGCTGGGTCCTGCTTTTCCCAAGGGAACAGTCACCAGGGCCTATTGTGAATTCCAGAGGGAGAGATGCCTATTTCAAACCCCAGAGAAAGACACAATTTATCTTAAGACTGGTGAGAAATCTTAGACACAAGATCCTTATCATGTCCATAGCACAAAAATAGGTTGGGGGGGTGGGGGCACGGAGGAAGTTACCTATGATGATTTTTATTTTTTTCTTTCCTTTTTTTTTTTAGAATTTGCACTTTGAGTATATACTTGTTAATTTTTTTTAAAAGATTATATTTTTTTCAATCAGCAAACATCCATTCTCCCACTCTAATGCCACCCCCCCCACCCAATTGAGTGTGAAAGAAAAACAAAACCGTTGTTACAAACATGTATAGTAAAGGAAAGCATTCTGCTTTGGCTATGTCCAACAAAACATGTCTCATTCTGCACTGAATATACCTCCTCTTTGTGGGGGCGTGGTGGTGGTGGTAAACATGTTTCATCATTAGTCCTTTGGTGTTGTAGGTAGTCATTACACAGATAAAAGTTCCTAATCTATGATGATTTTTCTGTGCCTTGTGTGAAACTATTTACTTTTACTAAGATTAATGAAAAGTATTTGAAGATGAGAAGTAAAATTTTAAACAAAAGTCAATCCATCTCTAGTCATCTGCTGAAGTAAAGAATCAGCAATTTCCCTTTCAACCTCACTATGAAGATATCTCTCTCTGAACTAACTTAAATGTTCGATTGTCTTTAAATTCAGTGAAACTTCATTAGCACCTTTTCTCTTTTATTCTTTCTTATATACATAACGTCTTTGAAATAGTTGCATCCAACAACTCAAAATGACACAAGTTCCTAAAAAACAAAACAAAAAAATCGAGTATAGCAAGAAGAACTTTGGTTTGAAAGGAGGACTTCCCAGTAATAACGTCTATTCAAACAGCGTTTCTCAGAGAACATCTCCTTACTTGGTGTTGGCCTCAATTTTTCAAGAATGGAATAAGTGAAATCTATCTGAAGGTGGTGGGACGGCCACATGATCTCTGGGGCTCCCTTCTGTTAACGGAATTTAAAGCTCTGAAAAATTCCCAGAAGACATAGAGTTCTGGAATATCAACGACGTTAAGAGGCTAACAAAGTGTCCTGTGAAGAGGGCATGGTACTAGCTGGTAACAATGTTTAACATTACTGTTTAAAAATCTGGAAGTACTTTTCCAATGTTATCTGAATCATTTCTATTTATTTTCAGGGATTCAGTATGATCTCTATGCCTGACAATATTTGTTAAGATGTTTAAACTTCTTGTACGTAAAGTGCTATTTAAAGCAAAGAAGAGAAGGCAAATTTATGAAGGAGATGCAGATTTCTGAGCTTGGCGACCGCTCTCTGCCAGGGACTGACTCTTAGGTCACATCTCATTTGTTCCCGTTGGCATTTGCTAACTCTTGCTTTAGACTGTCATGCCTTGGGTTTTCTCTTTGATGAACCTAGTTACTTTTATATAGCTGCTCATATCAAAGTCCCACCTTCTCCCACCATAACCACCATTTAGCAGCTTCTCTTCCTCTGCTACAAGCCACTGTGTGTAGGTCACACAGTGACTATGTAGCAGAAAGAAGGAAATGGACATAAATGGACAGCTTGTGTGACAAACGAAGGAGATGCTAACTAGGTCTCAGAGGGTATAACAAAGTATGCGTACTTGGGTGAGGACGTCCGGCCAGCATCCAGCGTGGATCGTAGGGGGCCTTGGTAGGGACAAATTCGATGATTCTATCAATGGGGTCCTTGGAGTTAAGGAGAGGAACCGGACTGTGCACGTTCTAAAAGGAGATTGGAGATGGGGAAAGGGCAAAAGAACACAACAATTGTTAGAGGCTTCCCACATTCAAATTCAGCAACAAAAGCCAGAGACAAAGTAAGGAGAGGTCATGTGGAATCATAAGCTCCAACTCTTACAGTAATCTCATAACATCCCAATCACCTGCCAAGTCCATGGAAATATATATAGACTGTAGGTCTCATTGAGAGTCTTGCAAAAAAACGTGGCCTATCTGCTTCTGCTTTTGATTTCAAGGAAGCAATACTGTGTGATTCTCAGTAATCAAATGGGAGAAAAGGCTGTATGAGGAAAGTTACTGTGCCCAAGGCCAGAGTCTTAATGTGCTGGGGTCTGTGGCCATATGTGCCATAAAAATTCATGGGGCAAGAAAGCATTTTCAGGAAGCCTAATCAATGTAATCCAAAGCCATATTGAAAACGAAAGTTTTAAGTAAAAGAACAGAAGGATAACAACAACAGAAGGATAGATAAAAAAAATTCTAATGTTAAGAATCCTATATATAATAGGCAATGGCAGCTGAACACTTCAAAAGGGTAGGCTACCCAGTCTGTGTCAGCGGTAGGGACACCCACCTTGGGCATATAGGACAGCCAATGCAGGACTGTAAGAACCCCTTCAAAGTCATCACATACAGTACTGTGTGTCACTCCATTGTTGTGCATAATCTGGATGCCTCCAAGCTGGTTATTAGACGTATATACTTCCCGCCCAAGCACCTAGGGAGAGAGGGAAAAGGAAGGTGATATCTGGTGAGGTAGCACAGAGTGGGGACTAAAACACAGCTTTAGTGTTCTAGAATCAGCGCTTCCTTCCCTAATCATTCGCTAAAGTAACATGAGAGCAGAACCCTGCTCCAGTGTAGAGTTTTAACTGCACAGACTTTTTAGATCAGCATCCCACGAAGACAACATATAAAACAGAGAATTCATCTACATGTCTTGTGAAAAGTTGCCTTTATCAAAAAACAGCAAATTTCCCCCATCGAGTGCCACATATACAAGCATCAATCCTCCCACTCTCCTCCACCCTACCCCAAAGTGGCTCATTGTAGCTGTGGACTAAAACAGCAGACATGGGTGACACCGTAAGTTGAGAAACAAGGTTGAGTCATCTTTTTCAGGTCAGGAAGGGTCACTGCCCATATACAAATGGTAACAAGCCACCAGAAAAAGAGTCTATATCTCACCAATGTTTATCATTTGAACATTGCCCAGTTGAAGAAAAGTTATAGGGTCTTGGTTTCATAACTTTCTTTTTTATTTTTAAAGACTTGAATGCATCCGAATTAATTTTTTTAAGGGTAGAAAATGGTCCCACCTCAAGGCTAGCAGGATCCAGATACAACTCAGTAACTCACATATGAATTCATACAGAAACCAAGGATTCTATGCTTCTTTCTCTCTGTGTGCTGCATTGCCTATGATTTATGTCCGAGCCTGCTTCTCTCCCGAGCACCCAAGGGAATTAAGAGCTTCAACCCTCACCCCTCCACCCCCACTCCCAATGTATCCTTTGAGAAGAATAAACTCCTGTGAGGTCAAAGGGCATTTACAAATGGAAACCACAAAGTTTCCTTTAAAGAAAAAAAAAAAAGGGGGGGGAGTGGGGAATTCCCTGGACTTGGAAATTGTAGGGTTTCTTTTTCCCTTGAAGATTGGTTAATAATTTCTTTCAGGGAGGGAGGTCTTCTGACCTGGCAGATGGAAGCGAGGCAGCCTGATCACTGACTATTGCAAGCTGCTGAGTGTGTAGTAATTGCCAGTCATCTAGGGGAGCCCTGGAGAGCTCTAAACAGTTGTAGAGAGCTTACTGTATTTCACCTTTTCTTCCTCCACTCCTTTCCCTCTTAAAAAAAAAAGAAAAGAAGGGGGAGAAAAGTCCTCTGTCTCTTGGTTCCTTTAATTCACTAGTTTTCTCTGAGGAGTGGCAAAAAGACCAGAAGCTACTACCCCAAGGCCCCATCCTCAGGCATTCTATCCTGGCTCTTCACTGCTCTGCATCTCACAGGCTTCCTTTGCAATTATGAACATACACCTATGGAACCACAAGTCCTGACTAAAATACAAACCCAATGTTTAAGTTTAAGCTAATAACCAAAAACATAACACCTTAGCCTAATACCCCTGGCCTTGGATCTATTTAAGACCTGACAAAGGGTGAGGGAACACTGTGTAAAGAGAAGGAGATGGAGGGGGAGAAGGGGAGGGAGGGAGGGAAGGAAGGAGGGGAGAGGTGGGGAGAGAAAGAGAGAGAGAGTGAGTGAGAGAGAGCACAAGAATGAGAGAAATTGAGAGCAAGAGAGAACCTAGAAATAACACCAGTCCTTTGCAGAATCTTACACTGCATACACACAAGGTAGCCCTCTCAAAGTGTCTTTAAAAGGGCCCACTACATCTCTGACCACTGGACTCTCATTCTCCTCCTGACTCTGTCTTTAATCTCAGCCCAGCCACTATGGCTCTTTTCTCATTCTCCTGCTGTCTCTTTCCATTTGCCCTCTCACTGACTGATACACTGATCTCTCGGTCACTCGGCTTTCTGCTCCACTGAGTCCATATTACTAATAACACCTCCGCCACGGCCAGTTTACCTCATGAAGGCAGGAGCACATCATTACAAAATAAACTCATAACTTTGACATTCTAGCAAATACACGCCGTTTGTTATTTTTACGGCTTTAGTCTTTCTAACAGGCAGAGGGCATTACATACCTGTTTCATTTATATCTTTAAACACACACATACCAAAAACAAAACCCCCCAAAAAAACAAAGCAGCCAGTTGATGTGGGTGGGGGTGGGGTAGGTGGAGTCCAATGGAAACAGCAACCCTGTCAATCAGAGAAGCTATGTTCTGATCTGGCTCTGATTTTATGAATGTAATAAACCTGATGGCCCACAACTAGTCCTTCTGGGACAAAATGCCTCTCTCTTGGAAGTCATTAAATGTGATCAGCAATATTTTTAATTATTAAAATAAAATATGAGAGGAGAAAAAGAATAAAAGGGAGAAACTACAGATCCAGCATCTTCATTCCCTCTTTGGCAAGACTAGAGTTGTGGTCATTTCTTAGAATTTTCAGAAATGATTATTGTCAGCAAAACTCCTGCTAACGCACAACAGCTTAGAATCTTACCCAACCTCAAAACAGAAGACCAATGATGGGCATCAGGAATACATGGACATAATTAGACTATGGCCCACTTAACCAAGAACACCTTCTTTGGAAGTCTTCCCTCAAGCTTTTGGCACCTTGGTGACCTGCAAATATTCTGCAACTCCAAACACCTGTGACCAGTTATGAAGAAGTCAGAATCTAGCATCTAAGAGCATATTTGTTCTAGCAAGGGTTAAGACTCAGGTTCTGATGCTTCAGCAAAAAGCTCTGGAGAAGACAGTGTACGTTTCTTTTGTCTTTCAATTCAGGAAGAACAACTCAGGAATACTATTTCTGGACTGTGACAGTATTAGGCAAAATGGGAAATTCTCTTGATTCTAGTGTTAATGAAATCAATTAATGGAGAGACAATAAAAGTATTTGTCAAGATAAGTCACAGACATACTGACATACAGTGTTCGAATGATAACTACAGTTGGGGAACAGGAGGAAGGAAAAGGAAGCAAGGAGCTCTCTCTGCACCAGACAGATAATGGCAGATAGAAGGGGCGCCTCCTCTAAAATGTTATCTTGAGGATCCAGAACTTAAAAGCATAAACATAGAGCCACCTCCAGATGCCAGCAATTGTCCCTATTAATGAAAGACCAAGACAAAGCTGGCAAAGAGAGCAGTCCATCTCAGACTACTACGTGATCTAAGTGTAGCCCGCCAGAATGAGGGAGCCCGTGATTTATAGGGGTCATTGCTGACTCAAGTGGTTTTAGTGATTTTAGAATACCTCATGACAAAGGCTCAAACCAAAGTGGTAGGTTCAGGTCTGTGACACAATCCCTTCTGCCTAACTCCACAATCACTGCATCAGATTAATTCTACAAGCTCTGGTCAGCATTTGAAGGCAAGGAAGTCCAAAGCACAGCTAGAACTCCTCGATTGAACCTAGTCAACTTAAAAAGAAAGGACTCAGCACAAACAACCCTTTTCAACACCACCTCATTAAGAGGATAAATTTCATTCATTTCTAACTTAACTATTTGCACATCTGTCCTAATGTTTATTAAGTAACTTGGAATGCTTCATTTTCTATGAGAATAAAAAATTTGTTCTGCTTCATGTGGAATTATCAATGACAACCTGCTCATGTTTGTGAGCCGTGCTAAATACATGGAAAGTACACAGTGTACAGTCATGAGAATACTGGACTTGTAATCAGAAAACCCCAGCTTTGACATTTACTAGATCTGTATACAAGAGCAAGCCATGACCTCTTCACCTCAGTTTTCTTATCTATAAAATGGGGGTGATATTTGTATAACCTATTTCACAACACTGTTGGAAAGCATTACTTTAAGCCTTCCATAAAATAGGAGTTTATCATCATTGTTTTAAGACTCATAGGCTACTGACAGCAAAGGGAGCACCACGTGAACTCACTAGCCAAATGGAAACTAGTACCTTATTTGGGTACTCATCACCATGAGACAAGCGCCACCATGGATTCCACTGTGAACCTAGGGACATATGAAGAGGGGATGTATCTTAAGAAAGAGGTGCCCTTCCTCTTCCATCCTCAACATAAGATTTAAATTGGAACGGCCATTTCCACCATTGTCGTTAGCAGGCCTGTGAAATAAGGGCACAGAGAGAACACTGGCTGTTAGCAGAATCACAAAATAAGTGTTAAGTGGTTCCCTCAAAGACCCTGAGGAACATTCTAAGATTCCACAACTGTAAGAAGCCTCCTACAAACTAATGCAGACATACATATATGCAAAGGCAGCTGCTGTTGTTGCTACTTATCTAGAGACACTGCAGACAGCTCGGGTTTACCACAGCTGACAGGCAATGAAAACAGCCTAATATACTGCCTGCTCTCTCCTTTAAATCCCTTTTTGGAGATCAAGATAAACACGTTCTTCCTTTCCCCAGCGATCTAGACATCTGACTGAAGTGGCAGAGCGTTGTGAGGTTCTGTGCAAATGAAATCACCATGATACTGAGTGAGTGCAGTATTTACTTGTCAGTGTATCTGTCAGCACAGGTACTATGGTGCCAAGGATATATTTACACAGGTGCACAGATGCAACTTAGCCCAGTTTATTTTTTAATTATCTTTCTTTTTAAAAAGAAGCAAAACATGCACAGGATTGGTGGGTGAGAAGAACATGGTCTTGTGCACAATCATCTTCATAAACAAGTCTGTAGATACCTGTGTGCATTAGTAAGCAGGATGATACAATTAAAATGCATGGAACAAAAAAGGAAATCCTGAAATTCCATGTTTGCTTCTGTGTATGTGCATGGAGGAGGAAAACTCTTCTTTCAACCCTGATATCTCTGACATAAATTTGGGGTAGAAACGGCCCACAAACTACTTCTTATAATTCTGTCCTGCCCCCTCCTTGTGAAGGTTTTTTCATTTCCATGAGGAACATTTTTATAAACATTCTGGACAACTGCTATCAGGGCATCCCACCCATGATTCACTGGTTAAAGTGACTAGAATCTGCCAGCTTCCTTTGGAACTGAAAACAAGAGGGAAATGGAAAAGGAAATCTAAGACAAAGGAATAGAAGATAGAAAGAGAAAGGGGTAAAAGGAGAAAAAGGTAAACAAGGATGAAAAAAAGTAGTAGAATATGGCTAGGAGAAGAGAGGAGGGAGAACAAGAGAGAGGAATAGGAGGGAGGACAAGAAGAGAGAAAAAAAAATGTAATAGCTCATCCACTCAGCGCTGCTAACATCCTCCTCCCTGACCTGAGAGGACTACATTTTTAAAAGCTGACAAGTAATTCAATCTCCAATTAACAATTTTAAGTGGTACAGCACATAATACTGTGTAAATGTTTCTCCAGGAATATGTCCAAGGGTGAAACTGAACTAAATCTCTGGGGAGACAAGAGCAGGGGTAATGGAACTCAGTATTTAGGGGAGCTCCAAAACAGGGCACTTTGCCAGCAACTTCACCAAAGCCTGAGGTGTGTTCAGTGAGGGAAACCTATGCTAGATGCAACATCTTAACACACAGTCACAAAGTCACAAACCTCCCAACTGAAAGTCGATGATCCAGCACATGATGGGGTAAGGGTATGGAGGTCTTTGGGAGTCAGGGGAAGAGCTCGATAACATACAGCTGGAGGTAAGTGGGGATAGCATATGACTTGAGAGCCACAGCTGGACTCATGGCCATTTGTACTAGGGTCAGAAATTTCCCGGTGAGCAGCAATTTTCTGATCCAATCACACATGATGAAGAGGCAATTTGGCAGAGAGGCTGCACCACCAGTGGTAGAGAGAGAGAAAGCATTTAACAGAAATGCAACGAGGTCACTGACCAGAATCCCCTGGAAACTTCCCGTCCCCAACCCTATCCCCCAACCTATGTTCACTGAGAGCCCAGATTTAGAGAAAAAAGTGCAGGAGGATTTTAGGTGACAGGAGGATGGTGAACATGAATGGGAAATGGGTGAAGAGCAGGGACTCATTTTTAAAGTAAAGAACAAGAAAAAGCAGCATATTAGTTTATGGCTGTCTCTTGCCAAATGCATGAGAAAGGATTTGGATTCTGGAAAGAATAAAGGCTGCCAGAAGAAATCACTCATCACAGGGATGGATTTAAACTGTTCATTTTGCTGAAGACATCAGAGAGCTCACAACAAACTACAGTCATATGAGGAAATTCAGGGGGAAAATGATCCCAGCCTTGGAGTCATATAGGTTCTCCCAAATGATCTGGGTATCCAACTTGGAAAGAGTCCCAAAAACCAGACAGTACAACGGTTGCTCCTGCTCCGTGGAAGGTGGGCATGCGTATGTGAATAGTACTATATGAACAGTCAGCTTCCCGCAGGAAGAGTGACATTCACTTCTGCAAGCCCTGGAGCTGTTTGATCACTGAAACAAGAATTCTCCATTTCACTACAGTGACACAACCACTGTGCCATTTTTATTGTTTGCACCAGATTATAAGCTTTTTGAGGGTAGGAGCATCTTTTGCTTTCTCATGGCACTTAGTAGAATTTTGCACACAATGGGTATCCAATTAAAATACCTGTTGAATGAATATTTTTCTGTACTCCATGAAAAAAAAGCTGGCTCTAGTTTCCAGACCTCATTTGCTCTGGGTTGTACTTAGAAGGCCCAGGTGTGTACCTATAATATAGTGAGGAAACTAGAGCAGTCTCGTGTCAGAGCTATTTGGGGCACCTGCTCCACTTTCTGTTATCTGATGCTAATCCCAATGGTGCTGGTCTGACCCAAAGAGTCAAGGGCATAGTTATACTGTTTTAGAATTTTACTTGGGCTGGATTTAAATGAGTGATTCCACACAATAGAAAGTCACACCTGTGAAGGGCTATTGTGCTGAGATAAGAGTACATACCTACTTTGCTAGAAGAAAGATGCTTTGCAGACAGAAAATCAGAATATTCAACAGGCAGACTCAATGTTTCACCAGTCTTAGTTTCTCTTATGTGAAAACTGTTTTCAGTTAAGTTGGGGGTGTCTTTCCAAACCCCAACAGCCTTGGTATCATCGTTTCATTCATGCACACCCAAATGTAAAAGGCTTCAGTTCTGATGGTACCATACACAGAGTAACAGACAAGGAACAGGAAGCCCGGCTGGGCCCTGCCATCTGTGGTTCAGCCTAAGCAGCTCTTAAAGCTTCTGCCTTCATAATTCAACATTTCTGACTGTGTACATTAGCTGATTAGACCGTGTGATAATGGCCAATCAGAGCGAGAGGGGACCTGGCCAGATTTGGAGCCCTGCAAAAGAGATGCTCCTGAGAATGATGAACAGCCAGGAGTTGGGTTTCTCAGCAGACTAGCCTTTTCAGTCTTTATCATATTCACACAGTCTCTGCTCAGGTTTGTCTTCCTCCTCGAAACAGATTGGAGTCCTTGCATTTCTAATCTACCAACGTGTGCAGTTCTTGCACTTTTAATTTATGAGTGTTCGGGGGGGACCTCTCTGACTTGGGAACATATTGGCTCGGTCTAATGCTTGGAGATTATTAAACTCAGAGCTATGCTCCACTATCAAGTCTACAGATCTTTTATTTAGAAGATATGGTGCTCTAAATGCACAAAGAGCTCCCTGTCACCTTCACATTAAAGCCCCTAGTGCCTGGTAAATGGAATTATATAGCTGTCATCTCCTTTCCCCAAAGTTTTAAGAGTACAATGGGCTCATTTTTTCACACTCCATCCCAGCTTCAGAACTAAGAGACCTACTTTGTATTGATTTAAAGTCTCAGAAATAAATAAACCTGCTTCACCACTGTGATTCACAACAAATTCATGATACACTATTGCATGATATATTTCAAGCTCCTGCTCTGACTCTCTTTTTCCTCTGGTGAGTGATGGGGGAGGTGGGAGGTGGGAGGTGGAGGGGAGCTGCAAAGCTGACAGCCTGATGGTTATTGGAGATGGCTACTGACTGCAAATCCAAGAGCAGACACTGCTGGAAGAATCTGGGAATTTTTTTCCTAGGGGGTGGGGGTAGGAAGCTAATTAACCCGGGCCTTAGGCTGGGGGAAAAAGCACTAAGTGGATATTGAACTGGGAATCCAAAGCAATGAACATGTGAAGAAAAAGCAAAGGGAAAAGGCCACTCAGCATATGGTGCATAACAGAACTGGATCCTATGGGCACTCCGTAATGCTTGTTGACTGACTGGAAAGCAGGTGAAGCTAAGCTACTTCAGCTGAGGGAGAAGACTAGTCAATCCCCAAAAGCACCTAGGCGAAGAAATCAGAAGAAAGGCTTTATGAGAGATGGCAGGAAGAGAAACACTACAGGGGTCAAACTTGCCAGCTAGGGCCACCTCCTCTTCCTAATGCTTTGTAGGAGGCAGGGTCATGAAGGCTGAAGGAATAACCACTGTGTAGCAAACCTTGTCAGGAAGGTGCATAGCTCATCCATACCTTGACTGCTTCTTGAAATAACTATCACCAAAACATGGGCACCTGTTTTATATGTAAGCCCACTTTTACAAGAAAACCTAGCCAAGAGTCAAACTTCTAAGCAATCTAGTTTCCTCAGAAAGGCCAGGGCAAGTTTCCTCCATGGCCAGAGACTCTGAATCCCACAGAGGTTACTGCAAAGTGGAGGGGTGAAAACCAAAATAAGGAGCCTCTGGCCAGTGAACCTGCTAGTACATAAAATTCCAAGCTATATTTTTAGAACATGGCTTTTAGGAAAAAAAAAAAAAAACTATTCTGTGGAATCCTGAGATTTCATGGGATATTTCACAAAGTAGAGAGAAATTTTTGAAGTTTTTTTTAATATTACATTTTCATAAAGACAATAAATCATAAATAGACTATGGCAGAAAGTGAGTAGTCCATGTGTGGCCCCCTACCTATAGAAAATGTTTTATCAACCCAAATAGGATATAAAATAAAAGGAAAGAGAAATTTTATTATGAACCTCACAATGAAGTGACTGCTTTCACATGTTTCACTTGGAGGACCCATGACTTCAAGAGAGTAGATGTTCCATCTAATCTCTCAGGTCATAACCCTACCATGCATTAGTAGGCTACGTGGCAAAATAAAAAAGTAGGTCACTTAGTAGATACCTGATTCTTGGACAACAGATACACAGTTCATCACTGAGCCTATCTGCTAATTCTTTCCAGACTGGTAGGTCCTCCCAGAACTTCTACTCTGTTGGCAAAGCCTGCAGGAACCCAACATCCCCTCCATACTAGGATCTAGCATAAGAGTTCAAAATTCTCTCTCTGTATGATATAAATAATATGCACAATAATAATCGTTTTTGAAACCATCTTTAACATGGATCATTGGTTGTAAACTGGTATAAATTGTGCTCCATTACTATTTGGCATGTGTAATATTTAAAAAATACCACTTGACTAATGTACTACAATTAAAAAAGAACATAAAACTTGAAAATTCCTGTCTAAGGTACCAAACACATTAAGTAAATTTCTATGTCTTCCATCTATGACAAACTCTAAAAGACTCCAGCTCTCATGTTATTCATGATCTATAGATAAGCATCTGCTTTAGACACTCCCCAATAATGTTCAACACAACATACCCATGTTCACAAAGTCCCTGAGTGTTCCAACTAAGGAAGCAAAGTCAGCTGCCATGACACTGCTCTGAATGGCAGTTCTATGTTACCTAAAGAATCCAAGCCAGAGTGTCTGTGACAAGGCTAGGAAAAGAACCCTCCGGCAGAGGAACCTGCTAGTACATAAAATTCCAAACTGTATTTTTAGAACATGGCTTTTTAAAAAACCATGTTCTGTGGAATCCTGTGATTCCCTAGGATATTTCACAAAGTAAAGAGAAATTTGGTCACTCACTACAGATGTTAGACAGAAGTCCCACCAAACAAAAAGAACAGAAAAAGCAAACAAAAAAACCAAAGAGTGGATCCATCTACATCTAATTTGCTGAGACAGAAATTAAGTAGGTAATCCTTTCCAAGACCTCACTATTACAGCCAGAGCAAGGAACATTCAAAGAGGCAGCTAAAATGCCCTTTTAGAAAAAAGAGAGATCCCATCTGGAAGCATGGGAGTGCTGGGACTGTCTATTGTCAGAATAGGTTGTTAGGGACTTTTAAAAATGCAAATTGCTGGACTGATCCTTAGAGTGATTATGGGCTATTGTATCAACAAGTCCTTGGGGACCTTTTTATAAGCAGATGACTGACACATATACTACCCTATCATGACACAACATGGTACCTCTCATGTTAATGGCTTTGTCAAGTATGTTGATTATCTTGAGATAGCACCTATATGGGAAGTGAAAACCTTCCTGCAGTGCACAAATAAGAATCTCAATTTGAAATTTATTTCTGAGGCTGTACAGGAGTTTTGTGCCCTTTTTTTTTTAACCTTCAGAGAAACAGTGATCATAGAAATCTACAAGCTTATTGCTTGATTCTTGAAAGAGAATACTATATCCCAATCAGAGGTGACCTCAGGGGTCAAAGACAACCTTCACAAAGCTTGATAGCCAAAATGCTGTGTAACACTAGCTTCAATTTTGGGAATTGCTTATATACTCTAAATTGTTACTTGGTCTGGGGAAGACCACCTATAAAGGCAAGCAAGCATTAGGACTGGGCAGCTGGACTCTCTTCTATTAGAATGAATACATACCAGATGAATAAAGATAGAACAATTACCTAAAGCCAATTTTTTCTTTTCACACTACCAGCATCTGTCAGCAACCAATGTCTTTTTACACACACACACACACACACACACACACCCGCCCCTGCTTTGGTCACAGGCAGGTATGGTGATGGTGCAACGTAGCTTTAGCAAACATTCCACCGACAGTGGGAACTCCAGCACTCTACATACTGTTAACTGCAACAAATTCAAATTAAAGTGATACAGACAGCTGTACATAATACAAAACTGAGGCTCAAAGAAGGAAGTAGCTTGCTTGCTTGAACTATTAGATGCAAAATTTAAAGTACTGAACATACTGCTGGGCCCACAGACTGATCACACTCGATATCTAATCCTTTTGGTTCTAGTTAATTCAACAGAAAGAAAAACTGGCATCTTCTAAAGTGGCTGAGAAGATAAAATTTTTTCTGAAAGACAAATGGGAACTGAGGTGACTATCACAAAGAAGCTACAGATCACGACCACCTAAGAGCCATTCTGGGTCTCTAAGAAAAGAACCTGTGACCCATCAGTGTCCACAGGCCGTACTTCATGTTTCCAAATCCACTGCTACATGTCTCACCTCCACAGGAGGTTAATACCTAGAGGGCAAACAAGGTCATGAGCTGTGAATTCCACTTTCTTCCTCTGCAGACAATCTCTCTCTAAGAGATGCTAGCATGCCCTAGTCCTAGTCGATCACTGCTACTACCCTGGTAATACTAACCATTTTATGCTGAGTAAAAACAGAGGGCAAAAATCAAAGCCCCTTGGCTTGGAAAGCCCCTGTAGCTGTATTTACCAATTCCCCTAGTGAGCCATTTAGGCTCCTTAAAGGTCTAGCACAGACAGGCATGGTGGCACATGCCTGTAGCCTCTGTTGCTGGCAGGGTGACAATGGTAGATCACTTGGGTTTGGGAGTTCTGGGACAGTAAAGCTAAAGCTGACAAGGTATCTGCACTAAGTCTGGTACCAATATGATATACCTCACCAGGCTACCGAAGGAAGTAAATTAGCTCAGGTCAGAAAAGAGGGAAGAGGTTAGAGTTTCTGAGCCAGTCAGCAGTGGGATAAGGCCTGTGAGTGTACTCACTAAGAGAAAGAGGGAAACCCAGGTTTTTTCTCCTTTTTTAAAGTTCTATCATGCCAAGATCTATAGTACAGAGGTGAAGGTCTTCCTGAGGGCAGCATGACTCATTAAAGCAGGGTTATTTTTCAGCTCTCCTAGTTCTATACCTACCACCCAAATAGCCTGATGTCCACAGCCTGCAATTTCTAGGTACTGGACATCTTTGATCCACTTTCCTGGGTGACAGTCAGAAAAAGGTCTGCTTACCTGTAATATTCCTAGGATGATTTGAGAGAACAAAGGAAGATATTCAGACCACTTTTCTGTATTAGGCTTCATGAAAGCTTAGCATGAGTAAGTTTTTGCATAGCAGAAATTCATGGCACAAATCTTCTGTTTCTAACTCTAATTATTTTCACTTACAGTAATCAGGTTACTTTCCCTCTGGGCCTCGATCTTTTTATCTATAAAATGGCAGACACTAGAAAGTAGGAAACATGATCTTACATGCCTGCCAATAGTCAACTGGGCCACTAGGTGGAGCAGTGGATAGAACACCAGGCTGGGAGTCATAAAAACTCATCTTCCTGAGTTCAAAACTGCCATCATCAGACATTTACCAGCTGTGTGACCCTGAGCAAGTCACTTAATTCTGTTTGCCTTGGTTTCCTCATCTGTCAAATGAGCTGGAGAAAGAAATAGCAAATGACTCCAGTATCTTTGCCAAAAGGGGTCACAAAGAGTGGGAGATGACTGAAAACAAATGAACAAACAATATGTCAATCAAGATTTTAGTCAAACACCAAGCCATCTAGATACTCAAGAGTCCCTTGCCATTAGATCAAGTACTAAATCTGTTACCTTCAATACTCATAGAATATAGATCTGTCTACCTTGCTTAGAAACATTTTGCAGATTTCACAAGTAATTTTGGGCAGCAAAAAATAAAAAGGCATAGACAAAAAAGAAAAAAGCATGCAGATACAGAGACCAGAAACCAAAGGGAATAAAAATATTCACTAAGAAAGCACTTCCAGCTCTTAGAACAAAAGATGAAACAGCAAAGAGTAATATTATGTGAAAAAAGACTAAATTACTCACAGTAAAAATAGGAAATAAACTGCACATTTACATTTTTTATGCAAGTTACTGTTATGCTACAAAAAGGAGTCTTTTTCAAAGTAAAATGTCTTTAGAAGCAAAGGCATAGAGATCCAAACTAATTAAAAACAGGTCAGCTAAGGACTAGGAACATCAGGTGTGCACTGAGATGGAGTGTAGCTATAAAGGCTTGAAGCATGTATGCAATACATTAAATTGGGAATGCAAGTCTCTCCAGCTCTACTTCTATTAAAAAGGGAACAAATTGAAATTTACATGTTACTGCATTCCACCAGTATAATATGCAGTGTGTCAACTCTTTCACTTCAAATCGCACCATGTTAAGCAAGTGACAGGGAAAAAGAGGGATGGGGGGTGGGGAGAAAGTTAAAAAAAATCTCTGCCTCAGCAAAAGTTTTCATTAAAATTTTAGACAAATGATCTCTGTGTCCTTCTCCCATGCTGCCCGGGGCTCCATGCTATTTCTATGCAAATAACAACCTCGTGGTTTATATCTTATTATTTCCACCGGAGCTGCAGCGACATGACCTGAGACGTGTACGGTGGGGGGGAGGAGGAGGGAGATTGGAAGAGGAGAGAGAAAGAGAGAGAGAGAGAGAGAGAGAGAGATGGAGTGGGTGCTCACTCAAGTGTGAAAAAATATTGTCAGGAGTGAGCGTCAGGAACAAAAAAAATTGCAGGGATAACGTGTTTATTTCAGTCCCCCCCCACTCCCACCCCCCTGCAAACCAGCACCTTTTAAAATTCATTGGGCATCAGGCGATCATGCACAATCCATCTGCTTTCACTTTATCATTTGCATTTCATGCCTCCTGGCTTTTGATGTGCTGATACTTTGATGCAGTCAGGAGACGCGCATTATCATCATTTCCATTTTCAAGGGGGTCAACGAGATCGGCATGCGCACGGGTGCACAAGATTTTTTTTAAAAAACTCTGTGTACCCCATCTTCCAAGCCTTCACCCCAATATATAATGTAAAAGATGAAGACTTGAAAAGGTGGGGGCCAAACATATATAGTCTGAAAACCTGTTCTACATACACATGTACACTCCTGTCACAAACAGAAGTGATGAGACTTAAAATAAAGGAGGCTCCATTGTGAGTCAGAGACACAGAGAAACACTGACACACAAAGAAAGATACACAGACACTGAGGGACCTGAGACACCTTAACATCAAAAGCTGGGGGGGATAGAAAGAAACGGAGAGGAAAGGAGCACACACACATAGAGGAGACAGGCATACACATAAACACACAGCAGAAGCCACATGCATCCCTGAATACACTACACTACACCACACACACACACGTGCGCAAGCGAACACAAAAACAGAAAAGGACAGACACATACAGACTGACAAAGTACAAACAGAGTAGAAGACACTGAGGAAAAAGGAGTGAAAATATAGTTGTGAAACAATTTTCTCTTCACACCAATTGGCAAAAGGATTGTATGTAAGGAGAGTCTTCATGAATCTGGGTGAAACACACTGGACACAGAGGGCGAAGCCTTCAGAACAGGATGAGAGAAGCTCTAGAACTGACCCCTCCAGTGTTCAGCAAGCAATGCTCATGTTCTTCAGAAGGAGATGTGAGCAATCTTTGGGGAAGGGCTAGCTGTAGCCCAAACGCAACCCCTGCAACTAGATTTTTTCCTTTAACACTATGGGCTGGAGAGGAGGTGAAAATAATGAACTTGATCGGTAACAGTTCAGCCAATAGATTTTAAGACATAGTACAAAAATGCTTTACAGCAGGAATGAAATGCAACTAGCAAATTTTCAGACAAACAAATATCTCTGATTTCTATAAGATTCTCCACACACAGCCCATTATCCGGGGGAAAAATAAAATCCAGTGTAAAAAGGATACATTTTAGAAATTACCTTTCTGTCCATGTATGCAAAGGCAAGCAAACATACAGAGATTCACTTTGAACACTGTCTCAGTGGAAAAGGGTACCTACAATTCTCTTTGACATTCATCATTTTCTCATCATAAGGAAGTAACCAAAAGAACAACTTAAAAAAATTTAAGGCTCTCAGCTGTTTTTCCCCCTCCAGTAATCTCATTCAGTAGTGGCAGTGTACAATTTCTGTTCCCTGACTACTCCCCAAAAGGGAAGGTCAGTCAGGTTTGTTATGAGAGTTGTGTCTGTCTTTTCTTAGCACAGGCCCTGTGTAAACTGGCTAGCATATAGCACATGGTTGCTTCCCCTAAATCCCACCTTACAGATTCCGTTGTGAAAAACAACAGGACCAAATGTGCACTCACTTCTTCCCCACAGGGATCAATGGACAAGGTCCTTCCCCAATTTTTTCACTTGAAATTCAAATCATGGTAGAGAATCTCCAAATACCAACCAGCCTCCAGTAGAAGGTTCAGTCCCCTGTGAGTGCCTGGCACGAGACCAAAATTTTCTAAACTTGTGCTGGGAGAAAGCCTGCAGAAGTTTATCACACCCAAAGTGGGAACGAATGTGGTATCTGTGGTCTACTTAACAAAATTAGGCTAAGGAAGCCAAAAACACTGTTGCTTTGCAGGCTATTTCCTTACAAGAACCAAGTTCATTAGCTTTTCCTTTCAATGTAAAAAACTGCATGTGCACCTGGAGGCTAAAAGGCTGAAAGAAGACCATTCTCCACAGCACCTCTTCACCCAGTATGACAGCCTTCCTATAGGCCTGTACTTTTGTAAACATACACTATACACAGGACAGATGTCTTTTTTTTTTTTTTAAAGGAGTCCTCCTATTTCTACCTTAAACATGCAAAGGTCTGCAGTCCCAAATGTCAGGAGACAGACACTGACGTTGCTACTCCTTCGAAAGAACAAAAGATCTAAAGGTGAAGAGCAAATCAAACTTATCTGGATTCATCTAAATAAGAAACTGAATCAATGGAGCTGAGAAGAAAGGTAATGAAAAGGAGGAAGCTCAAGGAAGAGATGGAGTAGGGAAAGAAAAGAATGAAGACGATAACTTTTTTTTTTGGCAGGAGGGACAAGAATAGGACAAGCAGAAATCAGTAATTTGGCTCAGCAGCATAAAAGTTTTAAAATATCCTGGTATCTTCTCTATTCTCAGACCAATAAATATAGTCCCCTCTGTCCTGGAAGCTCAGAACACCCATGAGTACATATAAATTTCCATTAATAAAACCACATCGATCAGAGAATTGGAGGATAGAAGTCCCTCTTCCACTCCAATGAAGCACTCAATTTTTGGTTTCTCCAGAAAGACAGAAGAATCAACAAAGATAAGAAAGAAAAGGGAAAGGGTTTAAATGACAAAAACACACCCACCCACCACTGAACTGAGAATGCATACCCCATACCAAAAAGCTTCACAAAAAACCTAACCAACTAACCAAAACCTAACGAACTTACTTTGTTGAGGGCTGCAGCTCCTGTCAGAATCAAATGTGAGTTCTCAACCTGGATGGTTCTCTGCCCCAATCGGACTAGATAAGCTCCAATTCCAATGGCCCGGCAAGTTACCTTAGGAGAAAAAAAAAGCCACAACACATACATTAGACATCTGGTATCTACAAGTGGGTTTGTGGGCACACTGACATTTAGATATCAAACAGACATTGCCAGTCATGGGGCATTTCTTTGTATCTTCTTCTACCTATAATAATAAACAAGGGCTAATTTCTCAGGCCAAACCAAAAGGGAATATAATGTCAAGAACACTAAAACCCTAAACAACTATGAGTTTCCACAAACTCAAAACAACAAAAAAGGGCTTTTTGGGGTCATTCTTAGGGCCAAAGAAAGATCAGAAATGGAGAGACAGGATAATAGGAATGGACAATGCAAAGTAAGACAATACTCCTCAAGTCTTATTTTACTCTTCTTTTCTCAAATGTTAAGAGGCTCTAACCTAAGGGAAATGATCCTCAGACTAAAAAGATACAGAATAAAAACGATTAACAAGGTACTGAAACCAAGATAAATGAAGACATGGCAAGAGAACACCCAGTTGCTTTTGATGAGTTCAGGTCACTGGCTTAGAGAGTAACTACCATCATAGGGACCTGAGAGAACTTGAAGACATTACTGTGGAGTAACTGTCAGTTGTCTTTAAAACAGGACAAGAAGGGGCTATTTGCCAAAGTATCACATGATATCTTTGAAGACAAAATGAGAAATATGTCCTAAATGAGAAAAGTTAGGTTGACTGAAAATTGGCTGAATGACCAGAACCTAAAGAGAGGTGATTGATGATGGAATGATGTCAGCTTAGAGAAAGATATTAAAGGAATATCAAAGGGTGCTGTCCTGGGTCCTGCTCTGTTCAACATTTCAAACCAAAACTTTCATGAAAATCAAATTTGTAGATGACACAAAGTTTGGATGAGTAGCTAACATGTTAACTGACAAAACTGGAATCCCAAAAGGCTTTTATTGGCTAGAAAAATGAACCAAATCCAATTAAGTGAAATTCAATAGAGAAAAATGTAAAATATTACACTTAGGTTCCAAAAAACCACCCATACAAGTATATTATAGGGAAAACACTGCTAAAAAACAATTTGCACAATAACTGCAGAGTGGGTCATGGTAGCTGAAAAAGTTAATGTGATCTTAGGTTGTATTAGTAGAAACATAATGTCCAGAATGAAAGAAGTTATTACACTTCTATATTATGCCTTGGTCAGCTAATATATATAATACTATGCTCAATCTACTGTCACATTTTCGGAAGGAGATTGGTAAGTTGGAGTCCATCCAACAAAATACAACAAAAATAGTGAGAGGACTTGAAACCATGCCAGGACTGGCAGAAGAAACTAGAGGTGTTCAGCATGGAAAACAGAAGCAAGAGAAGGAGATATGACAGCAATCCAAGTATATGAAGGATTGTCTTGTGGAACAATGATTTGATTTGTTTCTCTTGGTCTCCCAAATCCAAACCAAGGGCAACGGTTGGAAGTTGTAGAAAAGATGATTTTGACTTGATAAAAGAAAAAACCTGCTAACAATTAGAGCTACTCAAAAATTACGTGAACTACTCTATTCTAGTGGAGGTCTTTAAACAGAAGCCAGATTACTGCTTAGCTAGAGTACTGAGAGGGGAATTCTCTGCTTACTAAGATGAGATTAGATGACCTCTAGGACTCCTTCCAACTCTGAATTTCTATAATTCTAGAAAATGAAACACAAGTAATATCAGATTATTCAGAACAAATTCAATCAAAAATGATGTGGATCACTCAGACTCCCTGCTTTTTCCTAAATTAGACAAATGAGAAAAGGTGAAACTCCAACTAATCCATGCTGCTGCGTGTTTAGCTCTACTAAAATGGCCAGTGGAGAATGTGAAGGTTGAAAATAATGGAGGTACTTGGTTTACCTGGAGATTTCAACTATTCTCATTACTTTTTCTTTGTATTACCATGACTAACTAAAAGTAAGCTGTAGACAAATAATTAAAAGCTATGACAACTTTACACACAATAGCTAAAATGTACAAGGCCTAAAACTAGAATTCACCCTAAACAGGATTTTAAAATAACTTAATTCAGACACAAACTGAACTTTTGGGATAGATATCCCCGAGGAGTTTAAAAGAGATTCTGCAAATCATTGTCCCACCCAAATTATAACAGCAGTGAGATGAATTTAATGACACTTTAAAAAAAAACACATTCTGACTACCAAGAGATTTACCAGGCTGATGGTGATGATCTCATCATATGCCAATGAGGATTCTCCAGCAATCATCCCAGAACCCCTGAGGTTCTCCGCCCCAAGTCCTTCTTCCTTCCCAATAATATCTGTTATCTTGTATCTATTGGATACAACCAAGCCAAGTTGTGAATACCAAAGAAACAAAATCATTATTATTAAAAGTTTGCAAAATAAATGGGTCAATTTTCAAATTTAGCACCCCACTTTCTTTCCATTATTTGTTTCATGCATACCCCTTTCCCTTTTGCCTTGCTTCACAGTACACCCTTATGTTTCCTTGTTAAAAGGCAAATTTCTTCAGAATGCGGCAGGGTACTCCTTGGTGTGATGTGTAGTCATCATCAAACAATGGAGATTTTAAGTAGGTCTTCTAATGATGAGCACCAATATAGTGAACTAGCAGTGGGGAGTAGCCCAAGACTCTGTAACATCTCCTTTTCAAGTCAAAAACTAAAGGGCAGAAGGATCATAGTGTCCACTTTCTGGCCATGACTTTTTGAAGGAGCAGATGAAGTGAATGCGGAGGTGAGATGTTGCTCAAGCGGTCCAGAAAGTATCCTATAGCTCCACTGGGACAGTCATTAGTCTTCTTGACAGGGCACTGAGAACACTAGCTGACAATGGGAAATGGGAGACAGGGAATGGAGCTAATAACAAGAAGGAAAAATACAAAGTTGAAAAGCAGAGGTGAGCATATATTATTTGTTGTTCTCCATGTGCCCAGAGGGTTTGGCACTGGATATGTTTTTGCAAATTGAAACAACAAATAAATATACCACAGGGGCTCTTACTGTTTCCTTTTTATATCCCTTTGTTTCCTTCTTTTTTTCTATCTTCTCTATCAATTCTTGTTTTCTGTGTCCTAGATATGAATCCTGGGGTTTTGTATCTACTTCCCAGATGCTTTTATCCTCCTCTAGTCCCTCCTCAATTTGTCCTCTGATGGTATTCAGGGTCTCGCTTTGGGCATGAGATTCACTTCCATTGAGGTTTTTTCACTCAAGGAGTGAAACCAGAGAGTACTTTCTGTATAATGAGCAGTCCCAATTCTGGAAAAGATGTGTTCATGCTTTCACAAGATATACAACACATCCACCAACACTCACATGTTCACTGAGCATTACTGGTAGGAAAAATCCTTCCAACTCAGGACTCCTCCCACATATCGTTTCTTAGGTTGTACTATGCAGGTATGCTGCATTTTAGCCTTACTAGAACATGTTCAAAGTTTGAAGTCAACATTTCACATTTATTGATTTATGACCTGACTCATTCCTGATCCAGGACTTTATAACAATTTTTGCATTGATTGTAGTGAGCAACAATCATGACATTATTCACTACTATATTTACTAGACAAACAGAAAAGCACATCATCTCTCTTTCCAAAGGCTCATCCCCCACTGTCTTTGCACCTACCTGGATTCCCCTTCATCCTCCACATGCTCACAGTGAACAGAGTTTAGGGCGCTGACCCGCTTATAATCTTGAGGAGTCAGATATAAATACTTGTATCCCTGTGAAGCACAAATGGTTTTAACTCATTACTTCCCAATATCATAAAGCTGGCAGATGCAGCAAAACATATATTATGCAGCCTGCTGCAAAGCCATCTATAAATTGCCACACTGCTTCTCGAGAGGCACTGCCTAATATAATACTAGCATGGCCAGCTCGGCTTTGAAAGATCTACTTTGAAAGACCTAAGTGACTATTTCTCTAGTCACTGACCATCTATCTGTGAAACAAGACAGTTTTCAGCCAGAACTTCAAACACGGTCTATTCATTTCATTTCCATCAGGGTCAGAAGATGCATCACTCTCTGGCCTTCAATGACAGTTCTTTTTAGAGATATCACACTAGAGACTCTTAAATTATTGTACCTTAATTTCTCGAATCTAAATAGTGTCAGAAGTCACTGTGCAAACGTGTAAAAGAAAAACAGATAACTGAAGAACCATGTAAAAACTCCTTAAATTCAAAGAAATCAGTGCTCTATATTGCTTTAACCACAGGCCCTTTCCCAACTTGTGGTTTCTAACTGCTATAATTTCAGAAATTCTAAATCGTGATAGATGACTTGTCTTATTCTATACATAAATTATCTGTTACTATATTGTGCTTCCTTGGTCCTTAATTTTAGTCTTCTTACCTTGTAAGGATCATCAGGATCCACCCAGGCCACGTGGAACATGTGGCGTATTTCCTCTGCCAATCCAATTCTTGCTCCGCTGTTAGCTGCCACATAAATACGAGGAATACCCTCTGCCCTGGCAAGCTCAGAAGCCCTCAGAAATAGCATATCTTCTTGAGGTCCAAAAGACCCAATTCGATAGGTAATGTCATTTCCAATAACAATGATATCTCGTCCTTCTGGGTACTCAGGACTCTTGAGAGTCATTTTCCAAGCTACCATGCCAATCTGCAAAGGCATAAAAGAAATACACAAATAAAAGAATAAACAAATAAGGGCCTTTCGTGTCTCAAATCTGACCAAGTCTGACATGCTGAAAATTCTACTGTAGAAGGGTGTGGGGAAGTAGAAAGCAAAGGCAGGAAATTTAAGAGAAGATGATTTGGGGGGAGAGAGAGACAAAAGCCAAAGACTGAATTTGAAGAAATGGAATCTGGGAGGAATAAAGGAAAAGCTGAAGGAGAAGATGGGCTTAAACCAAAGAATAAGGATTCAAGGAAGAGGAAATGAAAGACTCAAAACAGAAGGACATGAGGAGCTGAGAAGAAAGTGAAGGAACTGAGGAAAAAGAAGAGCAGAAGGACTCCAGCTACAGGAGATGGAGTCAAGAAGCACAAGAAAGAAGACAGAAGAGGTGATGAACTACAGCAGGGATGTCAAAAAAGTCAAATAGAAAGGAGGCCACCCTCTGCAGGTACATGCTGACTTAGAAACCACATATTAATAGTAACTAGGTTCTATTGCATTTTTATTTATTTTGTTCAATATTTCCCAATTACATTTTAGTTAGTTACCCAGTGTTTGACAGGTCTAGATTACAGGAGAAGAAAGTAGCTGGTAAAAACATGACAATGTGTTAGTAAGAGAAGAGACACAAGCTGAGTATGATTGTCACAGTGCTCACAAGCAGTTTGACCCAAAATCCTCAAGAGGCTGTTACTAATAAGAATAACAAGGGGCTCAGGATCTCACTTCCGGGAAGTAAGGAAAGTAGGTAATATGTTGCCATGATCTTTAAAATACACATTTGTCTTTTTGGATAAACAAATAACCATTAACTATGATCAAACTACAGTCTCATCTCCTTCCTAGACTTCATTTTCTTCCTTCCCAGAAGTTAAGGGGCTCAAGAAATAATAACTCAATACCTTCCATCTTATCACAAATAACTGTACTTTTTGTAAAAAAAATTGAAAAAGGAAGGACTCTAAAAACAAAGAAAAAAGATCTGAACTTCATATATAAAATGGGTAATTGTATTTCCTGTCTTCTCAATGGTCGGGGGAGCGGATGGAAGGAGGGAGAGAATTTGGAACTGAAATTTTTTTTTAAAGTTGGGAGAGTTTTAAAAAAAAAATCTGAAGAGGCAGAGAAGAATCCTGACTTGTCATTGAGAAGAGTCTATGGGACTTATTGTTTAAACACAGGAGAGGTGATTGGTCCATTATATCTGTGTATCCCTAATAAACGTTCTCCAAATTCTTGATTATATAGTAAATTAGCCATCATTCATAGGATTTAAAAGAGTCCTTCTATAGCCAACACCCATTTCATTGAAGCCAGAAGCAGAAGCAAATCCCCCTGAGTACTGTGCTGACATCTAGGTGCTAAATGGCACAGAGTGTAGGAAGTGAAGTCAGGAATATCTGAATTCAAATCTGGTCTGACACTGTAACAACAAGGTTGGTAGCAGCTGCTATGGGGGTGTAAGATCAATAACACCAGCATACATGAGGGCTGCTAGCACAGGTTCTTTGATCTGCTTTCTAAGGAAAGCAACTTTAAGGGTTAACAATCTTACTTTAAATTAAACATACATATACCATTCACTTAGTTCAGGGGAAAAAGTCAGTGCCCTGAACTTCAGAGAAAACACAAACAGAAATTACAAGCAGAAATTATATAAAAAGAGCAAATAAACACAAATCAACAGACAGGCTTCTAGCTGTCTGACCAAGGGATTACATACATAGTTGCCAGAGAGAGAGAAGCACCACATCTGGGTTTTCAAAGCTGGGGTGGGTGGCGGGGGGTTCCAATGCCTACCCAGAGTCTCACCTGACCAAATCACATGGACATTCTTCCCATGAGTAAGCCCCCAAAGCAAAATGCCAACCTCAGAGCATATATACCCTCTTTAGGGCCCTGGGGCTTAGTGCCTACTTAGCAAAAGGGTGTGGGAAATATCTTTAATCACTAGCACCACACTATATATATTGTTTCCAATCAATGACTTTTGATTCAAACAAAGGCAAGACTCAAAGGCATTTCATTAACTTAGTGCTTAGTCCAAAACAAAAGACAACAAAAAGTCCCACTTTACTTGCCATTACAGACATATGATGGCTTTGTGACCCTAGGCAAATTACTTCAGCATTGACTGCCTCAGTTTCCCCAGCTGTCAAAAGGGGATAATAATAATAGCATCTACCTCCAAGGTTGTGTGTGTGTGTGTGTGTGTGTGTGTGTGTGTGTGTGTGTGTGTGTGTATACACGTACACTTATATAAAATAGTACAGTATAAATGCTTGTTCTGGTTGATTCCCCTCGACATTCTCACTTGATTATTTCAGACTGAGACTCCTCTGAGTACCGATCCTACTGATTCACGAGCTACCCATTAGACAATTGGAATTTGATGACTGTAAGACATCTCAAACTCATCATATCCAAAACAGAATTCATTATCTCTTTTCCCCATTGTGATTTCCTGAAATATGAGAGCCATACTTTTTTGTTTAAGTCATGATGTTCAGATAATCTGGTGATTCTTAAGATTATATCTCCTTGATCTACTTTTCAGGTCAGTTATTTTCACTTTCTTTTTCCCCCCCTAATCTTTTTATTTTATTACTTCTCTTCTCAGGGAGTCACTGTTTTCTGTTTGGCCCATTCCAATTTTCCATAAGTGACTTGAATTCACGTGAAAAGTTTGTCACCATGGTTCTTATCTACTGATTCTCCTTTCCATTTTTTTTCTCATCACTTCACCAACCATTGTACTGTGTAGCATTTGACATATTTCCTTGATGTTCCTCTGTAGTCTGTAGAGTAAAATATTTTTTCCCCCTGATGACCTACTTGGACTTACTGTGGATTTATTCTTTTTTCTGAGCTTTTTTTTTGAGCTTCTCTTCAATCCACAATATTTCTTCATTGGTTCAACATTTTTTCCCTTTTATTCACACCTCTAGCCTCAGTTTCTAGATAGAGACTTTGTGTCTGGGTCAAATTCTGCTCCCTCCTATATTCTTGGATGGTGTGGGAAGGCCCTGCTTGGTGCTAGATGTTGTGGTTAATACCAGACATTCCCCCTCTGCAAAAATTTCTAGGTTTCTTGGCAGCTCTACTTACGTTTTGACCTTGGTCTCTTCTGTACACAGAGCTGTCTTAGTCTCTTGCTATAACCCTGAAAGGCCCTAAATATATGTTACTGGTTGCTTTGGTAGCAGCTTCTGCAAAATCCCAGGTTCTTTGCTTTCCCAGCCCTTTCTTGTGCTGTGGATTGAGCAAGGGTTGCTTTAGCACTGGTATGGCTCCATCTCCTATTGTGATTCAAGTTCAGGTTGCCGGGCTCTAGTCTGGCCCCACTCATATCTGGCCTGGCTTGTCTCCACCCTCTGAGCCTCCACAAGTTTCTAGCACTCTTCTGGAATAGATTGGAGTAGCCATTACAGTCATTCCTCTTTGGCTTTCTATATCATTGTCTTTTCTGGCAAACTTTTAGAGCTTTCCTGGGGTGTTTGTGGGGGATCTGTATTCCTACAGGACTGAACATGCCTCCACCTTTCCCTCTTTTCTATTCAATCTAATATAAACTGGGCCTTAACTGCTGTTCAGCAGTCGTTTTGTTGTATTTCGGTCACGTCTGACTCTTCATGACCCCATTTGGGGTTTTCTTGGCAACGAAACTGGAACAGTTTGACATTTCCTTCTTCAGCTCAACTGAGGGAAACAGGGTTAAGTGACTTGACCAAGGTCACAGAGCTAGTGTCTAAAGCTGGATCTGAACTCATAGAAGAGGAGTGTTCCTGGCACTGTCCACTGCACCACCTAGCTGCGCAGCAATCCTTTTACTCTTTTCCAATTAACTCTAGCCTACTTTTCACTGCAGGTATTCCAAACCTTTTCACTCTTCAAGCTTTAAATATCTCCCCATTACTGTTGACAGAAGATTTCATCTCCTGATGAACTGAGAAATAGAAAACATCTATTACAATCTCTCTCTTCTCCCCTATTCTACATCTCAAAACCTCTCATCATCATTTCCCTTTTGCTAGTCTTCTCCTTACAAAGTCCAGCTTCTCTAAGTAACCTTGATCTTCTCTCATCCAGTATCTGCTGGCAACCTGCTGCTTCAATCACTATCCTCATCTCTAATCTTCAATTTTTGCTTATCTACTGGCTTCTTCTCTGATACCAATAAATGTGGTCAGGTCTCCAGAAGGTGCTACCCTTCTAAAAATCATTTAACTCTGCCATCCCCACTTAAAACTACCATCCCATTCCTCTCTTCTCTTTCACTGACAAACTCAGAAAAAAAGTCAATACTCATTGGCTCCCACTCACTTATCACTCCTTTGTAATCTTGCTCTTGACCTCACCATTCAACTTTCACAAGGTTAGAATCTCTTCATGTCGAACACTGATAGCTATTCTCAGTACTCATTTTAATCAATTTCTTTACAGTATATCACACTGTTGTCCAAATTCTTCCTCTACTTTTGTAATACTGATTTCTCTTGATTCTCCTTCAACCTAACTGTTCCTTCTCAGTATCCTTCACTGGATTATCATCCATGTCTTGTCCTACAAGGTGGGTTCTCCAAGGTTCTCCTAGGCTTTCTTCTTTTTGATGATAATGGTAAAAAACATTTATAGAGAACTATGACATTTAGTAAGCATGTTCCACATTATCTAATTCGACCCTCACAACAACCCTATGAAGTAGGTGCTACTGTCCCCATTTTACAGATGAGGAAACTAAGGATCAGAGAGGTTAAGTACCTTGCCCAGAGTCACATAACTTGTAAGTGTCTGAGGCATGATTCATTATACCCTCTTTCTTTGAAGCTAACCAGAACTATTAGCTTGTATGGATTCAATTGCCATCTCTACGCAGATGGTTCCCATACCTGTATGTCCCACCATAATCCCTTTCCCAAGCTCTACACCTACAACAGTCTGTTGGACATCTCCTATTGATATCCCACAGGCATCTCAAACTCAACACAGCCAAAACTCATTATCAGTGCCCCTCAGCTTCCCTAAGAAAAGCTAACATCAGCTTGGGCTAATGGCCTTTCTATATTTGGCCTTGATCAATCTGTGCCCAGAATATTGTGTTCAGTGCTGGGCACCACACTTTAGAGAGGGCACTGCTCACAAGACAGATGGTGCACGAAAGAGGGCAACCACAATGGTCAAGGAGCTCAAGGTTATGCCACTTAAACACTGGCTGAAGGAGCTGGGAATATTTAGCCTGGAGGAAAAAAAGGACTTTCGGGGATATTTTACCTATATTCAAGTATCTGAAGGTTTGTCCCATGGAAAAGGCAATAGAATTGTCAAGATCTGCCCTAAGGGACAGTGAGAAACAACACTTACAAGTATCAAAGGGACAAATTCAGGCTTAATGTAAGAAAAAACTCCCTAATAATCAGTTATCTAAAGGCAGAATGGGTTCAACTGTAGAATGGTTGAATGACTTTTAGTATATAATGTAATGCAATACTATTATGCTGTAAAGAGTGGTAAGTATAATTCCATTGAAATAATGGAACTTACATGAGCTGGTGCAAGGTAAAGTAAGGAGAATCAAGACAACAATTTATACAATGTAAATGGAAACAACAACCAAATAATTCACACTGAAGGCTGCAAAATTATGACACCAAGTTTGGCCCCAAAGAAGAAATAGGAAAAGATACTTCAACTGATGCATAGAAAAAGCCTTTGACAAAACATTCATTTATGCTAATAACCCTACAAAGTATAGAAACAGAGGGACCATTTTTAGTATCCATCTAAAACCAAAAACAAGCATCATATGCAATGGAGATATACTAGAAGCTTTCCTAATAAATACAGGAGAAAAGCAATGATTCTTACTCTTCCTTCTATTATCTAACACATTTCTAAAATTGCTAACAATAGCAATTTGGCAAAAGAAAGAAATTAAAGTCATAAAGATAGGAAAAGAAGAAACAAAACTATCCTAATTTACTGACGACACAGATCACTGAACATCTTAGGCAATCAGCAAAAATATTAATTGAGACAGTCAGCATTGGCAAAGATGCAGCTACAAAACAAATCCTCAAAAATCACATGTATGACAATAACAAAACACAAGAGGCAATAACAGAATGGGAAATCCCATTTTAAATAACTACAAAATGCTTAAAATATTTGGGAATCAAGCCACCAAAGCAAACAAAATACTTGTATATATTCTATTAGAAAGTGCTCTTTAAAGATACAAAGAATAATATTCAGTGCCTAATATTCAGTGACCAATATAATAAAAATTAAAATTAAATACTACCAAAGTGAATTTACAGCATTAACACAATGTCAAAACAAATTATCAAAGGGAATACATTAGAGTTGATAAAATAATAACAAAATTCATTTGGAAAAATAAAATATGAAAGGAAATAATAAAAAGAGGTAGAGATGAAAGCAAAATAGCACTTTCAGACCTCAAACTATATTATAAAGCAGTAGCCATTAAAATCATTTGTTACTGTTTTAAAAAGAGAGGAAGATCAATAGAACAGGCTAGTAATGAGAGAATCAGAAACTATGGAACTCAAAAACCTAGTGTTTGATAAATCAGAATAAAACAAATTAAGACAGAACTCTCCACTTGACAAGAACTGCTGGGAAAACTAGAAAGCAGTCTGTCAAAAAGTAAGCTTTGAAAGCTTATGCCATATTCCACGATACATTCTAAATGGATGTGACTTTAATGTTAAAGATCATACCATAAAAAATTAGAAGACCAGCAGATCATGTACATTTCAAAGCTGTGGACAGAAGATGTATTCTTAGCCAAAGGAAGAGATCAATTACAAAAGATAAAATAGTAGCCTTTGCTTACATGAAACTGAAAAGTTTCTGCACAGACAAAATTAATGCACCTAGAATAACTGAAGCAGTTAAATGGGAAAATCTTCACATTAAATTCCTCTGAGAGGGTTTGGTATTCTAAATATAAAAACAACATATAAGCTTTATGGATATAGACACAGATATAAACATGGCTATAGATATAGACATAACAAATGAAAGCCACACCTCAACAGCTAAATGATCAAAGGATAAGAACAGTTTTCAAAAGAACTGCCAACTATTAAGAATCATATGAAAGAATGCTCTAAATCACTAATAAGAGAAATGCAAATTAAAACAATCTTGAAGATTGCTCTCACACTCTGAAAACTGGTAATAACAAAAGATGAGAATAGATAATGTTGAAGCGGTTGTAGAAAGACAGGCATACTAGTGCACAGTTGGCAGAAGTATGGATCAATACAACTACTATGGACAGCAATTTGGAATTATGGAAATAAATGACTAAAATGTCAATACCCCTTGATGCAGATTCCACTATTAGATTTATCCCGCAAGAAGGACACTGATAAGAAGAAAACCCCTTTACACACCAAAATATTTATAGCAGCATTTTTTGTGATAGCAAAGAAATGAAAACATAGATGTCCAATGACTAGGGAATGAGATCTATATGAATTAATACAGAGTGAAATGAGCAGAGCCAAGTAAACAATATATACAATAACCACAACAATATAAATGGGGAAAAAAAGACACAAAAACATGAGTGCTGCAAAAATGTGAAGAACAAGCATGGCCCCAAAGAAGAGCTAAAAGAAGACATTCCCAACCCCCTCCTTTGCAGAGGTTGAAAGGTCCACAGATGTTATACAATGTACATACTTTCAGCCTTTTTCGATGTATTTATCAGTTTTACTGGAGTTTTTCTTCTTTTTCTTTAAATTATTATTATACTAGATTGCTCACTGAAAGGGAAGAGGTGGAGAGATATTGTGGAAATTTTTGGAGATGTAAGAAAAAAGAAACCAACAAAAACTATTGAAAAAGAAAAAGGACACCACCCTGCTTGTTTGCAGATATGGGCAGGGGTGACACATGTTGAACATTCCTATGTCAGGCAAATCTTCTGACATTTGATTGGCCTTTTTGGACGTTTTTCTTCCTTTTAAAGGGAAACACCATTCTTCTACTCCCTCAGGCTTGAAATCTCAATGTCATCCTCAACTCCTCATTCTTTACCCTGCCCCAACAATCCAAACGATTGCCAAAGCCTGCTGATTTCACCTTTGCAACACTCTCAAATACACTCCCTCCTCACTCTGACACTGACACTACAGGCCCTCATTACCATGTGCCTGGATTACTGCAATACTCAACTGGCTCATTGGCCTACTTCTAGTCTCTCCCCACTCCAATCTCTCCTCCATTTAGCCACCAAAATGATTTCCCTAAAGCATATGCCCCATCATGTCACCTCCCTACTCAATAAATTCCACTGGTTTCATATTGCCTTCAGAAGCAAATAAAAACTATTGTTTGCCACTCAAAGCCCTTCATAAATTAGCCTCCTCCTACCTTTCCAGTCTTCTTATGCCTGATAACATATTCTTCAATCCACTAACACTGGCCTCCTGGCTGTTACACAAGATGCTCCATTTCTCTTGAATCCATGCATTTTCTTTAGCTATTCCCTGGAACACTCTCTCCTCCACCGAGGCTACTGACTTCTCTTGCTTCCTTTAAGTCCTAACTAAAATCTCATCTTTTACTGGAAGCCTTCCCCGACCCCTCTTAAGTCAAGAGCCTACCTTGTTAATTATTTCCTATTCATCCTGTATGTACCTTGCTTTATGTTTGTTTGCATGTTGTCTTTCCCATTAGATTGAAAATTCTTTGAGAACAGAGACCGTCTTTTGCCTCTTTTTTGTTTCTCTGAGGCTTAGAACAGTGCCTGGCACATTATAGGTACTTAATAAATGTTGACTGATTTATTGATTATAAGGAATGGCTCTCTGGAAGTGAGAGGAAGAAGGAGTAACTGGGCATGTAGGTAGTACTATGAACAGAGAACTAGATCTGGAGAGGAAGAACTAAGTTCAAATCTCTTTTTGCCCAAACCCTCACTCATCTTCCAAACTTTCCTGTCTGTCAAATGGACTTTCACCCTTTCAGTTTTCCAGATTTGCAACCTCAGTATTATTCTCAATTCCTCAATCTGTCATCCCATATATCCAACCTGTGGCCAAATCTTCCCTCATCTACCTCTATAATATCACTTAATCTACTTTAGTTCAGACTCTCATTACTTCGCACCTAGATTACTGCAACAGTCTCCTGGCTGGTTTCCCTGCTTCAAATGTTTCATCACATTGGTCCATCTTACCCAGTGCTGTCAAAGTAATTTTCCTTAAGTGCAGTACACCTGACCAGATCACTTCCCTACTCAAGAAATGCCAATGGCTCCCCATTGCTTCTAGAATAAAACAGGAACTCTTCTGTTTACTTTTTCAAATTCCTATTTTTCCAGCCTCACTGGACATTATTCCCTCTCTTGTACTCGGATGCAGCCAAACCGAACATCTCTCTGTTCCTCACACTTGCCAGTCCATCTGTCTCTATGCCTCTGCAATCGCTGTCTCCCATGACTCTAACGCTCTCCTCACCTCTGCCCCTTAGAATATCGATTATCTCTTCCTTAAAGACTGAGTTCAATCACAACATTTATTTACCACCAACTATCATTCTTTGGATGGGCCTCCATCATGGCCTCATCTTTGTTATCAGTTTTGGACCTCATACTTCATTACTGACCTCCATCATGGCCCCTCCCCTTCTCTTCCCCCTACTCCCAACCACTTCCAGCTTCTTTTTGTGTTTTATCTTCTATCATTAGATTATAAGTTCCTTGAGGGAAAGGCCTGTCTTTTTCATGTTTTTATTCCCATAACTTAGTACAGTGTCTGGCACATGGTAGGTATTTAAAAAATGTTTATTAACTAACATTCTGCATGAAGCCTTTTCTCATACCCTTCTTCCCTCCCACTGCTAGTTCCCTCTCATCCCAGCTACCCTATACTTAATTACTTTGTATTTATTTGTATTTCTTTTCCTTATGTTTCTTCTGTATAGATTTAAATATGTAATTGCTATCTTCATTGTTAGATTTTAAGTTCCTTGAGAGCAAGGATTATTACATGCGTTCTATTTGTGTCCCCAGCACCCAGCACAGTGACTGACGTGGTAGGCATTTAATAAATGCTTGTTGATTGACTGAATAATGAACTTATCAGACATGCTATGAGGGAAAATTCTTGTTTAAGTACAGATTGGTCAAATGGCCTCCGAAGTCCCTTCCAGTGATTTTTGATTTCTTGTTTATTCAGAGTTAATCTTCCAATGGCATGAGATTATATCTAAACAGGACCTCCAAGATTTGCTATACATAGCTGTCATACTCCCTAAGGAATGAAGGGACTATGTTGTACAGGTTTAATGTGTTACAGATTTCACACTTTGAATTGTCACAGCTCCTACTACTGGGGCTGCTTTAAAAAGGAGGGAAAACCAAAGCATGGCATGTTAAAGGGTGCATCTTTATCACAGCACTGAGAACTAAACAAACCCACGGCTCCCCATGACACATCATGTTCTGCAGCCTTCATGAGAAGCCTCCTAGAAAAGGATTCCAGGGCTAAAGATGATTAGAACAGAACAGAGAAGCCACTCACCTCTCATAAAAAATTACCTCCAAACTTTCCAGGACCATCTACACGTTAGTTGTCTGAAGGTACTTCTCATGAGAGGGACCATGTAACCAATCTGGAGAGATTAGACTAAGCTTGGCTACTCCAGGTATACATGGAAATTCATCTCCTCTATTCTTTCTCGAAGGATTTACCCTGACACACATATCCAGAGAGATTCTCTGTATCATTGCTTTTCTGCAGCACCATAAAACCAAGGGTGAGGAGATGGGGGGTTGGGGGGGAGGAGAGGAATCATGTTTGCTGCAGTGTGGTTTGTTTATGCAAGTCTCTGCACTTTCTTCAGCAATATCTGTTCAGTCATACAGATAAATGATGTTGGCATATAAGGAGTATGGGTGGCATTTCTCCTTCCTTTCTGCCCATCCCACATTCAACCACTCTAGCCCTCTTCTGCTTTAATTCCCTCTTATACAAGGGTGAATGCTTTTTTCCTCCTTTTCTATTCTCTGGTTCCGTTTCTTTTTCTTTTCACTCGAACCCCGCTGTAACTGCAGTTTTTCATGCCTGCCTGTCTGTTTCCCCCATACCTGGATAAGTAATGCTTTTCATTCTCGCCCCCCCACCTCTCCTCTCTCTTAAAAAAAAAATACAAAGCCTACCAGATGAGCTCTCCTGGTCCTGCCTAATGGAGCCCAGCAACATCTGCAGCCTTGGTCTCTCGTCTCCAGGCTGCTGCATATCACCTCATTGGGGAGCTGGCCATCAAGAAGCGCCATTAACAGATGTAAATAGCAGCATCCCTGGAAAGCCACATGCATCACCCAGACTCAGCCGGGCCAGTGATCATAAGCTCTGAGTACACATTCCTCAACCCAATTGCATATCCACTGTAATCAGGCTGGTTGAAGCCTTCCACACAGCTATTTGTGATTCTCAACATTAAGAAACAGATAAAAAAAAGCCTCTGATAAATATGAGCTATTTAATATATCACACCTTTGGCCAAATACAAATCAAAATGCATATAACACAGAGAAAAAATCCAATCACCTTCTGAAATATCTGTTCATTAAAGACAGAGAAAAGAAAGAGATATCACTTAAAGAATTGTGCAAAGTAATTCCAAATATCAGGATGATTATAAAATGTGCCCCCAGCCAATCCCCCACAAAGGGCTGAATAATGCATTATCTATATCGGGGCAATACTTCATTTGCCCTCTTATGAGCTTTCTTACCTCTGAAAAAGAGAGGGAGAGAGGGAGGAAAGGAGGGAGGCTGAGAGAAATGGTTTGCTTTTTATAACTTCCTTTTTAATCTCTTTGCTGTTATAGAGCTTGGCTTCTACCAATTCCAACGATACTTGAATTTTAACTATACATTGCAACAGTAATAGAAACCCAAACTGGAAGAAACCATTCCTAAATCAGGTTACTGTCTGAGTTGCTCACCCTCCTGTAACATGTACACCACATTCAGATTTTAGGATAGAGCACAGGCCAAACATATAATCTTTATTTTCAAATACAGTATCTGCCCTAAAACTACCTCTTTTCCCATACTGTGGAAATGGGATGAACAATCTAGAAACAAACCCTGAAGTCCCTTTTATCTCTTCTCCCAAAACATAAAACAAACCCTAAACTGCCAGCTCTGATTTCTTTCCTTCAAATCCAAACCATTCCTACCTAGATCACTAGAGTCAAAAGGATCTTTTAATTAAAACTAAGTTAAATTAAAACACCTTATTTTCCTTCCTTTTTTCTCACTTTCTAATGGATTCAGTGTGACTACACACACAGTACCTTCCTTACTCCTCCCTTCACACTGTGCTCCACTGTGGCTCATTCACTACTTCCCATGATGTCTTTCTGAGGTATGTGGAGTAAGAGAGGGTATCTACCATTGTCATATGAACATCACGGTTAAAGGACATCCTAAGGGCAGGTGCTACAAACAGCAGAGGTGGGAACTGAAAAACTATGCTGGGTATTCCTATTCTTAATGGAGCCTTAATTCTAAGAGAGCATTCAACAGATCAACAAATAGGCAGAATACAACATATGAGATCTTGACTTTGACTGAAAGGCTAAGATAGCACAAAATAAATTGAGAAAGAAGGGAGCTAAGCAGATGAGAACAAATGTCCTCCAGGTGATGTTGGTGCCCAGGATGAATTAAAAGAACCTTTGTAAATGTGTCCTGTTAAACTCTCCATGTGTACTACATATTCCCCCTCCCCACTTTATTTCTCCTGTAGTGCTTCATTAGAGTTTGTTGTTGTTGTTGTTGAGTTATTTTTCAGTCATGTCTAACTTAGTGACCTTATTTGGGGTTCTCTTGGCAAAGGTACTAGAATGATTTGCCCTTTCCTTCTCTAACTCATTTTACAGACGAGGAAACCAAGGCAAACAGGGGTTAAGTGGTCACAAAGCTATTAAGCGTTTGAAGTCAGATTTGAACTCACAAAGACAACTCTTTCTGACTCAGCACTCTATCCACTGGGCCACCTGGCTACCCACTATAAAACCCCTTTGAACTACGGAATGCTATGAGAAATGGGTAAGGAAGAATGGCAAGCCAGGGAAATCTCTAAGTGCAGAGGGTCTAGGGTTTAAAGGAACCCCAAAAGGTCAGAGCACCTTGAAACCTGCAATATGGCCAACTAAGCAGAGAAGGGGGCTTGTTGATGATAGGGGGGAAATAGTGGTACTAGAGAAGTCAAGAGTTCTGTTGCAAAATCAAAAATGCTTTTTACCACTGCATTCCCATGTGATCATCATCACTCTGCCTACACCCTAAGAACTACCAAAAGGAACAGAGTAAGAAAATCCAGCTGCAGAGGTAAGCTGTTCTCAGTGAAAAGAATATAATTTTAAATATACATTGAGAAGCTCTTTAAAATCAATCAATAAGTATTTAAGTGACCACTATGTGCCGAGCACATAGGAGTCAACAACTTATATTCTACCTGGGGAAGAAACACGTATACCCACAAGCTATAAAGAATATGAATTTGTAGTAGTTTGGAGAGGGAGCGTCTGGGGGTGCGGGGGGTAGAAGGTAGGACAACAATCAGGACAGACTTCATAAAGAAGGTGCCATCTGAGATGAGTCTTAAAGAATATAAAGCGTTCTAGGAGGCAGAGGTGAGGGGGGAATACATTCCAGAAATTGGAGACAGCCATTCTAAAGGTATGGAGGTGGGGTTTAAAGGGTCATGTGTAAGGAACAGCAAGACCACCAGTATGGCTAGACCTTAAAAGTATGGAAAAGAGAATCATATATAAAGAGACCAGAAAGTTAGGTTAAGTCTAGGCCATGAAGGAAGGGTTTAAATGCCTGACAGAGGAATTTAGCTACTGGAATTTCAACAGTTTACCCTGTTATCATTTACACTTAACTGTCTATCATCTAAATTTAAAAGGCAGTATGGTATGAAGCAAAAACAAACCTGGCATTAGGAATGACCACCTCTAACATATACTGGTTGTATAACCCTGAGCAAATTACTAAACATTTCTGAGACTCAGTTTTCTGATCTCTGAACTGTAGGTACTACTTTTACTACCTACCTCTTAATGTGTGAGGCACAAATGGAAATGTATGTCAAGCACTTTTAAACCTTCGAGTACCATATAAATATCAACTATTATCAATATTAAAGTGAAAAATTATTTTGACACAAAATTATGAGTAAAATGAACCCAGAAAATTGAAAATCTTGTTCCAATCTTTGCCTCTGCGCTAAGGAGTGGGAAAAGAAATGCCAGAGAATAAATTTCTGCTCTTCCTTGAACTTGCTCTCTTGGTCCAGTCCAACATGTTATAATTGCCAACTCATATTAAATACAACAAAATCAGCCACTCATCTTCTCTTTACCCTTCTCTTCATGCCCAACTTTCTCATCTTGGCAAGTGAACACCACCAAAATTTAACTAACTCCCTTGAAAGTTAACCCTGCATGTAAACCCAAGCACATAAAGCTTGCCTCTTCACTGACTACCTAAACACTAAATCACATCCTTTCTTCTCAGGAAAGCTTTCCTCGATGACTCTGGCTAAAGCGATACTTGGATGGATCTATGTCCTCATAGATGTGGGTATTTCCTCCAAAAATGCAGTTTGCAACCCATCCAACCATGCCCACTTGTTCATAGCTTCCCATAAAATCTTCTACAAGGAGAGTACATCCAACATTCCAGGAGCTTTCTTCTTGCTCAACTGACACTGCATGAATATCAATAGCCATAGACTATCAGTTAACCCTCACACTCTCACTATGTAAGAAGCCCTTCTTTATTTTCTAGAATGTTTTTTTTTTAACATTCCTCTGATGGGATCCTTTATGCTGCTTCTTATGTGTAAGTCTTCATTGGTAATACGTTCCAGATGATTCATACTTATCATGTGTTAAACTTTAATTCTTTAGAGATTATAAAATAAACCTAACAGACCCAGAAGAATAGTAAAAAAAAAAAAAAAAAATGGGCATTTGTTTCAGACAGAAGCTTGGGTTCATTAATCTCTTCTCTTTTGTAACTAAATCCTTGAAGAGGACATTATAATCAGTGCCTCTACTTTTTTTCCTCTCCATCTTTTAAATCTCTGTAGTCTGGCTTTTAACCTCATCAGTTAATTGAAACTGGTTTCTCCAAAGTTACCAATGATCTCTTAATGCCAAATCTAAGGCCTTTCCTTAATCACTAAGCTTAACCTCTCTGAAGGCTCTCACACCCTCTTCTAGATACTTTCTTCTCTCTGAGTTTCCATGACAATTCTCTATCCTGGTTTACCTACTACCTATCCTAGCACACCTTCTAAGTCTCCTTTGCTGGATCTTCATCCAGGGTATGTCCTAGGGCTCTACAGTCTTCTCCCTCTATACCATCCCTTGGTGGTACCATAAGCTCCCATGGACTCAATAATTGCTGCTAGATATGCTGATGATTCTCAAATTTATCCAGTCCTGACCTATCCTCCAATCTCATATCTCCAAATTGATGTCTCATAGACATCTTAAACTCAGTATGTCATTAGCTTTCCTCCCAAACCCTCCCCTCTTCCTAACTTCCCTATTATTGGTGGAGAATACAATCATGCTCCCAGTCATAAGGTTTACAACCTAGTTGTCATCCTGAATACCTCACTCTTATCCTCCATAATTAATCCAGTTGTGAAAGTCTGTCAACTTTATCTTCATAACATCTCTCATATACACCCCCTTCTCTCCTCTGACACTGCCATCGCCCTAGTGCAGGCCCTCATCACTCCATACCAGGACGTATGTAAGAGCCTGATGGTTGGTCTTCCTGCCTCAAGTCTCTCCTCTTTCAGCCTGTCTTTACTCGGCTGTCAGAGTAACCTACCAAAATTGAAGGTCTGACCATGTCATGCTCCCCCTCCCACACTCAATAAACTCCAACAGCTCCCTATCACCTCCAGGATCAAATATAAAATCCTCTAGCATTCAAAGCCCTTTATAACTAAGCCCCTCCTACATTTCCACTCCTTACTTACAGCTTACTCTGTACAAGTACTCTATAATCCAGTGATTATAACTAGCTTAATTACTATCTGTCAAACAAGAAATTCCATCTCCTAACTTCCATGAATTTTCACTGGCTGGCCATCACGCCTAGAATTCTCTGCCTCTTAACCTCTGTCTCTTACTCTCTCTGGCTTATTTCAAGTTCCAGCTAAAATCTTACCTTCTACAGGAAGCCTTTCAGTCTCCTAATGCTAGTGCCTTCATTCTATTATTGTCAGTTTATCACATATATATCTTATTAGTACAGAGTTATTTATAAGTTTTCTCCCCAATTAGATTGAGTCCCTTAAAAGCTGGGTGTTTGGGTGTTTGTTTTTATTTTGTATACCCAGTGTTGAGCACAGTGCCCAGTATATAATAGGTACTTAAAGCCATATGACTGATGGACTCAGAAACAAAAAGATGGAAGATTAGGCATTTTCTCCAAACCCAATTAACTCTTGAAACCTCCAGAAAGAGATAATATGCACCAGATGTAAAGCAATTACAGATGAATCAAGACAAAAAAGAAAACTCTGATAAGGTTAAATCTATAGGAATTAACACCTGAAAACTCTAATCCTTAAAGTGTTCACTCAGTAGCCCTTCCTGTCAGTCTTTGCTAGCCCCCAAGGCTGGGTGTAGGGCTGTGCCAACTCCCTCCCCACAAGAGACTCTGTCACAGTGCCTATAACTATTCCAGCCCTGCTGCCACCCTACAAAAAGCAGCAGAAACAAATTCAACCCAGTTGGAGAAAGAATGGAAGAGTCAAGGGAGGAATGGAGGTATGGGGGTAGGAATGGGAGAATGGGGAGAAGAAGGGAAGGGGGGGGGGGGATTGCATATATAGTTCCAGGCCTGAAAGGAGGCCGAAATCCAGGTAGGACCAAGCTTGCTGCCCCAAAGGCTGTTCACGGTAGGGACCCAGGCCAGGTAATCCTAGATCCTAAAACAAGGGAGGAAGCTGGAGGAAATGTGTAGCCCATATCATGTATACTCATCAACCAAGGGAGAAAAGTTAGAAAGTAAAAGACAGGGCCACTAGATGGCACCAGGCCTGAAGTCCGGAGACCTGAGTTCAAATTGGGTCTTAGAGACAGAATAGCTATGACCCTGGGCAAGCCACTTAACCCTGTTTGTCTCAGCAAGCTACCCTAGTATCTTTTCTTTTTCTAAATATATTTATTTCTAGTTTTCAACGTTCACTTCTATAACATTTTGAGTTCTAAATTTTCTCCCCCTCCCAAAGATGGCATGCACTCCAATATAGGATACACATACGCAGTCATGTTCAACATATTTTCACATTAGTAATGATGTAAAGAAGAATTAGAACTAGTGAAAGAAACTAAGAGAAAGAAAAAACAAAAAAAGAGAGCAAATGGTATGCTTCGATCTGCATTCAGACTACATAGTTCTTTCTCTGGATGTGGCCAGCATTTTCTATCATAAGTCTTTTGGAGTTGTCTTACATCCTTGCATTGCCCAGAAGAGCTGAGTCTATCAAAGTTATTCTTCACACAATGTTGCCATTACTGTGTGCAATGTTCTCCTGGTTCTGCTCATTTCACTTAGCATCAGTTCATGTAAGTCCTTCCAGGTTTTTCTGAGGTCTGCCTGCTCATTATTTCTTATAGAACAACAGTATTCTATTCATATACCATAACTTGTTCAGCCATCCCCCAAATGGTGGGATCTCCTCAATTTCCAATTCTTTGCCACCACAAAAACAGCTGCTATAAGTATTTTTGTACATGTGGGTGCTTTTCCCATTTTTATGATCTCTTTGGGACACAGACCTAGAAGTGGTACTTCTGGGTCAAAGGATATGCCCAGTTTTATAGCCCTTTGGGCATAGTTTCAAATTGCTCTCCAGAATGGCTAGATCAGTTTATAACTACACCAACAATGCATTAGTGTTCTAATTTTCCCACATCTTCTCCAACATTTATCATTTTCCTTTTTTGTCATGTTAGCCAATCTGATAGGTGTGATGTGGTACCTCAGAGTTGTTGTGATTTGCATTTCTCTAATCAATAGTGATTTAGAGCATTTTTTTCATGTGACTATAGATAGCTTTCATTTCTTCGTCTGAAAACTGTTCCAATATCTTTTTGAAGAAACCCCACAAATGGGATCACCAAGAGTCAGACACAACTGAACAACAACAAAAATGACCCAGAGTTGGGGGAGGGGAGGACTGCAAAGGAAAATAAAATTTAAAGTTGTAAAAAGCCAAACAGGAAGCACAAACAAATAAATCAACAAGGATAATCCCAAAACTAGAAGGAAAGATAAATATTAAATCCTGAAAGAGATTACAAAACTATCTTAACAGATAATAAAAAAAGAAAGTGAACCAATGTCTGATGAAATATGTGGACTCACAAAAGTATGGAACAACAAAAAAATTTCAGAATGGTTCAAAAGGGAAATAAAATCCATAAAAGAAGATGTTAGGAAACAATGTAGGTCAAAATTTCATTTTCAATGAAGAACTTTAAAATTCAATTAACAGGTTAGAAAAAGATATGAATCCACAATGGAGGGCTTCTCTAAAGTACTGAAAGGGAAATAGACATGGAACGCAAAAATATTGAAGCAGAGGAAAATCTGGTAGAAGAAAAGCAAAAGGCAATAATGTTAAAGAACGCATGATCTTTATACAAACAAGAGACTGATCTTGAAGATAGGATACACAGAGACAACTTTGATCAAAGGTCTCCCTGAAGAACGTGCCAAATTAAAAACCCAAACACCATAATGCAGTAAATAATCCACAAAAACTGCCCAGAGCTTTGGAATATAGAAATATAGTAATATAGAAATATAGAATATAGAAAAATAGTAATATAGAATATAGAAAAAATAGTAATATAGAAAATCCAGATTGCCCCCAGGAAAATATTCTTAAGCTTCAAATTATAAGCTATACAGTGAATAAATTTAACAATTTCAATGAAAATGTAAAGGGGGGAAAATGTAACCCATAGTTTCTCAAAGCGAAGGCAATCTATTCTCTTCTTCCTTTTCAACCCTGGGCCTAGCTCATTGTCCACGTGCAGTATCTCTATAAGATATACCTACTGTTATGATACCTCTATGGGCTGTCTAACCAAATGAATATTACAACCGACACCAGGGAGCAGCAAACTATGATGGCCCATAGACCAAATCTTACTTGCTACCTGTTTTTTGCATGACCTGTAAGCTAACTAAGAATGGCTCATAAAAACGCAATAGTTTACAAAAATGGCCCACAGTCTATAATTTGCTACCCCAGGTCTAGGCAAAAGATATTCTTTATTCGTTTTGCTTTTCCTATGTTAAAGTCAGGCCAAATTCTTCTGAGAAATTATGGATCTTGTTTAAGAAGCTCTGCAATGGAAATGGGGGACTTTAAGTATGGAACACTGCATCTGTTGTCAGTCAAAATGTTGGGTTAGTTTTGCTTAATTTTTTCTTTTTCTCTTAAAATCTTTGACATAAAGGAAGATATGTCAGAAGCAGAGGTTATATTCAGAGATGAATGTGACATAAAAACAAAAAAGAATCACCAAAATAACCTTTAAAAAAAGGAAAAAATGGCTCAGCCACATACTATAAGTTCTCTGTCATCTACAGATAGGAAAATCTGGAAGGACTTCACCATCTATGAGGAAAAGCCCTTTTTTCATTTGGACTCTTATCTGGACATCCTCAATGACTGTGCCAAGACTTTTGGTGAGCATTTATCTGCCTGTTTTATTCCTTGTCTTATATTAATGATTGGAGGATTGAAGAAAACTATCACTGTCACTATTTGTTTTTATTGAGTCATATCCAACTCTTTGTGACCCCATTTGGGATTTTCTTGGCAGAGATACTAAAGTGGGTTGCCATTTCCTTCTCCAGTTCATATTACAGACAAGGAAACTGTGGCCAAGTAGGTTAAGTGACTTGCCCAGGGTCACACAGCTAGTAAGTTTCTGAGGCTGGATTTAAACTCAGGACTTCCTGACTAGGCCTGACACTCTACTCACTTTGCTACCTAACTGCCCCACTGTTAACTATACCTCTCAAATAATCCTTCATGATTCTGGCATATGCACTGGGGAGACCATGAAGAAGCATCTAAAAGGTGGTGTTTTGTAATACATCAAACTAGATTTTTTTTTTTGTTTAATAGTCAACGAATATTAAAGCACGGTAGGATCCGGTACTCTCTAAACCTTTCCATTACTTTGGTAACTGAAAAGACGTCTACTGTAGAATCTCACACGATACTACAAATCTCTCCCTCCTCTGAACTCCTATAGAAATTATTACCTGAATAATCCATTAGATCACAGAATTAGAGTTAAGAGCAACCTTAGAGATGATCTAGTACAATCACTTCACTTTACAGATAAAGGATACTGAGGTCTAGAGGGTGATTTTCTTGTCTAAGGTCAAACAAGTAGTAAGTTGCAGAATCAGGATTTGAACCAATGGCCTGATAACAAATCAGGGCTCTTTCTACTACTACATCATGTTCATTTGCAATTAATTGTGTACAGCCATGCAGCACTCTGTTTGCAGGCTGAACCAAAGATGCAAGCTCAGGAAAAAACAGATTCAAAATGCTGGCCAGTTAAGTTCCTTTGACTCCAAACCCAATGGTCTTGAGCGTTTTTACTGGCTTTCTCTCATGCCTGGAATGCTCTTCCTCCTTATCTTTTCCTCCTAGCTTCCTTCAATTCCCAGGTAAAATCCCACCTTCTACAGGAAGCCTTTTCCAATCCTCCTTAATTGAAATGCCTCTCTTCTGTTATTTCCAATTTAAACAATTACAGCTTATGTGTGTATACAGTTGTCTTCATGTTGCTCTTTGACTGAGTTCCTTGAGAGCACAGACTGTCTTTTGCCTTTCTTTGTAACCCCAGAGCTTACTATAATTCCTGGCACATTGTAGGCTCTTACTACATATTACAAGTGAGTCTGATTCTTAAGCTCTACTACTTTTGAACTTTTCATCATGACCTTGAACAAGCCATCTTATCTCTTTGGGCCTCAGTTTCCTGATCCGGTAGAATAAAGGGACTGGACTAAATGATCTCTTCTACTGTTATCTTCAACTATTAACTAATTAATTCAACCTTTTACTGCCACTTAACTTTTCACATATTTACATCTTATGCCTCATTATTACCCTCTACAATGCTCTGGCAGCACTGTATCAGGTACATGGTAGTTACTAAATAAATATTCCTTAATTTGAGAAAGTGACACCAAGTTATAATCTGCAATTCTATTATTGTCCTTCTAAGCAAGAAACTTAAGAACAAATGAGTGTCTGTAGTTCCTTACTCAGGACAACTACTCTACTGACAAATTCAGCCCTACTTTCCTTTGTGACAACTTCAATCATCCCTGTTCTTTTCAGTTTCGATAAGCAGACCCCAACCCTCACCATGGTTCTCTTATTTCTACTGAAATCAGGGGCTGGCATTACTGTCACAATTTGTCTCAGGGTCAAGGAATGCCATCAGTTTTAAGTTATCTAGTTGGTCACAAATAAGAACCACCATCATCGAGGTGAGTTTATACTTAAAACTTTCCCTAGCACAAGAACAGGGAAGGCAGGGCAGCAAAGAGCCACTGCATTTGATTAAATTCAGACAAATATGATAAACTGTCAAAAGACTATAAGGTATCTTTTCAGAAAAAACTGGCTAAAGAGGTTATTAACAACCAAGAAAAAGAGACTGTCAAAGTCTCTCTCTAAACATGAAATTCCAGCTTTAGGTCAATTTCAAGATACGGGGCACTCTAGTTTTTCTTGATATTTTTAATTTTATTCTTATTATTTATTATTTTATTTATTTTTATTTAGCAGCAAAAATCAGCTTTACACAAACTAAAACGAATGAGAAAATATCTATTAAGAATTAACTTATGAATACTTACACTAAAGACAAAAACTATTCAAACTAGCTGTCTTGGGATGGTTTGTTCGAACCAACACATCTTTTTTTAAAAAATGCTTTATTATTGATGCAGGTGGAGTATAAATACTTGTATATGCTATTTTATAAAATATTAATCAGCCTACCTGAAAAAACAAAAGCAACTTCATGCTTCAGTGTTATTCTGGTCTGTTGGCTAAATACATATTTATATTTTTAAAGTCAATATTGGTACAACAGGCAATAACAGTGCCTACCAACTAAATACATATTTAGGGCTGTAGCACATATATTAAAAACATGCACTAAAAACTGATAATTCCTCTTTATCCAGAGCCCTTCATCTTGAAGGGGAATAAGCACTTACTAATTCAGTTGCATGAATGAATATGTGTACTGACAGGCATATGAGGTGCCATGGTGTTCACCACTTTCCTACTTTTCCTTGAAGGCAAGAACATGTGATACCAACAGCTGCACAGAGTAATGGAACATGTAACCTGATAATTCAAAGTGCAAGACACAGGCAATGAAAGAGGAGCTTTCAATGTTGGGAATATCCACTGGTGGCGTCCTTCAGTTTAGTACTGGTTTAGCCATGTCCTGTTTGGTGTGTTTAAAATATCCCTTACCAATATCAATCAATCACTTCACAAAATGGAATTTTATTCAGGAAATAATTCTGAATCCAAAATACTTTCTATGTGATGCTGGAAATCAAGTTGAAAGAGCAGCCCCTGTCTTTTTAGACTTTTCTTTTTTTAAAAGTCCCAACATTCTGTAAAAATAGTTCAAAATATTTCTAAAAATGGTTTTAAGGATTGAGTCATTACTGCAGAATACTCTAGTTGTCTTTCTAAAGTTAGGGAATAGTGAGATACCTCAGGTAAGCTACTATGGATAGATAGGTCCATTGATATCATGTAAATAAAGGAAATTTTGTAACCAAAAATATGCAACCACTATTAAAGTATACATGGAAGTACCAATGGGTCAATATAAGGCATCTCTGAGGCACAAGCGGTCTTAAATGTCATAATGAACAATTCTAGGCCATTCCTTAGAAAGTTTAGTCCTGTCACAAATTACATTCTATGAATCTTCTACCTGTTCTACCAGTAGGCCAACATTTGTATGCAATTGAAATCTGATTACAAGGAGTATCAAAGTCATTCTGAAAAGGGAAAATCAAAAAAGGGCTGCTTGGATGGTGTTTATGCCTTACTGATGATGGAGGTAAAGAGAATGGGAACTCAGAGATTACGAGTTTTTCAGTCTTTTTTATAACCTCAACTGACGACTGAACCCTCTCCTAAGCTCCTGGGCTTCTGCCAAATTTGCTGTACCCTAGAAACAGCTCTGGTAACAATAATGAGCAATGCATTCAACATATTCAATAACTACAGGTATGATTCCAAAGGGAACCCTGAGTCAATTAAAGTCTTTCAAAAAACGCTTTTAGAATATTCGTTTTCTACTTAAATAATGAAACACTAAAAATATGAAATTTTACAAGTTTAGGTTCATCTACCTAAAATAATTACCTAAAAGTAAAAGGAAGTAAAGGTCAGAATGCCATGAGGCATGATCAAGAAAACAACCCTCCCTTTTCATCTAATACAGGTTTTCAGAAAGGAAACATTCCACTGGCCATAATGTGATCCCCGGAACAAACATGATCAAATGCAGGAGGAGGGGAAAAAGGAGGAGAAAGGAAGCAGGAGAGAACAGTCTTATTTAACTGTTTTTATGTGGATAAAATGATTTGTGCCACAGTATTTCCATAAGAAGTGTGACCATTATTTTCCTGTAGAAACACATTTGGTTTGAAAAGTATCACTGGACAGGACGTGAAAATCAAACTGAATGAATTATTCACAACCTCCGATCAGAGGTGATCATTATTTCTGATGCTCCAAACAGTGATTAGGATTCTGCACCGAGATGTCATTTTCTCACTGAGTAACAGCAGCGATACGGAATGGCATTATCTATCTATCCTTATGTGTATTTTTTTCCCCAGGAGGATCTTGACTTAATGTTGCCGTAACAGACACTAAAAACATGATAATTTTAACATTCATTTTGATAGTGCCCATAAATGTCATTAATCTGACATACAACGTCAACACTAATCATGACCCAAAATTAACACTGAAATTGACATCAACATTAATTGGTCTTTTGATGTGAACAATAATGTGAAACTGCTCACCCCCAAAGCAGCTATTATCAATGCCAAATAATCTACTCAACTTAAAGTGAAAAATGGAAATTAAGGGAAAACCAGGGGAGCAAACCAGCATTCTGCTCCTTCAGGGAGGCATAGGATGTAAAAAGCTTGCCACAACTATGGCAATGCTGTGGAAAGCAGAAAGGGAACCCTTTTACTGTTTATTGTTCCCCATCTTCTATCTCTCTCGCTCAGAAGACAGGTAAAACAAGATTCTCATAATACTCCAGGATCTGGCATCTGAATTACAGCTCAGGCTGAACTCAGAAGGTAGGGCCTATGTGACTATTTGCCAGGTAGAAAGTCTGAAAATATGGTTGTGGTCTTTCTACAGTCACCAATAGCTAGGTAGTTTCTAAACTTACTAACACTTTTATCAGCCCCCTCCTTCAAGGATACAGGTAATAATGTGAAGAATTGCTTTTCCACACACACACACACACACCAAATTGACCTTTTTTCCCCCTTTGGCATCTTGTATGGAATGTTAAGTCAGATTTTAATTAGATACCAGCAAGAAAATAATTACTATACAATTTTAAGTCTACTTCTGTTTGTGACATTAGCATCTCATTATATAATGACAAAATATGCTTTTATATAATCCTGCAAACATATTACTTAAATCCATCCTAACACCTTCTTAAAGGTGTCTTTTTAAAACACAAAGCAGTGTGATGTTTGACTTAATTTGTGCTCCTCAGAGAAACCATGTAAGAAAAACTGTCGATGTCTTCCCACATTGTATTATCTGCTGGATATCATGTTCCATTGCCTAGTGTTACATGATCACATAAAAGATCTCAAAACAATTTTCTTAACAGTTGAAAAACTCTTTTTTCATGCTTGGATAACTCAAAAATGGCTGAACAGACTTACCTAAACCTTTCAAAAAGGCAATAAAAGGAAGAGGGAAAAAAACCACTCTATAGAATGGAAACTTTCACCCTGGTAGTAATTTTTTTAAAAATATTACAAAAAATCAGAAACAGTGGTTAGAACAAAAGAACTATCTCTGACCACAATATTTCTGTACATGTATGAAGACAGTATGTGTACCTACAGCAAAGTAACATATTTATGTGCCATCATATCATTAAAAGCACAATAAAGTATGGGGAGTCCTCTGGAGAAGTGGGGCACTAAACTAATTGGCTGCTTCAAGAATTAACCAAGTTCAGCTATCTATAGCTCCTCATGGCACCTTCCATTAACCATCTAAATGAAGAATGAAAACTGTAGCCATGTGCTCTACAGATCTCATGCTCTGCTGTCATCTGTGGCTATCCTGATCTCCATAATGGTCTGGAGCTGGCGCTGGAGTTGGACAATTCCCTGACATGGGGTGCTCCTTAAGGACTTTCTATAGCATAATTTCAAAACTGAAGAAATTCAGACAAGCATATGCTTTGAACCAAAGGATATTTCACAAGGACTTAATTTTAAAAAGATGCACAAAGCCAGCCTGAAGCCCTTACTTATTGTACTGAAACATCAATACGAAAGGTCAATCGAATCCCTCTGCCTTGGTTTGTGTATCAATAAAATGGGTCAAATGACTACCTGCCCTGATGAGGGAATAACTAACATCAGGAGTTGCCTTTCATAGTGTTGCAAGAAACAGTAGCAAATGCATCTAGGGGAATCATCTTAGAAATCCAAGAGGAATAATTCCATAGTTGGAAGGATCTCTTTTCCAAAGTGACATCAAATTAGTTCTAAAGAAGACCTGAACTGCTTTGATAATTCAGCAAATGCCTCTAAGTTGAAGGGAGATATTGTTATCCAAACCTGTATATTCAAAATGAAAAGGGAAGTAGGAAAAACATAGGCTAATTCTAAACAAAACTGTCTCAACTAATACAACATTTAGCACATATACTATTACAGTATGGGAGGTAACATAGTGTATTTGTGGTCAGAAGGCTTGGGTTGTACTGGCTCTGACACTTACTGTCTGACTTTGGGCAAGTAATTTAGCCTTTGAAAGTTTCAGTGCCCACATGTACAATGGAAATTGTAACCTCTGCACTACCTCTATCCACGTAGGTGTTGGGGGTGTTGTGAGACAATCTAGGTAATGAGCTAAATATATGTGAGTTATTAATAGTGATGGTTCTAGGTAAGTAGTGTAGCATATTAGAGGTCTTGGAATTACTTAGATGTGGGTTCAAATCCTGACTTAGATATGGATATTTATGTGACTCTGGCCAAATCACTCACTTCTGAGTACCCAGACAATTTTCTGGGACTCTAAACTGCAGAGCAGATGGTACAAGGCATTATTAGTAAAAGAAAGGTTCCTCCTAGTAACAGTAGCACACCAGATGACAAAACACGAGCCAGGAAAAAAAAAATCTCAGAGACTAAGTTCAGCCCCCTTATTTTTAAATGAATTATGAATTCATTTAAAAATGAATTATTTTAAATGAATTATTTTTTGGTTTCATATTAGACTCCTTTGTTGATAACTACTCCCTTTCCAAAAATACCTTCCTTCATCATCAAAAAAATAGCTAAGCAAACCAACAAGAACAGAGACTGCATCTCCCAGTAGATGCAATCTCCCACACCAGCAGCCACCACCTCCTCTTTACCAAGTGAAGGACAATGAGTTTTACTACAAGTCCTCTGAAACCAAGATTGGTGACTTCATTTAATCTGAATTCTAAGGTCTTTGTATCCTACTTCCTCATTTTGCAGATAAGGAAGCCAAAGAAACCCATGAAGTTTAAGTACTGTGCCCACTACTAATTTTAATTCAGGTCTTCTGACTCCAGATCTAACCCTAAGTAGTACTGCTTCCATCTTTTTCTATAAACCATTCTCTCAATTCATTTTGTAGCAGTCAAAAGAAGGTTCTAATTTGTTCTTTGAGGTTCTTAATAAGACATCTAGCAAATAAGAATGAAGGATGCTTATATATATATATATATAACATATATAAGTGGTATGGGAAGCCTTTCTAGTAAAGACCTCAAAGCACTTATTAATAGACTCTCTTCAGGGACAGATCACGGCAGGTATGATTTTCTCCATTTTATGGAAAAAGAAACTGGTGTTTGGAACAGGTATGGAATTTAGGGTCCCAGTTCAATGATTTCTTCTCAGGATTAGGCTGCTTCTCATAGCCACTACTCTTACATCAGAGCTGGGTCAACTGTGATGCACTAAAACAACACAAATAACACCTAATTCTCGCCCCAGCACTATTAAAAAGTTGACAATCATGACACAAGTTGCCACAACCACAACCACCAAAAGGTAAATATTCCAAAAGAATGAGGCACAAATAAAATAAGGTAAATACAAATTAGCTTAAGTCATGGAAATTATTATTTGATAAATTATAATGAACAGAATTTAACTTTATGCTGGAAAAAATACTCAGTCTTGAAAAATAGTACCCCATTCACCCTTTCTTCCTCTTTCTTCCTCCCTCGCTCTCTGTTTCTCTCACACACACAGAGTCACACTGGAGTTAAAGTTGGTTCCACTTGTACTCTAGTACTAGCTAAACAAAGAAATTCCTTTGGGGCTATGGGATATACTGATGGACTGAACTGAGGGACAGGCTGCTCCAACAGCTGCATTGCTTCTTTTAAACGAAAGAAACAGCTTTGATTTAGGAACCCCAATGAGAAGTAGGAAAATGGATCCAGTAATTAATTTCTCCCAATCCACTTGGTTTATACAGCTTAAAGTCTCCTCTTCTTCCCATCTCCTAAAAATGTCACACTCAAGTTGAAAATCTCAGGTCACACCAACACAAGCTAGAAGGACGCAC
>CM053626.1:206258074-206339666 GCA_028646595.1 Phalanger gymnotis
GTAGGGAGGGAAGAGGGGAGAGAATTTGGAACTCAAGGTTTTAAAAGCAGTTGTTCAAAAACAAGTTTTAAATGCAACTAGTAAATAAGATATACAGGCAATGGGGCATATAAATCTATCTTGCCCTACAAGAAAGTAATGGAAAAGGGGATGGGGGCAGGGAATGGGGTGACAGAAGGGAAGGCTGACTGGGGAACAGGCAATCAGGATATATGCCATCTTGGAGTGGGGGGGAGGGTAGAAATGGGGAGAAAATTGATAATTCAAACTCTTGTGAAAATTAATGCTGAAAACTAAAAATATTAAGTAAATAAATAAAATTAAAAAAAGAAAAGAGTGGCCAATTCTTATCCCAGGTCTCTTTAGGTTAAGAGCCAAAATTTGAAACTCAAATTCCACTCCTTCAAGGGTACAGGGACATCACCCATGAAGGCAAGCTGACAGAGGCTATCATCTCTGGAGAATATTCCATTATGATGATTTAATGTATATGGAACATCATCACATCTACACTGAGCCTTGCCTTTCAGAAACAGTATGACTGATTTAGGCTCATTTTTATTCCTTTTTAATAAAACAATTTCTCAATCCTCTGTTCAGATGCCCATTCTCTTTAGGAAAAGGCAGATATGCTCTCTCATCTTCATGAGCCCTTCTGTTCCTCTGAACCCTGCATCATTCTCCAGGTAAAGCAAGGAATGCTAGACTCATAAAAACTTGTCTCCTTGGTCAAAGGAAAATTAAATGGAAATAGCCAAAAGTCAGTCTGTCTTGATAAAACTGGGCTCAGCATAAAGAAATATATCCTTATGACACCTCGTCATCTTCCAAGTACCGGCTGTCCCTCTGAGCTCTGACTACTGAAACCCAGTCCTTGGATTGGCCAGTCTCTCAGCAGACATGACCCATTGTATGTAGAAGGGATTGCTAACAGAGTTGGATACTAATCCCCCCAAACCTCATTTCAACCTTATAATCTAACTGAGGCTTCTGACAGACTTCCCCAGGTACTGGGGGCATTCATCACTAACTACACAGAGAAAGGGCATCAGTCTTTACTCTGCCCCAGCTGAGACACATGGAGAAACAGCAAGCTAAGACTCAGGCCCTATAGGATGGCCAATCTTTTGAGAGAGAGAGAGAGAGAGAGAGAGAGAGAATAAGAAAAGGTAAAAGGCAATTAAGCAGGAAAACTGAAGTTTACTAAAAAGCAGGTCATTTGCTCACATCATTAAAATAGGGGTGTTTTTTTTTAAACAGGCACTAGAACATATTCTACCTAGATTTCGGCATATCCCCAAAGGAAGGGGGCTCATATGGAGGCCCTCATGTCTAGTTCCAAACTAACAACAATGATATGACATGCAGCTGTTCTTCAGTGCATCCCATTTCTACACAAGATATGTTGGGTCTTAAAAGGGTTAAAAAAAACCTTTAATTTTTTTTATTCTTTTTTGTGGTCTTTGGGTACAGAGTCCCATATAATAAGACTATTTGTATTCATACTGGCAGAGTAAACACTACATGTTCATGCCCAGGCAGCTCTGTGCTTGTAATTTCAGCAAGAACAGAGCTCTGTCCCTCTGGGACTTCACTATTCCCCCAGTTTCCATCCGCTCAAACATAGAATGAGAGCAAGAAAAAGCAGGAGAAAAAGATCATGGCAAGAGGTTTCTCATAGCACTGCAGCTGGTTTTCACTTGGCAAAAAATCTCATTTTGTGTTTTAATTACATTAGTTAAAACAGCTTTTCCTCTCAGCCCTATGTTTGCGAGGGTGCCTCCATTCCTCAAGAATTAGCTGTTCTCTGAATTTAAGTCTAGCACCAAAAATAAAAAAAGGTTTCGTTCCCCTGTTCAGGGACTCACAAACAGATGCTACCAGCAGTGCCACATCTCTGCTTTCACTTTGTGTGTGAGAATTAGTGTAAGTGTGTATACCTAGTCTCAACCGAATTCATCATATTCTCTTTTCCCTAACCTCCTGTTTCTTCTGCTTATCAAAATGTCACATCAGAAGAACTCCTATGAGTCTGATACTCTACATCTGGCTGAACGCTCATGCCAACCCTAAAACAAAATCATTTACTCTTTGCATTCTCAAGGTACACTCAGGGCAAAGCTATATCTTAGATGTACAAGCAAACGGCCCATGTTTGATTAAGTTACGTTCCTATTTGGAAGACAACACATTTTCCTTATAAACAAAAGTGTACCCAGCATAATTCTTCTACAAACAAAATATTCCCAGATGATATCATAGAGGTAGTCCTTTCTGAGCAGCTGGGTATTTATCTGGGAACAGTAGCATAAAACCTAAAGAAGCCACTTCTCCCTTTAGGATATTCTTTTCATACATTTAACTGTCTTCATTCTTAACAACATTTATATAAAGTTTAAAAGCAGAGCAAAAATTAAGCAAAGTCTCAATGCAGGGGTTTGATGTGATTATAAAATAGTGAGCAATAGAAAACAATGGATCATAGAGAGGAAAAGCTAAAAATCTAGGAAACATATCCTTCCTTGGCTGATACTTAGGAAAAAGAGAACTGGGTTCTTTAATTCACGTTTAAACCTTTGGTTATAAAAGTGCCTTTTTAGGCACCTGGAAGACAATTCATTCACCCATGATCACTGCGACAACAAAGAAGTGATGTGAAGAGGGAAAAATCAAATAAAAACAATGACATGTCACAGAAAGTCTCAGAAGGAGCGAAGGCAGCATCAAAGCTAATGCTTTCCACTCCTAAACAGCTCTATCAAACTGGCTGCTTTGCAACTACAAGTGAGGTGGGCACTTGATGAAGACGATTTTAAGTGACAGAGAGGCCCCGGCTAGTGAGTGGGAGGAAGGGAAGAAGGGAGGAAGGAAGGAAGGAAAGAAGGAAGGAAGGAAGGAAGGAAGGAAGGAAGGAAGGAAGGAAGGAAGGAAGGAAGGAAGGAAGGAAGGAAGGAAGGAAGGGAGGAAGGAAGGAAGGGAGGAAGGAAGGAAGGGAGGAAAGAAGTAAAATGATGAGCAACTTGCCTCATTTCCTCCTGGAAGCCTGTTCATGTGTACCAGCTGACCTTGATCATCCAACACCAGCTCAGTATAAGTTAGCATATCAGAAGGCAGTGGCGGCGCTGGCAGAAATGCTTGGGCTGACATAGATTCCCAGAGTTTGATCAGAGACTAAAAGAAAAGGGTTAAAAAAAAAAAAAAGGATCACCGTTAAAAAACATTTTTTGTCCACCTTTATATACTCAATTTAGGTCAATTTTGCCTCATACTACTATTTTATTTCTTGGCCCCAGTTTCCTAAATAGACAAACTATCCCAGATCCTAATGAAAGTAGAAAAGAATTAGTTAAAATTATACATCTGTTGGAAATCAAGAGCCTTCCCAATATTTCCCAATTTACTAACACAGAAAAAAAATCCATCGACAAACATGTATTAAGCACCTACTTTGTGATAGGCACTATGCAAAGCAGTCGGCACACCAAGATGAAAACAAAACAATCCCTGCCACAGAGGAGTTTCATACATTCTACCAAGGGAGATACATAGATAAAAATGAAGTAAATGCAGGGGAATTTCTGGGGAAAGCTTCAGCAGCTGGGGGCCAAGAAAGGCTGAGGTCTGAAAGAAGCTAGGGATTCTAGGAGGCAGAGGAGAGAAGGGAGAGTATTTCAGGCCTAGGGGATAAACAAAACAACAAACCTAGTTATATTCCAGAAAATTCAAGGAAGGAGCTAGTAGAGTCTACTTGAGTTGAGAACAGGAAAAGCCCTTAAAGAAAGGGGGTATTCCTCCACTAAACAAGATAAACAACAAACAGAGAGGCATTGCCTTATTATATGCCCTACTATATAAATAACAAGGATTCAAAGGGCATGGAAGAAAATGACTTGCAGGAACTCAAAAGGAATATTCTTCTCTAATAGCTGTATCCATGGTTTTCCTACATAAGCTTCAGGGCTAACATGTGGGAATGGCTTGTTGGAGACATACATACACGTATCTGAAAATGGGTAATTTTGGACATGTCCAAATTGGAGAAATATTTAAATCTATTCAAAATCATTTGTACTGCTGGCTCTGACTTCTGAGGGAATTAGTTTTTTTACCGGACCCATCAAAGTCATACTCAAAGCCTCAATGTCTCACAAATACTAACGCATCATCACCTTCATCTCTAGGGGGGGGACTATAAAACAGACATGAGTAGGAAAACACCCTCGAATTTCTTAACAACATTGGTACTGGGGGACAAGGCTAACACTCCTTACCAGCTAACTAGGTTATATCAGGTTTTTTTTTTAAAACTTTAGATAGCTGTTATGTTTCAAGAGATATAATTTGATTTGCAGTATATCCACATCCTATGTAAAAATGTCTTGTGTTATAAAGGGATTCTATTGTATTTGTAAATAATACTAGGATTACTGATTTATCAAGGTCACATATTTGATTAAAATTCAAATTCACTAATGTTGGATAGTATTAGCTTCAGAGGCTTGGCAGAATCCTGTATTCATATTTTTTTAAAAGACCAATACAGTATTCTTTCTGTCTTATTTTTTATCTGCTACATTTTCTGCTGTAATATACTTTTTTTTTCCTCCTACTGATGGAAGAAAAATCTGCTGCATGGAGGAGATCCACTATACAGATCAAAAGAATTTATTTTCATATAGAGTATGAGATTCAAAATGTCATATCTTCTTATAAGCTAGTTTTTATTCAGTTATAATAAATCTATCGTAAAAAGAATTTGTACTTTAAACTCTGTACTATGCTATCTATGGCCATTCATATACTTTCTGTTTCAGTATTATTTCAATATTATTAACCCACCCCCATCAGCTGGGGGGCTCAAGTTATCCCTGAAATTAAGATATTGGGAACTAAAGTTTCCTACCCTTTTGTTAATATCAGAACCTAAATGTAGTCTTAGCCAAGCAATCAACCTTTGGATCCAAATATAGATATACGCCACTGTAAACCACCAATATGTTTGTGGCCTTAACTCATTTACTTCTACTCTGTGGAGAATTTGCATTCTCAGAGTTCCTTATATTACACTATTAAGAAACTTCTTGTTGTCTCACATTCATGTTGGGAATCACCAGATCCAAAATTAGGAATCAAACGGGAGTGGAATCATGACCTCTCTCTTATTTTTGAAAAATATTTCTTTTCCAAGCAAAGATGTATCAGGCAGAAATTCAGGAAACCCTTACTTTCTGAAATATCCACTCCCAGCACCTCCTAAGCCTCCTTTACCTGCCGGAACATCTCTGGAATATCATAAATATATGTTGTTCCTAAAGTCTGTGCCTGGAACCTCTTGGATTGTAGCAGATCTTTGGTCACATAGGGAGTGTTGATCAACATTCCATGCAGTGGCCCCTGTTTGTCTCCATATGCCTGGAACATGATCTGAAGGAAAAGGTAAATGACAGGGAGAGCTGAGACACAAGTAAAAATCACTTCATTTCAGTCAAATTAAATGCATCAAGAAGCTATTACACCTATTAAGTGCTGGTTGTTGTTACTGTACTATTATTATTATTAACTTCCAAGTTATCATGAGGACTGGGGATATAAAGACAAAACAAAGCTAAACCATTTCTTGCCATCAAGGATTTTACATTCTACATTAGGGAATAAAACATATGCAAAGAAAAATATTAAGTAATGTCAGAAGATGAGGAAGAGCAACAGAGTTCAAAAAGAATGACAGCTGGGGAAAGAAGGAAGGGGAAAAGGAAAGGGAATAGTAAAGGGTTTTCAAAAAAGAGGAAGAGCTGAAACTTTTTTAGGAGTTTGGCAATGATAGAAGGAACAGTTAGGTATGAAAAGGAGAAAAGATGTAGGGCAATAGCTTGAGGGAATGACAGGGTCAAATGAAGGATCTTTAAAGAAAAAGCAGATCTGAGCATAGCTCAGAGAAGTCAGTGTCACGTCAAGAGAAACTGTAGATTAGACAGAGAGATGACTGAAAGGGCATCCTTCTGGAAGAGGCCAGAGAGGATACGACCAAGGGCACAAGTACTGGGGTTGCCTTTGTCAAAGTGGAGCAAAGAAGGAGAAAACAGGACTATGTTGCCGGAATCTAAGGTGTAGAGTTGGGAAGAGGGAGATCACAAAGAATAGTCTCTATACTTCTCAGTAAAATGAGGCAAGATTCTCCACTGAAACAGAAGTATAGAGATGGTATTAGTAGCTTGAGACAGAAAAAGAAGCAAAGTACAAAAGACTGTTTTTTAGAACTAAGGGAAAAAAATTCACTAGAAGGAACAAAAATTCAAAAAAATCTCAAAAGGAAATAAAGAAAAAAGGTGGGAACAAAGAAGATCTGATAGTATTCTACAAAGTAGTAATCACTGTAACTCCTGTATACTAGTTAAAATCAGAAGTTGATAATAATGAGGAAGAAGAAGAGATGGAGAAGGAAGAGGAGGTGAACTAACTTTGTACAGCAATATAAATATATACAGCATTACACACACACACACACACACACACACACACATATACACACACACACAAACACACACACAATGCTTTACAAAAAATATTTGATTTGACCCACACACAACAATCCTGTGAGGTAGGTGCCTTTACTATCCTCATTTTACAGATGAGATTAAAGGACTTGCCCAGGACAGTACTCCACCTCAAGTCATTCTGAGCCCAACTCTAGCATATAACCTACTCACCACAAACAGGTTATTGACAAGACCCAAAAGTAACTGAATACTGTAGCACAGCATTTGAAAAACCCAAGACACCAATTACTAGGGCAAGGGGGTAAGGACACAACATTTGACAGAAACTATGAATAAGTGGAAAACAGAAATTAAGTTTACACTAACATCTAAAATCACATACCACAATCAGCTCCGAATGGAAAAATGACCTAGATATAAGATCACATCAAACAAATTAAAGAAGGGATAATAGTTCTTGCCAGAAATGATCACAACAAATAAAATTAACTAGTCCAATTACTAACATTAGGGAAAAATTTTAGCACAAACAACACCAGTTTGGAATTAGAAGGGATTCAATTAACAGGGGGAAAATTTGTGCGGCAAATTTCTCTGATAAAGATCCAATATCAAAATTATTTAGGGATTTGATACAAATAAATTTTAAAAAGCAAATCTCCAATAAATAAATGGTCAAAGTATATGAACGGGCAACTCTCAAATAAAGAAAACCAAGTGAGCCATAATTACTTGAGGACTGTGGATGAAAAAATCATTCCAAATCACTAATAATTAGAGAAGTGTAAATGAAAACTGTGAGGTTCCACCTCACACCTATCAGACTGGCAAAGATGACAAAAAATGAAAATTATAATTGTTGGAAGAAGACAGGCATAATGATGCACTAATGGAGGAGCTGTGAACATGCTCAATCATTCTGGAAAGTAATTTTGATCCATACCCAAAAAGTTATCAAACCACATATAACCTTTTTATCCAATGACATCACTAGTAGGCCTATACTCCTAAAAGATCAAAGACAGAGGGAAAGACACCTATGTATAGAGACAGTTACAGGAACAGTTTTTGTTATAGCAAAGAAGGGCGGGGGGGAGTGGGTGTTCAATCAAAGAATGGCCTAACAAATTACAGAATATAAGTAATGCAATAATATCGCACCAAAAGAAAGGTTTGGATTTAGAGAAACCTGGGAAGCCTTGTATGAAATGACTTAGCTTGACATAAGAAGAACAAGGAAGAAGACTCATACAATGACCACAATTTTGTGAGGAGAAAAAAAAAACTTCGAAAAATTTAAGATGAAGCACGACTCTAGAAGATTGATAATGAAGTATGCATTCCACCTCTTGGCAGAGAGGTACTAAACAAGACATATATTCTCAGATATGTACAAGGTAGGATCTGTTTTGTTTGACTATATTTGTTATGAGACTGCTCCTTTTTCATGGAGAGGGAAGAACAGTCAAAGATAATGACAGTGATTCCAAAAAGAAGAAAAGCAAAAAAACATTTTTAAAAAATAATCAGAAGATAGCAAAAGGGAATACACACAGGGAGGACAGTGTTGATATACCATGTTAAATGTAATATATTCTTTAAACAAAAGCACTGCATAACAGTTTACATTTTCATATACTATCTTTTTTATTGGGAAATGTTCATGTGTGTTGATATTTGACAAGTTTATAATTTTTTAAAAATAAAGCTATATTAAAAAAAGGAGAAGAAAAGAAGGTATGGAACAGGAACTGCCAAGGCAAGGTTAAAGGTAAATAAGAATACCTAAGTGGACAAAGCTCAACAGCAAGAGATAGAAAAAGAAATTCCATTTAAAGTTACCGTAGACACTATAAAACATTTGGGAGTCTACCTGCCAAGACAAACCCAGGGCCTATACGAACATAATTACAAAACACTTTTCACACAAATAAAGTCAGAGCTAAATAAATGGAAAAACATCAGATGCTCATGGTTAGGCCAAGCTAATATAATAAAAATGACAATTTAACCTAAATTAATTTACTTATTCAGTACCATACCAATCAAACTACCAAAAAATTATTTTTACAGAGCTGGATAAAATAATAACTAAATTCATCTGGAAGAACAAAAGGTCTAGAATATCAAGGGAATTAATGAAAGGAAATGGTAGGGGGCAGCTAGGTGGCGCAGTGAGTACAGCACCAGCCAGGGAATCAAGAAGACCTGAGTTCAAATCTTACTTCAGATACTAGCTGTGTGACCTTGGGCAAATCACTTAACCCCATTTGCCCTGACTTCTCCCCTCAAAAAAAAAAAAAAAGAAATGCTAGGGAAGGTGGCCTAGCCATAACAGATATTAAACTGTATTATAACGCAACAGTCATCAAAACTACTTGGTACTGTCTAAGGAACAGTATGGTGGATCGGTGGAATAGGTCAGGTACACAAGACGCAATAGTCAATAACTATAGCAATCTACTCTTTGATAAACCCAGAGAATCCAGCTTCTGGGTTAAGAATTGAGTATTTCACAAAAACTGCTGGGAAAACTGGAAAATAGTATGGCAGAAACTAGGCATAGACCAATATCTTACAGTGTATACCAAAATAAAGTCAAAATGGGTTCATGATTTAGGAATAAAAACTGATACTATAAGCAATTTGGGAGAGCAAGGAATAATTTACCTGTCAGACTTATGGGAAAGGGCAGAATTCATGGCCCAATAAGAGATAGAGTGTTACAAAATGAAAAATGGGTAATTATGACTATGTTAAATTGAAAACAAATGCAACAAAGATTAGGAGGGAAAGAGAAAATTGGGAAAAAAAATCTTTATGACCAGAGTCTCTGATAAAAGCCTCATATCTAAAATATACAGGGAATTGAACCAAATTTACAGGAATACAAGTCATTCCCCAATTGAGAAATGGTCAAAGGATATGAACTAGAAGTTTTCAGAGGAAGAAATTAAAGATATCTATAGTCATATGACAAAATGCTCTAAATCACTATTGATTAGAGAAATGCAAATCAAAACAACTCTTAGGTACCACATCTCCCCTGTCAGATTGGTTAACAGGACAAAACAGGAAAATGATAAATGTTGGAGAGGATGTGGGAAAATTGGAACATTGCTACAATGTTGGTGGAGTTGTGAACTGATCCAGCCATTCTGGAGAGCAATTTGGAACTGTGCTCAGAGGGCTATAAAACTGTGCATATCCTTTGACCCAGAAGTACCACTTCGAGGTCTATGTCCCAAAGAGATCAGACAAGTGGGAAAGGGACCCATATGTATAAAAATATTTATAGCAGCTCTTTTTGTGATGGCAAAGAATTGGAAATCAAGGGGATTCCCATCAATTGGGGAATGGCTAAAGAAATTGTGATAAATGAATGTAATGGAATGCTATTGTGCAGTAAGAAATAAGGAGCAGATGGACTTCATTACAACCTGGAATGACTTATACAAACTGATGCCAAGTGAGGGGAGCAGAACCAAGAGATCAATATACACGATTACAGACACACAGAATCTGTAAAGACAAACTTTGATAACTTGGCTCCTCTCATCAATATAAGGCACAAAGATAGCCCCAAAAGATTCATAACGGAAAAAGCTATGCACATCCAGAGAAAGAACTGTGGAGTCTGAATGCAAATGGAGGCAAACTGTTTGCTCTCTTTTTTTCCCTTCTTTTTTGGTTTCATTTATCCATTCCTATGATTCATTCCATTGGTTATAATTCTTCTTTACAACTAGACTATTATGTAAATAAGTTCAATATGAAGGCAAATCTAGAAACTACATTGGATTACATGCCGTTTTAGGAGGGGAGGGGGAAGGAGAAGGAAAGAGAGAAATTTTGGAACCCAACCTGTGGGACTGAATGTTATAGGCTAAAAATAAAAGTAATTTTTAAAAAAAGAATAACTATGTGGAACAATTAGAAGGTAGGACAAAGGGATATACTGGATCAGAGGATGGAACAAATCAGTGAAACAAAGAGCTTGGTACAAAGTCGGACAACCACTTGTTGGGTATGTTAAAGAGGGGATTCCCTCCATGTACTGGTTGGACTTGATGGTTATGGAGGTACCTTTTAACTCAGAAATTCTATGATTCAGGTAGATATCTAGAGAAAATGTTTTTCCCTTTAAACAATTTTTTTCTGGCTTCTATGATATAATATACTCAATGTTCTCACTCCCTCGAGATTATATGACATCAAAAACCAGCCACTTTTACTTCCAAAAGGCAGTAAATCAATACAGAAGTAATGCCCCAAGTTCAAGTTGACATACCAGAAAAGTCATGTTTTAGATTTAGGGCAAACTGAATCTGCTTCTCTTCCTTTTCCTTGCATTCAGAAAGTGTGCCAACTAACCAGTCAGGACTATTCTAAAGCTGGAGGAGCTCAGCCCAGCCAACAGATTCTCTTTTTGTCTCCCCTTTGATAAGGGAAGCCGGGTCAATTCTCAACAAAGGTAGTTCATAAGTACTGTATTACATCTGGCTTAAGGCTTCAAATTTACAAGGATAAAGCTCTCTGCCAGAGACATGGTATAAATCATCTTCACATATACCTACTGCCAAGTGAGCTATCAAGACATATCCTATTCTCTCCAGTGACAGAGGCATTACCCAGGTCTATATTGCAGTACACTATGGATATGACTACAGCAGGCCCACCATATCGTATGATGGAATTAATAAGATGGTTTTTAATCATTTTAACTCAAATATTGCCAGGAGGGCACTTCATACTCCACATATTTAGATAGTTTTATTTGCTGATGAATATTTATAAGAGATGCTATTATTTCAATTCAATTAATATTTATTGAGTGCCCACAGGGTATATGACACTGAACTAGGCACTGTACGCATGAATACACAAATATATTCACAATGCAGCGAATAATAAAAAGGGAGCAATATATGTTTGTGTATGTAGGTGCACATATGCAGATATAGAAAAAATAGTCACTATTCAGTATTAGTGACTCTGTACGGAGGCCTGATGACTCATCAGTTGAATGGAACTAAGGGCTTCTATCAGTACCTGACTCTGATCCCTGCCCCAGTCAGGTCTATGGTCTCAGTTTTAGGATACACACAAAGAATACTAATCCATTTCCATCCATGGGATAGCTTTGCCTGACAGGCTTCTGGAAGACCATGTAGATCAGGTGTTAACCAGGTGGTCCATGGGCTTTCAACTTTCTTGAGTTTGGTCTGAACCAGCTTGAAATATAGTTGAAAAATATTAAACGAAATATATAAATACACGATAAAACAGATAGTATCACATTTTTACACTAAGTTAATAAGCAACTCGTGGGGATCTTTACATATAGCCCCTGTATTAAGTTTGATACCACTGATGCAGATGGCCATCACAAGGTCTCTAGAAAAGGATACTTTAGGGACTGTGAAGTTGGAAAGTTAGAAGAAAACAAATTTTGAGATACTGAAAATGCCTAAGTAAGGTGAGACAGATAGGGAGGAATTCCACAAGCATTTACTGAGCAACTACTATGCAAAAGGTACTGTGGTGGGTGCAGTGCAGGATAGAAAAAAGAAGCAAGGTCTCTGATTTCAAAGAGCTTAAAGTCTGGTATGAAAGATAAGACATGTACACAAATAATTAAAGTACTACAGGAGAGGTATAATATGCCACAGGAAGTCAGAGGAGGAAGCATACATCTAGCTGGGAGGAGACTGGAGAAGCTTTCTTGGAGTCCTAGACCTCTTCTCCTCCCCACAGCTGCCTGAGTTTTGGCCATTTCATTATTCATTGGCACCTATATCAGACAGTACGAGGGAGAAAACGAAAGATGATACTCAAGCCAGCTAATTCTCTTCTTTGTTAGCAGACTCAGAAAAGATATGGCAGGCCAGGTGGTTTAGTCAGGGGTAAAAATTAGTGTTTAGGATTATCTTGTGAATTTCAGCAACCCATGTTAACCTTATTTCTCCATTGCCCCATGAACACAGTTTAGAGATCTAGGGATATTCATGTCTTGGGTTCATGAACACATACTATACACACCCATATGTGTGTGACTTTTACTTATGTATACCATATAAAATATAACCCACAAACACATATATGTATGTAGTATGTGTATACACATACGCTTTTCACCAGACACTGTCACACTTGTATACCTTCTTTCAATTTCCATTGACCCACTTATTTCCACACTCCTTAAATTCATACATATATCAACTTAACCTGCTCAGAAGAAGTCACCACAATTGGGCTTTGAGGATTCCCTATCTGTCCATTCTATCCTCTGGCCATTAGCCAGGGTCCTAGTTTATGTGCCTATAGCTTTTTAACTCATCTATAATAGGGCCCCTAGGAAACCCTTCCCATTAAGCCTTCCTTAAAATGTACAACAGCTATCCTAAAAGGAAGCCTGCCTTCACACTAGAGGTGGTTTGTTCATTCATTTATTCAAAAAATATTTACAGAACACCTACTATGTCTAAGCCACAGGCTGAGAGAACCAGCACCTGGTATCACTAGAAACAAGGGTGAGAAAAATCTCAGATCTTTCTAATTTTTTAAAAAAGCAGTTCTAAAGAACAAACATATTTATCAAAAACATTAAAATCTCAAGAGGTTATTTTATTTTTCACAAGAATAGACCTCTCTTGAAGCCACTGTATAATTTAATTAAAAACATCCCTGCCCATGGAAAACTCTTAACTGAAAATGTCTTTAAGGATATTCTGAAAAACATCAAATACAGCAAAAAATTTTGAACACTCATATTTGCCTCCTCACATTCTCTCATGCTTTCTCTGTTTTAACTGTTAAGTCCTTATAAGGATAGACTTTTTTGACCACCACACTGAAAACCAAAAACATTATGAAATGGAAGGTCACCTTGATAATAGTCTAATCAACTCAGATTTTTAAACCTGCTTCAGAAGACTGGCAAAAATGACTTTTCCTGCTTCTGTTCCCAGATTCAAAAGGACACAACTATAGCCATGTAATCTATCCTGAGATCCAAAGTGCAGGAGAAAGGATGAAAGAATTTGTGAATGTGTATAAGAACAATTTTCTAAGCAGCAGACCCCCAGAAGTACGACATCTCTTTCCTTCAAAAGAGAAAGGCCAGGGCAGCTAGGTGGCACAGTGAATAGAGCACCGGCCCTAGAGTCAGGAGGACCCAAGTTCAAATCCAGCCTCAAACACTTGACCCTTACTAGCTGTGTGACTTTGGGCAAGTCACTTAACCCCATTTGCCCTGCCTGTCCTTCAAAAAAAAAAAAAAAAAGAGAGAGAGAATGGCAAAGATGAACCTATCTCAATCCAGGTTCCAGCATTTTGCAAAAGTGACAGGGGTCTGGTTTAACAAAGTAAGAAAACCTCCATTTCTCCCAGCTCTCTGACCCCACTGGAGTTGTTACTCTATGAGTTTCCATTTTTAGATATGAAGCATAAATCATCATCTATTACTACCCACAAATGTACTATAATAAAATATCAACAGTAATATGTACTGAGCAGTAACTGAGGAGCTCTTCAAACTCTGGCTATCATACCTGTGCTGTCCTGGAGTCAGTGACTTCCTTATACAGACTTATGTCCAAGTAATAACCAGACTCATTGGTCAAGAAGAGGCGGATGGGAATTGCTTTTCCAGTTGGCGTTAAGCGGATGTTAATTTTCAGCTCTGCCTGGAGAACTCGGAGTTTCCACAGCCGGCTTCCATAGCGCATCACCATGCTCCTCACAGACTCCTCAATCTGACGACAGCAAAACAGAGAACACAAAGGCTTAATAAATAACCTGCTCTGAAGAGCTCCTCTGAGTCTACCCCAATCTTTGGTAGGACAGTAAAGGGCCACTGTTTTTCAAAGGCATAACCTAGTCACAGTCCTATCCAAAAAACAAAAAACAAGCAAACAAAAAAAAAAAAGACCTCAAAATTCTATCCCTATTTCTGGATGAAGCCAGTGAAGACTTTGTGAGGGGCCTGCCCTGGAGGGGATGCCTCTGCCTCAGGTCACTGCAAATTGTGCAGCTTCGCTTTCCCCTTCCCTCTTTACAGACATTCATGCCAGTTTATTTCAAAGATCTGTGATATCTGAAATTAGGAGCCACAGGACTAAAATGAAAGCCCCAAATAAGAATGAAATCTCTGATAAAAAGCTATTAAGTAGCATTTATATGCGTGATAACCCTGTTTCATTGCACTTAGAGGACTTTAAATCAACTTAGCAATTACTACCATGAGCTTTTTCCTATGCAGTTTTATTAAACTTTTTAATATATGCCTGTTGGTAAATCGTACACATTAAAGAAAGGCAATTTGTCGGGGGTGCTCAGAGTTTCTCTTATGCCCAGAAGCTTTAAAGCTTGGTCCGTGCTGCACATATCCCTGAGGTGTCTAAGGAAATGATACAGATTAAGCTCTACCCAACAAGACAGATAGTATACCTAGTTTTCAAGGAGAAGGAGGACTATTTTAACTTAGTCCATGTTCTCAGAGGTAATTCTCTTCAGTAACATTAAGGTGAGAAATATTTTTTTTCAACATAGCTACCAACAATTCCCAAGAGAATACTTTTGTAAAAAATGCATTCCCTCAAGATCTCAGAAGACTTCTAAGCTTCTTTCACATTTCCCTTTTCTTGGGTCTCATCTGCATGTTTCTCTTCTCACATGGTATGGCCTGTACCTGCAGTTTCTTTTGGCAGTAACATAAATTCTCAAGCCAGAAGAGGCAATTGTGTCTACCTACTATATTTAGGCATAGTTACTTCAGCCCAAAAGATTCTCTCTATTCTTTTCTTGAAAACTTTTAGAAATCAAAAGTCCACAGATGTAGGGAACATCTCTATTCAAAGAACTGATATTCCTATGGTAAAGAAGATTGGTAACATTTGGATTTATTGGGAAACTGAAAAATAAAAGAATAGAAAATGGCCAGGCCATATTTTTAGCTAGAAGCCCAGCTTGCTTAGGTGAGTTTTACTCAAACAAAAAAGTAATGATATTGTAGGGGTCACCTCTTCTCCACTCCTCCCCAGATTTCTTGATAGATGACACATGCCACAGCATTAGCCTGGGTCTTGATAACATAGTCCTGAGATTCACATTTTAGATAATAAGGTTCAAAAGGCAAAGGACCATGCCTATAACTGAGCCTGAGAAAGTCAGATTATTTCCCCCTCTACTAGTTTGCACTGTCACCAAAACTTTCCAATCTCAGGAGAAGCAATGAAGAGAGTGGGACCCAATAAAAAGGAAAGGGGAGCCCAGGGAATGATGAGAAAAGACTATCACCCTAAGGGTAAGAGGTCAACTACAGAATCCCTTCGTTTTTATTCCTTGCATGCTATGCCATGCATTTTAAAAACAGATCCTCTAGGGAAGGGACCACATGTAATGTGTGTGAAATGTCTTATTAACCAAATTCTCACCCCATGAAAAATACTCAAGAGGAATAAGTTAGGCACTTCGGGAAGCTGCATTAACTCTCGGAGGCCACTAGGGTGACGTTTAGTGCACTGAAGCAGGAATTTACACACAAATACCCATATGACCTGTAGCATTCATGCAATTTTCCAGAATGCCCGAATTGGTCCTATAGACTAGCATACACAGGGAAAGACTCTGGCTAAATAACAACAAAAGAGAAAATTCCAAATGAGAAAACCTTCACAAATTTCACAAAAGAGGAAGCAATGGAAAAAAAAAGAGAGAATCTTCTTTTTTCTATAGGTCACTATGGTCTCTTACTGTTAACTCAAAATAACATGGTACTATATTCAAATCCAACTTCCTAGAGAGAAACAGTGAGTAGATTTTTGCTATCAAGGTTTTTAAAGTAAGCTAAACAAGTTTCTTTATGGGAAGTGTCCCAGTATGCTCTTGGGACCAAGACAGACTATGCATGTATTACCTAACTCCCTCATTCTTGATGGTGCTGACAGAAACAATTAGAATAGATGTACCTTTGAGGGGTCCATGATGACTGTGGGCACAAAGTTGAGGAAGATGTGGTTGCAATCAGTTCGGACATTGGTATTGTTAAAAGCAACCTCCAACTCGTCCATGGCTTCCAGGAGCAGGCGCTCCCCTTCATTCTGAAGATACTCAAAAGAGGCTTCCTACACAGGGAAAAAGTCACCATCAACATTTTATAAAAAACTTGTTTACCGCATAGAGGAGGCAATGAGAAAATGGTCTCAAGTGATCAAAAACCATTCTCCAACAGATAAATAATAAAAGGACATACACAAACGGTTCTCAAAAAAAATTTCAAACTCTTAATAACTGTATATAAGAGTGATCCAAATCACTAACGATAAGAGAAACAAACATCAAAACAATCCTGAGGTTTCACTTAACACCAGCAAACTGGGAAAAATGACAAAAGTTAGAAAGAATTAACACTGTGCCTGAGAAAGAAGCACGGTTGTTGGCGTTGTGAATCAGTCTAGTGTGGAAAGCAATTGGGAAAGAAAGTGAATAAATGTCCATATCCTCTGATACATCTCAGCACATACCTTAAAGGATGTCAATGACTGACAAAAAAAAGAAAGGGCCCATATACACAAAAATATTTATAGCAGCATTTTTCTTATAGTAATGAACTAGAAACAAAGCACATGCTCATCAACTGAGCAACGGCTACACAGGTGGTGGTATATGAACGTAATGGAATATTAACATAAGAAAAATACTTATGAGAAATAGAGAAACATGGGAAAACACACAAGAATTGACAGAAAGTGAAAGAAAGTAGAACCAGGGAAACAATAAACAGTATCTACAATGTAAACAGAAAGAACAAAATAGTCGAAAACAGCATACGGTCAAGTTATTTTGACCAAGCTTAGTCCCAAATTAGAGATACTAGAAGCTACCTTCCCTCCTTTTTTGCAAAGGTCGGGGGCTATGGCTATGGAGTACTAATTATGATGCAACACGTGTTGGTTGGTTTTGCTGGAAAATGTTTTCCCTCTTTTTATTCTTTTTTTATAGGGGATAACTCCCTTGGGAGCAGAGGGAAGGAGGAAGGAAGGGCTAATTGGAAAATACAGGCATGACATAGAAAAACAAAAGATATCAATAAAAATATAATTTTTTCCTAAAGAAAATGGTCTTAAACACTAACAACGTACAGAGCACAATGGCCTTGAGAATCCTTCCGATGTATGCTCAGTCAGTCATTTTAAAAACTACTCACGAGGTCATGCAGTGGCATTACATAAGCTCTAACTAAACCTGCTGTCTGCCTCTTGGCATATTATTTTCGTAATCTGGTCAGAAATACCTGGTTTCTTCTAGCCACTTCTGTTCCTTCACACTCCAGCTGCCAAAAACTATGCTCAGGATGAGATATATGATTCCAAACTCCTGCACTAGGACCATTTTTCTTCATCTCAACCATCGTTTGCCCTGCCATGACTCACACCAGACTACCAACCCTTTCTACCTCTTGCTGTGGAAACTGTAGTCAAATCAACACTATCATTGCTTTGGGGAAGGACTTGTTAATTAATTGCATGATTATTTTGTTCACAATTCCTATGACTTCCATGTTTTTCATCTAGGATGCCTTCGAAATTAACTCCCACCAAAGCACAAGACTCACCTTGGTGACCAGATCAGAATGCCGGATGATTGCCCTCACAAAGAATCTGTAGTCTGTCACTTCAGTGCCCACTTCCACTTTGGCTGCCCCAAGATATAAATGCATCTTATGGTTGGCACATGGAATAGCAGTGAGGTCAAAATTCCTCATTCGGTTCAGCTCCAGCTGGAAAGCCAGAGCAGGCTCCAAGTGGCGATAGATACGATCTTCCTCAAACTGAACTCAGAAATGAAAGGAAAATGTCACTTAGAAAGAAAACCAAGAAAAGACCTACTGGAGAATTAGTGATTAATATTAGGGGGAGTGGGCAAGGACAAGGTTTGAAGAAGATAAATTCACACTAGAAAGTAGGAACAAAGAATGTGTTATTCTTCAGACATTACTTAGCAACAACATGAAAAGATATAAGGCTATTAACACGTTTAAGTAGGGATGGACAATCAAAGTGTCTCCTCACCATTTAATACATATGGACTTTCATTAGTACCCAATAGAATTACTACTTAAGGGCTTGCGTTGAGACGCTACCCATTTAAAAGAAGAAAAAAAAAGACACTGAACTTCTACAGCACATGACAACTTATTATTGACAATCACACAGGCTCTATCATTCTCTACTTAACGTAGCGTCTGTATGCTCATGAAGCCTCTCCTGGTCCCCCTGTTCGATGATCTCTCCTTCCTCAAATTTCTCATGGTCTTTTGCATGCACTTCTCTTTGGCAATTATTAGTCTAATTTGTATTATGGTTATCTATGTACAGGTCTTATCTCTCCTACTAGATTTTAAGCCCTTTAAGGTCAAGGATCATTTGATTTCATCTTGATATCCCTGTCACCTAATACAATATCCTATATATGAGTAAACATTCGATGTGTGACGAATTGAATAGTTTTTCCTGATTGTATATAGATGAAATATATAGATATAGATAGAAAGCTCTTTGGGGAAAGAGACCATGTCTTATAATTCTTTTGAACCCCCTCATGACTAAAAGTGTTGAGTATATAGTAGATACACAATGACACATTGAATTTAATTATCTATGCTGACAGGAGCCCAGTAGCACAAAAGAACAAAAAACATGAGATGATTAACATTTGATAACTGGAATGCACTGTTTCAGTTGTTAGGGGAGTGGGAATATAAGTCTGAAACAAGAGATTTGCCATCCTAAATTTATTTTGCTTATACTATCATTTTAAAATTGCATTCCCAAAGAACATATCAACTAATGGGACAGGGATACAGCTTAAATGCTGGATGGAATAAGCAAGCACAGGATGAATATTTCTGTCTCACAAAATGGAATTGCTTAGCTAATTTTTTTTTTTTGCAAATAACTGGGACCTGACTATATATGTATTTTCTTAAGATAAAAGGAGCAACCCCTTTTAGTGCAAGGACCTTCTAATTTTTTATCATGATGACCAGTCCAAGGAACACCAGAATAGATCATCTTGGGATTGCCTTTCCTTTTCTTTCTGCTAGTTTCTGAAATCAAATATTCCCTTAAGAAGGGACCGGCTCCAAGTCCATTGAACAACTCAGACACAGGGACACGAAATCAAGAAGAGAAAGAAGGCATTTTTTTTCATGTATAGTAGAAGATGATGAGCTGTCCCTTGGTTAATTATGGGAAAAAAGTGAAAGGGGTAAAGTAAATAGGCAGGAAAATGGTTGGGTTCTTACCTTATCCCTTGCTCGGAATGTGAAAAATTTAGGAAACTCTCTCTATATTTAAAGAGAAAAAAAAGTTTTCAGTCTTTCACAAACATTTCTCCCTTGGGCTAAATACACAGTAACAATAAAGGTACACAGTGACAACCGAGCACCTGCAAGTCACAGGGTTTCCAACTGCTCTTAGCCCAGGTAACGTAGGAAGAATACATGGGGCAACTTGGCAGCCTGGAACCTAACAGCAATCCAACTCTTCATCATCATGGCCCAGAAGGTTTGAAAATTGCCATCCCCAAACATTCACTCTAACATAACTCTGAACTGACAATATCACAGTAGAACACTGTGATTTTTCTACTCTTCCACAACAAAAGCTCCCTAGGGGCTGCCCTCGGCACACCTGGGCAAATGGCACCAGTGTGTATGTACCTGGGCTGTAGCTACTGCAGCAGTAGCTGCTCAGCTGATTTCCCAAGTTTCTCCTTAAACAGCTCTTAAAACAGAAACAAACTAGCCAGCCAGCATAGCATATCAAACTCTGGCTCTTTCTATACTCATTGTCAAGTCTGTAATTTGAAGAGCTGAAGTCATAAAATTTCGATGCAAAGGAAACTGCAAGGCAGCTACTTCAGGTACACCCACTAACTTTGTTGGAAAGGCCAGGATGGGACCAGTGAACTTGTTATCATGAGGTCTTACAACTCCCTGGCAGGACATTACACAAAAAGGGCAACCCAATTTACTAGAATCTTATTAACAAAGATGAATCCAATTAGTAGAGTTCATTAGTTTCTGAAATTTAACTTATTAACACGAAATACCCCTTTCTCGGCTGGGAAGCTCTACTGGTAGTGCAGGAACCAAGTTCATTACTATTTTCCTCTATAGGAGGTTCCATTAGACTTCTTCATTATAAGCAAAAAATAATCAGCTAATTGTCAGTACAAAGCAGAGTAACCAAGGAAAACTACATGAACATCTCTCAAAGAGATCTAGAAACTGAAAGTAGAGGGAAATTTTGTTCACTGGAAGCCAAAAGCCTAGAAGAAGGAAGGAAGGAAGGGAGGCAGGGAGGGAGGGAGAAAGGAAGGAGAGGGAGAGAGGCAGGGAGGGAGGGAGGAAGGAAAGAAGGGAAGAAGGGAGGGAGGGAGAAAGGAAGGGGAAAGAGAGAGAGAGGGAGGGAGGAAGGAAAGAAGGGAAGAAAGGAAGGAAGGAGAGAGGGAGAAAGGAAAGGGAAGGGGAGAGGGAGGGAGGCAGGGAGAAAGGAAAGAAGGGAAGAAGGGAGGGAGGGAGGGAGTGGGAGGGAATGGGAAGGAAGTAAGGAGATGGAGGAAGGGGGAGGAAGGGGAAGAGTGGAGCAGATAGAGAAAGAAGACAGAGGGAGGAAAGTGGAGAGAGAATGGGAGGGAGTAGCCAAAAAAGAAAAATGCCATGTTGGTAATTTAGAGGTTCACAATTGAGAAAAAATTTCTCTGACTTCTTATTTATAACTTCATACTAAACACTTCTTCAGTCAATGGAGCTTCTGCAGTTCATAGTACCTTGGCATTTAAACTGCAGAAATACACGTGACCAGTACAATGAGCAGCTTTGATCTGCATGAGGCAGTGGAAAAGCAGTGGCTGGGTTTGGATTCAGAAGACTGGGTTCAAATCCAGGTTCTACTACTTACTACATGTATACCAATGGGCAAATCACTTAACCCCCCTCAAGCCTGTTTTCTTATCTATAAAATAGTGACAAGTTTTGTACTGACTAGATGACCTCTAAGTTTCCTCCTAGCTCTCTATGTGATCGCAGAGTACCTGGACTGCGCCCTAGAATACTTCTTGCTAAGGCTTTGTTCCTTAAAAGCATCCTGACACTGGTTTTATCCAAGGCACGATCTTCTGAAGAAAATGTTTTGACCTAAAAAATTCTCTGCCCCCACCAAAGGAAAATGAAAAATATGGGGCTGGCTTTAAAGTGAAGTGGGAAGCCATGTGACTTGGCTTGTCCATGGATTTTGTGCTAATAGTTTTGTACAATCTAGTTTTGCATTGTTCCTTCCACAGGGGTTAGCTTTGAAAACATTATACAAAAAGTGACAACTCCTCCCACCCCCCACCAAAAGGATAAGGATATCCTTCCATATGGTTCACCTTGTAGTTCAGGTCAAGGAAAGTGTCCTTTTCTATTCCCCATAGCTTCTCCTTATATACAATTTAGCTGAATACACGTACACAATCAAAATTCTTCTCCCTATCCACTAGCCAATTTTTTTTTTAAATTTCAATTGTAACTATTAAGGAATTCTGTATAGCGTTAATATGCAGTTCAGATTTAAGAATCTTTACCACTATTTCTTACTACAACTATTGTTACTAATAACAAATGAGATAATCTAATCATTAGAAGACCACCAATCAAAAAATACTTTCAGCTTGAAGCTGATCATATGTGATACAGGAGAATGTGAGAGAAAAAATTTACTTGAGTTTTTAATTTTCACAATTGTAACTAATTTTAAACATGTGAAGTAACCAAGAGATTCCACAAAGGCAAGAACACCAATGTCAAGAGACATCAATCCCTAAGAAACACAGCAGATCTTTCTGAGAATGAGAAGACTTTTCCATTTGGGCTCCTATAGGAAAAATAAAACTACCTATCAGTTAAAGGACCACAGATACACAGACAACACAGAGAGTAAGTACAGATATCTCTGCAATACTATTGCCTCTCTTGATTTCTCTTGCTCACCCCCTCTTCAAGCTGCTGATTCTCCCTAACTCTATCCATGATCATTCCATCACTAATTTAAATGCTGTGAAGACATTTTACTATGGTTATCGGCAAATATCATAATTGAATGTGCAAAAAGAGAACACTCTTAGTGCTCTGGTACCAAAAATCTGAAAGAGCACAGCATTTCCTAGGAAGAGGAATTATACCCCTGCTGTGTGTTCTAATCAGCCAACCATCATCAAGACAATCAAAATAATTTGCCTAAATTAGCCAATCAAGACACCCTGCAAATCAGAGAATGTGAAAACCTACAACAGAAATCATCATAGCTGATTATGATACTAATAATCGCGTTAAAAACCTAATGAGATGAAGAAATTGGAAGCTTGCTGGTGCAACTCTCTTTTACCTCAACATGCTGGGAACTAATTATATAGGCTGTAATTAAAACAAAAACTAACCCAAACCAAATCCTCTGTAAGCTAATAGTTGGGTTGGCAACAAGATGAACTGCCTCTCAAGATTTTTATTTTAGATTAACTGCTAATATTGACCAGCATAGATAGTACACCATACTATTCCTCCAAAATCCAAATACCTCTGTCGAATTGTAAAAATGAGGATTGTTTAGTAATATTGAGCTTAGCTTGTAGTCAGCTTTAAAAAGCTCATGAAACCTCATGAACAGGGAAGTAGACGAGAGAAGATCCCTAAAACAGAATCAGAAATGCCAAACTAGAATTAAACCAGTGTTAGATCTAATGAATTTTGTGTGGTAGAAGAAAACAGAATCCTGAAAACAGACATTCTGGTATCACTAACAAACAAAAATGAAAAAGCATGGAAATCAGTTTCTACTTCCCAGTTTGACAACTCCATGTGCCAACAGTATGAGGAGTGCAGGTGGACTAAAAACCTCAAATAGAACCTCTTCTGTTGTACTCAAGGCCTGAATCCATTTTCATGTGAAGGAAGAATCAATAATGATATATGTATTTCCCTTTATACTCCTAAATATTAGAGCTCAGCATCTGGTATATGTCAGGAACTCAAGACTTTTAGCAATGCTTGATTTAATTAGATGCTTATGGAGACAGACAAACCAAACACCAAGTCTCCTTGCTGGTAAGTAACATGCCTGCTAGGTGTTAGGGTGCCATGACACTAAGGCAAACCCAGGCACTCCTACTGGACAGCTCCCTGGGGGCTGCAGTACATGAACAAGTAAGGCTAGAAATGTTTACAGGATTCAATGACTTGGGATTGGAATACCTAACAAAACAAATGCTCCATGCAGAGCCTTTTCTCCTCACTCTGCCCCTCTCCTGTCTTGCCCCACAGTGGTACCAAAAGAGGATGAATGAAAACGAATATGCAACACTGTAATTGTCTTCACTCCACACTTGCCAGGGCAGGAGGTACCTTCTTTCCTCTCTTTGCCCCATCCTGTGTTCTCTTTCCTATTCAATAATGTGAAGATTTCATACTGTAGAACAGGGGAAGCTGAATACATCACAGTGGATTATTAGGAAGCTGGAGAGATCAAAGGATTCATCTCTAACACTCCCAGAAAGCTTCCTCTTTTTCACACTACACTAACTACAAGGCAAGCATACATCGGACAACATGACAAAGACCAAGTATCCTTTAGTGAATGGTGAGCCACTGCCAGTAGACACTCAGCACATCACTGCAACAGTGAGACCATGATTTGTATACTTCTTGCCAAGAATTCCAGACTACCATAGATCCTGACCAGTGCTTAGAAAGGGATGCCTTTCCCCACTGCACATCTTCTACTCATCATTTCTAAGGTGCCCCCAAATATAAACATATAAGTCTTCTGTCATTAAACCTGTAAGAAATAATCCAATCTATATATATCACTCCACCTAACTTCTGCTCCCTCAAGCAATAAAGCACATACATGAAGAAATCATACCACTTTAAAATTTCACTGATATGCCAAATAATAGCCATGTGTATCAGGCCTGGGCAATGATCCTAGGTGAAAGTTCCCTGAAGAGCTACCATTCCGAACCACAGACTCTACTAGCATAATCTCATACCCAATCCAAATATATAAAAATATTAAAATGGATTTTTAAAAGCCTGGTCAACACTCCAGAAAGACTAAAAGATTGATTTGTTTGTTTGTTTTGGGAGGAGGTATGCATTTTAAAGCTTAAAAGAAATGCCAATTATATTAATAACTCTGATTCTCTTTTAACTTTTGCAGATGGTTTTAACAGTAATGAGAAACTCGTTAAGTTAGCTTGTATGCTACAGAGACCAGGGTCAAACTAAAGCTACTGGAAAAAAACAGGAAAAAAAATTTATTTTTCTTAGAAATATCACAATTCAAGAATTTTCTTTAGAACAACATGATTTCATTAGAAGGACAGGCAGAGGCAGAAGGAAAAGCATGTATCTGTGATTGGTCTCAATCTGCCATGAGCCATGGAAGCACAAGTCTGTTACCCTTTATAAGAACTTAGCCCAATGCTCTTTCTTACCAAATCCAGGGCCTGGCTTTTGCATGCCTCTCGTATTCAAGATTCTCCCCTGGCTTCCTGATCAGCACCTCCAACCACAATATTTATTCATAGACTCTCATATTCCATCCCCAAGTATCAATTTTATTCTCTAAGCTCCTGATTTTTCTTCCTAAAGCCCCAGGGTTCTCTCTTAAGCTCCTCATACTTCTCCACTGACTCTCGTTCCCTATCTAAAGTTATTGATTGATACATATCTGAACTCTGCTTGGTTTTCTGCCATCAATAACAGAGGGGAGTTGTACAGTCCACAACACTTCCTAAAGCATTTCAAAAAACTGTAGCTTCTTTAGCTTTCAAGATAGATTATCTTGTAACTATTTGGAGCAAAGCTAATAAGGCTCACTGTGAGAAGAAAAACATGCCAAGCACTAGAGTTCCCATAAGCAAAAGGGCAATAAAGGCAATCATACACAGGTCCTTAGGTTAAAGCAACACTTTGCTAGCAATGCCCCAAACGTTCACATAATTATCAGAAACACTGCTAGAGAAAAACTGATCCAAATGGCTATGGATTCTAGTTGGGAACATTAAGACCTCCCAATGACACAGGTATCTTAAGTCACATTATTATTATTAATATTTTTAAAAACACAATTTTTAATATAATAACTTCAATAAAAATTTTTTAAATATAAATTGTGGAGTATTAAGTCATGTCCACAGATGCTGAGAACTACTAGGTTTTTTTCTTCATCACACATGGTCTCGATAAATCTTGATCATATCCACCTCAAACATTCTCTTCTCATACTGAATACTTGCATCTCATAAAGTTATTTTCATTTAATTAATTAAAAACATCATTAAATTTTTATTTGCTGTTGCTATAATTAATACAATAAAGGGAAAAATAATTTGGGCTCCCTTTTTAGGCTTCTAACACCTCAAAACAAAAGCTCAGGTGTTGATCTTCTGAATATATGTTCCCTTCAGCAATAGAACACATCATTACTAGAGTAACTAGCAGAGGAGAAGAAAAACAACAGGCTAGAAACCATGACTTCAAAGTTTAAACTAAAAGTTCTTAACCATTAATTCACTGTGTAAATGGGACAACTTACCCAACTGTATAAATGGATTTGCTCATTCTTAACTATTTCTAAATGATATATTGAATATGCATTGCCATATAAAAACCTTTTGATGAAACCTTCTACAGAAAGTTTAAAAGTTCATCATAATAACTTCTAAAAGGAGAAGACTAAGCTCACTTTAGCCCATCTCAGTGTATTTAGAAATGAAATGAAATAATTTATCAAGTGCTACTTACTACTCTGTTTTTAAAAAATCAGTGGAATGAGAACAAAATATTAGGGAGCTCTTTGTTATTATGCCTTTTACTTACATGGAATCTTTGATCCACCTCGTAGTTGACCTGTTTTCTAAAATCCTTATAAATGAAACAAAGAAAGAAAGGTGGACAGAGCAGAAGTTGGCAATTAGTAACAAAATTTTAAACAAATTAAGAGTAATCGGTAAATTAAGCTAAAATTTTTTCCTTAAACAAATTCAATGAAAAGCAATCATACCCCCATAATATCTAGAATTAAACAATTTTCGTACCCCACTATTATAAGACCGATTTTTAATTAAAAAAAGTTAAGTTAAGAGATTCATCAGCAGCTGCATAAAAGGCTTAAGAAAGGTACAAGACACACATCAATACCTTTTGTGCAACCAGGAAAGTAAGCCGCCGGATCCCATGCTCAACAAGAGCAGCTTTCTGTGAATAAACAACAAAAAAAGAACACAGATGAAACCTCTTCCGATTTCTGACTATCCCCCACTCCATCCATTCTTCCCAAATCTCTAATTTAACACAGATTAGGAAGACTTTCTGGGAACTGAAATATTAAGAACCCATCCCAAATCACTACCTTGAAACTTGTAAAACAAGAAATCTATCTCAACCTGGCCCTCAGTACTATTAAAGGAACTGACTTTGTTGTTGAGAGAAACTAAATGATTTGCTCAAGGTAACACAGCTAGTTAGCAGCAGACAGGAATTGGACCCAGATTCTTGGGATGATAATGAAAGCAAGCCTCGTAGAGATGGCAAGGGTTGTATGAGGCCACAGAAGTTCTTTCAAGATTGATATACATCACAGGCAGACCTTAACATGACTTCTGCCCACAGAGGTCAGACTGGTGGGAGTTTATTAAACACATGGAGATTGCATAGACCCAGAGCTCAAAACAAATCAGATCCTAGGCAGAAAAGAACATTTAAAGAAAACTGAAAACATAGCCACTGGAATGTATTTGGCACTTCAGAGTATAGGTGGCCTTAACCATTAGAAGCAGCATTGCTCAAATAGTGGCAAATGTGAGAAAACAGGTAATAATTATTTGGAGAACTGCTTTCTACAATATTTTCCCTATTTTTGATTAGATGAAAAAACAAATTAAACATAAAATTTGGAGTTGAAAGGGACCTTAGAGAACGTCTATTCTAAACCTCTCAACTACGGAGAAGGAAACTAAGGCCCACAGAGTCCAAATGATTTGCTCAAGGTTGCACAGCTAGATAGCAGCTGATGGGGATAGAATACAGATCCTCAATTCAGGGCCCTTTTCGCTATACCCCAGACTCTCTTTAAAAATGTTACAAAAACAACACCAAATCGTAGTTTGTAACTACAGGCATACTTTATCTAATACCATTAATAGGCTAGGTGAAACAATGGAACAGAGATAGATCATAAATCACTAGATCATAAATGAGAGTTGGAAGGGATTTTGGTGACCATCTAATCCAACCCCTTCATTTTACTCATTAGGAAACTGAGTCTCAGAAAGGCAAGGCATATGAACATGGGTTGGGGATGGGGAGAGAAACAAACATTGATAAACCACCTACGATGTGCTAAATGCCTTCCGAATATCTCATTTGATCCTAACAATTTCTCTGCAAGGTAGGTGCTACTACTATACCCACTTTGCAGTTGAGGAAATTGAGGCAAACAGAAGTTAAGTGATTTTTGCAGGACCACACAGCTAGTAAGTGAACAGCAAAATCTGAACCCAGGTCTACCTGACTCCAAGTCCAGCACTCTATCCACTATACCATGTTGCTTCCTTGTGGCATCATGGTAGAGTCTATTACTATAAAATGTTTTCATTATATTGTAAAAAAATATTGGTCACTGCAACATTACCTTGGACATACTTGTAGCAGGCTTCTTTTCACATCATAAAATGTTAAAGAGTTACAAGACAAATGAGAGGTCATGTTGGCCAACACCCTCTCTCATACACATGGATCCCACCATCACTTGGCAGTCGGCAGAAGCCAGTATTCTTCACGCTAGCCTTTCATGTAATTCTTGTCTCCCAGGCCTTAGCCTCCTCTCTTTTGTGAAATAAAGATATTATCCTGCTCACTGATCTCAAAAGATATAGAGACTATTAATGAGATAATTTAATAAAGACCTTTTAGAATTTATGTGGCCATAAGAAGTAAGATGATGCTACCAAGTGAATGACTTCAGAAAAGTAATCAAATGACAAAAATAGTAAAAGCAAATACTGGGTTTTCATCACAAAAAATAATATTTTTAGCTTCTATTTTCTCCCTTGGCTATAATTCCTTTAAAATACTTTCTTAATATCTTTTGTATTTATACTACCTTCATTTCCAAATACATCCTCACCCCATCCTTACCCAGAGAACCATCTCTTGGATCTGTTACAATTCTAACAAATACAAATCTGTCCATATACCTAATTTCCAACAGCCAACATGTGGATAAACCACAGCAATTTTTTTTAAAAATCTAAACTAGATTTTTCCCTACAGTCTAACACGTTTCTGGGTCATCTCTCATTTTGTCAGCTGTTGTGTGCTCAGAAATAGAAATAATTTTAATGGCTTAAAAAGGAGAATTAGAAATGTAATAATGCCTTCCTCAGACAGATCAGCGATGGTTTATTTTTCTGGATTATTTGTGACCTGCCTGCACTATTAGCATGGATAATTGAGAATTGATGATAAGAAGAAAAATAAGAAAGGAGAAAGGACCTCTTAGCTTCTTAGTATACCAAGAAACAGAACCATTCCTTCCAGCACCAATAAAACACTCAGCTAAGGCTAAGCCCTTCAAACACAAGCATCAGCAGCTATGTTCATGGCAAGCAAAGAAAATAACTTTAATAACGCCGTGATTTAAAATCAAAATTGTTATTGCTTTTAAAATTCCACAAGTGGCTGACAATAACAGCAGAGCAACAGGACTCTGATTACATTGTAATAATGCGGGTCTCACAGCAAGTCCACAGCTATTACCCAGCGATTAGGCGTCAGCACCTGGAGAAACTCCATTTACACTGACTGCTTCAATCTCCTCCACAAGTCATTTACAAATATATGATCCTAATTTCTATGAGAGAAAAAAAAAAGACATGCTGAGACTAGAAGATTATTTGGACAATTTGGATCAACCTATTTGATAGTTTAATGTGTGCATTTTTTTAAAAAACTTTTTTCCCCTAATGTGCCTAGAGCATGATCACACAAATGAAAAACAAAACTAGTTTTCATTTCAGATTTTTTAAGGTCTTTTTTCAAAAAGAGAGAGGGAGAAAGCACCAAATATGCCTGGACAAGCGCAACTTTAGAGGCAACCAGACATACCGAACTGGTACTGTTGTCTTCAAGACAGAACTCTTTGGAAATCAGGGGTCTAGCTCCTGGCTCTGCTACTGGCCTCTGAGAGGAATCACGGTAAAGGACTTAAGTTGTCTGTGCCTGGGCTTATTGATCTGTTAAAGTGTAGGAATAACTCTTGTATTATCTCAATGCTCCAAATCTGTGATAAGAATTTTTTAAAAGATACAACCTATGAAGGTGATAAGTAGGGAAGTATAGTGGGCCACAGTCTATCCCTCCACTATACCTCAGCTATACAGAAGTAGTCATACCCTTGACCTTGACTTCACCTATGTGTTTCAATTTTTATGTTCATGAACTTCAAAATTCCTTTATTTAATCATAATCATTTATTATTCCACCTTTCCCTATTCCTTATTGCCTTCAACTTTGTTCTTTGTCCTCACCGTGACCTTCAGTTCTTACGCAGGCCTTCAATCCTGAAAGGGCTGCATTCCTCTCCCTCCCCTATCCTGTGATGAATCAGTTCAACTACAGTTAAAACCTTTCACCTTCTATGCTACCACAAATCATACCTTGCCAATCATAACCCACCATCCATTTCTGATACTGAATGAAGATGAAGGAAATCAGAACTGTGCTGGATGGGTCCATTACAAATGTATGCTACATAATCTCAACTGGGATCTCACTGCAGCAAGGCAAATGTTCTATTTATGTCTAATTGTTTTATTATCCCACTTTCCATAGTGGCTATTCCAAAACTTCCCATCTGTCCTCAAGACTCCAACCACACCTTCTTTATTCACCCTTTTGGGTGAGGATCTTGCCTCACACTTCACCAAAATGATTGTGTCTATTTACCAAAAGCTCCCTCCTCTCCTCCTCATCTTATCACTTAGATATCTTCCCCTGTCGCCTTTACCCTATGTCTCAAAAGAAAAAAATGATCGTTCTCCTTGCTAAAGGATAAAGAGTGCTTTCTGATATTTATCAAGGAATATGATGCTTAGTAATGGAATCTCTAGATTAAAGAGTATGGACATTTTAGTCACTTTATTTGCATAATTCCAAACTGCTTTCCAGAATGGCTGTGTTAATTCACAGCTTCACTAACAATGTATTAACTAGTATGCATAAATTCCCACAACCCTTCCAACCCTGATTGTTCTCGCTCGTCTTTTGTCATCTTTGAGTTTGCAGGGTGCCCCTCATTCACTTCTAAACCTTCTGCAATCTAGCTTCCCAACTCATCATTCAACTGAAATTGGTCTCTCCAAAGACACAAATGATTTCTTGACTGCCAGAACCTGATGAACTTTTCATCCTTCTTGACCTACCAGTCTTTGCCATTTCTGACTACCCTCTTCCTCCTCCTCTCTACTCTGAGTTTTTGTGACTTCTCTCTCCTGGTTCTCCTACTTGTACGAGTGCTCCTTCTTAGGATCCTTAGCTAGTCTTCATCCAGGTCAGGCCTACTAACTCTGGATGTCTCTCCAAGGTTCTGTCCGGCTCCTCTTCTCTTTTCCTTTGATACTACCTTGCTTAGTGATCTCCAATTCTCAGCTTCATGCAGGTGATTCTCAGATCTACATATCCAGAACTAATCTCTGTCCTAAAAGCTGGGTCCTGCACTACTGCCTCTTGGACACTGTGAACCAAATGTCCCCTAAGCATCTCAAACCCCACCTGTCCAAAACAAAATGTTATTTTCTCCTCCCATTTCCCCTCTCCTCAATATTCCTATTATTGCCAAGGGCGATTGCATCCTCATGATCACAAGCTCAGTGTCATCCTCTACTCCTCACCAGCACTCATCCAATATATCTAATCTGTTGTCAGATCCTGTGGTTTTTACCTTCACCATATCTCCAACACACGTCCCCTCACCTCTCATCTAGACAAGTGCAAATAGTCTTCCAATCAGTCTTCCTTCCTCAAGTCTCTCCTCACTCTAATCCATCTTTCATTCAGCTGACAGTGATCTTCCTAAAGTACGAGTCTGACCATGCTACCCCAGCCCTCCTCCCCAATCAATTCCAGTGGCTTTCTACTTACCTCCACAATCAAATATAAAATGCTCTGTTTAGCTTTTAAAGCCCTTCATAACCTGGCTCCTTTCTAACTTTCCAGTCTTCTTTACTTGCCTCTATACACTCTACAACAGTATTCTTACTATTTCTCCAATACTACATCTCCTGACTATGCATTTGCACTCGCTGTCTCCCTATTCCTAGGAGACTCTCCTCCTTCATTTCTGACCCCTAGTTTGCCTGGCTTCCTTTAAGATGCCACTCAATTCCCAGGCTTACCCATCTCCTCCTGTCCATCCTTCCCCCACCCAACTGGCTGCTAGTCCTATTCGTTGAGAGAGTCTATCATTGGCTTTCTTTGTTTCCTCGGCTCTTAGCATCCAGCTTGGGGAATGTTAAGCGCTTAATAAACACTTGTTGACCGACTGGAAAGAAATCAGCCCCAGTCAGGATGACCCAGGCTCAAGTCTCCTAATCTCTCAGTGTCCCAGGCAACTCTCTACAACTAAGGTACAGAAGATGTTTCTCTCTATTGGTAGAAGAGGTTTCTCGAGGAATTTCCTAAAATGAATAAGTCACAAGCTACAAAAATCTATGAAAGGTTTTCAGCTCTTGTTTGAACAGGTGTAGGTATGAAGTATTAGTTATATCAAAAGAGCAAACCCAGCCTCAGTGTTCTTTCCATACTTGCCACAGTGCCTAATATAACAAGGAGTATGGGGGCAGCTAGGTGGTGCAGTGAGCAGAGCACAAGCCCTGGAGTCAGGAGGACCTGAGTTTAAATCCGGCCTCAGACACTTGACACATTTACTAGCTGTGTGACCTTGGGTAAGTCACTTAACCCCAATTGCCCAGCCTTCCCCCATCCAAAAAAAAAAAAAAAATAACAAGGAGTATGGAGATATTCAGGATATTAACCTAAACCTTTGCTTCCATATTCATAAAATGGGGAAAATATATTTGCCCCTACCTACCTTATAGGGCTACTGTGAGGATCAAATACGTCTTTTATAAACTTAAAGTTGCTTTTCAAATAGGTGGTAATGATGACTTGTTAATGAAAGCAGGTTTTCATGCTACACCCATGCAGTTCAATGCTTCAGTACCATAATGTGTACACAAAGTGGCAAAAATAAGTGATACCAATGATCTGAGTAGGAGGTTAATGCAAGACATAGATTTGAGATTTAATTATGGAACTGTGCCCTAGTAATTATTATCTCAAATGCCAAGATGTGACTTTCATAAATTCCGAGATTAAAAGGTATATGCCCAGCTAGCTCTTAGAGAGATGATCCTTCTGCCACCAATCTCAAGGGAATTTTCCACTGCTGCCACCCTAGTCACAAAAGAGGTTGTGTGGGATTTGGGGGAGGGGGGAAGGGGGCCAGGGTGAGGAGATGGGAGGAGAGACCTCTTTCAAAGAACTACATTCCAGAGATCAAAGGCTTTTCACTTTTTCTCCCTCTCTGGTGGTGCCTATTCTCCCTACTCTGCCCACCTTAATTCGGAATATACCATCACTTCATATATATACTAATCTTTACTAAAATGTGAAAGATTTGTGGGATATAAAATATGCATAGGGGAGGTATATTATAGGCCTCATTTAAATATTTAACTCAGCCCCCATTCTTCCCTAGAACAATCAGTAAGTAAACCTTTATTAAGTATCTACAAAGTAGAAGACATGATACAAACTGTTATAGCACTCGGTCAATGAAGATACTCATTTAGCCATTACTACATACTGCCTAATAATGTTACCTTTGTATATGCATGCCCTAACACCTCCTTGGAGGCAGGTACTATGTCATATGCCTTCCTGTTTTTGTTTTTTAAACAGATTCAGAAATGTATTCATCAAGATCCAGTATTTTCTTTTCTAGTATGTTACAAAAACAGTAGGCTCAATCAACAAACTACCTGCTAGAAGATCTGGGTTATAGTCCTGCCTTTTCCACTTACTAGTCATGTATATAATAGTAGGAGAGTTTCTGAACTTAATGGGCTTTACTTACCTTCATCTATAAAATGGGAATAATACCAATTCAGACTACATAAAAATGGTCCTAAGATCATAGATTTAGAGCTAGAAGGGCCTTTAAAGTCCTACCTTCTCTCCAACCACCCCCCCCAATTTTACAGGGGAGAAATTGAGACCCAGAGCGGGTAACTGGTTTATCCAAGGTCAGACAGTGACCAACAGAAGTAGGATTGGAACCAAGGCCCTCTGACCCTTGGATCAGTGCTCCATCTACCATATTATGGCTGTTAGATGTAAATGAAATAATTCTCCTATATAAATTATGTGGAACTATACAAATACAGAGGCGATGTGGTACAGAGACCGAAGAGCTCACCCTGAAATCCGGGAGCAATGGGTTCATACTGGCTGCAGAGCTGGCCTGGGCAAGGTACTTGACATTCGTCAGTCAAAGGAGGGGGCTAGCTTAGCCCACTTCCAGATCAAAACCTCTGATCCTCTGAGCCTCAGGCCGTGACCCAGGCAACACTACAAGGATCATTAATCGCCACTGTCAGAAGCATTTTCCTCACCAGGATTTCCTTTTCACCAACGAAGTCACAGGGCCAATACAAAACTGCACATATGGCATTATTATCGATGAAACATTTGTGGACTGATCAGTGCCAGGGAGAAAGGTCAAGAGGAAGAAGAACTTGAGCCTAAGTCAGGGGATATGAAGGTGGGTGATGGTGGTATAACTGACCAGCTGCATGAAACTATGGGCAAGTCATTTAGTCTTTCTGAGCCTCAGTTTCTATATCTGTAATATGAGGGAGGGGATTAGAGTAGTCTTCAAGGACCTTTCCAGCTCTAAAATGTTACAGTCTGATAAGGATCCAGAGTTAGACAAGAATTTCCAGGAAATTCATTAATGAGAGGAGGTGTAAGTTAAAACTTGAAAAGGAGGTAGGATTTGGGTTGGGAAAGAAAATGGGATAAAATATTTCATGTGAAGGGAACGGTATGAACAAAAGTGAGAAGGCAAGAAATCCTAGTATATGTTTGGAGCAAAGTTCAGTTTGGTTGGAGAGGCAATTTTGTATCAGTTAATACTAGAAGAGCATGTCATGGTCAGATATACCTTAAATGTCAAGTTAATGATTTTAGACTTTATCCTTTTGGCAATGGGGCTATTGCAAGTTTTTGATCAGGGAAATGGCAATATGGAAGTGTTATCTAGTAAGATTACTTTTGTGCTATTGTATAGGAAAGGGAGACAGATTAGTGGCAGGACAATGCAGCTATTGTCTAGACACGTGGCACAACCTAAGGTTATGGCAAAGGAAGAAAAAAATGAATACGAGAGACGACTAGTAACTAAATATTAGTGGGATAAGGAAGAATAAAAGATGACTGGAAATTTTTAAGGCTACACACAAACAGGAAAAGGATTATAACCAGAAACATAGATGGGAGTTGAGAGGATGACTTTGGTTTAAGATCAGACTGAGTTCATGGTATTATATTCAAGTGGAAATGCACCTGTCAACTAACACTATTGAACAGAGTTTGGGAGTAAGGTCAGGACTCTACACCTCAATTCAGGAGTCAAGTAGAAAGTTCCAGCACTTATCTGTCCTAACATCAGTTAAAATTTAAAATAAGATGTAAATTTTGGAATACCCCAAAATCCAAATCATTCTGTGGAGAAAGTAGGTTTTTTAGCCTCAGCCTCAAGTACACATCTAAAACCTATAGGTAACCCAACTAACTTATCAACAGCTACAGAGATTTTTCATTTCCAGGAAAAAAGAGTCTCCAGACTCCTTTGCTACCTTTGTGGCCCACATTTCTGGGGTGTGCTGTGACAGTAAACTGATGAACCAAACAATTCTACAGAAGAATCAATAGGCTAAAACAAGAGATGATACTAAGTTCTCATTCCTAAGAATTTTTTTTCCTAGGTGGTGAGTCCATTTTTCAAAGAGGTGAATTAAAAGGAAAGCTAACTCATTTATTAGTTCTACTAGTACCAAAGAAAAAGAATTTCTTTTTAGAGTTTAGACACAAACTTTCTGCTACTCTCATTCTGAAATGAACATGATTCAATATTTCAATATTTGAATACTTCAACCTCCATTAGAATTCTCCAATGACTCATCATGGCATGGAAAGGGCCTCTGGGCTCTCAAAGGCCACGTCAGCCTACTACAAGCTACGGCCAGTCACACACTGAGCTGCAAGTCTTTAAGTACAGATCTGGCCACAGATTACATGATTACTGCCCAAGGATCAGCTTAATTAAGTTTAGAGAGACTTTTCTTCAAGCTGGCCCCAACAACTCCTGAAGATAATCCATTAAGGTAAAGAGGGGCTGTGATGTGCACTAGTAGAAAAATTGGCTACAACAACAAAATCACACATCCTTGTAACATGGCGTATTGAAATCTTCCCAAGACTATCACTGGAAAGAGGGTTAGATGTGTTCTGTTTGGCCTCAGAGGATAGGACTAAGACTTATGGGTAGAAGCAGGATAGCACAGTGTCTCTTATCACAGGATATGAGTTCAAATCCTGCCTCTGATGTCTACTACCTGTGTCACTTTGGGCAAGTCCCTCAACGCTCTATTTCTCAGCTTCCTCATCTGTAATATGAATGGCTGAATGAAAACACCTCTGAGGGCCCTTCTTCCAGTTACAGAGCTATCATCTGTTTTTCCTGGGAGATGAAATTTGGCTCAAGGTAAGAAGGAATCTTTTACAAATTAGCACCATCCCAAACTAGCCTCGACTTGTTCAGAAGATAGAGTTCCCTGTCCCTGGAGAATTTCAAGCAGAAGCTGGACAATCTCTTTGTAATATTTTGTGAAAGGGATTGATGCTTCTGGTACAAGATGGATTAGATCGCCACTGAGGCCTCTTTGAACTTCAAGTGTCCATGAGTCCTTGACTGTTCCTATTAACAGCAGAACCCCAATAAAGGGCCAAAGTGCTACAGGGCCATCTGTTGGCTTACTGGATGAAGGCCCAGAGGTAGATCATTCTTATGAACAGCAAGATTCAAAAGGCACAACCATAAACAGCAACAGGTCTCTCAGGGAGCCAGCAGAGAAAGGGCCACCACACGTCATCCAACCAAGGACTCACATTTTGCTGAGTAAAATCTCTAAACATGGCTGCTAGTCGGTCATCCTCAATGTCACAGTCAGTCTTGATGGCCACGTTCAAGATGTGAATTGGTTCATCCCTGGCAGCCTGTAATCCAAGCACACACACCAATAAGAAGTTATAAGATGACCAACTGAGCATCAGGAAAGGTATGAGTGGACAAAGCCCCTACGTACAGAGGTAAACATACTTCAGTCTTGCCTATCAGGCAGCTGGCAAACAGATGTAAATGGCTGCTCAACTATAAGTATACCTAAGCAAGGATGAAAACTGCTTGATACACCAGAAGTAGTAGGCAAAAAGAAATTAAAAATACTGATTTTTAGGATTCCTGGGTTATGCCTTAATTTTTTCATCTATAAAATGAGACTTCAATGAATTGCATCTTCTCTCTTTGCTGAAGGACAGCAAGCAGAGATGGAAATCTGAATGCATTCTTTTCTACAACCTATTAAATGCTGGGAATTTCTAGTTATAGACAGAACAAACTAATAGAGAAAAACTTGCTTAAGCAATTAGTCTGATGAAAAAGAGAAAGGAAAATAACTGGGGGGCAGGGGCGGAGAATTAAAAACCAAAAGCCCATCTTTCCTCTAATACAGAATCTGGCATTCTATCATTTGATAACAATGGAGAGAACCCAAACCCAGGGTTTTTCAGACAAATGAGACAGTGGGGATAAATACATTGTCTCTTCTGCTGTCCCTATTTCAAGTTAAAAAAAATCTTCATCATGTTCCAAAGCCAGGATGATAGTCAAACTGCTACTATATATTGTACAAACCCTGCGTTGGGGACGAGCAACCTTCTTCCCCAAGGAAAAGCGCCATACCTTATCTTCATCATACAGTGAAGTGTGGCCCGCCTCAGGGAATGTAGGGCTTTGGGGTGGGGAGTCACAGAAGCAGCCCATTACTTCATCAAAAATTCTGAAATTCAGCAGAGAAACACCCACCATAAAAACCCAATCTCAGGCCACCTGCAGGGGCATCAAACTAGCCCTGCCAATCCCAGCTCTGCCAGGAAAGAATCATTTCTAACCCTGGGCTCAAAAGCCAGCTGGATAGAGTCAGCAGCCAGTGGATAAAGGTGACATGCAAAATTTCACCGAGTGACAGAAATTAGGAGGATGGATTATTTAAACTTTAATAAACGATATATATTTTTTCCTCTTTAAAAAGAATGACCTAAAAGCTTTATTTCTTTTCCTATATAAGATATGAGCATTGCTGTCATCATCAGTCTTGAGGTAACAGAAAGGCCTGGGATGAAGGCAGTGACAGACCAGTGTAATTGCCCCTCCCCCTAGGGTAATGCATCAGTATACAGCGAGAGATAGATGCTGAATGCATTTAATCAAAAGATGTATCGTCTCTGGTGGGGTTGCCTCTCGTGTAGTGTTTAATTTCTCCTGACATTTCACTCATCACAGAGCGGAAAGCTCCTTCTGCTCCTGGCTCATGAGGAAAAGATGATTTTTTTTATTTGTTCCTTTTCCTTTGACCTGTCTCATGATACAAGTAGAGTCTAGTCTAGCATAGCCAGAATGAGAATAAAACTAAGTGGAAAAGCAGAGAGAGGTCATAGCCCTTTGTGAAAAAATATTCTCCAGAAGTCTCAGGCTTCAAAGGTTACTTTAGGGACTGTGCTCACTTTTTTTCCACTGATAAATTTAATCAACTTTACCCAAAAAATGCAGATGCATGTCAATTCAGTAACAGAGACAAAAAAAAAAATTACATCCCAGGTCTGCCACTTCCTAGGCATATGGCCTTGGCCAAGTGACTCTCTACCCTCTCTGAGTCTCAGTTTTCCCATCTGCAAAAGGGAGGTGTGGAACCTTGAAGGTTACTTCCAGCTCTAGATCTAGGATCCTATTATGTTTCTCTGAACCTTAGGATGGATTCTACCAACAGATTTCCATGATCAGGATAGACCCTTACAGTCCAATTCCCCTACTTACCTAATTTTGCATTACTTCATATAATATGCATATCCACATTTACATCACTGTGAGTCTATAATATTCCATTGTATTAACCTACCAGTATATCTGGCAATTCCCCAACCACTGGGTATTTCCTTTAGTTCTATTTTTTTTTGCTATGATTTATAATGCAACTATGAATAGCTTTGTACAAACGGTCAGTTTTTATTTCCTTATAAATTATTTCTTTAAGATGCATTGCAATCAGCATGATACAGGCATACCTTTCCCCCCACAGCTTTACTGGTATTTGGTTTTATTACCATTGCTGATGTCATGGGTGTGAGCTGGTACTCCAAGTTCTTTTAGTTTATAACTCTTAATATTTCCCTACACTTTCATTATTTGTTTACGCTTAGTGAACTGTCCAGCTCTATCCCTTGACAATTCTGATACAGTGATCCTTTGAATAAAACTAAAACAGTATCACAAAGGAACGCATTTCTCCCCTAGAGAGACAACAATCTCCAAAGCCTCTTCTTACCTGACAAAGTCTTCAAAGGTCCGGAAAGAAACCATCCCGCCCATCCTCTGACATGGTGGAGTGAATGAGTTGTCCAGCAGCACATCGCTGACGCTAGCTACGTGAGCCATGCCATAGTGGTTGAGGTTGGAGGAGAAGGACATTCTAAATGGCGATTTAAGCAAGTCCATTAGACGAGGAGGGGAAGGGAGGGTGGTTCTGGGAGAGGGAAAGCAACAACAGAAAGAAGGGGACGGGAGAGGACTCTTAAGTAAGGTCAGGTGGCAGGGCAGATCTGGTTTTTTACCCATTCCAGACACTGATGTCTTTATTATATTTACATTAACCCTTTTATTCAAGCTACTCTCAAGCACATATCTGTGTTTTCTCATCCCAGAAATTATCTAATGAAATCTATCCTGTCAGCTCTAGCAGCATAATGGGTACATGCTACTAATGAGTTTAGTAGCATATCTGGGGTTAAAAAACCAACCTGCACCTTCCCCCACTAAAAAATTCTCTCCTTTTAAGAGGGAGAAATCAGCAAGGAAGTAAATTGTTACTATGCGATGGCTAAAGCATTTTTCTCTTGGAACTGTAACAGATTAAGTGTTCACAGATACATACAAGAACAATTCTAGTTTAAGGCATTTGAAAAGGTTTAGTAACCAAGTCATTACAAACAACATTATTTACAGAACTTGTTACTGTCTTTAAAAAAAAAGAAACAAAAAGAGGTGTTTGCTCCTTCCATGGTTTGACAGTCATTATTCTCCTACTTCTTTTTGGAGCTGGGAGGATTTTATTTTAAACCTGTCAGCATCAAACTGTAACTACCCCTTTTCCTCATTTTAAACAGCCTCGCCACAGCACCAACAGCTATAGAGAATCCTCTCTGTAATTCACTATGACTTACAAAAGTACAGAGCATGGGTCTCAAAATGTACAAGTAAGCATGCAAAGCAGCTGGATAGAGAAGCCTGAAGGGATCTGAGCCAAAGTGTACATTTTAAAAGTACAATGGATACATATATTCCATGACATCCCTCAGCAGCAGCTGATAACACAATCGAAAGTTCTTCCTGAGGCACTAGGAAGAGCCTCAATCTCTGGGATGCCTCCAAAACTATGTTTAATGGAAGCTCCAAGCAAACCTTCTAAACCAGAGCTAAGTGGCTACAGGGCAATACGACGACACCATAACTTTGGGGTGCTAATGGAAAGTTCTCCTTGAAGTGTACCACCTGCAGTGCGGCAAGGGGAGAAAAAGGAGACACTGCTATGTGGACTTTTGGTGCATGCTGCACACTGTTGCAAATCATCATCATAAAAGGTAATGGAATTCTTTATAGGAAGGGAGTGCTGTTCACACAGACTGTACAGACTGACACTCCAGCTTTTTATTCCTTTGGCAAATGAGGACTATGAAAAAGGTGCTTCATCTTTTGTCAGTATCAGGGAATAGAAAAGCTGAGGGAGGGAGCCACTGATAACTATGAAACATATAAATGTAGCTTCCATCAAGCCCTAAAAACATATCTGCTTGACACTGAAATCCACTGTTAATATAAATGCAAAAAAAAATGTGACTTCTTAGTATCAGCCTCCTTTCCTCTAGTATCACTTGGTGTAGCCAATAAAGGACTAAGCTCATGAGGCCTTAAGAGTCTCTTTTCTACCAACATGTCATTAGACATGAAAGGAGTAAAAGTTAAAGATGGAATTTAGAGGAATTACCCTCTGAAGAGGCAAAGTCTATAGCAAACAAAGGGTTAAAGATCCCTTCAACTTAAAGAACACCAGGGAAGATAAACCTCTGAGCTACCTCTATAACCACACTGGCCACAGTGGCGAGATGCAGGTAGTACAGGGCTGACCTAATTTCCCAGCAGAAACAGACAAGGAAAATCAACAAATGGTTTTCTGGATTCTCCAAGAGTCAATTCTAAAAGTTATTCTGATCACTTGACATCAGGACGGAATTAGGGATAACAATAAAATGTTGGAATAAAATATTTATCTACATTTACTTAGATATAGCTGGTTATTATCTTGTCCCATGTCATTGTGTAGATTGGATTCCAGCAAGAATTCATAACCTCTCCAGCTTATATCATGGAGCCACACTTATTTTAGGAGGAGGAAGCAGGCAAACTAGTATTTTATTTTAATTATAATAGTCCATAATGACTTCAGAGATTTACTTATATTAAACATCCTTCTCCAGCTTTAATCAAATTACAAAACAATAAGCCTCAATATCAACATCATTAAAACCATGGTATTTTTTATTTTATTTTTAGGGGAATCTCACAATCTGATGAAACATGAGATCAACTATTTCTGGATTTGCATTCCTCCAACAGGAGGAGCACAAGGACATGAAAAAAAATAAGAAATCCTTTACAAGGACAGGAAAAGCTTTAGAGGCTCTCCTCCCCAAACCCTTAAATTCCCTGCCAGAAGGCTCAGCAAAAGAGGAAGTTTCCAGCAAAGATATATATCGGGACACTGTATCTATCTATACATTCCCTGTCAAATGCCATTGCGAAGTTTTTCCAGACAGGCTGTTCATTTAAGTACTTTAAGCAGGTGCAAGAAAAGCTGAACACATGTTTTCCAAACAGGGAGAATTATAATTTAGTGTGTCCAAAGGGGAGATCAGGATTTCCTGGGAAAGGCAAATATATTAGTATGTCGCGTTATTGCTTCCTCATTTCACTAATTCTAAGTTATAAAAAGCACTTTTAATTGGAAAAGAAACTAAACATACGATACCTGTTTAGCGTGGGGATGTTCCCTCTGTAATTAAACAACCACAGTTAGTTACTGATAGGTTAGTGAAAGCTATAATAAAGAATTGTCAGAGCAGATACAGACCAGTAGCAAAGAGCTCCTATTTGGCAGCTCTGGCATTTATCAGACTTAATTAAGTGATCATTACCCCTCAACCTCCAGAGTGCCTCCAAAGAGGCATGCCTCCTGACCCAGCTTACCACAGCAGCTGTTGGTATAAAGGGTCACACAGAATGTATTTTCTTCTAAAGTTCTATTACAAAGAATAACACCATGTAGTAAGTAGCAAAGCATAGACTTTTGCAAACTCATTTAAACTACAGGATAGGATGCACACCAAAAGCGCTTAGTATGAGGATTAGTGCTTGCAAAATAGATCTACTAGGTTTTACAGAACAAGTAAAGAATAACAGGGAAGCCCTGGGCAGTTGCCTCTCTTTTTGCCTGCTCTTCTAGGCATAGGTAATGGACAGACAGGCCATTCTCAAAGGGAAAGAACCCAGGAGTTCAGGTTCCCAGTTACCCCTTCTGGTCTCTAACTAACACCCTTTTTCCCAAAGAGGTAAAGAAAAACAGTGGGAATACAGGACCATAAAAGAAGCCAAGAGAATATAGGAACACTGACTTTAAGTGACTATATGACATTATGTAAGTACAGAATAATCAATAAAAGAACACAGGACAATTAATTGCATCTTAACTATGGGGAGCTAAGTTCCTAGTCATATCAAGAACAAAAACATCACAGAACACAAATCTGGTGAATGCTAGAATATTATCATAATCAGTGTGCCAGAACCAAAGTCAAAAGATTAGAACATGGGATGGAAATGGAAAAGCAAGAATACTAGAAACTTACTAAAATACAAAACATGATCTTATGCTGGTTATCTTCTCAAATGCATAAAATAAGTCAGCTTCCCTAGTGTTCAAAAGGCAAAGTGATATTTACCACCCATCTTTTTGGGGTGTGGTGAGGGTTGGTTCATAGACACCTTACCCCCTAACGCTGTGCCCCACAAGAGTGCAAAGGATTCTATTAGCCCTGAATTCACTATAAGGGTTTTCTGGCACACAAAGGTCTTAATGGGCAGAATAGAACATAGTGGGTGGTGCTCATGATATGTGTGGGTAAAGGGACAGAGGGAAGGAAATGATGCACTTTCTTTGGCAGTGAAAGAAACAGCCTAGATTGAGCTGGATATATAAATAAAAACCTGTGACATATCACTGCACACAAGCACACACTGCAAGTACAACTGCACGTGATTTGTGGCTAGCAATGCTCTTTGCATCAAACGTATAACACGAAGTGAATTCCTAAGACAGTAGGAGTAACTTTTCCTAGAACAAATATCTGAAGAAGAACCTGTAATGTTTTGGGATGTGCCCAATCTCCTGGAACCTCTCTCCTATGGGAATGATTATTGTCCTAAGAAAAGGTGCTTGGTTGTGAAGCCCTTGCCCACGTAAACACCCAGGAAAATGGAACACACGGTTCAAAAGTACAGTAAAGAAAGGTCAGCTAGAGATGCAATGCCAGAGAACAAATGAAAAAACACAGGTAAACTATCCTTTAACAAAGCAAAAAAGGGGGCAATGGAGTAGTAACACAGCCAGAGCTCAGAATAGGAAAAGAAGCAGCCCACAACCAAAATAACCTCTGGCGTGATTCACCCAGGCTTCTGCAGTTTAGATCATGGTGCAATCTATTCAAATTGTACCACTATATTAGATCCTTTGAGGTCTCACTGCTTTTGCACTTAACACAGACTCTGGGGTCTCACTGCTTTGGGCTCTCACTACATAGTCAGTTACTCTAAATCTCCTTGGGGTGAGACCTGAGTTTCTACTACAGCAGAGACTAAAATGGAAACAAAATATAAAATCACATTTGGGAACAACTCTCCCTCTCTTGTAGGTTGTCCCCAATCACCTTGCTTTAGGAATTTTTACCATATGCATTATATGGGGCAAAAACATAAGCTCTAGTATCTCTAATTTTTAAAGTGACAGTCCCAAATTATATGGCAATTTTAGTGCTCATCTCTCCTCTTTTGTAGGACACAGACTTGAGGGGGACAGGGAAAAAAGGAAAACTATTTTCTGAAGCATTTTCTGATCCATGCCTCTCCTGAGAAATATAATCTTTGGCATTTTGAAAAAGGACATTCTAATCAATGTAATAATATTTAATAAAGGAAAACGACAAAGTGGGCATTATGGCAGTACACTAGAAAACCAGTTCTGTGGCCTGTACAAAAAAATAAACAACAAAAGAGGGTTGCAGATAAGTCAAGTATACTTTTATGCAGTTAAAATCGAGAGACTGCTATATACACAGTACATTGATCCTACGTAAAATGCCCCAAGACGTCATCTGTGAGCAGACAATCAAGACCACATACACAAGTGAGATATAAATTTCTTCCTCATAGCACATGAGGGTCAGTGCTTAGACTCCGAGAAGCACTTTTCCCCCGATTATTCCCCAGCCACAATATTGGGATCAATGCTGCAATCCCTAGGCCCACCCACCCAAAATCCCCATTTTTACAAAAGGAATATATGAGAACACCAAAGAGGTTGAGTTACCCTCAGAGGATACAGAGGCTAATAGTATCAAAACCTCCGATTCTGGAATTTTCTGGATTCTCAGTCCCTATGGATAGCAATTCAATGCTGATATAGACCTCAAAAAAGGGCAATAGTGATACCTGAATTCTGCCTTTGATTTTATTGATCTGCCTGCCCTAAATGGTTGGAAAAGAGATTCTGTTTCTACATGAATAAAAACCCTGGGATGCTACCTGCTAGCTAAACTTTCTTAATTTAAGAAACACTGTCTTCTTAGAGAGTTACAAGTTCTCTGGGTTTTCTTCCATCCTTTGCAGCTTGACTGAATTTTACTAGGTTCTATTTGGACCCACATAAATCTTGTATCGTATAAAAATGCTCCTACAACTTTCTCCTAAGTTAAAAAAGCTTCTAGATGAAAATAATGGTAGTGCATACAAATAAGCACTGGTTTTATCAAGCTCAGATTCGGAGCTAACGTAAGGCAAGTCTTCTGAAATCAGGCAGCAAACCAGAATCAGAAGAGGTCAGCTGTACTGAAGGAGAAGCAATCTGACTGGCTGTGTGATCAGTGGTGGTCTCCTTGTGTTCCTACATTTTTGTAGGAAAATACCAACCAAGGGACTATATAAAACCCATTTGGACGATTTGTTCCTATTGTTTTCTCTCTCCCTACCCCTGCAGCTCAGATGCCCTGAATCCATTGCTAAGCTCCAGTTTGGAAAGAAATCATCATTGCTCTATCCGACTACTGCCCTTTCAAAGCCTGCCTTTGCTCTGCTGGAAGATCCTGCACTTTCTGAAGCAGACAAGCCAACAGGGCTACAACATAATACTGCTGCCTGCTGTCTAATTAGCCACAAACGCACAGCATGGAACTACAAGGATTTACAGGTGCCCTGGATTCTGCTTCTTTCTTCCTCCTGGAATGAGTTAGTCTTCCTCAAAAGGAGGGACCTTGCACTACCTAATGATAGATTGGAGAGTTCTACACCCAACTCTCCAATCTTGCAAGTCTAGAGTGCCAAAATAACACAGCAGAGACCAGAAGTTGAGCGACTGATCCCAGAGGGCACTTGGGTAAGCACTTAAGCCTGCTGAGAAGCTTCACGTCCGCCAGATGCCTGCATCTCATCAACAGACTACTGTGCATGGAGGAGGCGAACACTGCAGGACTTATTTATGTACAGCCCTTTCGGGCTACAAGCAAATGCAACCCATTGTTATGAAGTGCTACAAGTTAGCTGGATCAGTCGAGCTGGAAGGGATGGAAGAAAACCCAGAGAACTAACACAAGCCAAGGAAGGGAGGAGCCTCCAGGAAATCAATAATTATCCAAATTCTTAAAAATAACAGTGGGCTGCCTGGTGTTAGTTACATTGAAAGGGTTTGATCTCTAACCTTCCTCATAGATATGAAGAAGGTTTCAGAGACCACCAACAGACAGCTGAGCAATGATAAAAATCCAAAACTTAAAAGCCTGGCCCATGGAGGGGGAACCAACTGCTTCTGGAGGAAAAAGGTAAGAAAAGAAAAGTGTCTGAAATAAAACATTAGAGAAAATCTACAGAGCTGAGAAGGTACACCTCAAAACCTACTTCACTAAACCATGAATTTCCACCTACAAAAGCATACAGTAAGAAACTACCACCCAGGGCTCCTCTGCTAGGAAATAAAAACAGAAACACACAGTGGAATACATCTTGATCTCCTATGCCAGCTCTGAGGCGTGCTCCTCACCACAGAGTAGGAGGTAGAAATACACATGAATAACACAGCGAGATGTTTGGCGATGTTCACTGTAGGGCAATTTTGGTCTCTGAATTGGTCTAAATTAAAACCAATATATCCAAAGCTAAGGATATATCTAAGTTTCAAGATTAAATTTATAAGCTGAAGGCCATGTTTCATGCTAACCAAGGTAGGTCCTAATCACAAGGCAGGACTTTTTTTTTCTTACTTCAGACTAAAATATTAAGAACCAAAAAGAATCCACGTCTTTATGATGTACTACACACAGTGCTGTATGCACATCAGTGGTAAATGTATGTAATAAAACACTCTATACCTAGACTCACCTAAAGACAGCTACACATATGAATATTAGAGAAAGGACAACCTACTGACTAAATTATAATTTGCTTTTTCTAGGGTATTTTAAGATAACCAATATATCCAAAGCTAAGGATATATCTAAGTTTCAAGATTAAATGAACTGGAGGGAAAAAAAATTCAGAATCATCATTTTGAGTATAAAGTTGTTAAAGTACCAAAACCAGTGAGTAACAGATCTCACTGGTGCAAGATCTGGGTGCTAGAACACACACATTCACACACCCAGACACACACAAACACACCTAGACACACCCATACACACACACACACACACACACACACACACACACCCCTACCTCTCTCTCTTTCTCTCCTAAATCATAAGAAGAGGAAAGGAAGAATCAATTCCTAACACTCATCATCAAGAAATGGTGAAGGGAACAGACCAAGCTCTGGGATTAATCAATGTAAAATACTGGCTGAACTCACTAAGGAACTGGGCTGATGGAATCTTAGACAAGACGAATTAGGTCTTGGAAGACTGGGCAATAGCAAAATACCTTCATCGTGCAGAGCAGCTGCTCTAGTAACATATGCACCAAAAAGGGGGATGTATAGATGGTAAAGTGACTGAAGAATCTCACTCACTCTCCTCACAAGTGCCAAATACTATGATCACAGATCATCCTAGAAAAACAAAAAATACCAAAGCAAGCTAGACCTTGAGACCAGACCATGAGCATATTATGTCCTCTACAATGAGGGAAAAAAAGACAGAGAAACCTTAATGCAAAGGCACCCTTTGGCTGCATATGTCACGAATGCTGAAGTGTGGCACACGTCAAGAATCTCTCAAGTCATCACTGAAGTAAAGGCAATTCAAGAGGAAAGAATTACAAGGCCAACAGCCTTGAATAAGGCTATGAACCCTGAATCCTATGGCAGATGAGCTTCAGGCATGACAAGAAGAGTTGGAAATATAGCAACCAATTTGGTAATGATCAATGGAAACCCAAACAGAGATTAGCGTAGATGCTAACTGGCAAAAAGATGTTGTAGAGAAGAACTGATGAACACAGAAGAAAGCACAGCAACCTAAAGGAGAAAGTATAATGAAAATAAACGGCTGACATGGGGATTCCTCAAGAATGTCCTGAGAAGGTGGGCCCACATTATCCTCTGAGACTATCCTCACTCATTTGTAGTGCAATAATTTGTATTCCATCTATTTCTATGAAGATCAGAAAAAACCCTGTTGAGACACAGACCTTCAATCCAAACAGCATCCGCTGTACTTTCCCAAAACACCTAAACGCATTACCAGGTTGCTGTAAATTTATAAGCTGAAGGCCATGTTTCATGCTAACCAAGGTAGGTCCTAATCACAAGGCAGGACTTTTTTTTTCCTACTTCAGACTAAAATATTAAGAACCAAAAAGAATTTCTCCAGGTGACATTAGAAAAAGGAGAGAGACCATGGTCTTTCTATGATAGTAAAACAACAAAAAACAACAAAAAAAAAAAAAAACACATTCAACTTGCAAGGTCCTGCTGGCCAGATTTCTGACTACTCTAAGTGCATTGCTAGTTAGACATTAAAGTCTCAGAAAAACAAGATGTGTACATACATTTGCCTGATTTTTGTTTTTTTAGTCAATAAGAATCAATTTTTTTGTCTTTTTCCACAAAATGAAAGAATTTCTTTTAAAAGACAATGAGTCAAATACTTCAGGTAAAGTATTCATGTATCATCATATGCCGTTTAGTCTCACAAAATAATTTCTAAAAACTATGCAACAACTATTTATGGTCTCAGCTCACTACAACTCTCATACACTGAAAATAAATAGTACAGTTCAACTTTCTATTTGGAGAACAAGTTACAGCTCTTCCTCCAGGTGGCACTGGAATTTTCACCAAAAGAAGGAAGAAATTAGTAGTTCAAGTTGATTTTTCATAGTGGGGGTAAGATATGTTCCTGTCTTCCTCAGCGGAACTCAGAGGACTGGGAACAGAGTAGGCATTAATAGCAACATCCATTTATTTCTGTGGAAATCAAAAACAAGTATTTGATTGCTCTTCCTTGACCTTTAAAAAGCTTAGGAAAGATATAAGTGCAAGTCTAACAGTTTAATTGTTATTTTTTTTTTCAAAAAGTAGAACTTTGTTTACAAACCAGCAAAAAAAAATCCTAGATTTCTGAAAGTTAGCAGCATGAAGCTAGGCTAGCACAGTTCTATCAAATTAAATTTCCATTTCTAACAAGTTTTTAAAAATTTTTAATGAAAAATTAAATTAGAAAAGTTATAATGATTATCTGACCAAACCAAACTTTCAAATTTAACATACCAAACATTTTACAAGCAAAACATGGCATATACACTTCCCTCCCACATCAAAAAAAAAAAAAAAGAAATAAAGAAGAAAAAATTTTCCACAGCTTCAGAATTTCTAGCAGTTCTATTCTTCTCTATTACTCTCTATTCTTGGACCATCATTTTAGATATAAAGTTCCAGCAAAATACACAAATCCAGAGAATTTAAACAAACGTGTTCATGTGGTATGTGTATGTGCGTGTATGTATATGTGCACACACCCACACTACTAAGAAAGGACAAGGTATTACAACCATGAAACCTCAATTAATGTTACAGACTATGTAAAAGCACCATGCTCAGAACTGGCAAGAATTGGTTTCAGTTTCAAAACCATAACTAGACTAACCAAGATCCCCAACGCACATGATGACTGGGGAGTGAAAGATTTCTGAATACCATGGTTTTCTTCTGAAAAGAAGCAGAATCTCTCATTTTTCAATTGATCTTTCTTGATCATACATCCTAAATAAAAGGTCAGAACAGGGAACTCAGAGAAAGACATAGGGACAAATGGGGGGGGGGGGGAGAAATCAGAAGTGACTTTGGAACCATGGGAATATCTGTCCACAAATCACTACTCAATAGGAGAAGCTGAAGTAGAGACCAGGGAGAAAAACAGAATGTATTGAGAATTATAAAAGAACATTAAGTATAGCAGGCAGCTCTATACAATTATTCAAGGAATGCAGGAAACAGAAAGCAGAGCCCCTGTGTGCCATGAGGAGTCTGCCCCTCACTGAAGGACAACCATTCGTTTCTAGAAAATGAGATTCTGAAATCCATAGAGGTAAAAAAGTACCAAGAGATGCCGGCTAAATCAGGGATGTATGCCTCTCTCTCCTAGAAATAAGGTATTTTGAAGCAAAGAAGTAAAAGGATCTTTGGAGACAAAGAAGGGAAGCTATGCTTTGCTGAAGCTGCTCACTCTCTCTTTCTGCCCGGGGCTAGAGCAACAGTGGCATCCAGTGGCCACGTGGGCTCAACACAGATGTCTTTGTCTCTCCAAAGAGGCTCAACTGCTCTGGGTGAAGAGGCAATTCAAAACAAAACCATTTCAGATGTCTGCAGCTAGGGTCCCCAAAGAAAAGAGACTTTGCCATACAAAGAGGAAGAAGCAAAAAGGCTATAAAGCAGAAGAAATGACAGAAGCAAGGGTAAAGACCGGCCATGGTAGATGGCAGAACACAGAAGGGGCTGTTTTAGGTATAATTGTTTTACTTTTGTTGCTAAAAAATTGCTTAAAAAAATGAGGATCAATCATAAAGGAAATATTTCCATTTTAGAGCAAAGGGAAATCAGGGAGTACCATCACTAAATTATCTTTTTAATGGTTTTCTAAAGGAAGAGCTAAGAAGTAAATAAGTTCCAATTACAAACTTTTCCTGAATTAATATAATAAGCTTGGCTTGGCTTGTAAATTTCATAAAGCTGATTTCCCAAGTGAAGTATGTTTTAAAAGAAAGTCTTAATTCTGGTCCTTGATTTTAGAGAAGGTACACCCTACTATATCAGTCTCCACCTCAACAAAGAGCAGGAATAGAATTCGCCAAAATATTGGTCATATTCCAGGTGCAGCTCAGAGTTAAAGAGATCTCCTCATATAGTTCCTGAAAGCAAATGTTAGACATACAGCTTTTTATCTTCAGAAAATCGGGAGAACACATCAACAATAGATCGAGACTACAGCAAGGCCAGACTTCTATTTTAATTAGATCATATTTCACCTCTCTTTGGATCAAAGCTTAGAGAAGAAAGGTTCATTGGCTCTTCAGCTGCTCAAATGTGTTCGATGTCTGTTCTACACTTCTTCCCTAAAGGAACACACATGGACTAGTGCTGTCTCACCACAAGCCTCCCTTCTCCCTTATATCAGCCCCCTGTGGCTTGCGTTTTACATGCAAATTCAGGTTTACCTGTTTGGGTGAGATGTGGGCAGCATGAACTGGAACTCTACCACGCAGGTATTATCCTTCAGTTGCCGATGCTGGACACTGTTTAGTTCATAGGCAATGTAGGCCCTTCGCACATATACCTGGTTAAAAAGTAATCCTCAGTTAGTCCTGAGGAGTTCGTGAGAAAGAAAGGATAGGGAAAAAAACAACAGACAGGGAGAGCAAATACGGAAGAAACAGGCCTTTCATAAGAAAAGGCCTCCCAAAGCCATTCAGATTAAACTTCATTTCATCGACAAAGTTGTAATCTTTGCTCTATAAGCATAGCCCAACTGGAACAAAACTTCTCTTAGCAGACACTCCTAACTGCCAGATAAACCCTTCTTCAAATTATATTATCCTGATGGGAAACTATACTACCTGACCTTTAGTGAAGACCTAAACCTCAGTAGATGCTGAAAGTCTAGACTAGTGACCCTAGTGAGCCTAAAAGAAAAACAAGGAATAAGAAACACAGGAGGTACAGCTTTATGACCTATGACGGCTGGAAGATACAAATTATTTCATTCTATCAAACTTTCGCAACTCTGCTGTTCCTCACTCTCCCCAAAAGTCAACTCCTCAAGTTTGGTTATTTATGTCCTTAGGCCCTGATGCAAGGACAATGTGAAAAAAACATTTTTCAGAGTCACTCACACACAGCTTAGACTCTAGAGTTAAACAACAGACTGAATCTCAGCAAGAACCATCAGTTCAGCCCAAGCCAGCTAGAAGTCAACTTGCCATGCACATAAAATACTGGGTATGAACTTCTCAATGTGCTATTAGCATGGCAGGTACAGAGGCAGTGGTTGTCATAACTGAGTACATGAAAGCATTACAGAAGATTCAGCGAGTTTTTCAGTTTAGTTTAGATTCTATCACAAATTATACCAGGACTTAAAAACAAAAATTACTAACAATCTTATGGATCTTTTATAGCTTAAAGAATTAAAACAAACCACCTCAAAGAGCTGTCCTCTGAAAAGACAACAACGGAGTCTGATCTATCACATTATGTCACTGCTAAATCAAAAATCATTACTTTGTTATAAAATTGTGCATACCCTTTGACCTCGCAATACCACTAGGTCTGTACCCCAAAGAGATTAAAGGAAAAGGACTTACAGGTATAAAAATATTTATAGTAGCTCTTTCTGTCATGGTAAAAAATTGGAAATTGAGGGAATGCCTATCAATTGGGGAATGGCTGAACAAGTTGTGGTATATTAATGTTATGGAATACTGCTGTGCTATAAGAAGTGGTGAGGGAGATGGTTTCAGAAAAACCTGGAAGACTTATATGAACTGATATAAAGTAAAGTGAGCAGAACCAGAACATTGTACAGAGTAAGAGAAATATTGTAAAGATGATCATTTGTGAAAGACTTAGCTACTCTAATCAATCGATGATCCAAAACAACTCCAAAGAACACAGGATGAAAAATGCCATCTACCTCCAGAGAGAAAACTGCTGAACTCTGGAGTACAGCTTGAAGCATTTTTTTCACTTTCTTTATTTTTCTTGCCCCTCACCTTTTTTGCAACACATTAATACAGAAATATGTTTTGCATGACCTCACACATATAATGGGTATCATATTGCTTGCCTTCTCGGTGGAAGAGAAGAGCTGAAGGGAGAGAATTTGTAACTCAAAATTTAAAAAAAGAATGTAAAAAATGAGTAACTTTTTAAAATCATCACTCTCACATCAGTCATCACACCCTCAAGGCAAAAAACTTTTTCCTAGTATTCTTTAGTGGCAGTAAGCAGTGGCTATGCTTCAACATTTCTAGGATCTGTGACTTCAACATGATTCAATTTAACAAACAATTATGAAGTTTCTACTATGTGCAAGGCACTTGGGCCAAGCACTAGGGATAAAAAGAAAAAACAAAACAGTCCCTGCCCTCAATGAACTTCCTGTCGACTAGGGTGGGGGAAGGGTAGACACAAATATAACATGTATAAAGATGAGTAAATTCAAAGCATATACAAAGCGATATAGGAGGAGTTGGGGGGAAGATAACTAACAAATGAAGAGATCAGAAAAGTAAGGGGAAAGAAAGAAGCATTTATTAAGCACCTACTACGTACCTGGCACTTCACTAAGTGCTTTACAAATATTATTGCATTTGATCCTCACAACCACCCTAGGAGGTCAATGCTGTTATTAGCTCAATTTTAAAGCTGAGGAAACTAAGGTAAACAAAGGTTAAGTGCCTTGCCCCCTCGGTCATACAGACTGAGGCTATATATATTCCAACCTAATGAAAGCAATCTGTGTGACAACCAAATAGGTAGAAGAAATCAATTAGACCAGAAAGGTCATGTCATTTTTACCACGGAAACTCACCTCCAGGGCTGCCATTCTCACTACTTGGTTGCTGTGGTAGAAGAAGTTTGGGAGGACATCAAAAATGGATGTTTCAGACAAGATAAGTTTCTGGAAAAATAACAAATATAATCAAGGCAAATTCTATCTACATCATGTAAGGCTGATAAATAAACCTATTTCAATGGAAACTACCAAATGTCTAAAGCAAATGGTGAAATCTTACAATGATTTTTTATTCATCTTCAAATGCTATTTTCTTGTAAATTAAGACAAGTTCAGGCATCTTATTCTAGTACAAATATAATCAGGTTGGGGAATGGCTACAGATTTTGTTACATGAATGTATGGAATATTACTGTGCCATTAAAAATATGAAGGATGCAGAAAAGCATGGAAGACTTGGTAAACTGAGGCACAATGAAGAAAGAAAATAATAACCATAAAGCCTTAACTCCAAAGAAGATGGGAAAATGTGTATCTCTTCCCTTCTCCACAGAGACTGGGGAAGCTTTAGGATTGGAATACTGAATATACTTAAGACTCAGTTGGTATGCTGGCTAATTCTGCTGAACTGCTTTCCCTTCCTTTTTTTATATGTAATTCTTTGTTAACAGGAATGGTTCATTGATTGGAAAAGGGAGTTGGGGGGGGGTGGTAGAGGGAGGGAGGAGGGGCATGTTAGGAAATGAAGGTAACATAAAAGCAAAAGACAACAACAAAATTTTTAAGTAAAAAAGTCAGTCACGTTAAAAAGTGGAATCAGTGTACCTCAGCTCTTACAGGTCCTTCCATGCTGCTCTGCTACCAGAGCAGTCAAAAACCTCTTCACCCTACAGCCAACCTGGTGATGACCTTTCTGAACAAACTGGGCCTATCAGACAAAATGTATGGCACCATTTAGTTTGCCTTCGCCTTTCTCTCAACCAAAAATCATGCTTTTATTCTCACATTTCCTTCCTTTCCTTCCTTACTTTATTGGGGAAGGGGAGGGGCAGCCCCAAAGGGCCTGTCAGCCCTTGACCTGGCTTCCCAGCCTAAGTCATAGCTAAACAGGTAAGGATGGACATCCTCAACTGAACCCTCTACTTCCTTGAACTAGCTAGCTATGGACATTTGTCCCAAATCACAATTGTCTTCTGCTCTGACCTATGAAATCTGGTAAATGGTCAGTGCAAGAAGGGTTAGATAACACTAGTCTAAGCCTGATCATTCCTAATCAACAGCAGAATAATATAACAGAAAAAAGACTGGAGTGGGAGTTGAGAGACCTGGGGGTTCTCATCTCAATTCTACTGATATGATACTACATGACTTTAGACAAGTCATTGAATCCTTTTGGCCTTCAGTTTCCTTTTATGTAAAAGGAAACAATTCAACTAAATGAATTCTCTGGTCCCCTCTAGCTTTGAAATTCTATGATTCAACAGCCCTACCTCAATTACTAAAACCTGGCTTATGGTTCCAGTCTGAGGAATTCTGTGATTTTTGCATTTCTAATAGGACCAGTGGATCCTACATGACATTTGGAAGGACTGGTGGATCCTATATGACATCTGGAAGGACCAGTGGATCCTACATGACATCTGGAAGGACCAGTGGATCCTACATGACATCTGGAAGGACCAGTGGATCCTACATGAAATCTGAAAGGACCAGTGGATCCTACATGAAATCTGGAAGGACCAGTGGATCCTACATGACATCAACTTTTGGTTTCCCCAAAAGGGGATCTTTCAGACTATCACAGAAGCTATAAAGGTTATCCAGGGCCAGACTGTACCGATAGCAACAACAACTTCTTCCCTAATTTGAAAGACACAAAATTGTCACTAAGAATATGCTCTAGGTTCAGAAATAGAGTCAAGGTGATTCCAATTAAACTGATAAAATAAGCCCAACGACTTATCAATGCCTAGAAAAAAGAGAAGCTGTTCCTCCTAGTACTTAAAATTTCAGAGGATGTTCTCCCTTTTCCCCAGGGGCACTATGGATGCCAACAGGAAAATATACTCCATCTACTACACCTGAATTAAGCATCCCAAATCAATCTGAAATGCCAGTGACTTTGGAAGCATTCCAGTAGAAAAAGGTATATATTCTAATAGGACACTTATGTAAAGACAGATATCATCTAATGTAAAGCCAAGCCTAATAAAATTTCACTGGGAGGATCATTTGTACCTATGCAACTTTTTAGAGGACAACATAGTTAATGTTGGAGATCCTGAAGAATTCTACCAATTTTGGAGATAAAGTGGAGGCAAAACAACAGAAAAGGTCTACATGTACCTGTAGGTTCTCAATGCAAAACTGATGTCCATACATGTCAATAGCCGATAGGAAAATAGACTCTACTTGGTTATGGCGAAGTTCATAGGATGGTAAATGGGAGGCAATAAGAACCTGGAGTGAGAAAATAAGGAAGCATAAGTTCCAGAGAGAGTCACTGTTTTGGTCATCTATTAGGCAACCCTAATGCAAAGACAATAAATATAAACCTGTAAGTGTAGTGAATCAAAGAGAAAATCTAACAGAGACCAAGTAAAGTGACTTCCAAGCCCCACAACATAAAAACAATGCCACTAAATGCTGAATCTCAGTTGCCTCTGCCCAAGATTTCTGTTGTGGGCAAGTCCCCAATGGGAGGGAAACTGCTTCAATCAAGTTCCATCAGTGCATGTGATTTACCATTGCAAAGCAAAGCTACTAGTGCTAAGACTGCATGACTAGCTATTAATTGGAAATTGAGGTTGGCAGCAAGCAGTTGTGGGGATGGCACAGTGATGGCAGCAAAGCTAGCCTTTTGCAGCTCTGCAGTAGACACACCAGGAAAAGTGTCCCAACAGCTCCAGGGACTCAACACCGAGGAGACAGCACCAAGAAGCAACAGCAAGGTATATGAGGGGCAGAGAGAAGAAAAGCAGTGTCACAAACAAACAAACAGCGCCACGGTAGGACTTGAAAACCCTCAGCAGGTCACTGAGAGGTTCAATAACTCTGAGCAGTTCAGTGACATGGATACAATTCCAGGGAAAGCAGAAGGTCACTGAACAGCTTCAAATGCTGTTTCACTCTCAGCGCCCAGGCACAAAAACACAAAGAGGGGCTCAGACTCCCACCTCCCTGCAGAAACCTTTTGGAATGGAAATGAAGATGGCAGGAAAAGCTGACTGGACTTCTCTGGGGCTGCTCTGATTTGTGTGATTCATTTCATTATCTTTATGCTTTCCACACTTGAAAACTAAGTTCATCTGAAAAGATCATCTGTTTTTAAGCTCCCTTTGGGAAGTCTGAAATGGGAGTCTATTTTTCTCCCTTGGTCTCCTTTTGTCCATCACGACCAGTTTGACCATCATAGCAACGTTCAGTCAGTAGCATGGGGCAGGCCACCAGGATTTATGTCGGCAGAAGGGCACCTGATTACAAGGACTCGATGTTAATCTTTAAAGAGCACACACAACATGGAAACATTTATTCTAAGGTAATGAAATATACATAGAGAATTGCATGACCTTTGCAAGAGAACTGAATGTAAAAGCTTATTGGGTCTAGAACTTTCAACCTAAGAACAACAGCCCTTCCTCCCTGTAACCAGAGACTGTCCTTACCTGCCGGGCTCGAAGAGCCACTTTAGCATTGGTGGTTTTGCTAAGCTGAGTCAGCTCGGTAAGGATGTTCAGCAGCTCATCAGTGAGGGTGGGATCCCGGCCACACAACTGATCCTAATTTTTGTGGGGGGAAAAAAAAAGGCAACACGTAAGCGAACTGGACTTTAGTTCACTTTCCAACCCCCTTGTTCCACTTCGAAGGAAACCCAATTGAGTCATAAGGACACACAAACTCCCTCTTTTCTATTCCTAACTACATGGTTAAGGGGATCCCAAAGAAAAGCTGAGAAGGAGAAGAGGGAGGCAGCAGCCCCAACTCATTCACCAGCATCCTTAATGCATTTCCTTAGAGCATGGCCCTAGACTTTTAACATGCAAAAGAAATCATCAGAGACTAACAAGGGGGTACATGGGAATTCTGTGTAAGAAACAGCAGATGGTGCCTCAAAGTTTTAAGAGGTTTTAAATATGTGGGGTCTAAAAGGGCTTTCGTGTACCCTCCCCCATCTTGGGAGAAAGGCCGCATAAAGGGAAAGGAATGGCTCCTGGTAATGTGCATTCTTTGCAACCAAATGTTCTGCCTCCCAGGAGGGGGAAAAACAGGAGCACAAGAGCTAATTATTCATTTGTAAATATGCACACAAATAAAAATCTCATCACTAAGCTCCCTTTCTCCTAAGCAATTGTATTCAGCATTTATCTTCCCTCAGATCCAAGAGCGGCTCCATTATCTCTGATTTGGACCATCTTATCTAAGTTCAACATAAAACTCGCTCTCCACACAAGCCCTGAGTTGGAATGGTCTGGTATCCTGGTCTCTATCTTACCTCTTCTAAAAAGGAAAAAAAAGGGTGAAATCCTCCTGGACATCTATTCAATTGGATGATGATGTATTGTGGGGCAAAGGGATTTCTCCTGGACTCCAGCTGGAGATCAGTTTATTTCCCAAATTTATCTATTTCCCATGTAATTTCATCCAGGCCAATATAACTACAGTTCCTAAATATCTTTGACCTTTCTGAATGTTCCTAGGCTATGTGATAGCAGCAGTGACTTGCAGTTCTTAACTGCACATTGCATCAAATTATACATACATGTGTGTATTTCTCTTTTCTGGGTGTTTAAACAGTTCCCCAAGATGTCAGTGCTCCTTTGTTTCCATATTACTACATGAGACAGGAAGAAGTGGTGCTCCCAATGAGGCTTCTTGTTGTTATTCAATCTTCTTTCCACCTTGATCAGTCCTTTTCTTGAGTAGCTCTGTTTCACACTAAACCAGCCCCATCTCAAGAATACTCTTGACAGTCCGTTGCCATAGTAGTGCAAATAAATGCTTAGGAAATGTGGCTTTAGGGGAGCACACATATTTACCATACAGCTCTTTTCCTAGGTTTCCTAATATCTTCCTAGTCATTAAGAATAAGATTGTGGAACACCTCAACCCCATTATACACACAGAGAAAGAGGGATTAAGAGCAAGGCTTCTTTCAAACCATTTCCCCAACTCACTGTCTGGGTTAGCTCAGAAGGACCCCAAGTCACAAAATATGCTATGAGAATTTATAGTTAAATGGCTATCAAATGTCTTAATCGACTATTTGCCAATACTTTGAGCAGCTAGCTGGCATTCTTTTCCTTCTTACCTGTGTCTACTTATCTAGATGAGACGAAAAGTCTCTAAAAGAGAATAAAACTGCACAACTCTGCTCAACAGATGGCCTCAAATTCCTATCTATCCCAAAACTATAAGAGCAAAGAAGTGGGAGAAAATGTAACTGCTTCTTTTCCACTAGAATCTGATGACTGGAGTAGAATTTTTGGGGAACACGTAAGATAGCTAAAGATAAAAGTGTATAAGTAGGCAGGAAGACAAGCATGGAGATAGCACAATAAGTGTAGGCACCAAAAAATGGATCACCCAAACATCCTTTTCACTCATTATTCACAATAGGCCAAAGACACCTCCCTGCAATCTAGACAATACCAACCGTTAAGCCCATCTGCCACCATGAGACTCCACTAATGTCTAAAAGGTTCAATGATAACACTCCTAAAAACGTACAGTCAGACAACCAGATTTTTCCTTAGAGATAAATGCAATGATCTAAGAGAAGAAAGATGGAAATAAACATTTATATAGGGCCTACTATGTTCCAGACACTGTGCTAAGCACTTTACAAACGTTCTCTCATTCTATCCTCACAACAACCCCAGAAGAGACAGGTGCTATTACTACCCTAATTTTTATAGGAAACTGATGCAGAAAGAGGTTAAGTGACTTGACGTGGGTCACACAACTAATGAGGCTATATTTGAACTAATTTCTTCCAAACTCCAGGTTCAGCAATCTATCTATTGAATCACCAGCTGCCTCAGAGATGACCTTATCTGGCGTGATACAAAATAGCTTTCCTTTAAGAAAAGCTAGCTTTAAAATTTTAAATTAAAATTGCAAATAAAAAAACATGGAAAACTTGCGTAAGTCCAGATGTGTGTTGAAACCTGTTTTCTTTTTCTTTGTTTTTTCTAACTGCTGAAGAAATGAGATCATGAGAGACAGAATGTGAAGTACAGGAATTAGAAAAATAAAGAATGAAATAGCTACTCTTTTCTTATCACCAGCTGAAGATTTTCCTGATGCTCTTGTGGTAAAATCTAGAGACAGATTCTTTCTAAAGTGAACAGAGACAAAAAACCCAGCTTGTCCTTGTCCTAAGAAAACCATGGCCTTCAAAACTCAAAGTAGGATTTTCTCACTAGTCCTCACTGCCAAAAAGAATTACAGACTATCCAACCAGTTCAACCTCACAAGCAGTAGAATTTGATAAAAAGAGTAAAAGTCTCCCCTTGGCAAAGTAGGTAGGCATAGAAGACAGTATGTGAGAACCTGACTAAAGGACTAAAGCCTGCTGGGCCAGCCCAGTCACACCTGACAGTTAACCAGCTCTGAAATGGACAGTCTTGAAAGTGTCTGGTTCTTGGTCCTGAATACCTGGACAGTACATCACCACCATTTCCTGGTGCAACATTTCAGCGTCAAGATGAGACTGTGTCACCAGACAGTGGCTAAGTGGATAGATTCCTCTGGACAAAGACATATATAATAGGGGAGACTACCTGCTTGTTTTGGGACAAGTCACTTGCATATATCTGCAGGCCAAAGTGAAAACTGTTATTCAACAAGGGCACAACACGGTGATATCTTGCTTTCATCCTTGATCTGGATGGTGGTTAACTACAGGGTACTACTCTGCTCAGGTCTGGAGAAATCTAACAAGCATGCTAAGTGGCAGCACCAGGCCAGGGGGAAGCCACTGACCAACAGAACCACTGCTTCCAGAAGAGCCCAATGCAGCAATCCTTTTTGATGTGCACATCTTGGGCAGCAGATGCAAGAACAGAAATCATTCTAAGATTCAAAAAAATACAACCTAGTAAGGAATGCCTTCAAGACAAGTTACAGCTCACTCAACAGATGTACCACTCCCAACAACAGTGATAAGGAGGTACCTTGGCAACATCAAGCAAATCTAACAGGACAATCTCCGTGTGTCTCACTGTTCTGCTGCACGAAGATCACTAGAAGAGTTTTAGAGGCAGCTGGTGGGAGAGTGGACAGAGCAGGAAGATCTGACTTCAAATCTGGCTTCAGACACATAACAGCTACATGCCTGGGCAAGTCACTTAACCTCTGACTGCGCCTCAGTTTCCTCAACTGTAAAATGTGAATAATAACACCTATCTCCCAAAGTTGTTGTGAGGATCAAATGAAAAAATGTTTGTAAAGCGCTTTGCACTGTGCTCTATGAATGCAGACTATCGTCATCATGATTGTTATCATCATCATTATTACTATTATTAATTTTTTTCATTTCTTAGCTTCTTCAAGAAAAACTGTTTGCAGAGTCAGGTTAAGAATTGCTGACTGATCAGCACATGTCTGAAGCAAAACCTCTGAGAGGGAAGAAAACCATTGGTCAGCATTCCAAATGCTTCCAGTTCAAAGTCAGAAGCTTAAAGTTACATGGCCTAACCCCGAAGCTGTACATTTCACAGCCTTTCCACTGCATGTGGCATACTAAGAGTTGAAGGAGAAAAATCAGTTAGCAGAGAGAGCTCCAAGATATAAAAGCAGCCACATTTACTCTACTAGCTAGAATCAGAGGATGAGAATGCCCGTCCCTTTTTTGCCGACTTTTTCTACACAAACTTTTCCAAGCTGCTATTGCAAAGATGTTCCCTACTTAAAGTTCCCTCCCAAGTTGCCTAACTAGGCCAAACAGCCCTCAAAGGACCAGATCATTCGCCTATGCTGCCCTGATATCTCTACTGTGGACATTAGCCAAAAGTTTGAGGCTCTAGGCTTTTTCCCATAAGCTCAAATATGAGGAACAAGAAACACTTTTTGAATAAATTTAATGATGGCCTTGCAGACTTGTGGTCTTCAGGGGCACCAAAATGTTTCTAGCTAATGGTGCTCAAAGGAAACTTGACAGGGACAGACATTAAGCATTTTGCTCAGTACCTTGCCTTCTGGCTAGAGAGAAAGATTAGGAGATGTACATCAGCTGAACTTGCTTAGGAGTCACTGAATACCACCAGACAGGGCTATGCCAATGCCAGGAGGCATCTTCACAATGGGGCAGCTCTACAGTCCCGCTACAGTGATCCCCAGAAACCCTCAGAGAGTAAGCTACATGCAGCTGATTTCCTTGATCCCTCCCTTTAGGCCCTAAAGCCCCGGAAGTCATCTAGCACAGCGAAGTACGCCATCAACATCACTGCTCCTGGAGAGCAGAGACTGGGTACACAGTACACCCATCAATCAGAAAGCAAAGGCAACAGAAGCAGCAAAGAAAAGGAAACCAACAGAGAACACAGGCCTGAGGGAATTCAAAGGCAGGATCAAAATGCCATCATATTCAGGTGATAGGTATCTGTTACAGAACAGAAAGGACAATAAGAACAGAGGAATGTTCACAACTGAGATATCATTGCCCAACTACAGCCATCAGTGGATGCATAGGCAGGGACGTCTGTGCTTCCTGAAAGAGTAAACGAAGATCAGCAGAGGATCTCTAGCATCCGGTATGTCAGGAATATCTTCTGAATGTTTGTTCATCCCTGCTCTGTACGCCCACGACCTTGAGTTTAAAGTCACATCACTTCACCTCTCATTTTCCAAATCTTCAAGATGGGAGTGAGAACCGACATTTCAAAAGCACTTTAATGATGAAGTACCCTACAGATTCACCTTATGATTACTAATCTTAAATTTTGTTTAAATGGAGATAAAGAAAGAAAAAAAACAATGAAAATGGTAAATGAAGAACAAGATGGCTTGGACTTCCCATCCTCGATTTTCTGTCTCCCTCCCCTTCTCTCTCTCTCTCTCAATCTCTCTCTCTCCCCTTTCCCCTAGACCCAAATAGTAGAAGATGGCTATTTCATAAAGGGTTTGGTTTATTGGAAAGAAAGTTTCACTCTCATGCATGCAAGTGAGAAGCAATCAGGACAAGGGAGAAAATCCCAAGAACAGGAACAAGTCAGAGCTCCACTGGCTTTTGGCTGTCCTGACGGGCAAGAGCAGAAAGCTGAGCCTCAAACCAGCTCTCTGACAGGGCCCGACGTCTCTGCGGCACCCCCCGTGTAATTACACACTTGAGTGACTGGACTCTGAAGAAAATTGAAGGCCTGAGCTCCGAACAGCTGCCATTTTCTCTCTCCATCACACCAGCGTGATTACTTGAGAAATGAACAGCCCCGGCTCAAAGCTACTCCAGAATTCTCAGAGGAAATATGGCTCCGTGTTCCAATAATGAGATTCTTAAGGCAAGCGTTACTTACAATCACTCCGCAAAAGGAGTGAGCCAGGCCCCTATATCTTACAAATTAGAATTTAAGAAACCCAGCGACAGTCTTGGGCGATCATTACTCTTCTGCTGCTCCAAGGGTTCTGGGCTTGGGTCTATTTTTAGTGCAGAAAGCTGTTATGTCCTTAAAAAAAATAATCATAATAAAATAGAAGGCCCCCATAATTAGCTTCCTTTGAAGCCAAATCTCCCTCTGTTTTCAATCCAAATAAACTGATTTCCAACTTCCTTTTCCTCCCAATCACCACCAATTTCCTACAAAAGACTAAAGTCTTTTGGTTTCATCTAAAAGTAACTCTCAAAAAAAAAAACAAATAAAAGAAACTCTCAGTTCCTTCAACATTTAAATAACTAAACTTGCAGGAATTTCTTCTACCTTACATGCAAAATAAATTCAAAAGTTTCTGTTAATGATAGCAACTAGTTCTTAAAATCTATTGTTTAGGTAAGTTCAAAAATATTAAAATACTCATCATGGATTTTTCAAATACATTTTCCCATTAACCAATCTCCCAATCACTCCAGGAAGCCAAAGGAAATGAAACATATTTGTTATTAGATATTACAGAAAATTAGCCATCCTAAAAATTTGGTCTTGTCCACTGAACAAGCCAGGTAGGCAATGGAATGAGTTGATCTGCCTATTAACTAGGAAAGCAGCTCTGCCCTGGGTAGGAGGAAAAATGAAGTGAAACTAAAGTTTGCCTTCAGTGTCAAAAAGGAAATAAAAAATGGTGGTAAAAATTTTCTAGCGTAGAAATGTCTTTTGTCAGGAGAATCTCTCTGCAGAGCAGAACCATGGCTGCTAACATGCCAAATTCCAAGGAAGAACACAAAAGGGTCACTTCCAAAGAACAAGAAATTACTATTGTTTCATATCCCAGGGAAACATGCCAGACACTATACAAACTAGTCAGGAAGATCATGGGAATTTTTAGAAGGGATCTATTGATTTCTAAAGCCCATTTCAAACTCAGGCAAGATCTAAGACTAAAGAATGAAGGGAAAGAAGTCTTGAAGACAGTTTCCAAAATTCACAAGGCCGATAACAAGTCTGGCAGATCACCTGACTTTCATTAGTCTTCTCTGTATCAAGAAGGAATTTCCCTCTCTCCTACTGATTCTACTACTACTTAGGTAGTAAGGAGGAAAAACACAGAGTCTACCACAGCTTAATGAAAAAGATCCTGGGTCCACTGTTATTAGGCCCTGAAAAAATAAGTACATGCTTTGTTGGACTAAATTACTGAGTTTCTCCAACACAAGACTTAGAATTCCATGAAAACACAAGGAGCATATAGTAAAAGCAGAGGCTATGAAAATTTCCTTGGGAGCACTAATTAGTTTCTTTAAGGCTGAAAGCATGTGATTATTTTATGACTAGACCAAGTCTCAAGAAAATGTTTCACCAGAGTCTAGAGACAAAAATATAAAAATTTATAGCACATTATAAAATACAAGAAGATTTCACCAACAGGACAACTGCATCCTAAAGATGCAAACTCCTCCATGCTTTCCCCTTCCCACTTCACTTCAAAGTTCAGGATCAGCACCCAAACTCTACCAAGCTAGGAAGGCTATGAAGCCAATTCTACGAGCAAAACCATCTCTTGCTTGGTCATAACTGACGAAGCTCAGTGAGGTTTATCTCCACATGAAGAATGAAGATCAGGAAAATCACCCAAAACATCCTACTTAGTTGTATTTGTAGGGAAACAGCATAATGAAGTGGGAGCAGTCCAGATAAAAAGTCAAAAAGCTGGATTCTCATCCCAGCATGCAACAAACCAAATACATGGACTTCAAACAAGTCATTTCACCTCTATAGCAGAAACAATAAAATTTTAACTCATGCTCACACACCACTTTGCAAAATGCTTCACAAGTGTTATCTCATTCATTCATCAGGAGTGTTATTATAATCCCATTTCAGAGATGAACAAACTGTGGTTCCAGGAAGTTAAATGACTTGCCCAGGATCACACAGTGTTTTGAGGCTAGCTACAAGTGCTCCATCCACTTTGCCATGATACCTCTGGTCTGCAGTTACCTCCTACACAAAAGAAGGGCTCAGACTAGACAACCTCTAATGTTCCTGCTTTAATAACAATCCCTCACTAGCCAGAACTGCATCTAGACCCATAACAGAAGAGATGCCAACCTTGAAGGAAAAGGGAGAGGAAGTAGAACTGCAAAGACACCAAAGCCCTGTGCAGCCGCACCTTCTTCTCCAAACCCAGGCACCAGAAGCAGGAAATGCCCTTTATCTCGTCAACCCACTCCACCCCACTCCGCCCCCCTACCAAGATGCTGAGGGCCTGAACTCACAATGAGCATAGTGACCAGAAGGTTCTTCTTGGTGACCTGAGCATGGGAGAAGATATAATTCAGCACCGTGTTCATATCACTTTTATTCTCTTCCCGGAGGGCGAAGACACACTTATCGTAGTGACCTGCAGAAAACAAGCAGGTCTGATTCCAGGTACGTGGATTCACACTCACACATTTTCACATTCCACAGTTCACCAGGGAAGGGGAAAGAGATGATTTACTGTGAAGTCTAAATTCTAACGTCTCTTTTTGCTTTGAGACCAAGATGCTATGAAAGCCAGTATGAACATCATGGCTTTGCCTAAGTCTTCTCTTCCTTCTCCATACCATAAAGAATACAGCATATTCCAACTTATTACAATTTTAAATAGTCCACATAGCATTTGAAGCCAATGAGGAAAAGATATATACTAAAAATGCTGCATATTTACAAAAAAAACTGAAATCAAGGGAAGGAACAGCAACAGGATCATAAGAGTTTATCCCTAAAGAAATCTACAAAAAAAATTTTCCATCTCGTTAAAGTATCTTAATTCGGGGAAAACTATTCATTGCAAGAGGGCTAGGGTCTAAATACCTATTTCCCAAGCTATGTTCTATGGTGTTAACTCAAAAAAATTAGGTGTTTAGTTGTTCCCCCACTCCCAATGACCATTTGAAAGCTGTCTCTGCCTGCTAGAATCATCATTTTCCCCTCCTTACTAGAACTAGTAGAATACCGAATTAGAATTTCAAAGCCAAACTAAGAAAGAAAAGCTTGGGATTCAGCCAAAAGGTCTTTGGAGAGAGTAAGAGTCATGTATGTTTTCATTGGAGTGTCCCAAGGCCACTATGCTATAAGGAAAGGTGTACTTTACAACAGGAGCTTAACTTTCAGGTTTGTTTTCATAATGATTACTATAGCACACTAGCCACATTTAAGTCTCAGCCTGTCAGAGCTGGTTGATGTTTTGGTCTATTTTGCTTAACTGCATTTGTCTACTATAAGAGACAGTTTGGGGGAGGGAGGATGTTGTGAAGGAGGGAGAAATGGAAAGAGTAATTGAGAAATGACAGTGATTTTTTTTAAACCAGCAAAAAACCTTTTTTTAGCTAAATTTTCCTAGATTAGGCACACCTCAAAAATTCCCAAATAAGTTTAGATATGAACAAAAATAAGCTAATATTTGAATATCCTTAAGGATAAAGAATTTCCCATGGAATTCGATACCGAATTCAAATGGAACGTAAGCTTCTTTGATGATAATTTTTTTTTTAACCTTGGCACCTATCATAGCACTCTGCACAGGATTTACTCAATTTCAAAGAGAATCTGAGCTCATTATATAAAAGGCTAACCTATTTACGGATATGTGGCTATGCCAATTTCCAACTGGCTCCACTTAAAAATAAACGGCACTTCTAATAAATGAAGTTTTTTTGAAATAGGTCATCTTGGAGAAATTCACATCTCAACCCATTCTGTTGCTGTGTCCCACGGCAAGAGAAGATAATCTGTCTAGGAGAATAGGAACCATAAAAGCCAGAAGGTATAAAGAAGACACCATTCATTCTAGGTCCAAACAACAAAAATATCATAGGAGCTCTGGGGATCCTTGGCTCTGTGGCCCCAAATAGAAGGGAAGTCACAACATAGCAGTCATTCCTTAAAGCAGGACTGTCCAACCTCAGCTTTTTATTGAAACAACAGACAATATGTTTTGATTTACCATTTTAGTGAGATCTCTGTGGTAGCTCGGCTTTCTTTACTAAAGCATTTATGTAAATTTCTATGCTTGTAGGCAGCTGCACAAACAGCACTTCGGCCAGTATTTTTGACAGCCTGCCTTAAAGAGTTCAAAGGATAGGTCAGTCTTCTGAATGGATTTTTCCCCACAGAAGTTTCAGTGTCCTGTGGTATTTCACTGCCATCTTGTGGCTACAAGCAACATTACAACATAAAGATGTTCAATCCTGCCTCCAATATTTCACATTTATAAACCTTCTACATCATTTAGTAAGGTTCTTCAGAGAGTGCCAGGGATAAATTCCACCTAAACAATGCAATGAAGACCACTGGGGAAAAACCTCTCAAGACTTCCCAGATAATTGTAGTGTGGCCCACAGAAAAGCCACTCAAATGAAAGCTCATAAACAGACTTAAAAATTTTTTACCCAAAGATCTAGTTAAAAGATCAAGAAGATAACAAAATCTCCAATATCTACTAGGAGAATTATCTCAGAAGAACAAAGACAGAGTATCCACAACCTAGCAAGGACAGATTTTTTGGTGTGTTTCCTGGGGAATTACATGGATTTTTTTTTTTTTAAGAGAAATGAAACTAGTTTTTTGTTGGCATTTTACTGATAGGAGATGGCAGTAAATAGGTCAAATAGGAGACAGATTTCTTTGGCCATTATATAGTCCTCTGGAGTTTGAATCAGTCCTCTAGTTCTGGTGGACCTAATTCTTGCCTGTTTCTCAGAAAGACAGACCTACCACCTACCATTCTGGAACTGAGTCTCCACTCGCAGGTACTGTCGAAGCAGATCCATCACCACAGCCTTCATGTGGCCTCTGATGCCACTTCGGTATCTGTTAAGACAGGAAAGGTTGCAACTTACAAGCCTGACTGGCTAAGACCTAATTCAAAAACTAAAAAGCCAAATTTCCTTCCTTAATTCCAGTAAGCCTCCTGCCTCTAAGAAGAGAACACATACAAAGGCCCAGTTATTATTCCAGCTAACTTACAATCAGAAAGATTAATTTGGGACCAAAACCTGAAAAGTACTTGGCTATGGGTCAAGAAGAATTTAAATTAGAAACTAAAATCCAGTAACACTAATAATAAGTAACCTGGCTTAGATTCCAACTGCTCTCACTGTCAGTGAGTCACCACTATACCCCTGGAAATGTCTTGAAAACATTTTTGTGGGTGGATAGTTTTTACAACTATTATCTATAAAGCTTTAGAAAAGAGTTTTGCGCAAGATAAGAGCTGCAGACATCTTCTATAGTCTTTCAGCTAGTGACGACCTAAACAGCAATTATCATGCTGGGCCCACTGTTAGGATATGAAAAAAAAAAACATACAATAACAAAATGGGGCAAAAATAAGCAACCGGAATTTCTGTACCTAACTAGTAGATACCAAAAGATGCTGAGCAGAAAAGTGGAAATGTTTTCTAGCATTGAGAGAAGATAGAAATGAAAGAGTCATCAAAAATTTGGGGGAAGAGTTAGCATTGCTAACATTCACGTGGGGCTATGGCTACAGAAAGGTAAAAAGAAGACACATGTGCTGTCAACACGCCCTCACCTCTGCACCAGCTGCACAATGCTCTGAGTGTTCATGAAGAAGACTTCTCGTTCAGACTTCCGGTTCAATGTAGCTGCATGACTATCTAGGATGTTGGCGATCTAAAGTAGAGGAAACAGAGTAAACTAAAGCCCAGGCTAAGGGGAGATCTAAATCATTTCATTCTTCAGTCCGTCTCCAATATGGGAGCTTCTCTTTCACCCCTTGACATCGCCCAGGAGTAATTAAGTATTGAAGGCTGCTCTGGGGCCTGTGCTTTCATCCAAGTTAGTAGCTTCCATCCCCTTTCAAACTTTGCTGTTGGATTTATGTCTACTTCACCAAAAGCCATCACACCAGGGCAGGCAAGTGCAGCATGCTGGTTAAGGTACCTCCCCCCCAAGTCAAAGTCATACTGCTAATGGAGTAAAGCAGTCACCCACAAAACCACAAAAGTTAACCCCACTAAGTTCACTAGAAAATCTAGGAACTTCTCTGGCTGGGGCAGATTCTAAAGCCAAAGAGATAGAGGGCACTGTGTAAGATCTGTCTTGGCCTCACAGTTAACTCTAGGGACATTAAGTGCTTTTCCAATAAGTTCAGGTGTCTTCTATTTCATGTATTTTAACTCTCCTTTTAATTTTTTGCTTATACTCAGCAAAAGTTTCATGAGGGAATCACAGAAACAGGACAATCTACCAACAAAGACATCAACTCTCAGGCCACACATCTTGTTTGATCCCAGCCCCAAACACCTCCACCTGCAGCACTCTGGCCACACCATATGCCCTCATCATCCCAACTGACTGTGACTAAGAGAAATACCTGCTGGCTGGGAAACTGGCAAAGGACAGAGGTGATATTGCTGGCATACTGGGCCATTTCCTTTTTTATAGACTTCTCCACATTAGGGGGTATCCGGCCAGAAACACTGGTCATAATGTCCTGCAATTCTAGGAGAGGTAGAGAGGGGTCTCTGAGGGTTTTCATCAATCTCTCCACCCAATCTTTTACCTGAGGATAAGGAACCAAAACAGCACACAGACAGGATGCGTTAACAGAGCTCCAAAATAAAACTGACATGTCCAAACTAATGAGCAACGAGTTCTTATTCTTTGAGGCTCAAATTTCAGTATCTGACTGAACTAACATTATCCATGTTCTCTAGAAGAGAAAAAAAATTACCCCAATTTCAAAAAAGATGCTAGTGATAAAGACTCATAGGTGTACGGATTCTCAGGTCCCTATTTCTAAAATTAAACCAGAATACAAAATGAAGTGGTACCTCCATGGCACAGGTCTTACAGGACAGGAATGATGCTCAAGTCTATCACTTTTAAAAAGGCTGTACCTCTTAAAAACAAGTTTTAATAAAAATTGGTATCTAGACCTCAGACCTTGGCTCCAAGCCCCTGCCACAATAGTAGGCAGGGGCTAGAGGACATTGAGGAGTGGGTAGATTTTTGTGAACCTATCATCAGGGCTGGACTAAATAACTTAGCTGCTAGGTAACCTAAAGAAAGGAGAGAAGACCCAACCACAAATCCCTTTCCTAAGGGAAGCGCTTCATACCTTGCTGCTAAAAAAAGGGTCTGGGAGGCAGTATCCATTCATTACGTTAACCAGGTTATCCAGGACATAATGGAAGACCCGATGAAGCTTCTCGCCTCTGAGTGCTGTACTCTGGATCTTTGGCAAACTTCCGGTATGTAGCTCAGCCTGTTAACCCCACAGGAAGATTGAGTTACTTGCTATACTACTTCTAGAAGAAAATACAGAGTTGCAGTAATTATGGTGTATCATGGATGTCCCCCACTACTCCTGTCCACCCCAAAACAGAGGGCATCAAGGGAGAATCAGCTCATCAAAAGAAACAGAAAATGAACCACCCTCATAAACACCAGGCTCACGAGGTCTATCTTGCTGCATGAACACATATGGAACACACACTGAAAGAGCAAGATCATGAGGGAAACTGGCAAATGAAACGCTAGTACATCTCAGTTCTTGCATCCCTTGGGAAACACAAGCAACCAGAGTATCTTCATATGTACCTGCTGAACCTTGCTGGGGTTATCCAGCTGCAGCTTGGCAATCACACAACCAGGGTCAAGGGCTGCTCCTGGCCGCTTGACATAGTGGATACAACCAGACTCAACAGATATTAACGTCATCACCATCTTCATCACCTTCAGTGAAAAAACAGGTCAGTTATCAATACAGCAGCAGTTCACATCCTGAGAGCATCTCGAGATGTCACTTTATTCTTTCTTTTGCACGCCACAAAAAACAAAACAAAACAAAAAAAAAACCCACAGATTTTACCCAAAACTGAAAAACAGTTCTTTCTCTGGAGACCTCTAAGGCTGGGGTTCTTGACCTTTCCATGTCATAGACTCCTCTGGCAGTCTAGTGAAGTCTATGGACCCCTTCTCAGATTTTTTTTAATGAAGGGAATGCTAAATTTCAGCTAGAGATTAGTGAAAATAAAGATGTAAATTTTTCTGCCATCCAAGTTTATAGACTCCTTGAAATCTATTGATGGAAAGATCTGGGGTTCCATGGACCTCAGATTAAGAACCCCCTACTCTAAAGGACGACATAACAAAATTGCCCTTTGTAACCAGTCCCGGTATCTACTAAATATCAGTTCTTTGAAGTCTAATACAACCCTTCTGCTCCGATTTGAGCCTACTTTTTTTTTTCATTTTTATCAATGAGGCTGAAGAACAACTGGTCTCCCCTCACTGACTGGTTCACGCTCTGTACTCCCAGACTTAAAGTCTATTTACAGTGACCTACCTTTTCAGGCTAATTTCAGGGGACTCCCCACATTCTGCATCCTTGCCAAATTGGTCAGAATGTCCCTCTCACTCAGTGTTCCATTTTCCCCTCTCAAGTCATGAGCCATTCTAGGAGTGCATTCTTGCCTCAAGAGTGCACTTCCTTCATAACTCTTGCCCTCTTCAGAAATTCATGAAGGCTTCTCTAAGCTCCATCAGTTATTACTGCTCTCTTTTCTCAAATTACTTAACGCTTAAACTTACCTATAGGTGTACTGTGTTATGAGTGCCCCACCCTCCACCCTGCAGACTGGAAGCACCTTGAAGGCAGGGGGCTATTTCATATAGCAGTTACTTAAGCAGTACTGAACTGACTTGACTCCATCAGTCAAGAGACAGAGCATAAATACTGCTTTCTGTCCCTTTTTCACTCTAACTCATTCATGCCTGTAGCCACTTGTCCTTTCTTCCAGCCACTCCTAACCTCAATCTCAGCATAGCACTGGCCAGCAAACACATGACCTCCATCCTCCACAATGTATTGGATCAATTTTCCGGCAGAAGGTGAACGGAGGACAGACGGGTCATTTTCCTTCTCAAATACACAGGTCTTGTTGCCGATTGTGATGCGGTATCTAAGGAACAGAAGTAGGGCAAACACGTCTTGAATCACTTCGAGATGTACAAGTGAATAGTAGCATTAAGGTAAAAATTTCTTTAATATTTCCCAAATCCCATGATCTTCCAGGAGACAAGAAAAGAGCTTGTTCCAATCATGGGCTTTAATTGGTACTCACCTATCCACTTCTTCTTTCATGTATGTTGTATAGCTACTACCATCATAGGACAAAAGTAATCCTCCATCACTCAGACGGTGCACATCCACCTCTACACAGGAGCCATTCATGATCACGACATAGGAGTTAGGGGACTGCCGGGTCACCTGCGGACCATCAGAAGCAGTTGGAGTTGGGCATGGTATCATTTCTAAGCAGAGCCCTGGAGATGACCCCGGAATAAAAGGGCAAGAGAAAACATCTGACACTAACGTGATAAGTCCATGTGACGCTAGTCCTACCACCATGCCATGGAGGCCTCTCCCCGCTCTATCCCTTTTCTTGACCCTTTCCCTCTTATTTGCTTTCATCCTTTTCCCCTGGCTAAGAATATTTCTTAGAACTGCTAAAGTAGCCACAGGTACTGCCTGGCCCCATTAGTGATACCGTTGTTTCTCCTTAGTCTGAATTCTCTCTTCAACATCTTGTCTGCACCTCAAGAAGTTAAACAGAACCGCACAGACACTGTACCATGAAGGTGGCTTAAAACAATCTTAGAATATCCTTTACACAGGACCCTACGCCACCCAAGCAACTGTGCTGTATTTGAAAACTGTAATCTTTAACCTCTCTTGATAACACTTCTTGGCTCACTCCTCAGCACACCCCACTCACTCTTACCCCTCCTTCCTTCCATTTTGTAGAATATAATTTAGTCACTATGTAGCCCAAATGTTTTCTGTGCCTCTTCTCTTAAGATAAAAAAGGGTGGAAAAGTGAGGAATAGGGTTCCTGAAGATACTCATACCTTCAGTACATACTTGGCCCCTTCATAGATAAGCTCAACATCAACTGTGTTCAGAAGTGTGTGAGCAGGAAGGACTTGACCCCTGAAAAAAACAATGTGTCACTCATGGCTCTAAAAGTCCAAAAACTGAATATAATCAAATCTCAACTACCTCTCTCCACTTATTAAATAAATGTTGCCACACAAAAGGTTTTCCAGCAGAGGGATAACATTATGAAAATGTTTAGCTCAGGCTTGGCTTAACAGTATAAGCCCTGTTCCATTCTATGAACTTTCTGGTCTGCCCTCCTCCCCTACACCCCGCCCCCACCTCATTCTATAAGGTTTAAGCTGTTTAAACTGCTAATTTTTAAAGTGGAGCTTAGCAGGTGAGTTTAGCCAGCTCTGGAAACTAATTCAGTTTTATACATGCCCGGCTGATGCTCTGACATAACTCTAGAGCCATCACTACCTAGCAGTCTACCATAACTTATTCTCAAGGGCTAATAATAGCTACCTTATGAAATCAAGGCAAGTAAAGGGTGCAAGACCTTCCCAATCTAAGGCCTCGGAAGTGATGAGCAGCTCAGGGATAGCTCAGATGCCCACACATGTATAGCCTCTTAGTCTATGTTCTTCATATGAAATTCCATATGAAGTAATCTCTTTCAGTGTTGCCCCAGCACAAACCTCAAAACTACAATTACCCCCAAGCCATTCTCCATGACCGCCTCCCTTTCTCTAGCTTCAGAGAAGAAAAACAATTGCTTACAAACTGTTAGAATAACCTGTAAACCCAATGATCAGGTAATGGCCAAATAAACTGTATTACATTCAATGTAATGGAATGCTACAATGCAATTAAGTCCCACAATACAAAGACATCTGGAAAGACTTTTATGAAAGAATACAAAAGGAAAAAGCAGAACCAGAAGTAGGGAACACACACTAGCTACAACCTTATATGAGGAGAAAGTAGTAAATGAGAAGAAACAAAAAACACGGGTGAGGAATGATCGAAAAATTGTCATGATTTTTAACACAATGAAGTTAATTTAAATGTAAACAGTAAACAAGTATAGTTCGCTGCACTAATGTTCAAGGTTAAGCTTCTAATAAAACATCTAAATAAATATAAAATTTTTAACTGCTAAGAATAGTCTTGAGAATGCTTGTCCTGGGGGTAGACCTAAGACCAATGCAAGTAGTTGGAGTAAATGACCACTGAGGTGCTGACTAACCCCAAGTAATCAAAATCCTACCTCTCTAAAGAGTGAAGGAAATTGGAGACGCTGTTCCGAAGGCTCACATCTGCCACATGTAGAGCCCCACACACAACCCCCAACATGGTATCAGGACGCTCTGCCTAGGAGAAAGGAAAAGAGGGCAAAGAGAAAGCAGTGTTAATTGGCACCTCTGGTTTCACTCCTCAAACCTAAAAAGCAAATTCAATGTGGAAAAAGTTTCTATTAGGAGATTTTGCTTCCTTTAGCCCAAATAAACACTGGGACGGGGGCCTCACCATTTTCCTCACGCTAGGGCCCAGGCACACTGTCTTCTGCTTCCGAGGGATTGTGTGCCTTAATGCCGTCTGGCTGACAGAAAACTGGCACCAGACTAAGCTTTTCACAGAATTAGAAAAGGAACACAGGCAGCACCCTCTGTTTTTTCCCATCCAAAATATCGGTGCTTGGGCAATGTGTAGATACCTGGCTTTTCCCCAACCAAACCAAGGAAACCCTGGACTAAGGCAGAACTTGACAACAGGAGCAGGTCAAGAGGAGTGTGAAGTGGGGAAAGAGTTGCACTTCAATCCCAGAATGCTGTTCTCAGGCCTGCCCCAGGAAGTGACCCACGGGTCTGGGGGAAGGAAGGGGAGGCTCTTAGCCTGTCCCAGAAGCCCCCACCTGCACTTTCTCAGCAATCAGCCTGTCCAGCCAGCCCGTGTCTATGCGATTGTGCTGGAAGCTCTCCGTCTCCAGTAGCTTGATCAGGTACTCGACGGTAGTCCGGAAGTCTCCCCGGATAGACAGCTCCTTCAAAGCCACCACCATATTTCTGGAAGACAAGAGGATCAGTCTCTGAGCACACACTTGAAGGACAAGGGGGTGAGGCACACCGCATAGAGGCAGGAATCCAAATGCCAACCCGACCCTTACTATCTATGTGACCATGGGCAAGTCTCTCAACTTCTCTGGGCCAGCATCAGCCCCCAAAGAGAATGAGTCAAATGAGTGGCTATCTGTGTCCACGGAGGGAGTATCCCCTACAAGAAGTCCTCAAAATGACATAATCACGGGTCTATGAAATACTGAAGCAGAGCGACATAAAAACTTAGATCGGTGCCCTGGCTAGGAATTACTAGCAAATCAGTCACCTTGGTGATAAGAAAATAAAAAAAATATATACTGGCAATCCCATTCTTACAAAAAATATATTTTATTGAATTCAAGCAATAAAGCAATCATTTCTTGGGAGGAAAAATGCTCACCTCCAGTTCCTCCCCTTTACCACATTAATTTTCATTGCTTCACTCACTCAATGCTGCCCTTTTTTTTTTTAAACCCCCCCTTCTAGCTGCCTCACTGTCTGCTTTTGCTGGCTTCCGGAATAATGCCAGTGACTTCCCTCCCTTCCCCACGGAGGCAATGGAAAGCCAGTGAGAAACATCACCACACTCTGTTAAACAGCTGGTGTGGGGGCTAACTTTGCTGAACCTCTTTTAGCCTCTTTGTTTTCCATTTCTTGTCAAATAGATGGCTCACCAAATGGAGGGACTGTAGGGAAGGGCATAGTCAGAAATGAATGTGACGTAGACGTATTTAAAAACAAGGTCCATTTTTACAGATTAAAGTAACAGTACACATACAGTCAGATTATTTCATTCATAGGATTTTAGAGCTGGAAGAGACCTTGAAGACCACCCCATCCAAGGACTCTACCCCATCCAAGGACTCTTAACCTGAAGTCCATAAATCTGGTTGATTGGTTTGTTAGATAATTTGATAATTTTATTTCAACATAACTGGTTTCCCTTGTAGTCTTATGTATTTTTAATATATTTAAAAACTTTCTGAGGGGTCCATAGGCTTTACCAGATTGCCAAAGGGGAACCAGGACCCCTGATCTAATCTAATCTTTTTTTCATAGGTAAGCAAATAAGCCCAGAGAGGTTAAGCAGCTTACCTAAGTCACAGAGCTGCTTGGTGCCAGAGACAGGACTAGACCTAGGTCTCTTGAGTCCCTGTCCAGTGCTCATTCTAACATGCTATGTTTTCAAAGCTTTAATTTTTCAGAAACCCAGGCTATGCCTGAAAATCAAAAAGGTCTCACATTCACCAAAATAATCATAACAGCACTTTTTGTGGAATGAAAAAGCTAGGAAAAAATAGATTCCAACTGACTAGATTACAGCTAAACAAATCATGGTACAAGAATGCTATGGAACACGACCATTCTGTAAAAACACAATTATGAAGAACTCAGAGGGAAATGGAGAGACAAATGAACTGAAACACAATGAAGTAAACAGGACAAAGAAAATAACGTACACAATGAGTTCAACAATGTATAAATGAGGAGAACAAAAACCAAAACCCTGAAAGCTGAATAATTACGATGACAAGCTTAGGCTCAAAGAGGACATTAGAAAATGTACTTCTCTCCCTTCTCTGAAGAATTGGGGAACTATGAGTATAGAATGTTATACACTGTTATACTCGGCTGGCTAGTTTTGTTCATCTGCTTTTTTCCTCCTCTTTCCTTCTGATTCTTTGTAAATAACAGTGGTTCAACAGCAAAGGGAGGGAGAATGGATGTATTTGGAAATAAAGAAAATGTAAAAAAATAGAACACCAACAAATTTTTTTAAATAAAATAACCCTTCACACCCCAAATTTTTAAAGCCCATAATGGCAAGGTAAATGACTTTATGGCTTCATGATAGAATGTCAAGTCCTTGATAAGATGTTGTAGTAGGAAGGCCGAATTTATGATCTCAAAAAGGATCACATATATATCTGAATGGTTCGAAATCATTGGGTATACAGAATTCTCCAAGCAGAAGGCATCAAAAAATTTATTCAGGAGCCAGAGCAACAAATTAGCAAACCAACCTCCCTATTCCAGTATTGTGAACACAAGCCTCCAGGCCCAGTAGGCCCACCTCACAAGAGTAGCCAGGAGGCCACAGAAAAATAAGATGGCATAAATCATATTCACTGGCCTCAAGACCTCTCTCGAATTCCTGGGTCCACACAGGTTGGCTCTGCTTCGGCTTTTTTCAGCTGTAGTTTCTCGCCTCTCTTTGAAGCCAAGCCTCTGGTTCTCAAGCCCCGCCTCAACGACCAGAGACCAGAGTCCAGAGACCCATTGGTTCCCGAGTTGGCCCCTCTTAAGTCATTAATCTACACCCACACAGGTTTCACACGTGATAGGGCTTTGGGCCTGGGGCTTAGCACTAAACTGCTGAAAGTATTTTCATGGTAAACAAAAGCCAAACTCCTCAAGGGCACCCCTTAAACTAAGCCCATTTTGCCTTACTGGCACAGATATCCATAAAACATCTGGTATGTGAGTGATACTCTAAGACTTACTAGCATTTTTGTTCAGTTGTTCAGACAATGCTATATATATATGCTACACCAAATAAGTACCTGCTGAAAGAATCAACACTGAGCGGCTCACTTGTAGAGAAAGCATTTGGACCTGGAATCAGGAAGATTTGAGTTCAAATACAGCCTCAAACACTTACTAGTTGTGTGAGGGGAAGTCATTTAACCACTATCTGCCTCAGCTTCTTGATCTATAAAATGGGGATAATACAGCACCTTACCTAGCAGAAGTACTATGATAAGTTCACAATGAGATATTTGTAAAGTGCTTTGCAAACCTTAAAGTATTATATAAATGCTAGCTATTATTAACAAATTAAGTGGCACAAAGGACAGAGTGTTGATTTGGAGTCAGAAAAGCCCAAGTTCAAATCCTGTCTCAAACACTTAATAGCAAATCATTTCTTAACCTCTCTATGTCTCAGTACCTTCACTGGTAAAACAAGGGTATTAGATTAGTCTGACCTCTAAGGTACCTTCCAGCTGTAAACCTATGATTTTATGTTCTTAGTACCATTACATGGTTGATTTGTACTAACTTTAAAAATCCAAATTTTTTTCAACTGCTGCATTCCCTATCTTGCATATACAAAAGTGATTGTTTTTAAACCCAAATGTAAAACTTCACATTTGTCCCTCTTAAGTTTCATTTTATGATATGCCCTGGGTATCTTCTTCAGTCCTAAAAAGGTCATCCTAACACATTGGATGTCCCTTCTTGTTCTGATTCATCTACAGCTTCTATATGCATGACATCTGCCTTTATTTAAATCAAAGATAAAAATGTTAACCAGCACAAGACAAAGGAGAGATCCCTGGGTCATTCCACAAAAAGATCTCCTTCCAAGCACCTATAGAATCAATAATTACCCCATCCCATCTATTCAGCCAGTTCGAAATCTGTCTAATCGTATTACTGCCTGGCCTACCACCTCTCCATTTGTTCCAGAAGATCACCATGTGATATTCTGTCAAATGCTTGATGAAATATAGCTAAACTACCTCTCTCTCCCTTCTTTGTGGGAAGGAAGGGAAGAAAAGGGAAAGCAGGGGGATGTCTACAGAGGTAGAGCACTGTATACACAGGGTTTCCCAAAAGTCTCAGGTCAGTTTTAAACTGCAAAATGTCCCTGAGACTTTTGGGACAGCCTATATTTTCAGACTTGACTGATAAATTGACTAGTTTTGTTGAACTACTTTTATTAACTTTTTTTTATTGTTAGTTACGAAGGATGGATCTCTGGGGGCTGAGGGCAGGAAGTAGAGGGTTGAAGAGGAAGGAATATAATGAGAAATGAAGATGATATAAAACAGTTCAATAGAAATAGTCAAACTAAATTTATAGCATTCCCCTGACCTGTAATATTAGCAATCCTGCCCAAATATTCTAATCAGGTAAGCCTGGCATGACCTGTTCTTGCAGTGACCACTTCCTTGTCTAGATGGTCACTAACCATTCTTTCAGCACCACATTCTAAAATTTTCCTAAGAAACAAAATAAAAGATAACTGGTCTATCATTTATAGAGTCCTATTCCATTTTTTAAATATTTCAGATATACTTTCCCCTCTTAGAAGCGAAAACACTTCCCTCTTTCTCTGTTATCATTCAAAAATCACCACCTGTGCCTTAGCAATCACTGCTGTCAGTAATTTCAATACCACGAGATGGGCTCATCCAAGCCCTTGAATTGAAGGGTACTGACTGTACCCTTAGTAAGAAAAGAAGTAAGAAAGATGCCCTCTTCTGATCTCCCCACTTGGCTTGGGTAACAAACAACAAACACTTCTTAAGCACCTACTAGCTTAGGCAGCTGGTAGTACAGTAGATAGAGCACTAGGCCTAGAGTCAGGAAGATCCGAGTTCAGATTATGCCTTAGATACTTACTAGCTCTGTGACCCTGGGTAAGTAAATAAATTGAATAAAGGTAGTGGCTGTGTGGAGAGAAAGATTAAGATTCAGTGGAGACAGAAACAGTAAGATTTGGCAATTGACTGGACAAGGGAGTGAGGAAAAATGAGAAGATGATGATAGTGCCAAAGTTACACACCTAGAAGAATGGAACAATGGTAGCACTTCCAAAAGAAACAAGGTAGTTCAGAAGAGGGATGGTGGCTTGGAGGAGGTGGGGGAGGGGGTTACTAGTAGAATATAAGGTTTGTTCTGGACAATGAAGATATCTCTGGGACAGTCAGTTGATAATGGCCAAAGATGCAGTTGGTAATGTAGAACTGAAGCTCAGGAGAAAGACTGGATAAAGCTGGATAAAGCAACTGGGGACTAATGAGGTCACTGAGAGAGAATATAGAGAGAAAAGGGGGAGGCTCAAGACAGAACGATGATGAATCTGCTACAGGGACTGAAAAGGGACAGTCAAAAGGGGTATAAGAACCAGAAGAGAGTAGTGCTGCGAAAACCTAGAGAGGAGAGTATATTCAGGAGGTGTAGTCTATAATGTCAAAGACAAAAACAGCAAAGAGGTCAAGGAGGATGAGGCTTCAAACACAAACACACACACACACACACACACACACACACAATCATTCTCCTTAGAGCAAAAAGTTGAGCACCTCCATGTTCTTACCATCATATATTTAAACTGTACCATTTACCGTGAGCAACAGCCCTATTTCTTTTCCCCATTTCCTTACCCCAGAGGTTTTTTGGTGTTTTTTTAAACATAATTTTTATTTTTCCTTTTAAAATTAGTATTTCTTTTCTCTCCCTCATATCTCCCCTACCATGAAAAAAATCCTAGTAATAAAATATGCATAGTCAAGCAAAATAAATTCCAGCATTAGCAATGTCCAAAACTATGTTCCATTCCGCTTGTTAACTCCATCACTTCTCTGGCAGAAGTAGGTTGCTAAATTTATCATTGCTCCTCTGGAATCCTGGTTGGTCACTGAATAGATCAGAGTTATGAAGTCTTTCAAAGATGTGTTTCTTTACAATGTGTTTTATTGTATAAATTATCTGACTGGTTCTGTTCACTACATTCTGCAACAGTACTTATATATCTTCCCAGGTTCCTTTTCTTTGAAAGCATCCCTTTCATCATTTCTTGGTACACCAATAGTTTTTTGAAAGCCATTTTGACTGTCCTTGGCTTTCTCTGTCAGCCTCTTCTTACAAAACAATGCCAACTTTTGTATTCATTCTGTTACCATCTCTTGTTTCAATCTTCTATAAATTAACTTTTTTATAAATCTAAGTTGACCTGATGGGTTTTTGTGCATCCATATCTTTGTCTTTTTGGCAATTTCAACTTTTACCCCTACTTAATGACTTCTCTTTGCAACCTAATGATTTCACCCTTCAAAATTCCCTCACCCTCTCAGAGCTAACCTCGGCTTATAATTTTAGTCCTTGGGACCCTGCTTATCTTTTGAAATCCAGGGTGCATGTCAGGCCAAGCCCAGCTCTCTTTTCCTTCACTATCATAAATGCTAAGATGAAGTGGTCACCTGTCATCAAGCTCCTCATCATTTCCACCCCCAAAACCAGTGAGAATCAGGTCCATAATAGGGTCACTGGATCACATTTAGTGCTAGAAAGGACCTTAAGAGGTCACACAGTCTAACTAATGTATTTTACAGATGAGGAAAACATGGCCCAGAGAAATTAACAGGTAGTATATACCAGAACCAGGATCTGAACCAAAATCTATCACTCTAGTACACAACTGTATCCATCATTAATCATTCACCTTTTAAAGAATTAAATTATCAGATCAAACCAAGAAGTTACTAGTTTTTGGGAGAAAAATACTCTCTCAGGAGCCAAGATGGCGTCTGGAAAGCAGGGACTAGTGTGAGCTCCCCACCAAGTCCCTCCAAAAACCTATAAAATAAATGGCTCTGAACCAATTCTAGAACTGCAGAACCCACAAAGTGGCAGAGGGAAGCAGGGCTCTAGCCCAGGACAGCCTGGATGGTCTCTGGGTAAGGTCTATCCCGCACGGAGCTGGGAGCAGAGGGAAGCGGAGCTGAGCGGAGCAGAGCCCAGCGTGGGCGGCACGGACCAACGAGACCGGGAGCCGGGGGGGAATGTACCCTAGCGCCCTGAATCAGTGAGCTGCAGCAGTTACCAGACCTCTCAACCCACAAACACCAAAGACAACAGAGAAGGTTAGTGGGAAAAGCTGCTGGGGACAG
>CM053626.1:206340166-206383349 GCA_028646595.1 Phalanger gymnotis
AGGGAGGGTGGGTGGGAAGGGAAGAGAGGAGAGAATTTGGAACTCGAAGTTTTAAAAAATAGATGCTCAAAAACAAAAAAATTTTTTTTCATGCAACTAGAAAATAAGATACACAGGCAATGGGACGTAGAAATTTATCTTGCCCTACAAGAAAGAAAGGGAAAAGGGGATGGGAGGGGAGTTGGGTGACAGAAGGGAGGGCTGACTGGGGAACAGGGCAACCAGCCTATATGCCATCTTGGAGGGGGGGATAGAAATGGGGAGAAAATTTGTAATTCAAACTCCTGTGAAAAATCAATGCTGAAAACTAAACATATTAAATAAAAAAAAAAAAAGACTCTCTCAGATGTCCAGATAACTAAAGTTACTGCGATGACTATAGCACATATCAGCATGCCAAATGTATATTCTGTTTCCTGAGTTCCTTATCTATTGCTTCCTTCTGTCCAGGCAACTGAGAGTATACTCTAAAGATAATATCACTTCTGCTTGGGTTGCCACAGATCTTCATACAAATGTTCTCCTCCAACCTTTCCTAGTCTGGACCTGAATTTTATAACATAGAAATATCCACTTAATACTTGATGTCATTCCATCCCCTTTCCTCACATCCAATCTCCTCCCTAACCACTGAATAAAGTGGCATTGTTCTGCGAGAAGAGGCTGACAGAGAAAGCCAAGGACAATCAAAATGGTTTTCAAAAAACTATTGGTGTACCAAGAAATGATGAAAAGGATGCTTTCAAAGAAAAGGAATCTGGGAAGATATATAAGAACTGTTGCAGAATGTAGTGAACAGAACCAGTCAGATAATTTATACAATAAAACACATTGTAAAGAAACACACCTTTGAAAGACTTAACTCTGATCCATTCAGTGACCAACCAGGATTTCAGAGGAGCAATGATAAATTTAGCTACCCACTTCTGACAGAGAAGTGATGGAGTTAATAATACTGTTCTGGTACCCAATTCTAGTTATAGGTCCTATCTTACAAGTCACCGAAATACCAATTATGTCAAATTTACTCCTTTGTGCCCCAGTACAGCTCACTTCTTATTCATACTATGTGCAAGACTATAGAGACATCTGGAGTCACAGGGTTTACTACTGGCTCCTTTCTTGGACTTTGTCTCCTATGCATTTCTAGGTGTTTCTACTGACATTCTACACTGTCATTACATTATTCTATGATATCTAGCCTATCTATTTACCTATAGGTATAAATATACAAGCACTTTCATCTTTCTTTTTTCCTTTTGGTTTAAAGCCCTTTCAAACACGTTTTTTAAAAATAATTTTTGGTGTCTTTTTTATATACATCATAGTCATTTCTAGAACATGAATGCTCCCTTAATGCCACCCCAACAGAACTCTCTCTTGTAACCAAGAACAATAAAGGAATACTACCTGATATAATGACTGCATGATGCAACATTCTACCCCAGTAATAACCTGCCTTCTTGCCATGAGGGAAGACTTATATTATCTATACTCTGAAAACACTAGTTTTTTATTACTCAAGTTTGGTTGTCCTTTTAGTAATCTTTTCATTAACATTGTTGTAGTAATATTAAGTACATTCTTCTTTGGATTCAATTTATTTTGCTCTCTTTCAAATCATATAATTCTTCCCATGTTTTTTCTGAATTCCTCATAGCAAAAATTGCTTAATACCTAATAATATTCTGTTCCACTCATATACTGTAGTTTTCTGCTGCTGGTAACACAACGGACAGAGCCTTGGGCCTCGTGTAAAAAGGATCTGAATTCAAATCCAGCATAGTTGTCTAACTTTGGGCAAGTCACTTAATTTCTATTTGCCTCAATTTTCTCAACTCTAAAATAGGGATGATAATAATAAGTATCAACCTCCCAAGCTTGTAATTCATTTCTACCAACCCACTTTGTTAGGTTTGTGAGACTCTCAGAAAATATACTCCTATTAGCCTTTATTAGGTAAGCTGCGTAGCCTGCCCAACATCCCTAAATCTTAAGATGTAGTTCAGAAATATTTGCTGTTGTTCAGTCTTTTCAGTCATGCTCAACTCTTCATGGCTCCATTTGGGGTTTTCGTGGCAAAGCTAGTGGAGTGGTTTGCCATTTCCTTCTCCTGCTCATTTTACAGATGAGGAAACTAAGGCAAACAAGGTTAAATGACTTGCCTAAAATCACACAGCTAGTAAATGTCTGAGGTCAAATTTGAACTCAGGAAGATGGGTCTTCCTGACTTCAGGCCCAGAACTCTACCACTGTACCACCTAGAACAATGGGCTACACATCCGACTAACTACATGCTATATAATCTAGAAAATGGGCATTCTTCATCCCTTCTGTTTTAACTTGGTGCACTGCTAGGTCCCTACCTCTTCTGAACAGTCATTTGGAAGGCCAACCATAACCTGAGGGTTGGTGCTATGCATTCGGCTTCATCAGCAAAGAGACCTATCAGTGAGTGCCTGACTAGTGAATCCCTTCCCATTCGGGCTTGTGACCAGATGTAATCATCCAAGATGGTACTGAATACCGTCAATAAGCATCATGTCTCACTCATACTGGTAAATCAGAGCCCTGCTGAAATTCATATGCTCTTAGCATATGCATGAGACACCTTATTGAAAGAAAACCATTCAGGCTCCAAAAGGATGGCACCAGTAAATATAGCCTTTAGATCACCCAAAGAATAAGGTTTTGATGCAGATATGATAGTTCTGACATGACCCTACGACTCTGTAGCATTAAGACTCAAGAGATGCTTTATTTCATGAATACAGTCAAGCACCTGAATACTTACGAAATGGCTTCCTCTCGGTTTTCTCCCCAGGAGAAGCAGTGACCAAACTGAGAATCTGCAAACTCATGAAGTCCACCAGCAGCAGCAACACTGAAATAGCCCCAGACATTCTTATTGCTACGGAAATTCAATTCCTGGACTGTTCCTGAGCTGGGCTTAAAACCCTGTTAGAAAATAGTGAATATAAAAGAAATCTTAGTACATTCCCAGGAAGAAATTTTCTTATAGTTTGGTGTCCTGAAGAGCAGTCCTGGAAGAAGATCTATAGAGCTAGTCAAAAGGCCAGGAAGTAGGTCTTCACATAAGTATGGCCAGGTGGGACTCTCTTACAATGATGCAAACCTTTCTATGTCTTCCCCACAAGAGTAAAATTTATATATCTGAATACTGTGCTTCAGTAAGCTATCTTTAGTTACCTCATCAGGATTCTCACTAGTGATCCGAGCAGCAATGACATGACCCCTCGGGCAGGGGACATGAGCAGAGTTTTCAAAATCAATTGGGACATCTCCCCAAGGTGAGACTCCATACATCATTCGGATATCCTTAATTCTGTACAGAGGAATACCCATGGCAATCTGAAGGAGAACAAATCACACATATGTCAGGTCACCCACTATTGATTTTTCTGTAAACTTAGAAGTTACCCCACTATCCACACAGCTCTTCCACCTTAGAAACCACCGCTGATCATTCCTATAAAATTCTTATTCCTTTTTCATGGGCTTAAATCCCACAAATGCTGAACATCAGTACTTACTCAAATTACTCAAAGTAGACTTGGCATCGCTACATTTAATAATTGCCCCTGTTTTATCCTGGTGTACTGCAGAAAGAAATGAATTAGTATTCAGTCCCTCTCTGTAACTCAGAGTGTAACTGTGTGAACTCTCAGAGTTCCTCTAGTAACCCAAATTCCCACTAACATATTGCAAAGGTGAACTGAAGAGATATCGCTGCTTCTTTCTTGAGGTCAAAACACTATTCCAAACTAATAACAATGTATATGGTAGAAATAGGAATACTGAATATACAGATCATAATTATATAAAAAAATACCTATGAAGAAACAATTTTAAGAATCCAAAGAAGACATACTCTACATATGTTTGGTTATAAAACAGGCTAAATATTTTAAAAATGAGGAAAAACAACACAAAAGACAAATCACACGACTACATAACACTCCCAGCAAGCACCAGAGTAGTCCTCAGAAACTGACCAGCTAAATCCATGAAAGTCATAACTAAACCATCACTTCTCTCAGTCCTGCAAACCACAGTGAAGGAGAGAAAAGTTTACTCCCTTTTAGATGCTGTGGAGCACATTTTGAAGGACAGGAAGGTATAAAGAAGCGAACACAGAACATGGAGTAAGAAAATACAGAACTGAGTCCCAGATAATTAGCTTCCTAGCTAAGGTAACCATGACCATGTCGTCTCTACTTTCTGAGCCTCAGTTTTCTCAGCTGTAAAATGAAAATATTACTCCTACTACCTTTCTCACAGAGGTGCTGTGGGGGGAAAGTGCTCTAAAAACCATTTGAGAATGCAAGCTATTGTTATTGTTTGGTTACACAGCACCTAGCTCCCAGTTGTTTTCGGTGTTCTCTAGTACATGTAAGTAATTAAGAGGCAATATTAGGAGTAGAGTAGAATCAGGAGATAAATTTACAAAATAAGCACCAAAAATGTAAAGGAAAATAACTCAGAAAGACAAAACAACTCAGAGGAAGGCAACAACCAACTTCAGAAAACTGATACTGAGGTACACCACCCACAGAGTCAGAGAGGTGACCAACCAGAGAGAGGCAGAATGAGGCACACCTGGACACACTAATGTGCTAAACAGTTTTGCTTGACTATACTTTTGCTACTAGAGATGGCTGAGAGTGGGATGGTAAAGAGTTAGAGGGTAATGATAACATGCAACAACAATGAAAAACATAAATAAAGCACTTAAAAATACATAGAAGAAAACAAATTCAAAAGACACAAACTGGGTAACTGCATTATTATCATATTAAATTTAATATACATTTCCCTTTAACACGAATTGTGCATAACTGAAGTTCACAGTCTCACATGCAATCCTTTTGTTCTTCCTTGTACACTGAAATTTTGATTTTGTGACGATTAAGTTCATAATAAAAAAAGAATATTTAAACTAAAAAATATTTTCTAGGAGTCATTCTCCAAGTCATAGGAACATAGAGGTGCTATACATGTCATCCTTGCCAGAAAATACTCAGGCTACCTCTGCATTACGACATGCAACCAAGGCAGCTGATCAACTGAATACCCAGAGGGTGGCTGGTCCCACACACAAGGAGCTTTCTTTGAGTAGGAGCCTTCATATATTACTAAATAATCAAATGTAAATCATTTTGTTTTCATGCCTTCGCATACTGGGGACCTGACTTACAGAGGGACCCCTAAGAAATACAAATCTAATTCTTAGATGACCAGCTGTGGCATTTCAAAACTTTCCTGTGTTCTTTGTCTTATAGAGCAAAACAAGTTACCCATGTATTACATACAAAGAGCTCAAGTCGTGAATCACAAAATTACACAACAGAACAGAACACCAAAAGAGATCCTAATTAAGAGAAGCTTCCTTCCTATCAGAAGTTGGTAAAGCCAGTTCTTCAGTTACCGCTCACATTCCCAGCCTCCCCAGAGGACTCCTCAAGCCCAGAAGCGCTGGGACTCACCTGGAGTTGTGCTGCTGGAAGGTTGACATCAGCCACCATCTCCGTACAAGGATGCTCCACCTGCAGCCTCGGATTCAGCTCCAAGAAGTAGAAGCTGCCATCCTGGCTGTAGAGGTACTCCACAGTCCCAGCACTGACATAACCTACCATCTTGGCAAGCTTCACAGCACACTAAACGACAAAGTCATGATGAGCAAGTTCAAGATCCCTATTATATCGAAAATCTAGTCCTTGTCTGTTGCCTCTCACTACCTCAAAAACTCAATACTTCCAGCCATACAAGGGCTCGAAGACTTCTAGCTATATGAGGGCAGATTGTTTTCTCCATTCTAACCATAACACAGAATCTAAAGCTAAAGGAGGGCAGAGAGATGATTTATTTTGTTCACACTTTTACAACAGAAAGCTGACACACCTCACACATTCTTATGTAAGGGCAAAGCACAAGAGACAGTATAGGTCAACCATCAAAGCACTATTTATCTGGCTTGTTTGGAATCCAGAGAAAGGGAGAACATAACTTATCTGCTAAAAGAGAATGAGTGCTGATTTACTACATCAGATTTTCCAAACTTTCCAATCTGTGGTATTTTGCTTTCCATGAGCTTCTAAGATGAAGTTTTCTTGAATTTTAAAAAATGGAAATTATGCATCTTAAACATGCTTAGAAAACTCTGCTGAAAAAGGTAGTCACTGAGCTAAACCCTAGGATGTACTCGTAAATGTTTTCCAATTCTCAGTAGATTCATGTGAAGAAACGAATATAAAACTCACTTTAATCTGTAAGGTCCCAGCTCAAATAGCTATTCTGGAAGACAGGGCTGCCTTTCTAGTGTGACGCTCAGACAGACAAGTGTTTTTGGGGTGGGTACTTCCTCCACAAATGGAAATCACAACTCCTCCAAATGTCCTTGCCACGGACAAAAAGTTATGTTGTGGCCAAGAAGATAATAATCATCCCAGGCTTGGCTAAGCTTGTCTTTGAACAACAGACACACAATCTGCTGTCAGGTTGCAATAGACTTAGTATATCTTGAAAAATGTAAGGAACAACATTAAATAGTGCTAGAGTTCATCTCCCTTTTCATCTATCTTCCCCCAGCCAAAGGAACACAGTGTTATGGAGTATGGGTACATTTTTAAACAAAGGCATTTGTTTGATGGCTGAATTGTAAGAAGAATAAAAAAGTTCTAATACTCTATTTCTTTACTTCTTGAAAAAGAAAATACAGAACGAAGCACCTCTAGATTCACTGAATGAATTTCTGGTATTCTCTGCGTATTACCCACAGGGACAGTCTACTCACCTCCTATCCTCCTAGATATATATACTCATTCATGCACACACCCATGCATAGGCACCTGCACATGTGAATATACTCACCTGTTCCATATGCTCAAACACCACTGGAGTGGCAATAGTGGCAGGAGCCTCTTCAATGATCTTCTGGTGTCTTCGCTGCACAGAGCAGTCACGACCAAACAAGGAGATGGCATTGCCATACTGATCTGCTAAGATCTGTACCTCCAAGTGACGAGACTGTTTGGCTAATCTCATCACAAAGATAGGGGAGCCAGGGACTTCAGCTTGAACCTAAACAGAGAAGGAAAGGAGCAACACTTGACTCTCTTACATTTCCTCTGGAAATAGGACAGGACAAGACCTGTGATTTCATTGGTATAGGGAACTCCCAGATGAGGAAATTCCCTCTACCAATGCACATTAGCACCTTCTCTGCAATTTATGGTCTTAGAAAAGGTGCCTAAAGCCCTGAGAAGTTAAGTGACTTACTCAGTCACCTATTCCTGTGTCAGAGGCAAGGCTTGAACCCAGATTTTCCCAGCTTCCAAGTCTGTCTTCTACCATTACACCATGCTGCCTCTCTAGTGAAAGCATTTTTGCTACCATGATAAACTTTTCTTCCTATCTATCTTTAATAGGCTGTATTCTCAGATAGAATATCCAATAAATCAAAAGGAATATAAGACAAACATTCATGCACACTTTAAGAAGAGAGGAATATAAAGTGGAAAATGAGCCAAGTCCTATAGCCACACATAATCCTGCACTCTCCAGTATAAAACCAAAGCCAAGGCCCTGGTCCCTGTAGGTCAAAGGTGGGTCTCTTTCCTATGATTATCACTATCAATTGCCTTGGTAGACCACTTTATGCTTTTCCAAAATCTTTTACATGCATCCTTACATTATTTCTAGAGTTACTTTTAACTATGTAGGTCTTTAATAACAAATGTCTTTGAAACATACTAAACCAAGCAAAAAGCTAAGTGTACTCTACCTGTCTGAAGAGGTTAGGGAAATCATCAGCATGGTTCACTTTTCTGATTCCTTTCCCTCCTCCTCCTTCTGAGGCCTTGATCATAACAGGATACCCAACTTCCTCAGCTGCCTAGAAGGAGGAAGAGAAAAAAAGAGAGGCTGAGGAAATTAGGAGGGAAGAGGGAAAATTATTCACAAAGACAAACTGTTCAAATGCAGCAAGCTATTAGTCAAATCCAGCGTCCTACTATAACAAAGATGGGCATGACCTAAATTAAATCTAAATTCTTATGTAGCTAGAAATTTTTCTACATGCAACTGTGATGAGATGCAGAAAGATACTAAATAAGGTGATATCAAGAATTTACCCAAAGACTAGGTTCATACAACTCCCTGGGGCCAGCAATATTTAATCCAAACTCCTATACAGCTCCTACTTTAAAGTACCATGATCACCTTACAGCACAAAAAAAAATAGCTAGCATTCATATGGCACTTTAAGGTTTGCAAATATGATCCCCACGACAGCCCTTGGAGGAAGATACTATCATTATCCCCACTTCACAGATGAGAAAACCAAAGCAGGCAGAGGTTAAGTGACTTGCCCTGGGTCACACAGCTAGGAAGTATGTGAGGCAGAATTTGACTCAGGTCTTCCTGACTGCAGGTCTAGCACTACATTCACTGTGCCATCTGGCTACTTCAAGAACTAAAGTATCAAAGGGATTCAACTATATATTACATTTAAGACACAAAAGTAAATTCATTTTAGGAAAACTTCACACCTACATTTAATCTAGAAGGTAACAAGTTCAAGTAGAGAACTAGATGCTTAATCTACTCTTTATTATTTGAATTTCATCCTAAAAGTGACCATAATACTTTCTTTGATAAAAACAATTAACATTTACAATTGAAATGGAACTACCATAATAAATTTCTCTTTTCTGCAGTCATCTGCAAAAAAATAGCAGTTACTTCACATTATAGATTTTTTAAAAAAAATTTCAATAAGAATTGAAATTAAAAAGGGGTTTATGATTAACACTCAGTTAACCAAAATATTAAACTTACCCTCTATTTCCAACTCCACCCCAACCCAGCATTTCCAAGTATTCCCAATATTTGACTATACTATATTTTACTAAACATATACAAAATATCTGACTATACTATATCCACACAACCTAAAAGTGCCACGAGAAATCAGCTGTTCATTCCTTTACACTTTGAGGATAAAGACCAGTCAAAGCATAGGGGTAGATCAAAGGAATAATAATAAAAAGATGGTAAATGGGAGAGAGAAAAAGGAGAAGCAGACAGTTATTACTGAGCCTCCTTCTGCTGCTGCTCCTGCTAAGGTGGCCAGGATGGGGTGGAAGTTGAACTGTATAACTACTGCCTGGACTTAACTGGGAATCAGTGAATAATCCTTTAAAAAAAAGTCCTAAAGTGTGAAGAAGAAAGATCATCACCCTTATGAAAGACCCTTTTTTGCCAATGACAACAAAGACAATTCAGTATATAGTATTTCTAACTGAGGTGAGAATGTTAATTCCTTTTATTAAGCAACAGCATTTATTAAGCAACGTGAAAATAAAATAAGAGTGGTTTAAGCATCCAGTTTTCTACTTAGATCTAGTACCATACAAATTAAATGAGTCTATGTCTTTCAGAGAAATGATACATTATTCCAAATTAGCATCGTAGGTAAGCTTACTAATACAGCCACTTTGATTAGCTAATAAATAAAAGGAAATAAACCTAAGAAAGGTATGAAGTAGTAGTAGCCCAGTAGTTCCCCCAAATTCAGAGTTACTCATCTAGGAAACAGTATTACATATAGATAAGTTATTACTTTCAAAAATAATTTTAACTGCATACATATACAACAGGTTATTTCTACACTCTACCGCTCAGAAACCACTCCCCTCTAATCTACTATGACGAAAATTTGCCCAGCCAACTACAAGAAAGCAATCTGACCTTGGTGTCAACTTGTACATTGTAAGTGCATCCTCAAAGCTCCAGCTGCTTGAGCCTATTCCCAAACAGGTGAAATGGACCACTCCCTAGAGTTTGCAACCTACCTGCAACCCAGCATCTACATCCTTCACATAACCTTTCTCATACAGATCCTGAGGAACATTCAAAATGCGCTTTGAAAAATCGTTCTCTTGCCAGTCCACACGAAGACCTGTAATACATAAAAGTAACCATAGGGTCACTGCAAAAGGATATCCTCTCTAACAAATTAGTCTTGTACAATTTTCTGTCAGACCTTCTCTAAAATGCTGTACTGTACAAAGGAAAACAATAGGGGATTCCAGCTTATAAGAAATCATAACTATGTTCTGTCCTTGGAGTTAGCAATCTTTAATTACAGAAAATAATGCTGAAGAACACAGGTCAACACAGAGGACAATGCCACCAAAAGTCTATAACTTGGTTTCCTACTTCATAAAAGGCTCAAGGAGATATGAAGTCACCTTTAAAAATACATGAACACACAAAACAAAAGCATGGGAGACTTCTCACAGCAATTCAGCAGGCAAATACCTTCTCTTTGCACATTTAGGCATGTTCCTGGGGCAGAGTTCTGGGGAATAATTCAATCTTTATGGGCCCTTGGAAATGGAAATAGCGGTTTTATTGGCCTCAATAGAGCCATGATTCCATGCTCCCTGAATGTTCCTGTATTCGACAGCCATACAGGGAGCACTACAGCCTCTCAATTCAAACAAGAACAAATTCAACCTTTTCTTTTAAACTTTGGCTATTTGACCCAGTAGGTCTGGGGAGGATATAACAGTCCCCCAAGAGAGCCTAGATAAGTACGCTCAGAATCTGCCTGAACACAAAACTAAAGAAGAAGCTTATATTGTTATCAATGATAACAATTTATATGCCATTCTATAAAGGATTTTGTAAGAATAAATCATTTTTGAAACATATTGATCCTTTTTTTATATAAAGAGCCACTGAATGGTGGAGGGGCTTCAAGCAGGAAGAACAGATCTCCAATAAATTGTGCGATGACATGAAGGAAAACACAGGGAGGCAAAAAGCTGGGTAAATGGTATCCTGCGTTACTAAATTGGTCTCAGGGTTACTGAGGAGTTCAGATCCCTTCTGGAGCAGGCCCCAAAGTCTAAGATTTCGCACGCCTCACGGTTCATTCCAATTCACTTTAAAATAGACATGGCAAATCTAGAATCAACCCATTTTTCCCAAGGTCATGCAGAGCAGAGATGCTCCAAGGCCACTCCAGATCACAGTAAAACATCTAGGCATTCTAGGTTCCAGATTCTTGGAATTAGTCAAGAATCAATCACAGATGCTGAAACATGCCACCATTCACCGACTCACTGTTAGACAAAACGAGTACGTATAAAGCAAAGCTTTAAGTTTCTTAACCACCTAGTACCCCAACGAACCACCCTGAACCCCAAGACACAAACAAATAGTTAATCTTACCACTGCCACTCCAGGGAAGCGTTGGGATACCTGCAGTTTGAGCGACTATAGAAGAGGCGATCTTATCCCCCAGAGCCCACATGGCCTGGCTTGGAGGGCCTGAGGACAAAGGAATGAAGGAGAGAATAAACCTGGCTCACTTAAAGACATTTTAACTATATATTTCCAGGCCCAAATTAGTAAATGTCTAAGAAGACTACTCTGAACATTTTAAAACCAGCACTGAAGTTTTCAATGGAATCAAAGGAATGACTTCCAAACCAACCGTGATCAAAGATCATCTCTCTCCTTCCTGAGGTTCAGTGTGTAGACTTTACAAAAGTTACAAAAGCACAATATGGATAGTCTTCATAGGCAGTGTGGTGTAGTGGAAAGCACCGTGAGACTTAAAGCAAGAAGACCTGAGTTCCAATCCCAGCTCTGATTAACCTCACTTCTCTGTGCCTCTATAATCTCACCTGTAAATGGGAATACCGCTACTACATTAGCTACTTAAGAGTTAGGAGAAAAGTGTTTTGTCAATCTTAAAATGGTGTATAAGTGTGGGTTATTTTTGAGTCATACAATCTTAGATCCGCTCTCTCTCTGTGTCAGAGAGTAGAGAGGCAGAAAGGAGATAATTATTTTCTACTAGGACAACCCTTACAACTAAAAATGAATGAGTGAATAAATAAAAAAGCATTTATTAAGCATTTACTACATGCCAGGCACTGTGCTAAACCTTGGAGATAGAAAAATTTTTTGAAGGGGGGAAGGCAGGGCAATTGGAGTTAAGTGACTTGCCCAAGGTCACACAGCTAGTAAGTTTGTCAAGTGTCTGAGGCCGGATTTGAACTCAGGTCCTCCTGACTCTAGGGCTGGTGTTCTACTCACTGGGCCACATAGCTGCCCCCAATAGAAATATTTTTTCCTAAAAAGAGAATAAGAGAGACAGTTTCTGCCCTCAATGAGCTTAGTAGGGCAAGATAACACATAAAAGGGAAAAGAAATCAGTGAAGGGAGTTTCTACCTTCTTCACTGACAGTATCCTACATGTTCAACATTTTTGTTATTGTTGTTCAATTTGTTCAGTTAATCTGGGACCATCTCCAGTTGTCCTGATCTATATCTTGCCACTGGACCCACATGGCTCTAGAGGAGAAAGGGAGGCTAGTGACTTTGCACAGCCCTGCCTCACTTAAATCCAATTCACCTGCAAGTCATGGCATCACCTCCCTGATGTCATTGTCCTCTTCAAGAACAACGAATGTTCAACTGCCATCTCCACTTAAAGCAAGCCTAATCTCACATTTTTCTCATGGTGAATGGCAGAGTCAAAGAACCCACAACACAAGACTCAGGGTCAGCAATATTTCTCTCTAGCCAGCCCTTCCCAAGGTCAACCAAAGACACCTACAGCATCAAACTTAGCTCCCATAAGGAACACTGGGCTTGAAGATAAAAACAAGGACTGAGGTGAGATATACATATCAAAGGAAAGTAATTAGTAGGAAGATCTCAAGAGAAGCACAGGAGAGAATGAAGGTGGAAAAAAATTACATCTATGGGGCACTAATTGAGGGAACCTGAAAAGATGGAACAGAAAGCAAAGTAGAACAAAAGTACACTTACCCATAAAGGCAATGCCATTCTTTAAGAGTAGTTCAGGAAGCTTGGGGTTTTCAGAAGCATGGCCCCATCCAGCCCACACTGCCTGCAGAGAAACAAAGTAGAATTCATTCTTTACAGTAACCCTAAAAACGTGCTCACATTGTCTTGCTCTCTATTAATGGCTGGCCTGAAGGCACATGGCAAAACAGACCACGGCAGCAGTTGGACATGAGCAAATGCTGAATTGAATCTCTGTGTCCAACTCCCCACAATCTTCTGGAATAAAAGAAATAAGCAGTTCATTGTAGCAAAACCTTGGAAGAGATTACCATAATATACTGAGCATTAAAACTCTAGTTACCCTTGCTACTTTGGTTTTTTTTTTAATTACTGAAACTTAAATACACAATAAGAGAGATATTTTTTAAACTTAAATATTGAAACAAATACAAAATAAGAAAAGGAAAAAAAGCATGTCATGCGCACAGCAGAACATAAGATTCAAAATATATAGTAATAAATTTCAATTTCAAGAAAGCCTATATAATAAATGCTGTACATTGTGTTCAGAGCTGTCCATCTTTTCTTTGCTTCCTTGTTAGTTTTCTTTTGTCTTCTGTGGTGCACTTTTTACTTTGTTCTTTTTCCCCTTTCCTCTGCCTGCCTGCCAAAGGCTACAATCAAGCATGGATATATTTATATGTAGTTATAGATATACAGATACCTATGTACATACATACATATATATATACATAAATGCAAACATAGACATATACTTTCCCTAACAGATTTTACTTCTGATATTTATTTTTACGTCTGTGTGTATCTCTTACTTCCTATCCCACCTAATTCCTCTACTCTACTTCTACCTGCTACCTTGCCCTGCCTTAACCTACACCTCCTCCAAGGATCCTTCCCTTATCCCCCCATTCTCATAAATCTAAACACCCTTCTATGCCCCACCTTTAACCTATTCCCTCACCCTCCCCTCTAAAGATCCCTCTTTTCCTCTACCCATCCCCTTTGCATTTTATTTCTTTCTGAATTTATAAGACTTTTATACTTTTCTAGATATATATGTATTATTCCCTCCTGAACCCATTCCCAATGAAAGTAGGTTTCCAGAACTAACAGCCCTTCTCCCCCAACTAATTCCTCTGTGTGGGTTCTTCCTCTCACACCGCATCTGTATAAAATAATTACTTTTTTTAGCTGTTAATGGTTTTACTTTTTAAAGTCATATCATACTCAGGTCTAACTCAATCTTTCTTATACACTACCCAATTACTAATAACAATCTTGGTCATATGCTTTACATTCTACATATATAAAAAGTAAACAGTCTGTCCTTATTGAGCCCCTCAAAATTAGTCTTTGGTATGTACCTTATATTTCTCTTGACTCTTGTATGCAAATATTCTATTAAGTTCATGTTTGATTTTGTTTTTTGTTTTTTTTAACAAAGTCCTGAAAGGCTGATAGTTCATTAACTATCCATTTTTTTTTTCATTCAGGATTATGCTTAATTTTGCTCCGCATTATATTTTCAGTCAGAACCCCAGTTCTTTTGCTCTTTGATATATAGTGTTCCAAGATTTGTGGTCTCTTAGTGTCACCCACTGCTAGGTCTTGTATGATTCTAATTCTGGCACCACCATATTTAATTTTTTTTCTTGTTGCTTGTAATATTTTATCCTTGAGCTGGGGGTTTCAGACTATAATAGTCCTATGAGTTTTCCTCAAGGGATCTCTTTCAGGTGGTGACCAGTGGATTTCTTCTATTTCTACTTTCCCTTCTTATTCTAATGCTTCAGGACAATTTTCTTTAATTATTTCTTGTATTATTCTATCAAGACTCTTTTTTTAATCATAGCTTTCAGGCAGTCCAATTATTCTTATGTTTTCTCTTCTTGATCTGTTCTCCAGAGCAGTTGTTTTTCTTATGTTTCACATTCTCTTCTATTTTTTTCATTCTTTATATTTTGTTTATTATTTCTTGATCTCTTATAACTTCTCTGGCTTCTCCTTGCCCAATTCTGATTTTCGAGGATTTTTTAATCCTTTTTAAGGATTTTCAATCCTTAAGATTCTGGATCTCCTTTTCTAATTGGTTGACATTCTTCTCATAATCTTGTTTTTCTTTAATTGTTTTTTTTTTTAGTTTTTCCTCAATCTCTCTCATTTGATTTTTAAAGTCTTTTTTAAGTTTGTCTATGAATTCTTTTTGAGCAGGTGGCCATCTGACATTACTCTTTTGGGTGGAAGAGAGTTTTTTTATTTCAGTATCCTCCTCTGAAAGATGAACCCCAGTCTTCATAGTAACTCTCTATGGTTGGATTCTTTCTCCTTTGCCTTTATATTTTTTTTATTTGTAGTACCTTAGTTTTTATAACACCTCAAGTCCTGGAGGATGGAGGATTGTGCCTCTGGCCTCAGATCCTTCTTCACTTCTCCCCTCTGGCCTGGAACTGGAACCAAGACCTCCAGCCTCCTATAAGTGCCCACAGCCAATGGCAACCCCACTCTACTGCTTCTATACTCATTAGGCTAATGCTGGTTCCTTCTCACCCCACCCCCACCCCCACACACACACACCTCCGAAGCACAGCTGAGTCTTGTGTTCCTGGTCAGCAGAAGTTCCCTCCATCTTCCGTGGCTAACACACCCAATACTTCTCACTGTCTCAGGGGTGAAAGTTCCTGGGGCCAAGGCAGCCTCCCAACCCTGCTAACCCCAGGGCTTGCCTCTTGTTGTTTAAGCGGACCTAGGACCTGGCCTGAAGGTGTTTACTCTTCATAGGAACCAAACCTTTTCCTGGGACTTTTCTTCCAATCTTCTTTTCTTCCAGACTCCTGTTCTGCCCCTACTCTTATTTATTTTTACTGCTCAATATTCGTCCTGAAGCACTATTTCATCTGCTTTGTGGGGGAAAATATTGAGAGGCTGCAATTTTCTGACCTACTCAGCCATCTTCCCAGAATTCTCTCCTACCCTTGCTATTTTGAAAATTTATTTCCTACCTTTTCAACTAGGTCCTACATGACATCTTTCAAGAAATGTCTTTCACAGACACCATGCCCATTTAACTCCACCTTTATCTGTGTCTTTGTTTCTGGTTTTGTACTGTGCCTATGATCCCACTGGTGTAGAAAACTCCAAGTCAGACCTTCCTCTACCCCTGCAGAGGGGAGCCTGCTTGACCACTCTTCTTGCAGTGCGTCCTGAGGAAATGAAGTGACACATATGCCCTGATTCCAAGGCTACCCCTCAACAACATGTTCCTTTTCACATGGCTATTATAGGATTATAAGAAACTAGGGTTACACTAAACATACTATTATGTAAAGGGATTTGCAAACCTTAAAAGGCTATAATTATTACCATCAGCTTAGGTTTTAATATAAAGCCTCTAATGGCAATTAATTCTGTGGAATATGTTTCAACAGCCTACTTCGCTAGAGCTTGACCCTAAATTATAGCCCACCCGCCACCATTCTGCCTGCTCCTCAGCAGTGAGTTCAGGTACCTTTTACAAGATATCTCCAAGTAGTAACCACATGATTATTAGAGGCTCAAAGCAGAGCAGAGAGAATGTTAGACTTGGAGAAGGAAAGATGAGAGTTCAAATCCAATCTCTGATACTTACTAGCAATGTGACCATGGACAAGTGACAAAACCACTGTGAGCCTCAGTGTCCTCATGAATAAAATGGAGACATTGATACCTGCAGTACCCTGCATCACATTGTTGTGAGGCTCCCATGAAATATGTATGTAGAGCAAACTACAGAGTACACTATGAATACTGGCTACTATTATTATTATTGAGGGTGCTATAGGTTAGCAACAAGTTTTATGAACAATCAATTTCCCCTTGACTACAACACAGTGATATCATTTCAGTTCTCTTCAAGAACAAAGGGCAACCAACACTCTTTGCAATGTTTTTTTTTTTTTTGGAAGGTGAAAGGCAGGGCGATTGTGGCTAACTGACTTGCCCAAGGTCACACAGCTAGATGTCAAGTGTCTGAGGTCTGATCTGAACTCAGGTCTTCCTGACTCCAGAGCCAGTACTCTACCCACTGGGCCACATAGCTGCCCCTGAAGTGCTTATACTAGGGAGCCCCTGAAGTTGCTCCTGGCTCAAAGGTTCTAGAACCGTTAAAAACTTCCCTCTACAAAGTTTACTCACCTCCCTGGGGTGACATAAGTTTGCTATTACCTAAAGGCAGGAGACAGATGAGAGAGATTGTCAAAATCCTTTACCGACCCTTTATGTTTCTTTGCATACTTATCTCATTTTGACTCATCTCACTCCCAGAGCCATTTTCCCTTATTCCTTAATTACTACCTATAACAGAAGATCAATAGAATTCAGGATCTCCTATCACCCAAGATCGTTTTGATAACAATCAATGAAAGCAATTCCTGTCTTTGCGCTTCCCTTGTGACCCTCATGTCTGATACCTATTATCCAAAGAGAAAGACCAGGTGGATTAATTCAGATTCAAAAGGACATTAACATCTCTTACTTGTACTGGGATCCTTTTAGCAATATCAAGAATTAGTTCCACATTTGCATAGTTGTTGTTGTTTGGTCCTCCAGGCACTGGGACATAGTGATCTGCCATCTTAATATACTCTGAAAACAGAAGCAAAATAAGATAAAGCATGAATCTGCTTTCACTAAGAAGTATAAAGATACTGCAAAAAAGCCAGAGTAATAAACAGAGATCACACCAACACACAGCAAAGCCACCAAAACAGGATTCTTTCTAAGTGAAGTTCGACCTTCTCTCACTTATTTTCTTCACTGTTTAGGATGCCCAAGAGCATCCTATGTTCTCAAAGCACTTTTATTGTGCAACCTCTGAGAATTCTCAACATGGCACGGCGAACACAGCTGACCTTGGAAGTTCAAGTGCTGCCTCTGATACAAAGAGTCAACATGACTGAACAACAACAGGATTACGTCAGTCGGCTTAATAGTGACAACTATCAAATATAAGTATAATGTTGGGCAAATAACCTCTCATTGCTCTGAGACTATAAGTTAGTGAAGAGATGCTATTTTGCTACAAGAAGTTTCGTTATTACAGAATTTCTTGTGCTAATGAAATCACAGGTCTAGTCTCTTTCCATATCCCTACGCCCCTATCATTTACTTATCTGAAGGAGCAGCTAGATGGCTCAGTGGATAGAACACTGGACCTGGTGTCAGGAAGACCTTAGTTCATATTCAGTCTCGCTTACTAGCTGTGTAAACCTGGATTCGCTTAACCTCTGTTTGCCTTAAACCACTAGAGAAGGAAAAGGCAAACCACTCCAGGACCACTGCCATAGCACTGGCATGCCATGGTCCACGGGTCACAAAGAGTCAAACATGACTGAACAACAACAGGATTATGTCAGTCAGCTTAATAGCCACAACTATCAAATATAAGTACATCTATATCCGAGAGTTCCAGTATTAGTTAGAATAAGATCTCAGTATTGTATATCTTCACATTAGAATCTCACTCAGACAAGACTCTTGAAGAATAGGGAAAAACCAAACAGAAATAGCAAGTTCTCTAGAGGGGATAAGTAAGGGTTATTAGAAATCAGGAGCTGAATAAGAAGAGAATGTTGACTAGCTTCAGAAAAATGGGGAATATAGCTTTCTAGAAAAGGAATCACAGGGGCCTGAACTAGGACAAATTTAGGGTATTCGGTTAAAGATGATGGGTATTACCAGGAAGGAGAGAGAAAAAGCACACAAAGGTCTGAAAGAAGAGGGGGCCAAGTCATGTAGAGAGAATGAATTCTTTCCATCTGTTCTTGTTTTCCCTTTATCTTCCTCCCTCCCTCTTAGTCTCCCTTTCTCACTTTACTTCCCTATTTCTACCATAAGTAGCCACAATTTGGAATTAAGGAGTTTTATATATTTATTGATTAAAATTGTTTGCTTATTCTTTCAACAGGAGGCAAGTACTTCACACATAAAATCAGAAAGTGACAAAATTTAACACCAGCAGGACTGTGGGCAGATACACAAACATTATAGAAGTGTAACTGCAGATTGTTGAAATATTTTTGGAGTACTACAGGCAATAACCAACAAAAGTCACAAAAATAATCATACTCCTTGAACTCATACCAATTTTGGGGAATAGACCCTAAAAAGCACAAAAAAGTTAAAAAAAAAAAGATGTATAGCAGCATTATTTTCAATTACAAACAACTGGAAACAACCCGAATATTCAAGAGTGTGTGAATGACTGAAGATAATTTTGTTATGGACCAAGAGGGGAAGAACTGCACGAATAATATCACAGATTGAGGCATGAAAGTACTGGAGCACATGATATAATGGAATATTGACTATAGTACCATTAAAAATGATACATGAGGAATATAAATTTAAAAATATTTTATGAAATAATGCAAAGCAATCAAAGTAGATCTGGGGAAAGAGTTACACTGTCTACAAAAAAATGAATATAAGTGCAAATACAGTAACAAAGTTAACAGAGAATAGAAGGGTGTATAGTGAGCTGCTACGGGTATCTTGTACGGAGAAGTCCAATTTTAGTGTGAATTGTGGTGTCTACACACAAGTGTTTAAAAAAATATAACTAAATGTTTTATAAATTTCTAAAGAAATCTAGTTTGAGGTCAATTTAATTCACTTCAATAAGCATTTACTAAGTACTTTCGTACTTAATTTAAATTAATTTAATAAAATACAGGCTATGCTTCAAAATATCTTTTCTTCATTCGAGACTCCTACAAATGTTACCTGAAATTGTCTTAGGCCAGAATCATGGTGGAGGAAATGGGAGACCAGTCAATTTGAAACTCACTCTCTCTCTCTCTGTCAATCAACAAGCATTTATTAAGCACCTACTATGTGCCAAGCACTGTACAAAGTGCTAAGGATATAAAGACAAAAAAACAGTCCCTGCTCTCAAGGAGCTCACAGTCTAGTCTAGTCTACATCCAAGCTAGAAATGGCTTGGATTAATGTTAAATTAAAATTGTTTTCTGACAATTATGAGTATCAGGGAAGGTTTCTCATGAGGTGAGCTTTGAAGGAAATTATAAAAAGATAGTAAGTTGAGGAAGTAGTGCATTCTAGGTAGGAGAGGACATCTTGTTCAAAAGCATGGAGATGGGAAATTGGATGTCAAATTCAGGGAATGGCAAGTTGGCTAGTCTGATTAGACTATAACAGGTAATCTGGAGTTAGACTGTGAAGGACTTTAAATGCCAAGCAGTGAGGTTCTCATTTTTACCTAGAGGCAATGGAGCCAATGAAGCTTTTTAAGCAGGAGAGTAACATGGTCAGACCTTTGCTTTAGGAAGAGTATTTTGGCATAATTGGGGAATGAGTGAGCAAACTGTAATATATGAATGTGACAAAATAACTACTGTGCTTAAAGAAATGAAGAAGGCATGATTTCAAAGAAACACGGAAAGACTTGTATGAATTGATAAAGAGAAACAGGAGAACAATTTATACAATAACAACAATACTCCAAGCACAAACTACTTTGGAAGAATTAATTAAAATTTTGATCAATACAATAACCAACCATGATGCCAAAAGACTCATGATGAAGCATGTTACCTACCCACCTCCTGACAGAGTGGTGATGGCCTTGGGATGTAAATTGAGACATATATTTTTTTAAGCAGAGTCAATATGGAAATTTCTTTTGTTTGACTATACATAGGCCTGAAACTAGGATAAAAATGGTAGTTATGGGAATGAAAAAGAGATGAAGGTGAGGTAGATTGTGGAGGCACAGTCAACAAGATTTGGTAAGTGACCAGATGTAGAACGTGAGGGACAGAGAATTAAGGATGATTTTGATGCTGTGAATCCAGGGGACTGGAAGAACGGTGACACTCGCAACAGAAATAGCAAAGTTTGGAAAAGAAACAGGTTTAAATAAATAATGAATTCCTCTCTCTCTCTCTCTGTACATATATATGTATATGTACACATATATGTATATTGTGTATACATGTGTGCAGGCCAGTGCCACTTGATTAGTAGATGACCTATATCATTCCTATGTGAACATACACCCAAAGCCTACAGTTCATCTAGCAGGTATCATTGCCACTACCAAATGTCTGTCTGGGGCTTTACAATTCAAGTTTCTCCACTACTAAGGCTGCAGCAGACCTTAAAGGAGGAAAAAGAGGTTAGGGCTTGAAGGCAGACAAAGCTGATCCCCTATCACTATCATTCTAATTTAATCTCTGTCCTTATAACTCCCTTAGAAGTTGTACCCAGTGGCACCTCCAGACTAGAAAACCCTGCCCTAGAGAGGACTCACAAACTTCCCTCAAGAAGCATTGCTAGATGTCTTATAAATGTCTCCCAAAATGCACAAACTTCCCTCAAAAGGGAATAGCCAAATAAATCACTCTTGAAGCAAATGTTGAATTATTTGCTCTCTTTTTCCAGAATAGATTTCTTTGGTCATCAGTGAAAGAAATGTCTCAGGAGCACAACATGGATGAGGCTAACACAGAGACTCTACTTCGGTGCACTGCTGACTTTCTACTCCCAACTGTTTTATTGGCACTCATGAAACATGGAACACAGGTACAGAAGGTCATCAAAAAGAGTCAAGTCTAAGTGGGGAACAATGTGCCAATTAAAACTACTTTCTAATCTAAAGACCCTTTTCCTCCTCACACACTAGAACATAGTCAAGCCCCCCCTGCCATTCCTGAGGAAAATCCTCGACTTTCTTTCCTGTTTAAATACAGTAATAGAAGCCTAGGTCAAAGCATGCTGGAAGGGTTAGATATTCAAGCCAAACTTGTCCACATGTACCCTACCTTAAAAAAGTCTAAGAGACACAAAGTACTGAATAGAAGAAAGATGAGGACTAGGTCATACATCCCGAGTATAGAAAAAGTCTTCAATTCAGCTATAAAATGAGGGCTTGGACCAAACGATCTCTAAGGCATCTTCCACCTCTAAATCTATGATCCTGTGATCCACAATCCTGTGATGGATATTCAGAGAAGGAAAGGTAAATCATTAGGAAAACAGCTGGAAACAGAGGTAAACAAAAATACCCCAATGTTGGATTCCCTCAGGGCCCAGAGACAGCTAGTGGTAGAAGATGGCTGTGAGAACTAAAGGGAATTCCAATCCCCAGTTTCTGAAAAAAATCTAACAAAGCCTCAGCACAAACTTTCAGACACCCCAGCCAGCTCTTTCCTCCCAAAAAGCTCCAGAATTATACATCTGCATTTGCTAACTGCCTCCTATGTCCTGGCACTGGGTGAGGAGCTAAAAGCAGAAACATCTGAGCGGACTACAAAGCAAACACTTATCACTAGAATGGGAAAAGAGCTTAAAGCCCAAATTAAACCTCTGGGTAAACTTCTACCTACTTATACTTCAAACACAGGAATCTGAGGTAGGACAAATTGGTTAATCTTTAAAATTAAAGGCCTGTAGGAGTGAACAATATCTCATTTCAAAGTACAACCACTTCCAAATTTCTATCTGATTCAAATACCTGGATTCAAGTCCCAGACACACACACACACACACAATGTCACCATGGGCAAGCATCACTGTAGGAAGTTTCCACACTCGAAGTCACCCCACACTGATAAAATCACAGGTCCAAATCCTCCCAAAAAGGAGAGAGGGATAAAAATCAGTGTTCCCAATAGTTTCAAGGGGAACTTCTTGAATTTGGAAACACGTAAGCTAGCCTTTCATCTACCTATGGCCAAAATATAGCAATGCTCCATGCTCTAAAATGGTGCTAGTTTAAATAATTCTTACATAAGTAACTCACCTGCATTCGCTTTAAGATCTTCAGGTGTAACCATGACAACAAATCGGATTGCACGTTCATTTCGAAACATCTCATAAGACCACCTACGGATAGATCTCATGCATTTCACTGCAGCAATACCATTATTGGCAATGAGAACCTGAGAAAAGTGAAGGAATGAAAGCAGAAATGAAGTCAATGATGGAAAACAAAATAAAGGAAAAAATCCATATACATCTGTCCTTCTCTGAGCAAACCAAGGTTACAACCAGGAATTCTTATTACTCATCAGTCAGTCAGCTTAGAAGCCATCTCCCACATGACCTGGCAGATGTCATTTAAAAATGTTAGTAGGTATTGTAATATTTCCCAAGTAAAACTAAATCCCTCTCCCTTAATTTTCTGGAGGGATAAATAGGTGTTGTTAGTTCTTCTACCAATGGTTTTTCTAAAGAAAAAAGTCCTAACCTTATAGAGATCCAAGCATTTATCAAGCCCCTGCTATGTGCCAGGTATTGTGCTAAATTCTGGGGTTACAAAAAAAGGCAAAAACAATCTCTGCCCTCAAGAAGCTCACAGTCTTACAAGAGGAAGCAAGAAACAAGGTATAAACAAACTAGATATTAACAGGATAAATTAGAGATAATCTCAAAGAAGTGTTATATAACGTTTTCTGATGGCAAAGGCACAGTGTTACCTACATTCTACCAACAACCAGCAGCTCTCTTTAAGATGATGAATTCAGCCCCCCAGAATGTGGAGTGTGCCTCAGGGAAAAGAAGCACCAGGAACACAATACTGGAATGTACAACATGAAGAGAAAGACTTTTCTTTAAGTATAAGTCTTTTACCTCCTAACCTCTCCCCTAGAAATCAGGCCTATGTGTTTATGAAGAGAGCAGCAGGACAACTGGATAACAGGATAAAAGCCCTTCAGGAGGATAATTAGGACTGAGTAACAGAATATCTTGCTTTACTCCTCTGAGCACCTGTAAGCTATTTCTTGTGTCTATAAGTTACCTCATTGGAGCACTCTTCAAGTTCTCTCTGATATGGCCTATATAAAGGCAGCAATAAATTATACTTACTACATTTCTGAAATATGTCTAAATGCCTTTATCACATGTAGGATATATGCCAAACTTCCTATTTAGCTAGAGGGAGACTTATAAACCACAGTAGGGAGTAGTGAGAATAGACACAAATCTTCTGTGCTTTCTACTACTTGTGCTGCTTTCACCAATATTTTTTTAGAAAGAGAATCTGGAAGACTTAGCTCCACACCCAAACTATACAGCGATGGGGAGCACCCGTGGGCTACAGCCCTGTTCAACTTATCCTTCAGACCCCTGAACATGCCCACCCCTGTGAAACCATAAGATCGTTCCAAAAGAAATAACATGCTCACCTCTTCATCTTTTATTAATTCAAGCAAAGTATTCAAAGGTAGATATTCACTCCTAAAAATGGAGTAATTATGAAATAGGATGCTACGGTAAAGATGTATAAATCCTAGAGAGTCATATAATAGCTCAGAAAATCCTGACATGATAAGCGTTTCCAGAATTTACCAGGCACTAGACAATAGCATTCTAAATCTCATTCATTTAAGAGAAAAAAAGCTAAAGTCAACAGTATTCACATGAACCATTACAACTTACCTTCTCAATCACTTTATTTCCCCCAAAACGAGTAACAAACTCTGCTGGAGAAGCAACAGTGAAATCTCTCTGGGAGTCTATCTTCTTTCGGTCTCGGCCTTGCTTTACCAGGTGTAGGCCGGACATGCTGGACCTACGAGGGGAGAGAAACCATAACAATCTATATAAAGGGTTTTATCATCAAGACTATTTCCCTGGTGGACCTGTTCTTCCCTACAGGATCCTGCCTCATCAGACACATTGCAAGTTCACAGTTCAGATTAGCACCTCCTAGAAACAAGAAAATTTCCTCTCAAAAATATAAAACATTTGTTTTCAACACCAAGGAATCCACCATGGTTCACATAGAGGCTCTACAGAAAAATTATTGTAAGAAAACGGACAAATATGTGTATAGGAATCAAATGGAGAGGTAATGAAAATACAATCAGTTAAAGTTCAGAACTGAAAAAGATGTTAGAAATCATCTAATCCAACGCCTTCATTTGAGAGACAATAAAAATGAAGATAAAATAAATTAAGAGAAGTGCACCAAATCATGCATCTAAATTAGTGAAAACATGAGAAACCAGGGCTCCTAACAGCCACATCTGCTGTTATTCCTACTCCTCTATATTCCACAACTACTTCTTTGTAATATTTTAGGCACGTTAGTTGTAGGTTGAAGGTCTAGGAACAGAGACCAGTTCCCAGGGGTTTTTTGTTTTTGTTGGGGAAAGGGACATGATAATAGTTTGAGATTTGCATTAAGTCTGGATGTGAGAAGAAGAGCAAGGAAACCTGTACAGAAGGTATCAAAGGTGAACTGGGAGGGGGAGGGGCATAAAATTTACACAGCTGCCTAAGGTATTACTGGGGGGAAAAAATCAAAATCACTGCAACAGAAACAGAAAAGTAGTACAGTGAGGCTTCAAAAGTGGGGGGAGAAGAAAGGGAAAACTCCATCCAGCTTTCAAGGGTGGAATTCTTTCACACAGCTCACATGATAAACTAGAACCTAAGAAAATGCAAGAAGAATAATGTGGGACCTCAGCTTAATGTCATATGTGTACTGACTGAAGAAAGGGGAGATGTTTAGCCTAGAGAAAAAAAGACTGAAGAGGGGGCACAACATCTAACTTCAAGTAGTTGAAGAGATATAATATGGAAGAAGATGACTTGTTCTTGATTCCCAAAGACAAAGCCAAGACCAATGGGTTAACACATTTTGTCTTGACAGCAGGAAAAAAATCAACATTAGAGCTGTCCAAAAGGGAGAACAGACTACGTGGGAAGATAGTGGGGATTTCCCCCTCACTGACATCTTTAAGAAAAATCACATAACCATTTATTGGTTAAATTTCAGAGGAGATTCTTATTTAGGTATGGGTTAGACCAGATGGCCTCTAAGGTCCCTTCCAAATCTAAGATTCTTGGAAAATCATATATATAGTTTCTTACAAGCATGACTAAATTATAAAAACCACATGGTGCTGAAGGTCAACAGGACAGAAAGCTACTTTCCCTAAGCCAAGGGCTGCACCCTCATGGAGGTATCTCATTCTGCCCTCTTCCTAATCCTTAACCCTGGAGAAAATACTTTGCAGCTCCAATAGTCAATTACACACCAGTTCATCGCTTAGTTTCCTATCACTTCAGCAGAAAACATAACAGATTAATTACGCAGAATGAGACACATTTTGAGGCACAGTCCATATGAGAATTTGTTTTGCTTAGCTCTGCATATTTTTATAGGAGTTTTGCTTTTCTATTTTTCAGTGAAAGGGGGAAGGTGGGAGGGAGAAAAAATGATCGTTTTTTGAAAAAAAAAGATATAATTACAAATTAAAAAGAAAACAGCCCAATAAGCAAGCTGTTTTACTGGATCCCTAACAGGAGAATCTGAATATGATACCATACAAGAGGGTTCACCTATAGAATTTCTACCATCCTTTTCCACACTAACATTCTATGACTTTAAAATACAGAAGGCAGTGTGGTATAGTGGAAAAACTACTAGAATGGGAGGGCATGGATTCAAAGCCAGACTCCACTGCTTACTACTTGTGTGACCTTAGGCACAGCACTTAACCTCATTCTGACTCTCAATTGTGTCACCTGTAAATTGAGTTACACTAAATGACCTCTGATGTCCCTCCCAGCTCTAAATCTGTAACTGTCTAAATTCAACAACTGGGAGAAAAAAACAATCAAAAGCAGCTTTCTATTTTATCATCAATTTCAATACCAAGTTCCTTCCAAAAACAAAACAACGCTTCTAAACCCCATAAAGGTTCTGGGTAGCTTCCTGTTTTGCTGCCAGTTCTTAAACAAGATTGTTTCTTGCTCCTGGTTCTGGTTTCAAATTTGTATTTGTATCATTATATTCCTTTTGAAATATAAGCCCTTTCCCTGAATGAAGCTTTTATATGTAAATTCAAAAATAATCATAAAACTGTTATTTTTCCTAGCCTATAAGGCAAGGCCTAGTATACCAGGGACATTTAGATCACAGAATATTAAACTTAAAAGAAATTTCAGAGAACACATATTCCAAACCTTTCGTTTTAAAAAGAAGAAAAATGAGGCCCAGAGAGGAAAAAGATTTGTCCAAATTCACAGAGCTACTTGATGAGAGGCCTAAACCAGAACCCAGGTCTTCTGATTTGGATAAGAGATCTTTTTTTTCCATTACACTACAATGCCTTTCCACATTAAATATTTATACTCTATAGAGAGAATGAATGTTCTCTACTTTCCTCTCCCAGGGTCTGCATTGAGCCAGTTCAGTCACTTAGATTATTTTCTTGATGACACTAAGGAAAGGCTGTTTCTCCTATCAAGGAATTCGCTGCCCCAACAATTTCCTTCTACCAACGTCTTAATCTATGTAAAATCCTATGAGTTTAAGGATCAGCATTCACCACAGGAAGATAACAATGAAAAACCATTGCTGGCCTGAGATCAGTGTCTAGCCCACCACTATGCCTGAAAACCTGGCCAGGAATGGCTAGACATTCTGTGCCTGCTCGATACAAAACCCTCTCACCAACTAACTCCAAACTGTGGATTAACATTTTTAAGCCTTGTACTCTACCTACCTGTACACCTCCCCCAGCCGTCCCCACCCTGCCCCCATTCATTTTGTGAATAAAGAAATGAAAGCTCAAGCAGAACAGCAGGGCCAAACTAGAGCCTGGATTTCCTGACTCCCAATTCAAGTTCTCTTTCTACAGCATCCTGACTCTCTAAACAGCAATTTATAGCTTGTATTTATATAACACCTTACTACTCACAAAAAGCTTTGCAGGCACACAAGTGAATGAGCATCTATAGCAGTAGGACAGATTTTGGTCAGAGAATAAAAAGAACTTTCAGGCAGTGATGGCTCAATCAGTACGAAACACTGAGAAGCTATGAAAGGATGCAGACTTGCATTGCCTGGGGATCATCTCTAGAGGGCTCTTCCAGGAAGTTCCTCCATTTCTCATTTTTTCCTCCCATCTTTCTTCTACTTCTCCATCTCCACCAGCTATCTCCTATCTGTCGCCTTTTCTCTTTCTCTTCTAACTTCTAGCTTTCTCTTCCCAGCCCTCCCCTTTGACCTCTCTTGAATTTATCTTTTTCATCTTCTATCACTTCCTTGATCACAAATTTTCAGTGGTTGCTAGGCCTATGCTCCAACAAGGTCAATGACAAAAAGGAAGGCCCTATATACATGACCATATTTATAGCAGCGCTTATTGTGGTGACAAAGAACTAAAAACAAAGCAGATACCCATCAACCGGGGAATGGCTAAACAAAACGTGATACATAAATGTAATGCAATATCACTATGCAGTAAGAAATGACAAAATATGACATATACAGACATGCACAGAAAGGCTTTGGGGAGCTGATACAAAGTAAAATAAATAAGCTGAACCAGGAAAACAATATACACAACCACTATAACGTAAATGGAAAAAACAATTAAAAAATGAATGCTGCACAATTATAATTGACCAAGCTTTGGTCCCAAACGTGAGATATGAGAAGACACCTTCCCTTGCTTTTTTAATGAGGTGAGAGAGAGACCTCAAATGAAACACTACATGTAACATCAGGCCTTTTTTGATATTTTGATTTTCTGTGCTAAGCTGTTTTTTTCCTTCATTTTTCTTCTTTATTTCATGCTATGATGCTTTGGAAGGGGTAAGGGAAAGAGAATAGGAGATATAAGACATAAAAATAAAAAATAACAATAAAAAAACTAATAATTTTTTTAGTGACATTATAGAAAGTAAAAGAGAAACTCCTTAGCATAACACAATGTAAATTCACAATACTCCCCCACCTCCCTTCATGCACTTATGTTCAGGCCAAAATAGAGGTCTAGCAGTTTCTTAATCCCAACATGTCATCTCCCATCTCCATGTATTCAGAGAGACTACCCTCCCCCACTTAGTGTCTTAATGCCCTACCATCACCTCTGACCCTTGAGGCTCAGCTCAGGTGACAATACCTCCTGACCCCTTGCCCAGTAAAAAGATTCTCTTTTCCTCTCCTTAAATTTCCCCAGAGCACTTTGTCTGGATCTCTCCTTTGCCCCACCATACTTTATATTATACTTCTTTATGTGACATGTAAGTTCCCCTCCCCCTTCAATAGACAATAAATTCTTTGAAGCCAAAGTCTCTTTTATTTTTCATCTTTTTGTCCTCAGAATCTAGTACAGTAAATTAACTCATTTATTCACCACAATAACTGCATTAGGTAGGGAGTATAATTAACACCTCCATTTTAGAGAGAAGAAAGATGAAGCCCAGAGCGGCAGTGATTTGTTCAAAGTGACAGACAGATAATAAGTAGCAGGATCAAGACTCAAACCCATGTCTCCTGACTCCAATGTTCAATGTCCAAAGTCAGCGCCTTCTACACTGAAGGGCAGTACCAGGGACACGTAACTTCTACTCTAAAGGAAAAAAAAAAAAGCTAGTTCCATACAACTTGATTTATTTTGCTTTTGGAATCATTTCTTTTAAATCTTAGGTCTATGGGCTAGTGCCAGTTCACATTAGGCAAGAAGCTGTCTATGCTACTTATTCTTTGATCCCAACTAGACCATGGCCTCCTTAGTTCACTTGAAAATAAAAGGCCCAGTGCTCTGGAGGGAGATTGTAGAGGAAAAAAAGTGGGAGGGGCTCATCACTAAGAAAATAAGGTCCATGGGTACGGCGACAGGCAATTAATGATTCCTTTAGCGGCATTCAATGCTTGCTCCAGCATTCTGGCATTGACTCACATCGAAATACATTCTGAATCCACACTTCATGAATCACAGCATTTGAGGGCCTGTAGCATGACCTTCCAAACAAAAACCAGCACGAGTCAAATCCTAACTTTCCCTCTTATTTCCCTCATACCTTGGCCTTTTCAGAAACACAAGGATCCATAACTGAAATGCAACACCATGGCTAATGTAGATTCTGACATCATAATACAAAACACAGTTAAATTTCTTTGTATTGTCAGTATCTACTAACACAGGTGATTATTCAAGTCTATAGGACTAGAGGGTGGGATACTGAGAGAAAGATGAGTAAAAGCTTATAGGAAGAGAGGTTACTCCACTTTATTTAAGTGGAGTGAGGCCTCAGATAAATTAATGAGAGGTTGTGAATTTCTATTAACTTGCAGAACTAGTTTAGTATACCACATACTATCATGCCGAAAACCTGTTAGGTATAACTCCCTTGTGACCTAGAACAAGACATGTAGCCCCTCTGGGCCTAATTTTCCTCTTCTGTGAAATGAGCAGGAGGATCAAGGGAATTCTGAAGTCCTTCTCAGCTCTAACTCCATGAATGCCCCAGCACACAGAACACATGCACAGCTGCCTGTCAGAGCTTAACATGAGACAAACCTACCCTGCTCTGCTCCACTTACTGCCCCGGAAACTTCACCAGTCTAGGCTGCTGCTTCCATGTGTATAAAATGAAGGACTAAACTAAGTGATCTCTAAGGTCTCTATCATCTTTAAATCCCATAAAAATCACTTGATACTCGAGATACCCTATACGCTCACTGCGTACCTGGCTAGCAAAGCAGCACAGCAGTTCCCAAGGGCACATCTCTTCCTCTGCATATGGCAGGTTCTCATCAAGAGAAATGAGGAGAGAAATCAGAACCTGCAATGTAAAAGCCAACAAGAGCAACTATTCAAAACCAGACACACTCTGTTCTTCTTGCTGAAGGAAGACTAAGGTTTTTTTGTATATATACTCACAACTCAAAATCTACATGTCCACTAATGTACAACCTTATAAAAAGTAAACACCAGCTTCCTGCAGTCAGCTAGAGTTCTTTATACCATAGTCATTCCTCTACAATTCACGTAAACTCTAAAATTATTTTTGCTACACTAGTAACTATTTACTTATGCCTTCTCAGTTCTGGAGGAATGAGTGTCAAGAATTAAATAATATTAAATATTAAATAATAAGAGCTGGAATTTATGTGAAAATTTATATAAAATTTATTTGATTCTCATCACAACCCTATTTAGAAGGTTTGACAGGTATTATTACTCTTATTTCAGAGAGCAGAAAACTGAGGCACAGAGAAGTTTGGTTATACAGCTTTTAAGCCATCAGAGGCAAAATTCAAATCTAGTCATCTCCTAACTCCAAATTCAGTGCTCTCTCTACTAAACCACAGTAACCAGAAGATTTTCAGTTTTCAGAGACCTGGCAAAAAGAGCAGAAACAAAATACAAAATGTTTGGATCCTTAAGGCAACAAGTGACAAAAGCCACAGAACATTTAGAAGTAGTTTCACATGTTTAATAAATGACTAATAATATTTCTAGGGAAGAGACTGGCAAGAGCCGTGCATTTGTAATTTAAGACCCACATTCAAATCCCTACTTGGTGTGTGTGTGCGCGCCTATGTGTGTATATGTATATATATACATATATATGTATACGTATATATGTACACACATACATATACACACACACACACACACACAAATATACACCACTTGTATATAAAGATACATGTATGACTTTGAGAACATCACTTTATGGGTCCCTTTCATTATGGGAGTTGATCCAAATGATCTCTGAAGTCCCTTTCTGCTCTAAATCCTATGAAATAATATGACTACTTTTAAGAGTCAATGGGTATTTGCCTACTGGCCTGTTGGATACTTAGCACTTTTCTAGTGGTGACAGACATAGCAGTACTATACTAAGTATCACAGGAATTTTTTTTTTAATCTCCTTTGTTTAAGTAGTTTCACCTGGGACATGAGTATAACAGTCAGAAAAGATAAACAAACAGACATATAACAATTATTTTAGTCAACTGCCAAAACCATGCCACCATGTTCTCAGATGGGACATGTTTAATGCACTAGAAAAATTCAACAGCATATATGACAAAGAAGAGAGGAAGGAAAGGAGGGAGAAGAAGGCATAAAGAAGGGAGGAAAGAAGGAAATAAGTGTTTATTATTAAGTACCTACGATGTACCAGGTACTGTGTTAAGCACTTTACAAATAACTCATTTGACCCTCAAAGCAGTCCTGTGAGAGAGGTGCTTCATCCTCCACCTCCATCCCAACAACCAGTAATAAATTCTTGTTCATTCTCCTTCCACAATTTCTCTTGTATCCATCCCTTCTCCTTTGTGTCAAGTGACACCAATCTAGATCAAGCCCTTACTCTTGCCTGGACTATTACAAGAGCATCCTAACTGTTCAGTATCTAAAGCTTTCCCCTATAGTGTTTCCAGTTTCTAAGTTATAGTTCTGTTTATGTCACTCCCATGCTCAAAAACCTTCAACAGTTTCTCATTATTCCTCAATATTACATTCAAGAACCCCTTCCAGTCCATCCTCCACTCAGCTGTCAAAGTGATCTTCCTAAAGCACAGATATGCCCAGATTAGCCCTCCCCACCTCACCTCCAGGCAATAAATTCCACTGGCTTCCTATCACTATCACCTTCAAGATCAAATATCAAATCCTCTGTTTGGCATTCAAGCCGTTCATAATCTGCCCACTTCCCCCTTTACCAGTCAGGCATCTTACACCTTATTCACCCTCATGCTCTCTGTGACAATGGCCTCCTCTCTGACACTCCATCTTTCTCTACCCTGGGGATTTTTACTACCTCTCCTCATACCTGGAATTCTCTCACCCAATCAATAAGCATTTATTGAGTACCTACTATGTGCAAGGCACTCTGCTAAGCATTAGGGATACAAAGAAAAGCAAAAAAAAGCCTCTGATCTCAAGAAGCTCACAGTCTAATGGGGAAGACAACTTGCAAACAACTATTTCTGCCTCTTGACTTCCCTGGCTTCCTTCAAGTACAAGCTAAAATCCCAGCTTCTACAAGGATCTTTTGCATATGGGTTGTTGCTGTATAGTCCACTTAATGCTAGTGCCTTCCTTCTGCTAATTATCTCCAATTTATCCCATACAAAGCTTGTTTTGTACATTTGGCATGCTGTCTCCCTTTTAGAGTGTGAGCTCCATGAGGACAAAGAGTCTCTTGCCTTGTCTCTACCCTAGCACTTAGCACAGGCACCTGGGACATAGTAAGAACTTCTTAAGTGTTCACAAACTGATTGGGCACCTGCAATTAAATCTCGATTTGTCTTTCTGGCCTTATCTCCTCCTCTATTCAATATAATACAATTGTCTCTTAGTAATAACAGTAGTTGGCATTTACATGGCATTTTATGGGTCACAAAGTGCTTTATACACATTTGAACCTGACAACTTTGAGAAAAGTATGATAGGCGTGATTATCACCATTTTGCAGGTGAGGACACTGAAGTACATGAAGGTTAAGTGAGTTGCCCATGACCATAAAACAGTGATAATAATAATAGTACTTTGAGCCTCAGTGACTAGAAACTGTGAGAGTCTCTTGACTCTCTTGAGTGTTCAAAGCCAGGAAGGTCTCTCTTGATACCAAGTCTTTCCACTATACCACAAGGTGGTCTGAAAGCAAGTTTTAGAGCTGGGGTCAATGATCCTTATCTATTGGTAGAGGGGACAAAATCAGAGAAAACTGGGCTATGTCAAATTCTAGGTCCTTCTTCTGGAAAGGATGTACCTACAAGAGTTTCAGCTGACACCAGCCTTAGTTCCAAAAGCAAAAATAAAGAAATCTCCAAAGCACAGGAGTTGAGGCACAGATAACACCATCATATGTCACTACCAGCCATCTTTCCAGAGCTCCAGACACACAGGTTAGAAGGCTGCAGCAACTACACAACGCTATCACCACAAAAGTACAGCAGCAACCCACACACAATTATAGGCCACTGGTGCCCCTTCCTCATGAAAGGACTACCTAACAGATATATCCAAAAGAAGACCTGCCTCCTGCAAAAAACAACCAAATACAATGAGCACAACTTTACGCCACAAAGCCAGCTCTGGAAGCTTTGGTTTACTTTCCATGCTACTGCAATGTTAAATACGTTAATAGGTTCTTCTCTCAAATCCATATATATTCTAGAAAAAACTTGTTTTTCTAGAAAGTTAAGAGCAGATTTTCCAGACGTATTTGTCTATTTTTGAGCTACATTTTCTCCTAAATAGGATTTGTACTCTCTATTAAGTCACTGGGCTTAAGAACTAATTAAACCTACCCCCAGTTCAGGGATCAGCCATCATTAACCAAAAAACTGCTGGTTTTTTCTAATGTACCATTCACCGCTTTCCCCCCACCCCAAAAAAAAGAGCAACTGAGATCTTACCTTTGGAGCATGTGATACCTCATTCCTTTACTTTCCTCTGCAGAATCCTCCATATCAGTCTAGCAAAGGGCTTGCAGATTTTTCTTCAGATTTCTGCCTTGTAAACATAAGCTGCAGCTCCTCCTCCCTCCTGTTAGAGCTGCTTAAAACCCAGCAGGACAGAGATCATGCATGCCCTGCCTTCCTCCTGGTCCTCTGCCGGCCAGACTGAAGTAACAATACTTGTAGACTGCTTCCAACAACAGCTTTTATGGCTTTGTTCCTTATTCTGGTATTTCCACACCTCTTTCCCCTAAGTCTATTTCCCCAAATACTTGATTCACACAAGAGTTAGTCGACTTCCCAGAGGGGCTGATAAGGGAGGGAAGAAAATATAAAAGATTATGTAACTAGAAAGCAGGGCTGACAGCTCTGTTCTTGCTGCAACAGACATGTCTCAGCAGCGGTCACTCTCTCCTATCAGCCACCAGAGCAAACCTCCACAGCTTCCCCTGGCTGCCAAGAGAACATGACAGGCATGGATCCAGGGAGAGAAACAAGGAAGGCAAAGTTTAAAAGGGCAGGAACGAGTCAGAGCAAATAAGAGCATCCAGAAACCCATAGAAAGATAATACATACTAAGCAGGAAATGTTAGAGGAAAAAAAGGACTCTTAAAGTCCATGGAAAACTAGAACACTAGGTCAGAGATAACAAAGGTCCATTCAAAGGCTACAAAATTTTGAACAAGACAAACAACTGCTAAACCAGTGCTTATTCCACTGACATAGGTGGACAAACACCCCCAGGAGAATTTTTTAAACAACAACAGTCATAAGCTAAGACCCCGTGGGCAGAAACATTGAAGCCAGTAAAAATGAGATGTGAAGTAGTTGCAATAGATGGTGCTACGGGAGCAATTCAAATGAGGAAAAGAAACCCCAGGGACACATTTCAGAGGAATAGACCCAAACTAGTTTAAACAGGGAAGAGCAATCTTATCTGGAAATGTAGCTGGAATAGGCACATGGTTACATAGATAGAATAGGCTTGTATGCATATAAAGCCAAGTGAGCACATTCTGACAGGTTCCTTTCAGGAGGCAGACAAAAGCATAAATCCATAGTTAAGTGGAAAAGGAAGAAACCCTGCCCTAAAAAGAAATCATTTATCTGTCAAATGTCACAAACAGAAGCTTGAGAGAGGTAGCGCCACCTTGTGTTGGAAAAGAAACACAAAGGGACCAAAGGCCCTGGTCAACCACTAACTTGGAAAATACCCACCCATGGCTATGCCATTATTTGCTATTCACTGTCACTAGCCAATTCACCAGAGGCAACTTTGCCATTCCAGCCATTCCCCAGGTACCATCAGGCTGCTCAGAAAAACTATCAAGAACACTTAAAAAATGCAGTTTCTTGCTGATCAGAGACCAATATTCTATCATATGATAGGACTGCAATAGACATGAGGTACAAATAAGACCAGGATTAGATAAAGACTATCATTTTAGGTTAAAAAAAAATACTCAAAAGACCTAGTCTTGACTACCCCTCTGTGATCACTGGTCATAAGCAAAGAGGGAGGTCCCTGGCTTCTCACACTATTTCTATCAGCCACTTTGCAACATCCATGCAAAAAATTTATTAAGCATTCATTATGTGCAAAGCATTGAGCTTAGCCACTGAGGAAAGACAGCATGTCACAAAGCTTGATAAATATGGTCTGTCAGCCAAATTTCCTTCCTCCCTATATATATCTGAGAAGAACCAGTCTGGCAAGTGAGAGAAGCCTGCCTCCAATCCAGCCAGCCCTCCCTCCCTATCTCCACCTCATGTCTCTACTGTCTACTGCTCAGGCTGCCAAGAACACAGTGCTGGGGCCTTTGTTAACGACAGTTTGTGGCCACAGACCCAGCAACAGCCTAATCTCTCAATCTCTCTCTCTCTCTCCTTCTCTCTCTCTCACACACACACACACACACACCTATGTGTCTCCCCAGTGTAAAGTGTCTATCAAAATAAAATCATTCACTGTCTTTGTTACAGTGAGTCTAACATGCTGGAAGCCAATGAAGGACTAGTTGCAGAATAAAAGCAGGTCATTTTGCACATCAGGAAATCTACTCATGAACACGAACACACACACACACACACACACACACACACACACACACACATATACCCATCCATTCCTGTTGCCCTCCCTCCTTTTAAAAACATGCTCATTGTAAGGCAAAAGAACAGCCTGGTCTACCAAGAATCCCAAACACAAAACCGAGGTCTCTCCTCAATTTGCAATTGCTTGCTAGAGTCTTATCTGTGATGACAGGATACAGGAAAGAGAACCCCACAGTGAAGTCTCCAAGTTCACAGGTACCCCATCCTCTTCTACGATAAACAGATGGGCAAACACATACCTGACACAAATTCCAGCTAGGAGCCCACACTGTTCCCAGCATTGTAACATGCCAAGCACCAAGGATGACGTAGCAGTTTATCCCAAAGACAGTGATGCATTAGCTGGTTTGGTTGCAATGCAGTCTGATATATACTGCAGCGCGCACACACACACAGACACACACACACACACACACACACACACACACACACATTTTTCTTGTACATTAGGCCTTTTACAAGCAGGAAGGAAACTTAGCTCTGATATATACTTCTTGCAATGGCTCCCTTAAATCCACAGAATTTCAGTGGGAAACTAAGCACAAAAACAGAAACAATATCCATTCAATAGCTTTTAGCTATCTTGTCCATCAGTCATAACACAACATATAAACAGAGAAAGATGGGTACAAAAACAAACAAACAAACTGGACCAAAACCCAGAGTCAATACATGCTCCAGTCCTCATCTTCCCTACCTATAAAACAGAACATAATGTATTACCAACCTTTCAAGGGATGTAACACTTGGTCAGAGACTCAAATGTTAAAATGCTTATATACAATCACTGGAATGAAGGTTACTACCTGTCAGAAAGCCAGTTATTATAGTTCATTTTTCCACTGCTTAATTACTTGAATTTAACTCATCCAAAGGTGCCGAATATATTCCTTTGTATCGCAGTTACATATTAATTACTAAAAGTACAACAAAAGATTTGAAGTCTGTCAGAATAAGAGTTTTGCAACTACCATGAGATTTTAATTTATCAGGGGGAGGGGTGAGCAGAAGGGTGCTAAGAGACTATAGACTTTTCTAGCCTAGTTTAAATTGCATTTTGAGTCATGACTCAGTTTCCTTCAGATAAAAGGCACTGGAATGGACAAGAGAGAGAATCCCACAGTTCAAGCAAATCAAAGAAAGGTAAAAGGAGTATTAGATAATACAGAGAAAATGGCGACTGGGGTGGCATTTGGAGTCAATCAGACATTAATGGCCAAAGTATGACCAAAGGCTGAAGATTTGTTGGAGATACCTTTAAGGGACGGTATCATATTCAAGAAGGAACCAGACAAAGAACTTCAACCTCTTGACATGCAGTTCCTAAACTCTACGCCTACTCCAAGACCAGGACTCAGACAGCAAGCTTCCTGTCATCCAGTCACTTTCCCTTCCCTCGCTCCCTCACCATATGGCCATCAGCTCCTGTCCAGCTTAGCAGCTTGCTTTGAGTATTTCTTATTTTGTCTCATTTTCCATTTCTCTTTCAAACTGTTAACCTATCTTTATACAATGGTTTCTTTCCTGCTGTCCACAAACATGCCCACATCTCTCTCATTCTCAAAAAAACCCTTTCTTTGCCCTATTATCCTGCCCCACAAGTTATCATCCTACATCTCTCCTTCCTTTTCAAAGCCAAAACCTTAGAAAAAGCAATCTACACTCATTGTCTCCTCCGGTCTATCCTCTCCCACTCACTTCTCAACCACTGTACAACAGAGTTTCCAAACCCACCACTCAACTGAAACTGCTCTCCAAGGTCACCACCATCTCTTAATTGACCAGTAGAAATGCTTTTTTCTCAATCATCATCCTTCTTAACCCCTCTGGAGCATTTGACACTGCCGGTCACCTCCTTCTCCTAGATACACTTTTGTCCTTAGATTTTCATAATACTACTAATAACTAATATTTATATAATGCTTACTATGTGCCAAGCTCTGTGATAAGCACTTTACAATTATAATCTCATTTCATCCTGCTACTATCCCCATTTTAGAGATGAGGAAAATGGGGCAAAGTAAATGACTTGCCCAGGGTCATAGAGTTCATAAGTGTCTGAGACTGCATTTGAACTCAGATCTTCCTGATTCCAGACCCAGCACACTATAAACAGTGCCACCTAGCCCTCATTTTCATGACTGTTCTTTCCTGATTCTGCTTTTACATGACCACTCCTACTGTCTCCTTTGCTCTTCTTAGAATCCCAAGCTTCTTTCAAAGTTCAATTCAAATGCTTTCTGTAAAAAGCCCTTCCTGATCCTCATCCCCCTTCCCTACATGCTAGTGCCTCCCCACAAAATTTATAGAGTATCATATATTTTGCATATATAATGGGCAACTCTAAGATTGTTAATTGCAGAGCAGATGGTAATCTATATTTGCAGAGGGAGTGTCCTCCTCATCAGGTGTTTTCTACACCAATGAAATCTACAGTTATGTTTCAAATACATGTGTGTGTATGTGTGTGTATATAATATATATACATATATACATACATACATACACACAAACACACACACACACACTCTTACATATGTACATGTTATTTCCCTAATGGGATGCAAGTTCTCTAAGGGCAGATTGTTTCATTTTTGTCTTTGTGTCCTCAGTCCCTGAAACAATGCCTGACCGTGGTAGGTACTTAGTAAATGCTTGTTGATTATCTTTTTTGCTGACTCATCATCCATGTCCCCTCCACTACAGGCAAGTATAGCCCAGGACTCTGTCCCTACTCACTTTCTACAGTATTTCTCAGTGATCTCGATAGGTTCCATGGGCTCAACTATCATGTCTATGTAGACAAATATCCAATGTACATGCAATCCTCACATCTCCTGAGCCTCAGCTCTGCATCACCAACTCCCTGCTATACATCTCAACCTGAATGATCCATAAGTATTTAAAAAATATATATCCAAAAAAATTATCTTTCTTCTTCCTTTGAATTTCCTTATGTCTTTCAAGGGCATCAATATCCTTCTAATCGCCAAGGTTGGTTCAGAACCTCGTAGTCACGCCTGATGCTTCTCTCTCCCTTGCCTCTTTATCAAACCACTTGCCAAATCTTCTCAGTTCTACCTTCACAACATTTCATTTGGCTTCCTTTAGCTTCCACCCTAGTTTGGGCCCTCATCACTTCTTCCAGGAACTATTTTAATAGCTTCGAAATTAGTCTCCTTGCTTCAAGTAACTCCCCTCCAAATGCTCAAAAATCTTCAGTAACTCCTAATCTACTGCTTCCAGAACCAACTACAAATTCTTCTATTTGGCATCTCAAACTCATCACATTCTGTGTCCAATCTTTCATTCCAGAGTAATTTAACATCACTCCTTCTCAACCCCACCTCTCTTCTTTGTTTTAGAAAAACTGACATAATTGCTGTTTCCCATACACAATACTCCATCTGCCATCTCTGTATCTTTGAACAGGCTGTCTGCCACCTGGAATGCTCTCAGTCCTTATCTTCATGTCCTAGAAGCACCATCTCGTCTCAAAGCTCAGCTCCTACAGAGGGTTTTTTCTTAATTCCTCTAGTTGTTAATACTCCAAGTCTAGAAATTACTTACCTTTTTTTTTATTTACCTATTTGTGTTCATTTCTTCTCCAAGTAGAATGTATGCTTCTCAACAGTAAAGACTATCTTATATCTGATTGTGTGTCTGAAATACCTAGCACAGTGTCTGGCAACCTAGCAGGCATTTAATAAAACCATGTTAAATTTAACTCTCCCAGGATGTCACCACCTTGGAAGCAATAAAAATTTGCAGGACATCCCCAGAACTAGTTCTGAAAAGAGTAACACAAGAAGACCTAAAGCTTTGGACAGTATAGAGCCAAACTTTAAAGTAAAGTTCAGAGTCATTAAATAGACTAGAAAAACCAGCAAATACCAAAAAAGAATTCAGCCATAAAAAGCTACTACATGGCAGGGAAGACCAAGACACAATAACAGAATAAGGCAACAAAGTGAAAATACCTAACCGCTCTCCCCCCGCCCCGCCAAAAAAAAAAAGTCTCTTAAGAAAAATGTTAATTGGACCCAAGCCCAATAAGAATTCCTGGAAGAGCTAAAGAAAAGATGAGTGGTGGAAGAAAAACTGATAAAAGAAATGAGAATGATGAAGACGGAACCAAGATGGCAGAGAAAAGGCAGCTTGCCTAACTCTCCCAACTTGCCTGACATAAAACAATTTCTAGAGCAGCAGAACCCACAAAACATTGGAGTAAAATAATTTTCCAGACAAAGAAAACTTAGAAAGTTAGGAGGAAGGGTCTGTTACACCTGGGTGAGAGTGGAGCACAGTCCAGCACAGACTAGGCCCCAGCAAAGCAGGAGCAGGGGACTTGAGAGTCTCTGAATCAGCAGTGGCAGTAGCTGCTTCCAGAGTACTCAGCCCACAGATGGGATCAAACAACCAGTCAGAAGGAAATTACAGGGGTCTCTTTGCCAGCACTAAGGCAGGGCTCTGTTGTTTTGCCCATATTTGGATCTGGGTCGCAGTCTTGGGGGGCAGTCCCAAGGCAAGGAGGAAACTAGCACACCAGAGCTTGTGGCCACAGTGGAGAGGAGAAACCTTCCTCACAGTTCCAAGACATAAAAGGGTGCTTGTGTCACTCACAGACCAGAGCATAGGCCAGGAAAGTATGAAACACACCTCTTCTTAGATCAAACCCTTTGGAAGAATTGGAAAACTTACAGGCCCCTAGAAATATCTCTGAAAACAGCTAGACAAAACCCCTGAAGCTTGGGAAAATACCCTCCACCCTGGAAGCAGAGTCCTACCTTAACAAAGATTTAAAAGTCAAGAAAGAGGCTAGGACAATAAGCAAACAACAGAAAAAAATTCTGACTTTAGAAAGTTAAAATGGTGATGAGGAAAATCAAACATATACTCAGAAGAAGATAACAAAGTCAAAATTCCTACATCCAAAGCCTCCAAGAATAATATGAATTGGAAGAGCTCAAAAAGGATATAAAAATCAAGTAAGAAAGACAGAGGAAAAATTGAGAAGAGAAATGAAAGTGATACAAGAAAATCATGAAAAAAGAGTCAACAGCTTGGTAAAAGGCACAAAAAATACCAAAGAAAATAACACCTTAAAAACAGAATAGGCCAAATGGTAAAACACATACAAAAAGCCAATGAGGAGAAGAATGCCTTAAAAAGCAGAACTGGCCAAATGAAAACAAAGGGGCATAGAAATTCACTGAAGGAAAAAAAAAATCCTTAAAAAGCAGAATTGGCCAAATGGAAAAAGAGGTACAAAAGCTCCCTGAAGAAAATAATTCCTTAAAAATTAGAATTGAGCAAATGGAAGCTAATGATTTTATGAAAAATCAAGAAACAATAAAACAAAACCAAAAGAATAAAAAAAAAAAGAAGACAACGTGAAATATCTCACTGGAAAAACAATTAAGCTGGAAAATAGATCCAAGATAGATAATTTAAGAATTACTGGACTACTTGAAAGCCATGATCAAAAAAAGTGCCCGGAGGGCATCTTTCAAAAAATTATCAAGGAAAACTACCATGATATCACAAAACCAGAGGGTAAAAGAGTACTTAAAAGAATCCACCAATCACCTACTGAAAACGATCCCAAAATGAAAACTCCAAGGAATACTGTAGCCAATTCCAGAATTATCAAGTCAAGGAGAAAATACTGCAAGCAGCTAGAAAGAAACAATTCCAATATCAAGAAGACAGTCAGGATTACATATGACTTAGCATCTTCTACACTAAAAGATCTGAAGACTTAGAATATGATATTCTGGAGGGGAAAGAAGCTTGGATCAACTACTCAGCAAAACTGAGCATGATCTTTCAGGGGAAAAGATGGACATCCAATGAAATAGGGAACTTTAAACTTTCCTGATGAAAAGACCACAGCTGAATAGAAAATTTGGCTTTCAAATACAAGACTCAAGAGAAGCATAAAAAGGTAAATAGGAATGGAAAAAAATGTTATTCAATAAGGTTAAACTGTTTACATCCCTATATCAGAAGATGATACTTGTAACTCTTGTGAACTGTATCTCTTTTAGGAGAGAGAGAAAGGGTATACATAGATAGAGAATGTGGGCATAAGAGGACATTGATGTAATGATATAAAAAAATTAAGGGATTAAAAAAAGCATTATACTGGGAGAACAGGAAAGGGGGAAACAGAATAGAGTAAATTACATCACATGAAGAAACACAAAAGAACTATTACAAGAGAAGGAAAGAAGGGAGGGTGGTGAGCATTGTTTGAATCTAACTCTCATCAGATTTGGCTCAAAAAAGGCATAATATACACACTCAGTTGGATATAGAAATATATCTTGCCCTATATGAAAGTAAAAGAGGAAAGGGGAAAGAAAAGGGGGGGGGGAAGGGAGGGCAAAAGTAGGAGGGGAGGGGGCGGAACCAAGATGGCATGAAAACAGCGTCTTACCGGAGCTCTCTCACAAGTTCTGTCAGATTCCTATAAAAAAGTGAATTTGAGTAGATTTGAGAGTTAGAAACCTTGAGAAGTCTGAGTGGGGCAAACTTCCCAGCCAGGAGAGTCTGAAAGGCCAAAGGAACGAATCTGTGGGCTAGGAGAGCGATAAGCATGCGGGCTGCTCCAGACAGGACCAAAGCGGAAGCGGCCGGCCGGGAAACCCACATGGGAGACAGGCTGGGAGAAAGCCGGGAGTCTGAAACCAGCAGAGATCCCCAGGCCTCCCCACACAAGATGGCACTCTGCAGAAGCAACGAGAGGCAGCGCAACACCACCGACTGTGGGATACCAACTCCTGAGGCTTGCAGCCCAAAGGTATGAAACACTTCTTGAACTTCCAGGAGACATAATGGCCAGGTAAACGGCTCTAATCCCTCCTATCCCCACCCAGAGAATTCCGGGGGGGGGGGGGAGGAGACGACAAAAACGCTGGAACAGAGGAGACAGAAGTGGGGCTTCAGTGGCCAAGTAGTGGGAGTACC
>CM053626.1:206383849-206429245 GCA_028646595.1 Phalanger gymnotis
TCCCCCATCACTACACCCCTACCATTTTATTTCTTCTAAATTTAGAAGACTATTATACTCTTCTAAATATATATGTATTTTTCCCTCTTAAACCCATTCCCGATGAAAGTAGGTTACCAGAACTACCAACCCTCCTCCCCCATCTTAATCCTCTGTATCCTTTCTTCTTCTTGCACCTCTCTTGTATAAAATACTTACTCTTTTCAGCTGTTTCTAAATGGTTTTACTTTTTAAATTCATATCATAGTCAGGTTTATCCCCCTTTCTTATGAGTTCGACAGTTATTAATAAGAATCTTAGATATACATATTACGGTTTGTGCTATATAAAAGGTAAACAGTCTATCCTTATGAATCTCTTATAGTCAGTCTTTGGTATGTACCTTACATTTCTCTTGGTTCTTGTATGTCAAATCTTCTATTAAGTTGAGGATTTTTTTTTAACAAAGTCTTGAAAGTCTGAGGGTTTGTGAAATGTCCATTTTTTTTTCATTCACGATAATACTTAAATTTGAAGGGTATGATATTTTCGGCTGGAGCCCCAGGTCTTTTGCTGTTCAATATATTGTGTTCCAAGACCTGTGGTCCTTTAATGTCTCTGCCGCTAGGTCTTCTGTAATTCTAATTGTGGCACCGTCATATTTGAATTGTTTTAATCTTGATGCTTTTAATATTTTATCCTTGAGCTAGGGGTTTCAGAATCTGACTATGATATTCCTATGAGTTTTCCTCACAGGATCTCTTTTAAGGGGTGTTCGATGGATTTCTCTATTTCTACTTCCCTGCCTTGTTCTAATGCTTCAGGACAATTTTCTTTAATTATTTCTTGTATTATTCTCTCAAGATTCTTTTTTTGATCACGACTTTCAGTTACTCTGATTATTTTTATATTTTCTCTTCTTGATCTGTTCTCCAAATCTGGTGTTTTTCTTATAAGATGTTTCACTTTCTCTTCTATTTTTTCATTATTCACGTTTTGTTTAGTTATTTCTTGATCTCTTATAGTTTCAGTGGCTTCACTTTGCCCAGTTCTAATTTTCAAGGTGTCATTTTCCTCCTTGAGATTCTGGATCTCCTTTTCTGATTGGTTAGCTTTCCTTTCATTACCTTCTTGTTTTTCTTGGATTTTTTTTTTTTAGTTTTTCCTCCATCTCTGTCATTTGATTTTTATAGTCTTTTTTAAGGTCTTTTATAATTTCTTTTTGGGCAAATGACCATTTGACGTTGCTTTTTCGGGGTTTCTTTCCTTCAATATCCTCCTCTGAAGATGAACCCCATTCATCTCTATGCCGGTAATAGGTTTCTATGGTTGAATTCTTTCTCTTTTGCCTGTGCATTTTTTTTTTTTGTGGTAATGACTTAATTTTTGTAATCACCTCTAGCACTGGGGTATGGGAAACAGTGCCTCTTGCCCCAGATCTTCAATTCTCCCTTATAGCCTAGAACCAAAGCCAAACCTCCAACCTCCTGAAAGTGCCCACAGCCAGGGGCTTTCTCCTCCACTGCTTCTGCATTCACTGGGGGTGTGCTGGTGTGCTGGTTCCTTGTCACCCACACTGCTCTTCATCAGCAGAGGTTCCCTCAATCTTCCTGGGATCAAACACGTGACTCCCTTCACCATCCCGGGCTGAAAAGTTCCAGTGGCTGGAGGGGAGGCAGCCTCTCAAATCAGCTAACCCCAGGACTTGCCTCTAGTTGTTTAAGAGGCTTGCTGCTTATTGTTAAAAGGGAACCAAGCCTGGAGGTGTTTACAACTTGGAGGGACCAAACACAGTACTGGGATTTTTCTTCAGATCTTCTCAAACTGTCCCAGGAAGATCCTGATTATGCCCCTGTTCTTCGTCTCCACCCACACTTTGTTCGCCCTAAGGTGCTATTTCAAATCTTTTGTGGTGGGAAATCTTGAGAGCTTGGAATTTTCTGAGCTACTCCACCATCTTCCCCAGAATCCTCCAGTATTTAAATTCTTACTAAAGTACTAGGCACAAATCATTACAATTCCAACTGTATTTAGCTGTCTGTAGACAACCATGGGGTGATCTCAAATTATACTACCTTTTTGGTATGTGGATCAATCTTAAATAATCTCCATCTAGTATGACAGAAAGACCAATTGATTGGGCATTAAAGGACCAGTGTTCAAATCCTGAGCCTGCCACTTATTACTCTAGGCAGTTCACTTACTCTCTAGACTTCATTTTCCTAACCTGTCTTACAAGGCAGGTGGGACTTTAAAGTTCTTTCCACTCCTAAAATCCTGTAATCCTACAAATCCTCCATAACACTACACCAACAGTGTGTGAGAGTATATGTGTGTGTGTGGGTGGGTGTGTATGTACATTCATATTTGATATGCCAGCAAGGAAATTATCAAAGTAAATAAAACAAGCAGATGGGCAGACAGCATTCAAATTCAGTCTTAACTCACACTATAAGTGGCCTCACATGTTCTGACAGGTTATTAGCGAGGTTCACTACTGTCAACTACCAAGTAGTAAATTCAACCTGCAAAAACAAAAAGCTGAAACAAAAAAAAATGCAAAATAAAGCCTAGTGCTCTATAATCTCATCAAGCCATGTGGGCTTTCTTCTTATTTTTTTAATTCATTTTGAACTTAAAATACATTGTAAACTGTAAAGTGCTAGACCACAGGTTTCCAAAGTGGGCAATACCACCACTGGGGGGTGCTGGAGCAATCCAGGGGAACAGTAGTAGCCTCAGGTGCAATTGGGAGGGGTTGAATAAAAATAAAGGAGCAGTGGAAACACAAGGAAAGAAAAGAAGAAAAATTTTAAAAACCCTTCATACATTTTCATCTGTCATGTAAAAGAGTTAAAGTCACAGTGATTACACTATTTTCCAGATAAACTCACAAAATGCAAGTAACTGATCAGTCATTAAGTCTGCTGACAGGTCTTAACACAAAAGTATTGGCAGATGAGTGTGTCACACATTGTCGGGAAGTCCAGCATGCACAGGCAAGAATATGTGTCTATAATGACTTGTTTAAGACACAATAATAAGGTTACATGATACAATATTGTATCATCAAAATTTCAATACAGGAAAAAACCCACAAATTTACAATGAATTACTAAATTTAAGATGCTTCATTTTTTATTTTTTAATCAATTTTTAGTTTTAGTTTACAACATTCAGTTCCTCAAGTTTTTGAGTTTCAAATTTTCTCCCCCTCCCTGTTCTCCCCCTGCCCCATGCAAGATGGCATGCAATCCAATATAGGCTCTACATATACCTTCACACTAAACATATTTTCACAACAGTCAAGTTGCAAAGAAGAACTACAACCAATGGAATGAACCACAAGAAAGAAGAAAACAAAACAGAAACACAAAAAAAGAGAGAGAGCAAATAGTTTGCTTCAATCTGCATTCAGACTCTGTAATTCTTTCTCTGAATGTGAATCACTTTTTCCATCATGATTCTTTTGGAGTTATCTTAGAACCTTGCATTGCTGAGAAGAGCCAAGTGTATCAAAATTAGTCATCAGAGATGCTGTGTGTCTGTAATCTTGTATAATGTTCTCCTGGTTCTGCTCCCCTTACTCGGATGCCTCATTTATTAAAAAAAAAAAACATTTTATATATATTTTTTTAAATGAAACAAGTTAAAAAAAAGAAATCTGTTAAAGAGTTAAAGAAAGTAGATTCCCAGGGGGCACCGAGTAATTTTTTTTAAAGGTGTCAGTAGGCCAAATAAGTTGGGAACCTCTATGCTAGACAAACATGAGCTGTTACTATTATTGGCTCAGGAGATGTTCCTAAGTGGATGTCGCTATACTGAGTACACTGAGCCCTAAACACTACAGAGATATACAGCCAGTAAAAGACAACTGGTCTACGAATCCACATAGGAAAAAAAAAGGGAATAAGGAATGAATATGTCACAGATTATGACATGAAGTTAGACTGGCTGAGTTGTTCCACCAGTAACATATCTATCTTCCAACAGATGGACAATAAGACAGACCCAGAATTGAACAGGAAGGAGAGTGTGACCTGAAAGGCATTGGGGAAACAGCACAGAGCATTCAGAAGTCCCAAGCAATTCCAAGCTGCAAAAACTGCCTCCCACCAAGAGGCATCTGGTGACACTCAGTGTTTGCAAAGCATGGCACATCACCATCTCCCAAAAAACAAAACTGCAGTCTGACCTAACAGACAATGAACAGACATAGAGTAGGTGTAAATAAATTGCAGCATATCATCAATGATGACTCACACTAAAGAAATGGCATCAATGACAGGCATGACAAGAAAAGGAGGTAAGTCAAGGAGTGAGAATGAAGAATGACAGATGGGCGGCCCAAAAATTGCACTGGCATTCATAAAACATTATGACCAGAGGAAGTCCTCTGTCATGTTAGGTAGAAGTTCTGTGAAGGATTTAAAGAAGGACGTGGACAAGAATCACACAGGAAGAAGAGGCATAAATATTCAATAATGGAGGAAGTATCCATACTAATGAGATCACAGATTTATTAATAGCATCAAAATGTTATTGGCTCTGGACTACTAGTAGTATCCTCTCAGAAATGCACCTGCTTGGGGCAGCTAGGTGGCACAGTCGATGTTGGGAGTCAGGAGGACCTGAGTTCAAATATGACCTCAGACACTTGACACACTTACTACTGTGTGACCTTGGGCAAGTCACTTAACCCCAATTGCCTTGCCTTCCCCCCCTTGCAAAAAAAAAAAATGTACCTGCTCATATATAGTACATTAGCTAATTCTAGAAACTAAGTCCAAATATAATTGATATCTATATGTCAATTTGCTTTCAAAAATAATAGCTACCATTTATGTAGCGTCTTAAGTTTATTCCTTAAAATTACTCCAAATAACTTACCCTAAATGAAGATTGGCCTCAAATGATTTTTTTTAACAGATCAAAAGAGACCTAGGCCTCTTATTAACCAAGAGATGGTGCCACTAACTTCTCTAGCCAATGACCACACCAGTCACAGGATATTCATGTGCTGCAGGCATTATATTACTTTGTAATAGCAGAGAAGTTTCCAGGCCTTATGCTTTTGATCATGCCACTTCAGTGTGAGCACCAAAATCTGGCTTATTTCTCTACTGCAATCCCAAACTGTTGCTAAGATCTGATAATCATAAACTATATTGTCTTGTTTTTGCTGGATTCCTTGCTCTGATGCCATCCTAATAATACTAAGCTCTCAGTTTCCTACCACAGGAGACTGATATCAAGTTTCATATACTTGATCCCATTTCTCAAGTCTAGATGCCTGATGGCCTCACTGGAAAAACTGCTTATCAATCACCATCAGCTGCAGAGTAACTTGGGAAATTTTACAGAAAGAAAAAGGCTTCTTCCGGAGGACTTGGGTTCCAATTCAAGCTCCACTCACTACTACTTATATAACCTTCATTACATCCCTTAACTCCTTTGGGCCTCAGTTTCCTCATATGTAAAATGAGGCAATTGGATCTAGCTCGAGACCCCTCTCTCCCACTAATGGCACTCCCCAAAGCCATTGCCCTTTGATCACCTCCCCCTACATAACCAACCTGCCCTGCTATAAGGCTAGTTACATAAACAAGAGCCTGGTTTCAGAAGAGAGGAGTATTGGTGGAAAGACCTTGAACAGTGGAGCAGGGAGCCCTAAAGGTCTGGTCTCAATTTAACAAATAACTTAAGGACTTAACACCTTCATACAAGATACTTCATCCCTCTGGACCTCATTTGCCTCCTCTGTAAAATGAAGAGGTCAGACCAGAGAATTTCTAAAATTCCTTCCAGCTCTAACTTTCTCTGATCAGCAGCATGGAGGGTGGCTCTTCTTTCCCTCCACCTTTAAAACAGCTCCCTGAAAAAGTGGACACTCAATGCCTCAAAGAACAGGCTGGTCACTCTAAGAAAGACTCAGCTGGAGAACTTATTTACCCTGTATTAAAGTTCTTGTTTTGTAGAGAGGTGGCTAGACTATTTTATGACCATTAAATATAGACGCTCCTAGATAATAACAACAGTAGCTTCAACGGCAACCCCAGCTTACATTTATCTAAGTCCTTTCATACAAGAAACAAAGCGTATCACCAAGTGTCAGGTAGTCAACCAAAAGTCAAAAAATAGCAATAATAAATATTTATCATAAGACAGAAATAATTTTATTCCTGAAGAAATAACAGCAGTGGAATCCTACCTTTTGCCTAAAAAAATACCATAGTAAGAATTGGCTACTGCCAGATATACAACACAAAAAAGCAATATGGTACAGTGATAAGAATTGGAGTTGGAGGTAGAGGACCTGGGTTTGACATTGTACAAAGTCACTTAACCTCTCCAGGCCTGAGATTCCTATAAAATGAGAAGGCTGAATTAGATCCCCTCTGAGGTCCCTTACAGCTCCAAATCTATGATTCTAAATTCCCTATGAACTTACCTACATGATAGGATCTAATGAAAAAAAGCTACAAACAAATCTACTTACATGCAGAGCCTATTTAAGCACAGACAATTTCAACAATGTTGGTCAAAGCAGCATGCAATGTACCAAATTCCTGAGCTCTATCACTGTCCAAAGCCCTGGTATTTAAGGAAGATACAGGTGAAGGAGGCAGAAAGATAGGGTTCCAGGTAAAGCATTCTTATCCCTATCATAATTTGTCTATTCATTCATGCAGCATGATTCTCAAGCAATTAGAAGTAATCATTCAATGAGTGAACTTCTTCATACCTCATGTGTAAGGCCAAGCCATCTTGTAGGCTTGGGAGCCCCAAGTCAGAGAGAGTATCTGAGCTGACAGAAGCTGGTGACAAAGATCCTTCTTTCTCTTCCAGAAGATCCAGTTTCACCAAGTTGCTGATCTCATCCTCGGAGTTATCTTCAGACACAGAGCCAATTATGAATCGAGAGTGCTGGTTCAGCTCCAGAGGTTTGGCCACGGGAGAAGGCTCATCCATTATGTCATCAAAGTAGGCTCTTAGAGCTGGGGGGAAAACATAAAAGTTCTAGAACAAAACCAAACGACTGAATAATCAAGGAACAAGGCAGAATTGGAGAAAAGCCTTTTCTGAGTATTTCAATGCTTTTATTTTTCTCAAATATGGGATGAAATCTGGGGTCATATCACATACTCCTCAGCAGTAAATAGCAATTAATCCCTTCCTTTCCCCAAAACTTCCTACGTTTTCTCCAAGTTTCTTAAGCCATTTTTATATTCCTCAATAACTCAGAGCTATCCAACTTGCAATTACAAGGGAACCTTACAAAAGTAGTCTATGAAAGCTTCTCATTGCCAAATATAATACTGATGTGTGAAGTCTTATTGTGTTTTTTTTTAATTTGATCTTTACTTAAACTATGTATATTATTACTGCTTGATTAAAAACCAAGTAGTAATGGTGTCTGGCTCTGCCCCTTCCTTTCTGTGACTCTGAACTTCTGTGACACTTCAATTTCTGGGCCTCAATTTCCTGATCTGTAAAATTATGGAGTTAGAATACAAGGCCTCTAAGATCTCTCCTAGCTCTAGAGTTCTAGTATACTTTTGCAGTCATATATTTAAAATTCACTGTGGGTAATATATCTATCAACTATATCAAGGACACAAGATTTCCTTACTGGAGGTGTTTCCTCAACAATCCATATCAGACTGGCACTGGAATCAGAAGTCCTGGATTTGAATCCTGACTCTACCCCTTCATACCTACAGGACTATAGACAATCTACTGCAACTCTCTGGGCCTCAGTTTCCTCACCTGTAAAATTATGGGATTGTACTACATGGCCTCTAAGATCCCTAGTTCTAGATCTAGTTAACTGCGTCTCAAAAGAGTTAAGCGACTAGAGCCAGGGGTAGGGAGGGAACCTGCGGCCTTGAGGCCACATGTGGCTGTCTAGGTCCTTGGGTGAGGCCTTTTGACCGAGTCCAACTTTTACAGAACAAATCCCTTTATTAAGAGGATTTAGTCTGTGAAGTTTGAACTCAGTCAAAGAGCTACACTTGGGGAACTAGAGAGCTACATGTGACCTCCAGGCCACAGGTTCCCCACCCCAGGACTAGACTGTGCATGGTCACATAACTAGTAAGATCTGAACCCAGGTCTTTATGACTATACTCTAACTGCTATGTATTTACGACGAAATATATAGTTGTTTTTTTTTAAATCCCAGCTCTAACACTTATAGACAAATTCATGAGATGTTAAATTAAAAGACTATTTATGATCTTCATGAGTGGAAAGAGTCTCTATACCAATGAATCATTAAGTACATGACACTGATAGGTGTGTACATGCACACATATGTAGACATACAGATATATCTCCCAGTGTCTAACACAGTACATTATACTTAAAATTCACTTAAAAGCTTGCTGAATGAGTATATGTATATATGTGTATATATACACATATATATGGGAAGAGAGAAAAAGAGACACATTTTGGAACAAATTTCAGAAAATATTTTGTTTTTTCAAAAATGATCCTATTATTAGCCTTTATTTCACTGTGTTGAATTATATGTGCAGAATGTGAGAAAGCAGTGAATCTATCATCAAATGTCAACAGTCATGAAAATGTTGCTTGAAATAAGTGCGACATTCTTCAACAGAGTATCTTATTAGGTGTGGACAGACAATGCCAAGCAGAGGCAAGTTACTATATGGAAAATAGAAAGTATTCCTAAGAAAAACATGCAAAAAGAAAACCAAGGGAAACAATACTCATTCTACTACATGGAATTCAGTCAAGCTGTAATATCAGAAAGCTCTGAGAGCACTGTGTTCAGCTCAGTATCAGACAACTTGCAGCCATTTTGCTCTATTTAAGGGCATCCCAACACTAATTTTGCGCCATTTAAACATATCTATCTCATGAGGATTATCTGCATTCCACTATTATGCAAGCTGCTTTCAAAAAGCCTTAGGAAGACTTACATGACCTGATACAAAGTAAGATGAGAAGAACCAGACCACTGTACACAGTGACAGCAACACTGTACGATGATTGACTGTGAATGACTTAGCCATTCTCAGCAATAAGACGATCAAAGCCAACAGACTTATGATGAAAACTGCTGTCCGCTTCCAAAGAAAGAACTGACAGAGTCTAGATGCAGACTGAAGCATATTTTTAAAATGTTCTTTATTATTCTTGGGGGTTTTTTGGTCTGGATTTTCTTTTGCTATATGGCTAATACGGAAACATTTTACATGACTGCACATGTATAATCTATATCAAATTTTGCCTGCCTTTTCAAGGAGGAGGGAGGCGAGGAAGGGAAAGAAAGGAGAGAATATGAAACTCAAAATTCTTTTTAAAAGAATGTTAAAAATTTTTGTTTACATGTAATTCAAAAAATTTAAATTAAATATAAAAAAATTGTTTTCATTCCAAAAAAATAACTAAATGTTATAAAGGATTTTGGGGGGTTGCATATGAAGAAGGAAGAATATTGTTAAGTCAAACAACAGAACACCAAAATTAGGGATTTCCGATCTAGAGAACAAAGTTATTTCTTCCCCCTTTATAGCACACATGTAAAAACTGCTTAAGCGCTATTGTTTTACCAAGATTTTTTTAAACCTGTAAATAAATACTGGTTCTCTTAAAGGGGCAAAGCAGTTTTCATAAAAGTTAGGTGCTAGAGGAAGGACTGCAACAATTTATTAGGAACTAAAACATACAAACATCTCCTAAAAGAAAAAAATAGCGATTAAGAATTTTTTTAACTCCTAAAGCTACAACAAAATATGAAAATTCATACAATAGATAACAGAAATAGGTATATGTTCATTAACTAGTTCTTGAGTGTGTATATATTTAAGTGAAACTTTTGTTTTTCTTTTTTTAAAAATATTTTTCTAGAAGTTTTGTTTAAAAAATAACAGCTAGAGAGAATCACCCATACTAAAACCAATGGGCAATGGAGACAAGAGGAAACTAAACAATTCTCACATTTTCCTAAATGTGAATAATGTAGCCCAGAATAATGTAGTCTGAAAAGAATCACCCATGAGAAGATCCAATAAAAGGCTATACCCAATAGAAAGCAAGAAAAGAACAGCTGTTTTCTTCTTCTCAAGTGGTACACAAGTGATAGGTAAAACATTCAGGAAGAGATTCTAGCTTATGGTCAGGGTCAGAACTGAAAGCTAGAGCTTTCCATCTGGGATCCATAGTTACAATGCCACATTCAATAAAATGAATAAGGACAAGGACTTGACCCCTTATTTCACAGGATACAGGGGACTTCAAAGAGAGGAAACTCCTTCAGATGTAGGCTGGTGTGTTGGAGTCTTAAAGACTCAATAAGATAATCATCTAAAAACTAGCCAAGACAGATATAATAAAAAGAGATGTGAAAAAGAAATCAAGAAAATCTTACCCTGGGAACATTAAACCAGAGGCTCTTTGGAGCCCATATTGCCAGTGTTCTGCTCTTGAAGAGGCAGAACAATTTGGCAACCTGTCTTCATGAAATGTGCCAAAGGTCAGGAATGGTTTGATCCCTACAGCTAACAACTTTTTTTATGTTGCAGTTTTTTTTTTCCAAAAGTGGGCCAAATGATGAGAAATCCACATGAGAGCCAAGTGGATCAGAAATACATGCAATGGTTAATGTGGAAATGTTTTACATGACTTCCTACATATAATGGGTATTGTGTTTCTTGCCCCCTCAATGGGTTGAAGAAGGAGAGAGTGAATTTGAAAAGGAAAATAAAAATAAAAAAAAATTTTTAAAGGGAAAAAGGAAATCCATGTCAGTGGCCTTTTAAAAAACTGGTTATAAGACTTATCTATTCATAAACAGATTTGAAGCAGTAGTGCTAAAATCATTCAAAGGAGTTTAAACAACTATTAATTAATATTTAAATGAAAACTTATAAACCTAGTGCTAGCTGCTGAACAATTAAAATACTGGTATATTTAACAGACCAAACTATTCTTGAACTATGGCAGGTACTCAATATGCAGAAATCCAAATTGTGAGAGACAAGTAAGATTCTATCACTGATGGTGGTTCTCAGCTTTGCTTTTAGTAGTTTCATTACACAGACTGTACTTACACAAAGTCAGGAAAACCAAAACATGCCCCAGGGTTTGGTCGCATGGGCAGAAATTTCAGTTGGTTAGGCCTTACTGTTCTGCAAGTGCATGTGTGCTAAGTAATCACCTAATTAATAGACTAGGTCTTTTTAAATTCTGAAAAATGTTATTCGAACTAATCCCAAGTCAGCCAAGCTACCGTTATGTCACAGACGGTAAGTTAGACAATTCTAGAGGGGAACAGTCATAGGATAAAAGATCTAGAAGAGATCTGTGGGTACATACAGTTTGACCTCATTTTAAAGATGAGTAAACTTGGAAATGAGCCAAAGTTATCACTAGGGAGAAAAAAAGGCAGTCAAAGAAGTAAAGCCATAGAGTAGATGTCCATATAATTCAAAAGCAATTCCATGCCCCATCCCATCTTGGTTGATTCTAGTCATCTATTCAGAGAATGGCACTTGGATCTAGAGATCAGTCAGGGGAAGGACGGGGAAATAATTTCTCTACATACTGTTTCTGCCATAAACTCCTTGCTTATGAAATACTATGACATTAGTTTTTCCATTTCCAAATAGTAGTGTAATTTTTTTTAAAAACCTGCCTTGCAACTTAAATATTTTAACATATGAATTTTTAGGAATTCCAACATCATAGACCATTATACTTACCTCTTATAATTCTTACAATGTAAGAAGATATCCACCTCCAGAAAGAACTATTAAAAAAAAAAGAGATATTTAATGATAAACTTTGTTTCTAGTCTTTTTACTCAAGACAAAATTAATCACTCTTGCCCATTCCATTCCTCCAGGCATTTATTAAACACTCCTATAAGCCACTCTGCCATGCGTTGAGGATCCAAAGACAAAAAGGAAAACAGCCCCTACTCTCCTGGAGTTGACATTCTACTGGGGGGGAGGGGAGGGGATAGAACATATACACAGCCAAATAAATGCAGGGTCATTTTAAAAAGGAGTGAGCCTAAACAACTAATGCGGAATGGACTTCTTGTATGTCACACAGGTACAGAGCCATAAAAGACACTATGGTGAGGAAGCAAGGCCTGACAGACAGCCATTAAAAGGCAGAGTGAAGGGAGAGATGGGATAGCAAGTAATGGAGCTTGGCTGGGACGCAGACGGAGTGAAAAGAAGTCATGAGAGTTTAATCTGTAGAGGCAGGAGACTATGAAGAGCTTTAAATGTATAGTTGAAGAATGCATATTTTATCCTAGGGAGCCACTAAGGATCCTTAAGCAAGGGAGTAATTCAAAATAGCATCCCTCTGGTCAAGGCTACCAACTTAAAGCATAAATGTTCAGTTGTCCAACTACCATTTTATTCACTATGCCATCCACAGGACGGGCAAGGCAGCCCAGCTAAAGCAGCGAGAAGCCCTCAAACCCCACCAACACCACCATATGACCTACCCTCAAACAGCAATGCAGATGGCCCAGGACCTTGAGCCCAAGAGCCTTGTGAATAGTTAATACCTTCAGCCCAGCACCCTCAGCCATCATCCTGGGAAGTAACCAAACCCTATGGAGATGCAGCCCCGCAACTGCTCCAGCAGGTACTACAGCCACAGCTACTGAAGACCCAGAAAAGTTCTCGCTACCAAAGTCCTTGGTGCTGTCAAATGGTTCAACAACAAAAACTGATAGGTTTTTGTCATTGGAAATGATATTAAAGAAGAGGCATGAATATCTGCTTGCCACTGTACCCTAAGGACCAAAAGACTTTTCCATCTGACTTGCAGGTGAAACCTTCCATCCCCATTAGAATATGAGTTCTTCAAAGGCAAGAACTGTCTTACTTTTCTAGTTGTATCCCACAGTGCTTTGCACTAGTAAATGCTTAAAAAAAGATTCAGTCATGCATTCAGGTCTTCAAATTAAAAGCACTTATTACACTGCTGAAGGCATTGTGAATTATGGCAAACTCCTTAAAATGTACTACAGAATTCTATTTTAACCAAATGATCTCACTACTAGAACAATATCCTAAAGATGTTATCTATTAATGGCACCCTGCCACAAAGCAGAGGGGAGACCAAACTGTACAAAGATATTTCTAGTAGCCCTTTTCATAACAGCAAAACGTTAGAAACAATCTACATGTCCAATGACTAAAGGACAGCTAACAAAACTACAGAATATTAATAAAATGGCATAATGCATCAACAAGCCTTTATTAAGCAGTTAAAATGTAACAGAACAAATATGAAAAACACAAAGAAGACTGATATGAAATAATTTAGAAGAAAGCAGAACCAAATTAATGATTTGACACTGACTACAACTACCCATTTTTTTAAAAGTCAGAAAAACACACAAAAGACAGAATTAAGTTTAAAGAGACATAAAAGCAGACAGGATAATTTTGTACTACTTTGTTAAAAATAAGATACATTTTAAAATAAAATATATATAAAGGAAGTTTACAATTTTACATACAATCTTTTGCTCTTATCTGAACATTTGTATTTGCTGATAATTAGGTTTGTAATAAAATTAGGGGGAAAAACCATCATTAGGACTTTGTACTTCTACACACTCATCAAATCCATCACTCAGTATTAGAACAATAGGCATAGCTGGCCATTCTACAAATATCTCTTCTGGCTAAAACTACTTTAATGGATCTTTGACTTCACTGATGTAGGTACTTCTTCTAATAGTATGAGTCATAACCCATGTAATGTCTTCTCACCCTTTTTGGCATCCTTCCACACCCTCCAGAAAATCATCTACAGGATTTGTGGCACACCTGTGCTGAAAGCCTTCCCCTGGATCTCAAGTTACTCCATGGACACAAATGGAGCACACAGGCTCTGCACCAATGATCCCTTGCTCACTGCTCTTTGGGTTTCCCCAAATTTTAACTCTTCAAAAGCCATAAGACATTAGTGAAGCTTTATTTTAAGGACAAGCTTGGGCTCATAAAAAGCAGAAAGGCAACTCCAGGCTCCTCCTGCAGATCAATTTCAAGCTCAGTTCACCAACCATCCACAGGGCCTATCCCAGTTATATGTACTGATGGGCAGCTTTAGAAACTGTCTATCTTACTGTACACTGTAGTCTAGATAACAGGTATTCTTCATCAACTTGTTCTTTTCTGTATGTTTAGTTGGGCTAAACTTTTTTGAGTGATTAGAGATCTCATTTAGGAGGCTCTGCAATGTTCCAGGATTTAGTGCAATCTACAAACAGGAGCAGCTGGAGAACCTTGCCACATGTAAGCAATATCTCTTCCATTTGGACTCTTCTCTGGTATCCTTCTGGACAACAGAAAATATCTTTGGTAAGGATACAATGTTCCAGGATTTAGTGCAATCTACAAACAGGAGCAGCTAGAGAACCTTGCCACATGTAAGCAATATCTCTTCCATTTGGACTCTTCTCTGGTATCCTTCTGGACAACAGAAAATATCTTTGGTAAGGATACAGCTCCCTGTTTTATGACTTGCTTGGTATTAATAATCAGAAGGTCAAAATTACCCAATATATCTTTCAAGGAATCTTCTATGATTTTGATACATGCATGAGAAACCTTTAACAGAATAAGCACATTTGACTCATATTCACTAAGCCTTTTGGTCAACCATGTGACCATAAAGATGGAGCCTGCTATAAAATATCTTTTGTGATAGCCTATCTTGTTACCTCTTTACATTTCATCAAGGATGTCATCATTACACATGAAAAATATTTCATTAAGATTTTGTAGAGATGAGAGTAGGTATATAGGTTAGTCATTACTAACATTTTCTTGGCAATCTTTTTTGGTAGTTAACAAGGTTTGAAATTTTTTTCCCTAATCATTGCATATTCTCCACTCAGATATCTTGAGAATTGATCTTTTGGAGCTCTCAATATTATATTACCTATGGTACAGACTTCCTTGCATATATGGTTTTCTCTAGCAGCAATTCCAATCTTTGTTTTCTTTAGTGCCATTTCTACTTCCTCATGCAAGCCACTACTTGCCCCAAATCTAGACCTGAAGTCAGGAAAAATCTAAGTCCAAATCCCATTTCAGATACTTACTAGCTGTGTGACACTCTGACAATTATTTAACCTCTCTCAGTCCAGTATGGGGACTTGCCTTACAGAGCTGTTATAAGGATGGGATGACATAACATATATAAATTTATGTGGTGCATCAAAGTCTATCAGGTTAAGAATCCCAATGTGGTGGTTTCAGTGTTTATGACAGAGAAAACGTTTGTTACAGAAAACTTTACAGATCCCCATTTTTTCATCTATTCATTGTCCTCCTTCCAGTTTCAGTCTTGAATGCCCTTGTGATGACTTTGCTTAGTTGAATCTCTCAACAGGCGCTCTGTAAATCTGATTTTCCCCCCACTCTACTGCCTTTGCCTGTTTCGTGAGACAAGACTTCTCACGATCTTCCAATATCCTTCTCCCTAGGATTACGTGGATTTTTCTCAACTGGTGTTGCCCTTAGTAGCCATATCTTTTACCTTAATAAGATCATATGTTTACTGGCTGACAGAGTTTCTGGGGTCTTCTGGTCCTCCTAGTTGTACTGATTGATATATATTGGTTAAACTTTGTTAGGATATGGTAATATCTGTGTTGAAGTCCATTCTCTTATCTATTTCCTATTTTTAAGCATCAACGGCTTATTTAAAGAGATAATGCTAGATCTGCCTCAGTTAAGTGTCATATCTCATTTTTATTATTTCTTCTAATTTTGTGTCGATTTTGATACCAGCTCCAATGGTCTGACCACAACTGAAACCTGGTTCAAAAACGAGTCTCATAACAATAACTAGTCATTTCCTATCTTTTAAAATATAATCTTTTTCATTTTTGTAATGCTATTTGGTGTTTACCATGTCTTACACTCTACTCTCAAGGAACAGATTATGTATAAATATGAGGCTTCAATAAAGTCTCTAAGCCTTTGGCCTCTACTGAGTCTTATAACCAAATCACATTTCCCCCCATCCTCTCTTATACTCACCTTTGTTTTGAAACCAGCAAGTATTGCTAGCATTTATTAAAGTACATATTCACCAAATTGAGGACCTAATGGAGCTCTTCATAGAATTTCCCTACCCCTTCATCTACAAAAAATACTGGCAAATGAGGGGCAATTATTTGCACTGTGACTTCCAATCCCTCTACTCTCTAGTACATTCTCATTAGTTGTACTTCATTTTTCCCCCTTCCCAGTCTTGACTCTATAGTTAACCAGTTCAATTCCACACTATTGCCTATTCTCAAATTCCTTTCCCTTTTGTCCTTGATTCCATTCCCTTTCACCTTTAGCAGAACCCTGCCCCATCTCCAACCTTCAATCTCTCCTTCTCTAAGGCCTTCAAACGTGACCATGTCTCTCCCATCCTTTAAAAACCTTCACTAGTCTCTATCATCCCCTCAAGCTATTGTCCTACATTTCTCCTCACTTTATTTCCTCTCCTCTTTCACTTTTCAATCCTTTGCAATCTGGCTTCCCCATTCATAAAACTATCCTATCCAAAATTAACAGTGACCTCTTATAATTGCCAAATATGATAGTCTTTTCTCAGTCTTCATTCTCCTTGACCTCTCTATTACACTTGACAACACTGACCATACTGTCTCTCCTGTTGGCCATGCTTTCCTCTCTGGCTTTTCCTGACATTATTCTCTCCTACTTGCCTGACTCCTACTTCTCAGTCTCCTTTGCTGACTCAACATCCATTTCATGGCCCCTACCTCTGTCCTGGACCCTTTTCTTTTCTTGCTCTACATATTCTCTTGGACACCACATCAGTTCCACTATTGAAATGGATTTAATTATCATCTCTAATACAGAGCTCTACTCAGCCCCAAGCTGTGGCATCATCACCAATTACCTAGTAGTTATTTCAAACTGGATGTCCAACAATATCGCAAGCTTATCCTGTATAAAACCACACATTAACCTTACCCCAAAATTTATCCGTCTATCAAATTTCCCTATTTCTGTCTGAACACACCACTATCCTTTCATTCTCCTAAGTTCATAACTTTGACATTATCCTCACACACTCACTCCACATATCCAATCAACTGCCAAATCTTTCTGTTTCTGGCTCTACAGCGTCTCTTGCATCTGATTCCTTCTCTCTAGTCACACAATCGCCACATTAGCTCAGGCCTTCATCACTTCTTGACTAGATTACTGCAATGGCTTCTGAACTGGTATCACTGTCTCAAGTCTCTCTCCACTCCAGTCCACTCTCCATATAGCTGCCAAAGTACATTTCCTTAAGTGCATTTGACCATGTCAAACCCTACTTAATAAACTCCACTGGCTCCCTATTGCCTCTAGGATAAAATATGAACTACTCTGTTTAGCTTTTAAAGTCCTGGTCCCAACCTCTCTTTCCAGCCTTACTATATATAATTCACCTTTCCACACTCTATGACCCAAACTAGCCTTCTCTATTTCTCATATGTAGTACTCCATCTCCCATCTTTGTGCCTTTGCATATGCATCAGGGTATGTTTCATGCCCGGAGGAATCTCCCTCCTCACTTCTACCTCAAAGAATTTCTCTCTTCCTTTAAGATTCAGTTCAAGCACCATCTTCTACACCTAGTCTTTCCTGACTCTTCCCAACTACTAGTATCCTCCCTCCCCACACTGTATTTTGCATTTATTTTATGTATGTGTATGTCCTACATATATCCTTATGTATATACACACATCTCCCCAATAGAATAAAAGGTCCTAGAGACTAAGTTGTTTCTTTTTTTTTTTGTCTTTGTATCCTCAGCACCAGCACATACTAGTCACTTGACAAATACTAGCTGATTAACTGGTGAGCTTTTTTCACATATTCTTATGAGCGCATGAGCACTGAAATATGCAACAACCAAGTTACCCATGAAACACGTTAGTCCTTGACTATTAATGCACAAGAAAATGAACTCAACAATTCCTTTATTTGCTTCTCCAAGCAGAACCTGTGTCCATCCTTTCACATGGATACATTTTTTTGTCTTTGGGTTTCATTTCTAACAAGAATAGTTATAGTAAAGATTCAATGATTCAATAAATCAATTCATAAATAAATTCAATAAATAAAGTAAATGATTCAATAAAGAACAGAAAAGCACGGAAAGATTTACGTGAGCTGACACAAACTGAACCAAAGAGAACCAGAAAAACAATATACATGATGACTACAATGTACATGGAAGCAAAAATATGTAAATAGTCAAAACTGAAAGGTATGAAATTACAATGACCAAACTTGGCCTCCAAAAAGAGTTAGAAAAAGGCATATCCCACTCTTCCTTGAAGAAGAAAGGGAGGATGGATATCAAATGCTGCTCAGAAGGTCAGATTTGGTTGCATTAATTAGTTTTGAATTTTTATTTTTCTCTTTTCTAATTCTTGTTATAAGGCATTAGTCTCTAGTAGAAGGAGAAATATTGAGAAATGAAGATGTTGTGAAAAGAAAATTATATATGTGTATACACAGAGATTAATATGATTCAGTTATTCTAATTGGAATCTAGATAGAATCCAAGGAATCCAAGAGGAATTGGTTAACAGACAATGATCTCATATTTAGAGTATTAACAGCCAAGTCAGTATTTAGAGGGACTGGGCCTATGACTTCATTGAATGAATGGGATGAGAGAATCACTCAGGTCAGCTTCTCTACACCCTGAATCTCAGGGAACCTTGCCCAAGGTAACAAATCTAACATGTATCAAAGTCAGCACTTGAACCTGAGGTCAGCTCTCAATCTACTATAACATGCTATTACTATAGTGTATACAGATAGACTAAAAACTGATTCTTAACAGCTTCTGCCCCCATCACTGCAGAAGCAAAAGTGAGCCACACAGAATCAGGAACATTTTATATTGTCCTTTGTTTCATGGGTTCACATGACAAAAATATTTATTTATCCCCAAGAGACCAGCCTATTTACTGATGATCAGCCACTCCTTACTTACTCTACTCAGTTATACAGGTCCTCATAAAAGAGATACTATTTATTGCTAGGACCACAGGTGATGTCTTCTCAACATGACAGAACCTCCAGAGCTTACATTTCACAAGCAGAGCTTTCAGGGTCACTCAGCATCCTCTCCACACAATGATCATGCAACAGAAGAGGCCTTCTAGAAGTCTCCTCTTATATGCTTCAGTAAACACCTTAATTCCTAGCCTAAACCCCCAATACCTTATCCTACCAACACAAGGTCACACTTAATCAGTGCTATAATTTCCAACTCTCCTCCAAAATAAACAATGGGATAATCTAGTTCTTCTCTGAATCCACTGACTGAATATATTTCCAACTTGTCTAATATCAAAAAAGGTGGTCAAGTTAATCAAACCAATTATCAACCACAGATGCTAACACTGTAGAGCGATGACTTCTATTTGTACAAACTGTGATCCGGATAGGTGGCGTGGTGGGTAGAGCACCAGGCCTGGAGTCAGTTAGACCTAAGTTCAAATCCATCCTCAGACACTTAGCTGTGGAACCCTAGGCAAGTCACTTGACCTCTGCCTGCCAATTTCCTCATCTGTAAAATGGATAAAATATATGTAAATATAAAATGAAAAAGGCTTCACAGGGTAGTTGTGAGAATAAAACGAAAAAGCATTTGTAAAGAGCTTTGCAGATATTAAAACACCATGTAAATGCTAGCTATTATCATCATTATCACCTGGTGAGGTTGAGTGATCTGCACAAGGTCTCACTGGGAACCTTGACAACATTTGAATCTAGGTCCCCCAATGCCAAACCCAACATGGTTTCCACTACCCAATGGGCCTCTAATATAACATCTTTCCATATGCATGAACTCATAGATGCTGAGCTGGAAAGGACCTAAGATAACCCCCTCAACTTACGGATAAGGAAACTGAGGTCTTAGGAATGTTAAGCAACTTGCCTAAGATAGCACAGACAGCAGGTATTAGAGACAGGATTTGAACCCAAGCCCTCTGCCTCTAAAGTCCATGCTCTCACCAATTCTCAGAATAGCTGTCTCAAAGTATTTAAAGGGCTGCCACATGGGAGAGGCATGAGACTTGCTGTTTATCCCCAAAAGGCAGAACTGGGAATTTGCCGTGCAAAGAGGCAAATTTAGGATTAATGTAAGGAAAACCTTCTGCTCAGAGTAATCCAAAGATGAGATGGGCCACCTCCCCACGCTGAAGACCCACTGAAGAACTTCCAGCAAAAACTGGATAACCATTTGTCAAGCGCGATGTAGAAGAGATTTTTTTTCAATCTGAGTTAGGAGATGGAGGGCTATGAAAGCCTCATCTGTGATTCTAATTGCGCTCTACTGATCAAAGAATGAATATTACTAACAAAGTTGAGTACTTTCTGGAAATTACTCTTTTTCTTATACTTTTATCAATGATAAGATATGATGTTTTATTGAAATAAAAATGTGTAACTTATCCTTCTTTTTATATAGAAGCCCTTACATTTCTTGCAAAAGGTCTCAAACCTTGAGATCTATCCCTAAACACAAAGTGAGACTAATCACAACTAATACATTTGCTACAGTCAGAATAAAACAAACAAAAAGGTTTAACAAACCTATTTAAACTTTGCTCCCGAAGCTCAAATGGCACTGTATTTTTTAAGCAGCTCTATTAAAAGAGGAAGCAATTAGCTTCAGTTGCCTTCTGATAAAAGTATCTGAACTAAACACACGTTTCAGTTTTTTCAAGAAAATTTTTCATAAACAAATTCTGATCCGCTAAAAGAGTAAATAGATTGACTTTGCTTTCCACTTTTGTCAGCTTAATGATCAATATTTTTAAATACGTTTTGCTAATACCCTCCCAACTGCCTGACCCTTTTTTAATGATTTTCAGTGAGTGATTTTTAAGAAGGCCTCAAATCAAAATCACTTTCATTTCAAAGGCGAGTACAGCAAATTAAACTTTTATATTTTGAAATATATTTTATCAAGAGTTTTCAGTTGTCCAAAATCAGGTTAAGAATACTCTGTAAAGCATATACTGCTCCTCAAATTTCTTCCTACCTAGCCTCTAAACCGATTTTCCCTCCATTTGCTTTTAGTTGGCCCCTCTGCCCCCAATTCATCTTTCTCAGTTGCCAAAATAACCTTCCTTAAAGATTTCATATTCAATTGAATATTTATTAAACATCTGCTACACATATAAATAGCACTGTACCAGGTACTAGAGATATAAAGAAACAGTTCCTATCTTCAAGGAGCCTACATTCTATTGAGGGAGGGAGGACAGAATATCAACTGCTAAAAAAATATAAGGCAATGTGCCAAGGAAGAAAGCACTGCTCTAACAACTGATAGTATCTGGGAAGATTTTACTGAGAAGATAGCATCTGACCTGAACACAGAAGAAAGATAAGACTCCTGGGTCTGAGATAATGAGGCAGTACATTCCAGGCATGGGGCCTGCTTAGAAGAAGGCCCAAAGACAGACACAGAATGCTGAGTTTGGAGAAAAGTTAAAAGTCCTAGGAGGTAGTGCGTGAAAGGGAGTAATGTGAAATAAGACCAGAAAAATAGGCTAAAGTCACGTTATGAAGGGCCACAAATGCCAGGCTGAGGAGTTTGTATTTTATCCTACAAGCAATAGAAATTTGTCTATCCCCCTCCCACAGAGCCACTGAAGTTTTTAGGTCAAGTCAACGAGCTCTTATTAGGCACCTACTATGTGAAAGACACTTTGCCCAGCACTAGGGATACCAAGAAAGGCAAAAAATAGTCCTTGCTCTCAAGGAGCTTACAGTCTAACAGAGGAGACAATATGCAAACAATGATGCATAAACAAGATACTACACTTGATCTGGTTATGAACAATTAGCACCTGCAAGGTGACAGTGAATAAAGTGCTAGCCCTAGAGTCAGGAAGACCAGAGTTCCTATTTGACATGAGACACCAGCTGTGTGAACCTGGGCAAGTCATTTAATTTCTAAATGCCTCAGTTTCCTCATCTGCAAATTGGATATCATATAGATAAAATGAGACAATATTTTTAAAGCACTTTGCAAATTTTAAAGTTCCATATAAATGTTATTGTTATTATCTAGCAAGTCCTAAAAGATGTGTTCAAGTCTCAGTTCTGCTGTTTACTACTCACTATGTGCAACCTCAGGAAAGTCACCTTAGTTTCAATAAATGCAATGAAAACATAAAAATAATTTAAAATTTGAATTCTTTCCCCAATCTTGCATATTAATGATGTCCATCCAAAACACACATAAGTCCCAGACCAGTTAAACCTGTCCCTGAGTGTAAAACAGGTTAAAAAAAAATTCCCAGTCACTGAGCTGAAAAGGAGATAAATACCACAAGGTGCATTACAGATGGAACTGCCTACAGCATGGTGGTAAAGGCAATACAGGTTTTCTCTGGTGCTGCTTTTCACAATGTCACAATCAACTGACATTACCCCAATTCGAGTGTTCAGGCCATGAACGCTAAACTCATTATGGTAATCTCTTCCATTTTCTGGTTTTTTTCCCTTTAAAAATAGCTATATATGCTATGTTTGATGTATTTTAAAACTGCATGATGAAAATAATCCAGCTACCTCAGAAAAGACAGGATGGAGATTTTTTCTATTCTGATTAAACAAACTTTACACATTTAATTGTTTGCCCTTTACCTTTTTTCATCTGGCCAAATTAGAGTAGTTTGCCACGTATAAGACAGGCAGAGGAAAAGATAGATACTCCCAAAACTGTCACAGCTAGGCAGCAGATAAGTCAAGGACAGATTATAGGATGCCAGCAAACAGTTGTGCCCTGAAGTAAATGAACAGCACACAAATGGTCCTCAATTCACAGCCACCCTAACAATCCTATGAAAGAAGACAGTTTTCCCACCCCCTACAGGAAGAGGAAATAGTTTGTCCATGGAAAGTGCAGTTCCCAGTCGGCCTTAAGGAGCTAGGAGGAAAAAAAAATGAATGAAATATAGGGAGTATGTGTCATCAGGGCCAATTTCTCAGAGTTAAAGTCATATTATTTCTCACACCTCAGGAGATTACTGAAACACATTTTAAGTAAGAATTTAGGAGTAGCATTTATTTAGTCCTGCGTGTCGCTGATTTCGTTAAGATTATTATGCCTTCAAATCAATGCATTTTAAGTTTAACATCCACGCCGTGTCTGGAACTACGAGGCCTACCTGGGGACCCTAATCTGAAAGGATACTTTACAAACCACCCCCGTCTCCAAAACAGAAGGCCGTACTGGGCCCTGACTTCGGCAGCTCCTTCCCTCCCCTTCCCCAACCTTAGACACACTGCTTGTAAAAGCGCAGCTCACCTTGGGCAGCAGGAAATGGGGTGGGGGGGTGAAGGAAGAGACGGGAGAGAGGAGAGGACACATGTGTGCGTACATACACACATACATACATACACACACACACGTGTGTGCGCGCGCGCGAGCACGATTACTACTACATCCCTCGTGGGGTGGCTAAGCCAAACAAAACTAAACCCAGTCACCCTCCTTTCGGCCCCAGGAGCCTCCACGTGTGCTCCCACCCACCCCGCCAGCACAAGGGTGGAAAAGCGCGGATTCTCTTCTCAAAACACTGGACCCGGCCTTCAAGCCACCCACCCCGCCCCGCCCTCCTGCCCCCCACGTGGATCTGGTCCTCCGGGGGGACAAGGGATGGATGCCGGTGTCCGGAAAGGAACCCTGTGGGAGGGGCCCTGCCGCGGCTGCAGAGCGGCGCGGGGCTCGGAGCACCCCAACTCCTGAGTACGCGCCCCTCATCAAGCTCCCGGGGGTCGCGCGCTCACAGTCACACTGGCGAGCGCGGGGCGGGGGGTGGCGCTCCAGTGCCCGCAGCTCGGGTCGGGTGCGGGGGGGGGGGGGCCTCCTATTTCAGCTCCCGGCCCTGTCCCCGCCCTCCGCCCCCCACCCCAAGTTCCCCGCTAGGAGCTCTGGGCCCCGGCTCTCCCCGCCCCTCACCTCAGGGTGCCGGTGGTGATGATGGCGGCGGCGGCGGCCCGGGGAGCCCCGTGCGGGCCGAGGAGGCTGCACTGGGCTGCAGGAGAAGCCGGCCGCTCGGGCGATGGCTGACAGTCTCTCTAGAGCCGCCGCGAGGCCGCGTCGGGGCGGGGCCTCTTAACCCCGCCCCCTATTGCTAGGCTCCTCCCACGTCCCGCCCCCTCCGCGCCAGCCCCCTGCTCGGCCGGACTGGCTGCGAGCCCCGGGGTGGGGTGACTTAAATCCCGCGGTTACTCGAGGCCATTCACCTCCGACCCCCTGGCGGTAGGAGAAAGCATGCGAAGTGGGAGGGTAGGGGTGGCCTCTCCCATTGGACGCCTGTGCTCGCGAAGGGGGACACCGCAGCCAATGAAAGAGCGGCCCTGGGCGGGGCCGAAGTGAGGCGATGCCTATGGTCCGAGGGCTGCTCTGCCACTCGCGGTCGTCGGAGTGTCTAGGGAGGGCGGAGGGAGAGACGAGTATCTGGTCTGCGGTAGTATTTCCCCCCCCCCTCCTGTCCTGATCCCCCCTCACTGCTTCCTTCTTTCCTGGGGCCGGGTGGGTGAGCTGGTGGCCCACACGGCCCATCCCTGACCGCATGAGGACCCCCTCCACCCCTTGTGGGCTGGGGACAAAGGGACTCCCTCTAGGGAAGGTTGAGGGGATGGGGGCGCAGCTAGACACCTTAAGGTCTAGTTTGCAAAATGCTTTACATACCTGTCTCAATGTCCCAGCGACCCTCTCTGGCACGAACCAACCCGAAGTAGTAGTATCCCCATTTTAGGGATGGGATAACTGAGGCTGAAAGTGGTGAAGTGATTTCCCATGATCACAAGCCTAGTGATAAATCACGCTGTTGTTGGGTGGTGCCTGACTCCTCGTGACCCCAATGGACCATAGCTTGCCAATGCTGTCCATAGCATTTTCTCGACAAAGATACTGGAGTGGTTTGCCATTTCTTTCAGGAATAAATCGCATTATAGAGGAAGAAACTGAAGCTCGGAGAGCTTAAATAGACTTTTTAATAGACTCAGTGTTGTCATGCTTCTACCAGGATTCGAAGGGAAGTCTTCCTGACTTCACCAGTGGGTCTTTCTATACCATGCCACAGTGGGACTTGGGTGGACTTCAACTTTTAAGTAGAAAAGGTTCCTAGAGCCCTGACAGCCAAAGGCACCTTCCTCAATGCAATTAAAATGCAGCTCCAAGGCTGCCGGCATAAGGGATGGCAAGAGCGCTGGACCTGGAGTCAGGGAAACCTGGTAGCAGATTCGCTTCTGATACTGGTTGGCAATGGGTGGAAGCAAGGCATTTAAGTTCTCAGAGCTTCAGTTTCGTCTTCCCCTTTAAAGGGGTGGCGATGATAGTACTTGAGAGGCCTATTTTTATTAGGAAGACTAAATTGCTGTATGAATTAAATTCAAGAAGCATTAAGCAGCTATTATGTACAAAGCTCTGAGGACCCAAAAATGAAAACAATCTCTACCTTTATGGAGTTTCCGTTCTACTGCTTTGTTTTGTTTTTTTAATCCTATGTTAAAAGAAGTTATGGAGAAGGGAGTAGGAGAAAAATTTGAGTACCCTGAGGTTCTTATATTAGGTCTTTAAGATGAGGTCAAGAGCCTTGATGACAATCTTCCAAAGAGATATTTTGGGTTTTCCTCTTTGATAGCAGAAGGTAAAGGCTTGGAGGGCACAGTACATCTGACCAACACATACAAGTCTGGCTAAGAATCATAATAATGATATTCCAAGGAGATATTTTGGATATTATGTACTGAAAGCCGAAAGTAAAGAATGGAGGGAACTCCAAAGTCACAGTATGTCTAGCCAAGGCTTACGAGTCAGGGAAGGAAGGTAAGTTAGAGCAAAGCATATTGCACAGAGTGAGACAGGTGCCTCTTGCTGTCTGTGTGGCATTGAGCAACTGACCTTTGTAGGACTCAGTCCCCTTATCTCTAATTCTAAGAGGGTGGACTAGGTGGTCTCTGAGGTCACTCACCGGCACTACATCTATGATCCTATTGTCTATTAATCATTGTGAAGATCCTAGCCTTGCTCTTCTAATATTTACACAATAGAGGAAAAGAGGAAAAGGAAAATTGAAGGGAGAAAGCACACATGGCCAATAGATAGAGATCAGAAAAGATAGACACACAGGGAGCACAGGCATTTCTAGCACTGACTCAGAGGAAGCCTTCAGCCTTTGCAGCCTTAGGCTAGGATATAGTGGGTTGGAGGTGGATTTAGCAGAACAGTAACCCATGTCAGGCATCATTCACCCTTTAAACACTGAAGAGCAGTATCACTAAGTAGGTGCCTGATCCAAAAACTCCTCTACTAAATTTTAAAGAATGGGCTGGAGAGGTTGAGAATGTAGAAGGCTACAAACCACATGACATAGGCTCCGCTACTTTTCTTCCCCATGGCTGCCTTTTTTGACTCTCTTTGACAAGGGGTGGTAAATAACTTTTTTTTTAAGTTAGAACTTATCAAAAATACTCCAGTTTAAAGTTTGCCTGCTATATGAATTAGAAATGCCCAATGAGAAGCGCTTTCTTTCCTCTCTAAAGTACGACTGAAAGGTTAGATGAATGAAGTGATTTTGATAAGGAATAAGAAGCCTGTGGAAGTCATTATAGCATTTGCCTCTTCTGTCAAATGTTCAATGTGAACCCCTTCCTCCATGCACCAGTTCCCATTTCCTAACACCTGCACGAGGCATAACTTTTAAAAAATTGTTTTTGATTCTTAACTTGACAAACACCAAATAAAATGTGCATTTCTATATACAAAATAGAGCACAGAGTGAAGATTGTATGTGAAACAGTGATTCTCTGTTACCTACAGTTTGCTTTTACTTCTCTATATATGATAAATTCAATGTTGCTTTCAAAGCTGTCCTCCTTATCTGTTTCTTTCTAAATTCCCTTCTGTTCATTTCTATAATTTGTTTAAATGCTTCAGTGACCCCCTTTTCTTTATTTTTTTTATAATACAGTTGCTGGTCACCATCTTCCCCTAACAGCACCCCCCCCAACACACACACACACACACACACACACACACACACACAAACTGGAAAAAACAAAACCCTCGTAACAAATACACCAGCCAAGTTAAAGAAATCTATACATGGGCTATATCTGAAATACATCTCATTTGAACCTTGAGATAATCACAGGTGAAGAGATGGATAGCACGCTTTATCATAGGTCATGATAGTCATTTTATTGACCAAATTAAGTGTTTCAAAGTGTGTTTTCACAGTGTATAAACTGTTCTCCCAGTACTGCTCACTTCTCTCTGCATCAGTTTATACAGATTTTCCCAGGTTCTCTAAAACCATCACTTCACACACAAGATATATGTTTCACCAGGTTTGCTATTTTTTACCCTCATGGTCTTGGAAGCAAAACAGGCCCATGGGCCTGTTTGTCCCTAAAAACTAACATCCTCAACTGGACTTTCAGTGTAGCTCTGTGTGTATAATGATAGACTGTTGGCTTCACCAAAAATTTAAGGTCTGACCATAATAGCATTGTCATCATCACAGTAAACAAACCACATATAAGGCTCCCAGGGATTTGAATATCCAAGCTATGATTTTTTACAGATAAAAAATGTAATGTTGTTTAGGGCATGCCATAGCCTGCCCTCCCCCTCAGGCTGCCCTACCCACTGCTCTAGGAGTTATTGCCACAGAAGGCATTATTAGGCCAATAGGAGGTGGGGGAGGAGAAGGGTGGAGAGAACTTACTATTCAAGATAAACAAGTGCAGGGGGAAGGCTAGTCATAGTCTCAGAACTGGAAGGGCCCTCAAAGGCCATCTCCTCTTAAGCACCACCAGCAAGTGGTCAGACAGCCTCTTCTTGAAGACCTCTAATGAGGAATGCCCCTCCCAGGCAGCCTGTTCTAACTCGAGGAAAGCTTTCATCGTTAGGAAGTTTTTCCTGACATCAAGTCTATAGATCCCAGTCTGCAATTTCCACCCACAGCTCCTAGTTTGGCCCCCTGGGGCCAAGAAGAATAATCCTAATGTCTCATATAGGAGCTTTTGAATCACTCCAAGACACATATTGTGTTTCCCCTTCCTCCTCCCTCAGCCCCATTTTTCTGCAAGTTAAACGCCCTCGTTCTATCAATACATCTCTAGATGGAACGGTCTCCAGTCTCACGACCTAGCTCACCCTCTTCTGGACATGTTTCAGCTTGTCAGTGTCTTTCAAATGGGGCTCCCAGGACTGGATACAGAACTCCATATGTGGCCTAACCTGGTCAGAACATAGTGGGACTATCATATTCCACCTCCCAGACATATACTTCTCTCAATACCAAAGTAGTGTTTCTGGTTGCCATGTCATACTCTTGGCACACACACATTAAACTTGCAAACCACTCAGATCCCCAGATACTTTTCACATGAATAGTTAGTCATCTCTCCCCCTTCAACTGATTTATTTAAACCCAAATGTGGAGATCTTCTTAGATCCTGCCGTTATCACTCTACCATGACATAGGGCAGTTAGGTGGTGCGGTGGATAGAGCACTGGGCCTGGAGTCAGGAAGAATCAACTTCCTGATTTCAAATCTGGCCTCAGACACAAGCTGTGTGACCCTGGGCAAGTCACTTGACCCTATTTGCCTCAGTTTCTTCATCTGTAAAATTAGCTGGAGAAGGAAATGGCAAGCCATTCCACTAGCTTTGCCAAGAAAACACCAAATGGGGTCACAAAGAGTCAGACCCAACTGAAAATGTCTGAACAACAAAATACATCGCATTCAGCTTTAAGCTCATGTTTATGCCCAGTCTGTGCTGTTTGAAGCAGCTCTGGTATAAGGGAAATGAGCATGGACTTATTAGGGAAGAGCTGGGTTTGAATCCTAGGTGCTTAACTTCCTGACCAAGAGCAAGTCCTTTTTCTTCTCTGAGATTAAATTTCCTCAACTACAAAATAGGGATAATGATGCCTATACTGCCTCATGCAGTGGGGAGAAAAGGGCTACATAAATTTCGGGTGCTAATTATATTGTTACCACCATTACTACAACCACAATGTCAGAAAAGCCCTCTCTTCTTCCATGTGCTTATTTAAATTCTACTAGTCAATTGGGAAATATTTAATGAAATAAATAAAAACATCTTAAGGAAAAAATAATTAAATCCTACTACTCATCTTTCAAAGCCCAACTGAAGTCATTCATTAATTCAACAAGCATTTATATAGTGTCTGCTATGTGTTTGGCATTGTTCTGGGCACTGAGAATACAAAGACAAAAATGAAAAACTCCAGACCTTCAAGGACCTCACGTTCTATTGGAAAATAAAAGTTCTGCATCTTCTATGCAGCCTTTGAGGACTCCTCCACACACTGACATCTCCTTCATCTGAGCTCAGTACCATGCAATCTAGCACCTACTTTTTCTCTAATTATTTCTTGTGTTAGTTCTACTTCTTAAATTGCTCTTTACTGGATTATAGACACTACATCTTGTACCTTTATATTCCCCTAAAAACTTTAGTCTAGTGCTGGGTGCATAATGAACCCTTGGTTAGTACTTAAGGATGAATTAAAATAGAGGCCATATACCTGATTGTCTGCTCTAGTCCGATGCTTCCCAGGAGGACAAGGGCCAGCAAGAAGACCTGTGCCTTGCTCAGAGATGTGCCTGGAATTGTCAGCTAAGAGAAAGAGAAGACCCAAAGCAGCAGCAAATGGTTATCCCAGACTGTGATTGTTAAGGATCTCATACCATAAGGTCAGAAAGTGTCCTCAGTGAGGCCACTCTGAAACGCCAGCCAAAAAAGACCAAAGGTAGAGTTGCACAAGGGAGAGTGCTCCTCCTGGAATATAACCACAAGGCTTTCACATGGGCCTCTCATGTCCCCCTCCTTCCTTAATTTCCAATCCCTAAATGCCTCCCTTTCCTCCTTGCGTTTTAAGTTAACAGTGGCATAATAGAAAGAGTGCTGGCTCCAGCGTCAGAGGATCTTGGTTCACATCCTATCTCTGCCTGCCATCTGTTTGACCTTAAGCAAGGCACCTAAAGCTCTTTTGGTGGGCCTCAGTTTACCAAAGTGTAAAATGAGGGGATCAGACTAGATAGCCTCTGGAAGGTCCCTTCCAGCTTTAGATCTATAATCTTATGGCAAATCCTACTTTTTCCATTTATAACATCTTCAAAATTAATTCTTTTCTTCCCATCCTCTTCAACAGATTTCTACTATTCCTTGTCCCTGCTTCACGGCTTGCTTCATATCTCAGCTAAAATCTTGCCTTCTGCAAAAAGCTTTTCCTAATGCCCCTTAATGTTTGTTTGGTGCCTTCCCTCTGAGATTTCCTTTCATCCATCCTTCATACATAATTTTTGTATGTAGTTGTTTATGCGCTGTCTTCCCCACTAAAGTGAGAGTTCCTTGAGGTCAGGGGTTGCTTTTGCCTTTCTTTGTATTTCCTAGAACTTAGCACAATGCCTGGCACTCATTTTCTTACCGAATTTATTTGTTGACACCCCCTTCTTGGTTAAAAAAAAAACCTCTTTAAAATATCAGGTGATCAGCCATTGGTCTACAAAACCAATCTGGTGCACATAAGAAGTGGTTTACTGATTCATGACCAACCATAATTCCAGAGGAGCAACAACGAAGAATGCTACACACTCCCTGACAGAGAGGCAATAAACATGCAGAGTAAGACGTGCGTTTTTGGATATGGCCACTAAGGGATTTTGTTTTGCTTATTATGAACATTTCTTACAAGAGTTTTCCTTCTCTTTTTTTCCCCCAGTGGGAAGAAAGGAGTGGAGAGGTGAAAGGGGGAAAAACATTCTTGATAATTGAAAAAAAAATTTTAAGCAGTTGACTAAGTCTTTGAATCCTTGTTCACAGTTGTCCAATAAGTATGAAGGCAGGAACATACCTAGCTGGCTCCTCCAAAGCCTCTTCTAGCCCCGAGATTCTCTGACTACCAACTCACCAACTTCCCTAACAAACACCCACACTGCCCAATTAGGACACCTGCTAAATTGACTTTCTTCTCTTATTTTCATCCTTCCTTATACTTCTCTAATGTTTCCCTAAAATAACTTTATATTTTACATAACTCTTTCCTCTCAACGACCTTGTCAGGTAGGTAGTATATAATTCCCCATTTTATATGAGGAAACTGAGATCATCCCAGAGATATGAAATTACTTTCCCTTGATTATATGACTAATAAATAGCAGAAGCAGGTCTCGTGCTTCTTAACTCAGACACAATGCACAGCCACTACCCCATAATACTCTCTCCCACCTTGGATAGAAGAGAGAAAATGGACCTACCACATGCTTATTTCTCATGATCTTCACAACAACCCTGTGCGCCAAGCTACCTCAAAAGAAACAGCTTTATGGATTAGCGGGCAAGAGGTAGAGTCAAGAAGATCTAGATTTGAATCCCAGCTCCCATACTCCAACAGTGGACTTCTCTGAGATTCAGTTTCCTCATCTGTAAAAGGAGGGGAATGCTTACAGATAGTTCCTACCTTTGAGGTAGGAGGCGTATAAGTGATTTAGTCAAAAGAGCATTGGGCCTGGAGTTGGAAAGACCTCAGCTCAAATACTTGCTGACTCTGTGAGCCTGGGCAAGTCACTTAATCTCCCTCAGCCTTGGTTTCTCCAACTGTAAAATGGGGATAATAAAGCAATGACCTCACAGAGTTGTTTTGAGGATATGCTTGGCACAGTGCCTGACATATAGTAGGTGCTTTATAAATGCTTGGTCCTTCTTTTCCCTTCCCCTAAAGGGTTATGCTGAAGTGCAAATCAGATTGCATATATGAATACTTTGCAAGCCTTAAAGTACTATATAAGTATTACGTCCTACATTTCCTGTGTTTTAACACTTTACTCTGCACTCTGATCCAGCTGGGGATGTGCTAGCCAAATGTTTAACACCTGGCTTTCTTAAAACACATGACACACTTTTAAATATCCATTTTGACATTTTCTTCATCACTTTTTAAAGTCTAAATGATCACCAAAACAATCAATCAAATCCTGAATTGCAGAGTTTGCTGATTTCAGAGGTAGAAATGCTTACACTTAAAATTGAACAATCCTCTCCCCCACAGCTGTCTCCAGCACATCCCCCAGGATTGCCACACTGCCTTGTTTTTTCCTCACACAGGATGTTTCATCTCCTGATCAGTCAGTGCCTTTGCACTAGTTGTCCATCATGCCTAGCATGCTCTGTCTCCTAATTTGAAATCTTAGAATCCCTGGCATCCTTTAAAATTCAGCTCAGGTCATCTCTTGCAGGAAGCCTTTTCTAGTCACCTCCCCCAATTGCTAGTACTATTCCTTCTAAGGTTATCTTCTTTCTACCCCGTATTTCTCTAGTATGTAGCAATTTATGTACATATTGTCTCCCTTCTCCCCACTAGAATATAAGCTCCTTGAGGGCAGGAACTATTCCTACTGCTTTTCTGTACCATCCCTTGGTACAACTGCCCCATATCTTAACTTTATACTTCTCTTATACATCTACTTGGGCAAGTATGTGGCAATCCAGATCCCTAATAAACCTAATGCCAATTAACAGCAGATCTTGTCAAAGAAAAAAAAAAGATGAAAGAACAGAGCATAAAGGAAGACAAATACAAATTGAAGTAAAACCAGAACTAAGGACAGAGGGTGAAATGGGGATACACAGACTACTCAGCCAGATCATGCTGTCTTAGGTAATACACTGGAACAGTTGTTAATCCTGTAAATTGTCTGTCTTGGCATAGAGGAAAATTTGCTGGACTGGACTGGGAGTTAGGAATGACATGGGTTCAAACCTGGCTGACCTCTAATGACCTACTAGCCATGAGATACATCATAGGCAAATCACTCTCTGAGTCTCAGTTCTCTCATTAGTAAGATGAAGATAATATCAGCAGGGTTGTAGTGAGGATCAGATGAAATAATACGTGTGTAATGGAAGGGTTGGCCAGTGAGGGCCCAGGCCTTTCAGGCATTATTTGGTTCACCCTTCCTTTGGGGGTGATCCAGACAACCCAATACTCTCTAATTCAACATGAGGAAGTTCAAAAGCCCATTTCATTCATGTTGACTTGAAATTGTTACTATGTGATAATGAAAAGTCTTCTGCTTGGTTGAGGAGGGAGAAGTGCTAATGATTTTGTAGAGATAAGCATGCATATAAAGGAGGGTTGTTTTGAGCTGCTGTGTAGGGTGAGGAGAGGCAAGAGCTGGCTGGCTAGTTCTTCCCACGAAGCATTGGTACTTCTGTTACTTTATGTCTGTTACTGATCTTAGGTCAATAAGTATCCCAAGATAGAAACACCCAGGCAAGTGGTAAGACTGGAAGTCAAATCAAAGCTATTCGAGGAACATCCTGCGAGAAACCAAAGCCCCTAGCAGAGTTTGCTGGTGGTCATAGGAGGCAAATCCAGTGAAGAAGCTTGACCCAGCCCCACATTGAACTGGTCCATTAGCTAAGACAAGGACTCAGTCATGCCAAACAAACCTAAAGAGAACTTGGTGAGGAATCTATGAAAGGAAAAAAACAAAGGATTACCAGGGCTAGGAGTCTTTAGGTACCCGACAGCCCCACATGTTCCCTCCATATGTGCCTGACTACCTTTGTACCTCAAATTTGAGCCGTCTCCCCAGGGACCTTGTGTATGTACAAAAAGAGGGTGCTGGTTGTCGTTGTTGAATCATTCGTGACTCTTCCTGAACTCATTTGAGATTTTTTTGGCAAAGGTATTTATTGGACTGGCTTGCCATTTCCTTCTCTTGCTCATTTACAGATGAGGAAACTGAGGCAAATAGGGACACTAGACACAAAAAAGACACTAGCATCTGAGGTCAAATTTGAACTCAGCCTCAGTACTTTATCCACTGTGCTACCTAGCTGACCAAAAAGAGAGTACATCTCCTGGTTTTGGGGGGAAGTGGGAAGAGATTTTTTTTTTGCAACCACTGTTCTTACTAAACCCCAATAAATACCTTTTGGTAAAAGCTAATTGTTGTCCACTAATAGATTCATAGAAGCGTACCAGATGGAGCAAGAATATTAAAAACCCCAAACATTTAAGGCTACCCCTAGAAACCTGAGGGGTGTCGTAGTTGTTGATCTCTGGGGAACTTAATCTGTCAGTCCACTGAGAGTTGGGAAAGTGAACTCAGAACTTGCTATGTACATGATATGCTTTGTAGACCTTAAAGTACCACATAAAAGTTAGTTGGTCTTATTATTACTCTTCTCTGAAAGTTTCTCAAAAGCAAGGATCCCCCTCTTGCCAAATATCCATATTCTCATTAGAATCTAATACATAACCCCAGAAATATTCATTTGCCATATTTATGATGGCTTACAGAAAGATATAATAGGGAATATGTCCAAGGGCCCAATAGTAACTTGAATTTTTATACTTCTCTTTGATCTTTAGTTTCTTCATCTAAAAAAATGGGAATAATATTACCAGTACCTACCTCACAGGCTTACTGAGTGAGAATCAAATGGGATAGTAGATGTAATATGCTTTGTATGTGTATATATTTTTGATGGGGATGAAGAGTGAGGAGAAACAACAGTGTCCTGAGCCCCTGGGAACTGTCCAGTGACTCCATTGCTACGTAGATTTGCCTGACCAGTTTTGGGGGAGACTGACAAAATCATAAATATAGGGCCAGAAGAATACTTGGAGCTAATGAAGTTTATACCCCTCCTTTAAAAAATATTTTTATAGATTTCATTTATATCACCTTCATTTCTGAATATATCCCTCCCCAGGTCTCATAAGCTATTCATCATAGCCAAAAGAAATTTTTTTTAAAGAAAGCAGTTCAGCAAAACAACCCAGACAAAATAAAAAATCTGACATTATCTGCAGTGCTCCACACTCATAGTATACTACCTTATCAAGGAAATGACAGAGGTGCCTTCTAATATCTCTTCTTTGTGGTGTTTGGTCATTATAATTTCACGGCATTCAATTTCAACAGCTGTTGTTCTTTCCATTTACATTATTGTAGTCATTGACTGGTACTGCTTGCTTCATATTTCATCAGTTCATATAAGTCTTCCCATGCCTCTCTGAATTCATTATATTCATTGTTTCTTACAGCATAGTCAGATTCCATTACATTCATGCACTACATTTCATTTAGTCGTTCCCATTTCAACAGACATTTTTCAGTTCTTCACTACTACAAAAATTCCTACTATAAATATCTTGGTGTATTGGGAGTCTTTCTTTATATCACTGGGCTTCTTAGAATATATAACCCTATCAACAGGAATGCTGAGTCAAAAGATATGAACATTTTCATCACTTTCTTTGAATAAATGGTTAGACCAATTCATAGTTCCACCAATAATGAATTAAGGTGCTCTCTAACATTAACTGTTGTCCCCTTTACCACTTAGTGCATGTGAGGTGAAATTTCAGGGCTATTTTGGTTTACATTTCTCTTATCAGTGGTTTGGAGCAATATTTCATAGGTGTGTTAATAGTTTGCAATTTTTCTTTGGGAAATTGTTTATTCAGTAATCTATTAGGGAATGAGAATAGATCATAGATTTAGAGCTGGATGGGACCTTAGAGGCCACTTAGACTAATTATTTCATTTGCACCTAGTTGAGAAAACTAAGCTCCAGAGGTGAAGTAACTGGCCCAAAGTCACTAGTAGAGTTAAGTTTCATGCCTTATTACCAACTCCCTCATTTTACGTGATGAAAGGTCACATCAACCATTAAAGTAAGCAATATAAGGAGATAGGATATGTGTATGAGGTAATGAACAAATGAAAAAGCACTTATAAAACACTTAGAATATACTAAGCACTGTGCTAAGTGTGGAGGATATAAATAGAAAAAGAGAGATTGTCTCTGCTCTCAAGAAACTCATCTCTAATTGGGAGACATAAGAAAGAATTCAGCAGCAGGGAAAGAAGGAAGGAGAGAGGGAAAGAAGGAAGGAAGGAGGAAAGAAGGGAAGGAAAGACATGGAAGGAAGGAAAGAAAGAGGGAGGGAGGAAAGGAAGGGAGGGAGGGAGGAAGGGAGGAAAGGAGGGAGGGAGGAAGGGAGGAATGAAGCGAGGAAGGGAGAGAGGGAGGGAAGAAGGAAAGAAGAAAGGGAGGGAGGGAGAAAGGAAGGAAATAAAGGAGGGAGGGAGGGAGGAAGAAAGGAAGGAAGGAGGCAAGGAAGGAAGGAATGTCTTATCTCCCCGACTGTGGATTCCCTCTAGGAGCTGGCCTCCACTGGGATAATGAGCTATTCTCAGACTCGTATATGTAACTGAAGTTCATGGTTTCATTCATATACCATTTTCTTTTATTGTTCTTTTTGTATATTGACATGTTTGTGTTTGTTGACAATTTTAAGTTCATGATTTTAAGAAAAGATGAAGAAAATGAGTTTTTCTGCCACCCTGTGTGACAGATGAGAACAGCAAGAACTCAGACACCTCTCTCCCTTTCCCCTGCCCCTGCAGGATCCAAATGGCAATGCCAGAGTGCCCAGATACCCAGGAACTAGAGTAATTCCAGAGCCCAGTGACCAGGAAAGGGGGTAGGATCAAAAGAGCAGTGGCAAGGAAGTCCATCAATAATGGACTCTGCCAGTTGTGCGGGGAGAGAACTCTTCTTGGCTGGCCCCCACCCTCGTACCAAACTCCTCCCACGAGGCTTTCTCTCTAGTCCTCACCTCAGCTTCCCCTACCCCAATAAACCTTCCTGGGTGAAACAAAAGAATTGAAGGTACTCGAGGCACCTGAACTCAGTTGGAGGAGACTGCTCTTCCCTCTTCCCTTCTCCCACTTGGCACCCCCCTAGGCTCAGTCAGTGTCTGCCAGAGTCATGCAGTCCAACTTCACGTGGTCTTCTTCTCTGCTATTTGGGAGATATAAAATATGGATAAATAATATCTCTTTCAATCTAGTCATCGTTCAGTTGTTTTTTCAATCACATCTGATTATTGTGATCCCATTTGGAGTTTTCTTAGAAAAGATACTGGAGTGGTTTGCCATTTTTACAGATGAGGAAACTGAGTCAAACAAGGTTAAGTGACTTGCTCAGGGTCACATAGCTAGTGTCTGAGGCCAGATTTGAACTCAGGGAGATAAGCCTTCCTGATCGCAGGCCCATCACTCTGTCCGTTGTGCCACCTAGCTGCCTTTCAGTCTGGCTAAGAGCCTCTATATTTTTGCTAGAAAATACTTCTCTTTCAGCTTTAATCACATATAATCTCTCCTTCTAGATATCTCCACACACAATCACTTCACTCTCTGCTGTGTTTAAACTCATAGGCAACACACACACATACACAGAGCCTTTAATACACTAATGGACACATTCATCTGAAGAAACTAATTTCCTTAAACGTTAATAGTAAACAACAACAAAAAAGGCTCTTAAAGAACAAAGATTAGGAATAGCATTCATCTCTCTCCCAGGATAACATAACAGTGAAAATGGGGTCGTTTTTCTGTCACCAGTTTTCTTTCTGGCAATAGAGATGGTTACAGCCACTCAACACGAGCTCCATAGTTCAGCTACAGTGTTTCTTTTTTCTCTCTCTCTGCTCTCCTTTTTGTCAGTTTACTAGAGATCACAGTTGATATCCTTGGCAGTGGTAGCTTAAGAGAGGCATCCCCTCCTCACAGTCTGTCTTTCCGATGTCATCATCTCTACTAAGACCTCCACCCACTCCCCTGGAAATAATGAAGGCCTAAGTCATTCCAGACTCAGTAGAAAACACTGAACTCTGGTCTTCACAAAATACGTGGGAGGGCGGCAGGAGGAAGAAAGGGGGTCAGAAATGCTTGTAGTCCTTTGCAAAATCAAATGTGGTACATCTGATATCTGGAATTATACATCACAGTACCAAAATAAGCACTTACAACAAGAACCATTAACCCAACATCCCAGGTAATCATCTATAGCAAATATACTATATCTCAACACTAAATTCTATGGACATGGAAGCATATAAATCATTTTAAGGAATGCTTTAGGGACTACACATCAAAATCACATGCAAAACATGTACATGTTACGGCAGTTCACGTTTGTCCAGAGAACACAAGCAAATATACATAATAGCAAAATAAAATTAAAGCAATAATAATATCAGTAGGCCCAAAGAGCCAAAAAAATATGCTAGGTGTAAGTAACAGGTAACATATCTATAGTGTGGTTATCATATTCATGATACTGATACAAGCAAAAATAAAACATGTAGAACAAAATAGCAAAACAAAAGCATACTCAAAATTAACAGTAATTAACGCATATACCAATGACTGTAAGCAATTGCATGCAAGACATATATTACATGGGTAAATATTTGCATTATCATATGATTACACATGTAACCATTTTTCCAAAATGATTGTTGAAGAAAAAATATTAACAGTAATACTGTATTCCACAGTTTGGTCCCAAGTCTGTTAGGAATAATTTTCTTAAATTTAATGTTAATCTTTATCCAAAAGCAAGACGGCAGCTGCAGAGCCAAGCCATCACCAGAAGATTTCTCTCTTGTTGCAAGAGAAATGAACTTCACACCATGTCAGTGACCATGAAGGAGTTATTATAAATCAGTTCATGCTGACTTGGGGGCACTGCAAATGAGGCAAAGCCGCTTCTTTAGGACAGCACACTGGCAATTTATGAAAGTCCTCAGTGTGTGTGTGTGCGTGTGTGTGTATGTGTGTGTGTGTGTGTGTGTGTGTGTTTTCCAAAAGACCAATAGTCCTTACAGTAACCACCATCCTCAGATGATGTGTACTCCCACCAACACCTCTGCCATGTCCCCAACTTTCCCACACCCTCAATTGCTTCTCCCACCTCAAGGCTTCCGAGAAGATCAGCAGCTGCATGGTTTCTATGACAACGTGCCCTCACCCCTTCCACACATGCCCCACCCCACATTAGGGAGCTTCCTCACCTCCACCTGGCCCACAGTAGCAGCTCTAGAAACCACAACAATATTCTCCAACTCCTGCCCCCTTCCTTCTAGCCCTCAGACTGGCCTCCCCTAGCCTCAAAACAAGCCACCTCAGGACAGAAGGCCAACTCAGCAATGAAAGTGGAAAGAAAGAGTAGCCTCCCTTCCCCCTTTCCTCCCCAAGGCCAAGAGTATACAGGACCAGGGGCAGGGGAGAGCACGTCTCCCATAGGCTCGCCTCTTGTCCTCTGCACCCTATGTTGATTTCTTTCACCCTCCCCCTAGAGACCTGGAGGGAGAGAGACAGGACAGAGTTGTCAGTCAGGGACTATCTCACACAGACACACAAACATACATGCAATCTTGTACTTACTATATACACATACACATACACATACATGCATGAAGATACATGTACTGTCCTTTGCACAAATTTGGTTCAAAACTATTTGGGCTCACATTAAAGAGAAAGAGACCATCTCAAAGACTGAACAACCACCCTGAGACCTATCTGTCTTTTTCCTCATCTCCAGAGAGATATCCTGAAAAATCGCTACAAAGTGATTTTGGGTAACATGTACCCATATGTACACACATGCATACATATAAGTCTGCATACAAAAAAACTCGGAGGGCCCTATCTGTGTGTGTATAAATGTGTATTTCTCTACTCAAAACAATTATGTAAGTTTTCTGAGCAACTGGATTTTGCTTATGAATAACTAATTCCCAAAGGCTTTTTTGCCCTTGCTGTTTGTCTGCTTCCCCGCCCCCATCTCTGTTCTCCTGTCCAGCATTTGCCTCACTTGCAGAGGAGAGGACTGTGGGAAATTCTGGGATTCTCATCCATCCCTTCTCCCCACCTGGGGTCGATTGCATGCCTTCCCCAGAGCCTAGGGGGATGGAGTCACTATTGCTTTTACCCATTTTAACAAACAAAAATTCCAACCCCCTCCCTCAAATCTATATCCAAGCCATTTCTTCCTTGGAGAGAGATTCTAAACTGGCACCGTCTTCCAAGCCCTCCAATGTTATTCTTTGACCCTAGAAGATTTCAAGTAATCTTTATAAGGACAAAGAAAATATATCTTAAAACATAGTCTGTGTTAACATTCCGGAATTGAGCAACCAAATCATTATCCCATTCTTCCTGAACCCTCCCTCACTCCTAGAGTTAAACAAAAAGACCTTGTCCTTTGCATTAATATCTTAATCCTTTCTCAGTGGAGAAGGGTTGGTCCTAGTGCCAATCATGACATGAACAAGATAAGAGTTAAATGTGGTTATTATCCTTCATCCATTTACCAACTTTGGGGTCTTTTTTCTCTTTTGTCCTGGCATATCGATAACCCACATTTCCAAGGAACCTTTCCCAGGAGTCCAGAAGGGGCTTTAAAGAAAGATATTATGTCTTAATATTTTCAGTTTTAATATAAATATGATTTTAAATGTCTTCACACTCTTGTATGTTATAAATTAGTATGTTCATCAGTCAAATAGACCTAGCTGTCCTGAGACCTCCTGATCTATCTGTCACTATACCTGAGCTAGGTGATTTTCTGGGCTTTCCATGATCCTCATCAGAATAATAGTTTTGCATCCCTGAATTGGAACATGAGAAGGGCCCAGCTGACTAGCTCTGTGGGAAGTGTCTTTACAGCTGAAAAGTAGGAAAAGTGTTGTCTCAGTATTTAATCTTCTCCCATTATTTGAACTGAGTCATAGTAGATAGATTTTTCTTCACTTGAATTTCTGGTTCAGAAGGCCTTTGCTCAACTGGAAAACTTTTGCCTTTGAGTCCACTAGGTAGAAGATCATATGACCCTACCAGCTCATCAGGGAATCCAATCAACTTACAAAAATTGGTTGTAGTGAATTGTCTTTACAGAACCCCATCTAGTGTCTGTGACTTTTGTAAACAGTCAAGTTTCTCATTCTCTCTACAACCAGATATAGAATGTTGTTTGTATTTCATTTTCTAAGAGGACCAATGACATCACAAGGTGATGTCTTGACTGCTCTGTGAATTGGATTTAAGTGAAGCAGAGTTGCATAAATTCATGAGCTTCACTGTCTCTTCCAGAGTCATCGAAGTCCAGTGGCAAGACTAAAGTCAAAATGACTGGCAATGGCCTGAGATGCAGTGGATGACTTTGGCCTCTTCTGTGTCTGACCAAGTTCTAAGCATTCCATAGCATCTGCTTCAGCTGCCTTCATAACCACTGGAACAAATTGTTCTCATCTTCTCATTCTGCCGGGGGAAGTCTTCACATGCTTAGTTTAGCCTGTCTGCCAAGATGGTTTTACTGGGGTGTGGCCACTGCACATGGCTATAACTCCTTGGAGCCACAGGTCAGAGTTGAGTGCCTAGTGAACAATAAAGGTACATGAGCTGCCCTGAAAAGGGTTTAGCAAGCCCTAATCTAGCCCCTAGCAAGCTTCTAATCACACCAGAGGCACTAGTCCTCCCTTAACACCCCCTACTTACACCCCAGGTATAGAATAGCTTTCCATTGATCACCTAACTTGTGTGTTCTGTGAACACTAAGATTTCTCAGCAAAACTTACTGTGTCACTCTATTGAAGAATTTGACATAATATTTGAGAGAGATTATCATCATTTGTTTCTTTCAAGTCAACCAAGCATTTATTGTATGTATACTTTGTGACCGACACTGTACCAAGCATGGGGAATACAAATACAAGTAGAAAGAAAGACAGTCTTTGCTCTCCAGGAGCTTACATTCTATTGGGAAAAGACAACACAAAAAAGGAAGTTGGAAAGCCAAAAGGAGGGAGATGAGGTGAAGGTACTAGGCAAAGGGACATGATAGAGAAAGAATTCGGAGTCCAGCCTGGAGAGCAATGAAGAGATGGACATCCTCTTTAAAATGAAGGCTGTGGGGCAAACTAACCAATTAGAAGGTGAGACTATATAGGGGCAGTGGGTACTTCCAATATGAAAATTCTAGGAGTAAAATGAGCTTCTAGGTGAAGAGATTTCTAAGGCATGTTAGAGAGAGTCCAGAGTTAGGAGAGGAATGAAAGTAATGTTCTAAGCTGATGCCGGAGCTGGGTGGTTGGAGCTAGGTAGTTGAGCTTCCAGCAGCTTCTCTCTCAACTGAACTGAGAGATGTACTCATCAGGGGTGTCTGTGGTCTCTTCATCCCTAGAACTTCCAAAGCACAAGTGGACAGGTACATGTGGCTCTCATCTTAACATCATCAATAATGGTAAAAAGCCGATCACGTCTTTCCTAGTGGAGGAATGCCCAATGAGATTTTTGTTCTGGTCTTAATGTCCCTAACATGTTCAACAGTAGGTGGCTGAAGTACTTAGATTGTGGATCCCATTGAGGTTGGGAAGGTATAGTTCTAGACAAGAAATAAAATAAGCATTTCCATAACATAGTACAACAGAAAAAGGTGATTGTACATAAAACTGCAAATCTATTATGTACAATGTGCTACTCCTTTTAAATATATAATAAAGTTATCATGTAACTTTCTTTTTTTCCTTTTTCCTTCCCTCCCCCTCCCCCTAGAGATGGCTACCATTGGACACAAATATGTATGTGCGTATATGTATGTATGTATATATATATATATGTATATACATACTTCTATTTATCAGTTCTTTCTCTGGATGCAGATAGTATCTTCCTTCATATATCCTTTGTAGTCAATTCAGGTATTTATAATAGTCAAAATGACAGTCACTCAAAGTTGTTCTTAAAACATGTATACAACATTCTCTTGGTTCTTCTTTAGTTTTAGACTTCTTAATGCCAGTCAAAGTTAACATCTTTTTGTGCAATGCAATTTCAAAGTCTCTGCCTTGGTCTGAAAGAATCCTGACAGCAAGTCTAGGCGCTAAGAAACATTAATCCTACAACAGCAACCACAGAAGCTTTCTAGCTCCTGATTGGACATATTTTTGCATATCTTGTGAAATGATCAGTCACTACCAACACATGGCTGACATGCTTACTGTCTCCTTCCAGGGATAGGAAGTCAACTTCGACAAATTCCAGAAATTTGCTAGCGCTTACATTCTCAAAGCTTGTGGCCTTTACACATGAGCACATCTCATGTTTCTTAGTGATAAGTTTAACCATCTTCAACCTGAAAAATCTATTTCTAACTAGTTCTAGGGTCTTCTTTTGACCCATATATCCAAAATCATTAGGTAAAGCTTTCATGGTCATAGGGAAATATGTCCTGAAGAACATCAGTGACATCGGTGACAGTCCAGTGTAGTATTATATTACATAGCTCCCACTTCTGCCATTGTCTCAATAGTAAGGTGCTTTTGTTGAGGATTGGGAGACTAGGTCCAGGAACCACAAGGCTGGAGTTCCCAGACAGGGTAGTTGAGGGGGAGTACCCCTCAAGGACCCAAGTACTGGATAGGGTCAGGGCCATCTGGAAGGTATTAGCAGACCCAAGCATTCTTCAAGTCAGGGCAGCAAAGATTTATCATGCTTTACAGCGAGCAAGAGTTCTTAGGGAAGCTGCAAACTTACAGCCATGCAGGTAAAGTTTATGTAGACCAAATATGTTAATTACTTGTTTTGGAGTGGGATTAGGGAGTGGTGAAGGGGTGGTCAGTTCTTAAAGAAACATGCACTTTTTGTATCTACTGCACAGGTATCTTACCCAGAGTTCACTAGGAAATAGCCCAAGGGGGGGGTGCTACCTGGAGGTGTGGTTTTAGCCCTGAAATGGCACTAAATCAACTAACGGTCAGGACTGCCTGGAAATATCCAGGCTGCTTCCATCGATGTCTTGTTAGATGAGATGAATGTAAGGGAGTATACATATGCCATATATATGTACATATGCACATGATAGGCCAATGAGTAGTAAATATCTCTATGATCCAGTACATGACCAGTTTAGTATGTACACAAGGAGTCCAAACCAATAAATTCTATAGGTGCCGCTGGCCTATCAGAGGGAGAGGTAAGTATTTTGCTAGGGCATGCTGACCTTGAACTGGAGAGGAACGGCCTGAGACATTATTTTGAGTCTAGGGAGAGATGTGATTTTAGAAGTGGATGTTATTTTGGAATTGGGGTCCAGGCACTGGCACCCAAGCAGAGACTAAGGAGAAATGTGATGTTAGAATTAGGGGCCAAGCACAAGCACCCAAGCACCCCCATCACTTTCAAAAGACTAGAAATTTAGTCCTTTATCATCTTTGCCTTGAGTCTGACCTGTAGAACTTCTCACTATCCCTCATCAGTAATCTACTCTTGCTGCCAGTCATCCACAGACAACCAAGGAAAAGAAAGTTGTCACATAGGATATACTACCAAGCTGTCTGGTGGGAGTTTCCAACTTTCAGTTGCTTGCCTACTTCCTTAGCTTTTACTGCTTTAAATATTGCCTTAGCTTCAGATTCTCGGAACAGGGCATCAGCACCCACATTAGTCTTCCCCTGGTGGTAGTGCATACAAAATTCATAGTTGCCTAAGACTACCCATATTTGGCAAGCAGCATCTAACTTGGCACTAGTCCGTATATATGTCAATGGATTTTTGTCTGGCTACACTTACAACTTCACTCTCAAACATCTTAATGGCAGATCACTTCAAAGTCAAAAACTCCACCTTGGGTAGGGGAAAATGAATGAGTCTTGGTTTTTTTTTTTCATGCAATCAAACTTTATTGCTCATTCAAGAATATAAACATCAAAACTCTCTAGGAACAAACCACCAATTTGATTCCCAAAGATCCTCGTTAAATGTGTCTTATATTAGTGCTCATGACAAAGTACCCTCTCTACCCAGCCAGGGGCCACATCCCCTTAATCAATGAGTCTTGAAGTTGCTCAGACCTCTGTAAGCAAATACAACTGAACTCTGGTGATCAGCACTCTTGATACAGAACTACTCTCAAGTCCCCCAGGCTGACATTTGTGTGCAGAACAAAAGGTTTGCTTGGATCTGCATAAGCTGATTGGTAATTGCGTTGACCCAGTTGACAAAGTCCTTGAATACTTGTCCCTAGTAGCCCATTCATGAGTCTCTAAAGGGGAGGGGAAAAGCAGGGATTAAGCATTTACATAGCACCTATGTTATCTCACCATTATCTCACCAGCAGCAACCTATGTTATCTCATTTGAGAGCTTTGTGGAGTTTAATACAACTTTATATTTCTTGCCCTTCTGTTTCTAGGTTTCCTAATCATATATATGTGAATGTAGTCATTCAATGATGTAGTCATAGAAGCCTCATTCTTAACAAATGTGTGACAATAACCATCAAACCCTAGAAAAGTCCTTAGACCTTGCAAGTTCTATAGACTCACCATTCAAGAGCATTTCAGTATTCTCTGGGGCAGTGCTCACACCTTGTTGAGATACTGCATGAACCATCTACTTGGCAGAGGTTCTTCAGAACTGACAATTGTCTAT
>CM053626.1:206429345-206461904 GCA_028646595.1 Phalanger gymnotis
ATACATAAGGATATGCATATGGCCCATGTTGAATTGCTTGACTTCTTAAGGAGGGTGGGTGGGAAGGGAAGAGGGGAGAGAATTTGGAACTCAAAGTTTTAAAAAATAGATGTTCAAAAACAAAAACAAAAAAGTTTTTGCATACAACTAGAAAATAAGATACACAGGCAATGGGGCATAGAAATTTATCTTGCCCTACAAGAAAGGAAGGGAAAAGGGGATGGGAGCGGAGTGGGGTGACAGAAGAGAGGGCAGACTGGGGAACAGGACAACCAGAATATACACCATCTTGGAGTGGGGGGGAGGGTATAAATGGGGAGAAAGTTTGTAATTCAAACTCTTGTGAAAATTAATGCTGAAAACTAAATATATTAAATAAAATTTTAAAAAATCTTAAAAAAAATAAAAAAAGAAAGCTTCAGATCATTATTCTCTAGCCGTCAATACTTTCCTCAGTTTTTCCTCATGTTCTTCCAGAGTCTTTCCAAAGATAATAATTTCATTAAAGTATACCAACACTTGTGGATAATTCATATCTTTCATAACTACTTTCTCCTTCAGTCTTAGAAAAGTAGAAGGGACTTCCAAGATGCCTTGGAACCAGGGGTGTGCTAGAGCACCCTGGCTCTCTCCTGTAGAGTTCGGAAGGGATCTGTGCTTGGGTCTGGGCTGCTTAACATTTTTATCAACAACTTGGATAAAGGCATAGGTGGTAGATGATATAGTCCTAGAAGAGATGCAGGAGTTTGCATAAACCAGCTCCAAACAATTCACAAGGACTGATTGTTTAATTTTCAACATTAGCATTTACACTTCACAAATTAGACAAACAATACAAATCAGGGCTTAGTTTATTGTTTTGCTGACTGTCTAGACTTAAGAAAGTGCTGGAAAAATGTTAATAATGCAGATTAAATTTAAAAGTGTGCCATGTATACTTTTTTTGAGAACCAGTTGTTAAACATTTTCTATCACACCCCTATTGGGATATTACCTCGAACTGGTGAAAAGCCAGCAAGAAATATGAAAGCAATCTTCACTTTATCTCGTTCTGCCATATGATTATGGTAGGAACCATTGCTTAAGACCGATACTGAGGACCACTGACTTCCCAATAGAAAGTCCAGACCATGGTATACTAGTCCACTTCGGTTTTTTTTCAAGTAGTCTGCATACATTCATAGCCTTCTATTTTTTTTTTTTTGTACCAGCACTATAACGGATGTGCTAGACTCTCTGCGGATGCTGTTTATCAGCAGATCTTTTAGATAGTTTCTGAGGTTTCTCACAACAGAAAAGGGAATTTTTCTAAATCATTCCCAGGTCATTTTCAACACCCTTTCTAGATCAATGGTCAGGAATTGGCGAACTGTATCCTGTGCATTGCTCCTTAGGCACATTCTAAATCCGTCTTATGCAGTGAGAACATACTTGTCCTTTTGCCATCTTTCTGCCTCATTTGATCCTTCCATTCTTTGGGTCCCATAGAATCACAAAAGTTGAATTTCTCAGGACCACTTCTTTGCTTTGAAGAACTAGCATTGCAGTGATGTGCACTGTCACCAACTTCCTCTCTTTTCATCCTGCTGCTCTCTCTCTTGCCATTCATTGCACATATGGTTTTTAGTGATACCGGCAAGTCTCCTTGACTTCATCATCTCTTAAGAGACCTCTCCTCTTTCTCCTTAGGGATGGAGAAGGGCTAAGTGTGTTATACCATCCCCATTAGAATGTAAGCTCACTGAAGGCAGGGATTGATTCACTGTTATCGTTTTATTCCTAATGCCTAGCAAAGTGCTTTACACATAGTAGGCACTTAATAAATGCTTGTTAATTTGAATTAGATTGAATTAAATTTACTAAATGTGCATTCCCACTGTCTTCTTCCAAATAAGTACTGGACAAAAGATAGGATTTGATACTGACTGGGAGGGCTGTGGAGGTCTTGGACTTAGGCAGAGGAACTAAGTGGAACATTTCCTCATTTTCCTCATATATGTCTAAGTTTTGCTCTCATGGAGTCTACTGGACCGGATGTTAGAGTATTTACCCTTTAACTAAGGAAGATGAAACTCTTGAAGTAATCAAGAGACAAGATGGATGCATTAATAGAGACAGTTATCTATCAGAGATAGAGAGGCAACAAGGTGGTACCACATATAGAAGGCCTGGAGTCAGGAAGATATGAATTCAAATTTAGCCTCAGATACTTACTGTTTGACCCTGGGTAAGTCATTTAACTTCTGATTGCCTCAGTTTCCTCAACTGTAAAATGGGGCTAAAAATAACACCTATCTCCCAGGGTTATGGAGAGGCTCAAAGGAGATAATATTCGTGAAGCATTTAGCACAGTGCCTGGCATGTGGTAGGTGACTGATAAATACTTATTTCCTTCCTTCATCCAAGATAACTTGTGAACACTTTCCTGAATTCTAGAAATCATTTTGTAGACTGGCCCTACCAGCCAGCATCCAGGGGATTTCTTACTGCTAGCACCTACTTTGATGCTCTGCAGAAACGCCTATCATATGAAAGATAATTTAATCAATCGATAAACCAATAAACATATATCAAATGCTATGTGTGTGCCAAGAATTGTACTAGGCACTGGGAATCCAAAACCAAAAATGAAACAGTCCCTAAGGACTTAAGGAGCTTACATTCTATCAGAGGAGACAATGTGTGTGTGTGTGTGTGTGTGTGTGTGTGTGCCCCTCAAGAAAATTGGGGGAGGGGCAATAGCCATTGGAGGGATCAGGCAAGGCTTCAAGTAGAATGTGCTACTTAAACTAAGTTTTGAAGGAAACTAGGAATTCTTAGACAAGGAGGTAAAGGGAGAGTATATTCTAAGTATAGGGGGTAGTTGGCACAAAAAACGTCAGTCCATAAACCAGCCTTATTAAACAACCACAATGTATTAGGCCTTGCACTAATTACTAGGGATGAAAAGACAAAAGTGAGACAGTCCCTGCCCTCGAGGAGCTTGTTTTCTAAGGGCTTCTTAAGTTGTGGGGTGAGACACCCCACCGTAGGGATGGCAAGTGGAAAAAGTTTAAGAAGCCCCGCTGGGGGCGGCTGGTGTATGATACGTTCACAGTTCACTATATACGTGTTCTCCACAAAATATAGGCAAAGGTGTTTCAGGGGGAGATGTGGGAATCAGAAAAGGCCTCTTGAAGGAGCCTTGAAGGGAGCTAGAGATTCCAAGAATTGAAAGTGAGGAAGGAGAGCCTTCCAGGTTGATGCAAAAGCATGGAGATGAGAGTGTGTTATGTGGGAGGAATACCTAGAAGGTCAATTTAACTGGATTGTAGAGTTCATGAAGAGAAGTAAGGTCTAAGAAAGCTGAAAAGGTAGGCTGAACCCTGGTTGTGAAGGATTTTAAAGAAAAAACAGAAGATTTTGTGTTTTCTCCTAAAGGCAACAAGGAGCCACTAGAGTTTATTAGGTAGAGGGGAACATGGTCAGATCCACGCTTTAGGAAAATCACTTTCTTGGATGTATGGAGAATAAAATAGAGGGAGAAACTTGAGGAAGAGAGACCAGTTACGAGCCTATTGCAATAGTCCAGGGGAGAGATGATAAGGGACTATACAGGGAAACAGTCTGTTGCGCTACTAATAATGTTGGTAGAGAGAAGAGGAGAGAAGTGAGAGATATGGATATATATATATCTGAGTATTTGAGGGTGTGTGTGACTACATCACTATGTATTATCCTGGGTTTGCCTATATGAGCTTTGATACATTTGATACATATCTCAATATCCATCTATGTATGCCCTTCTGTACATTTCTGTCAGTCAGCCAATCAACAAGCATTTATTAAGTGCCTACTATGTGCTGTGCACTGTGTTAAGCACTGCTTATGGATGGGTCTTAGTGACAGCACAGCTTAATGGATGCAACACTGGTCTTGGAATCTGCAAGACCTGTGTTCAAGTCCTACATCTGATTCATACTGTGTGACCACAGGAAAGTATCAACCTCTTAGTGCCACAGGCAACTATAAGACTAGAAATCAAAATGACTTGCTGATCCCTATCAGCAGAAGGAATTTTCACAATAGAAATTCTCCGCACAAAATAAATCACAGGTATAATCACAGACTTAAAGCTGGAAAGGACTTTTAGAAGACAGTCTAATCTCATTTTACAGATGAAGAAACTGAGACCCAGAGAGAAGTTAAGTGACTTGACCAAAGTCATACAGGCAATAAGTGGCAGAGCTGAGTTCTCTGACTTCTAATCTACTTCTTTTCCCACTGCACCCAGGATATATCTCTCCATCTGTATGCTACTCCTTTATTTATTATATATAATATATATAAATTAAAATTAAATTCTTAAATTATATTAAAATTTAAAATTATATGTATGTATATATCTCTAGTACTTAGTACAGTGCCTGCCACCTAGAAAGTGCTTAATAAATCATTGTTGATTTGACTTGATTTAGTCCTTCGTGCCTTTGAGTATAAGCTTCTGTGTGGTGTTTCCTCTGTTAGTGCCAATGAGACCCCTTCCATATATTCTCATCCTGTGTGTCCCTTGTCCAATTCCTCTGTTGGTCTGCATGTATGTGTCTACGTGTGTCTGTGCACAGGGCTCTGGTACTTAATAGCGTGTGATGTGGGCAAGTAAGTCGTGTAACCTCTCTGCCAGTGCCTTTCTTCCTCTATAAAATGAGGAGGTTGGACTAAATGATCATTAAGCTCTCTTCCAGATCTAAACCTTATGGGTATTGATGCATGCCTCTGTCTACATGGGTGTATGTGTATCTGTGTGCCCTCTTGGCTTGGGGAAAGCTCCCCGTGGTACAATTCCCTTTGTCAGCAATCTTGAGGAAGTTAGGGGAAGACCTTTTGAGTCAATCATTAACAAATTATTCAGCCCTGTTTTCATATCAGCTCAAAGTCTTGATCATTTGATGATTAAGAAACAAAGCAAATTTCTCTAGGTTGCACAGAAGTCTCCCAGAATCAGACCTACCTTGACAGCAGTGGGTGCAGCCCAGCAGCCTAGCTGGACTCCCACAGCAGCCCTGGCAGATCAGCTACCCAAAGCGGAAGATGTTCTGTTGCAAACATGGACACAATTCTGTTCTTTAGCCTTATTTTTGCAGCCTATGATGTCAATCAGAAAGGTAAAGACCTTTCTTATCTTACTCCCCATAGAATTCAAACTTAAAAGGTTAGTCCGTAAAATCTCCTTTCTTTGCTGCAGTGGAAACATAGAGAATGCAAAAGACAAAATACCCCAAAGATTATCATCCCCCTGCCTTTGGATAGAACTGTGCTAACCTGAGTCAGACAGATGGGAGGAATTTCTTCTGTGATAGAAGCTCTTTGGAAAATAGAATATCATCATCTTCTTTGGTCTTGTCATGAATATGAGGATCATGCTAGATCGCTCAATCCATTACCCATCATGCACTTGCTCTGTAACCCATGTATTAGTCTTTCCCAAACCCCTTTAATTGTAGTGCCTTCCTTCTGTTGATTATCTGCAATTTATCCTTTCTATAGTTTGGCTGTTTGCATAGCAATGCAAATGCAAATGCAAAGATGCATTGATACATCTATGTGGATGTGAGCTGTGAGTGCTTGAGAGTGTGAGCTCCTTGAGAGCAGGGATTGTCTTTTTACCTTTCATTGTACCCTCAGTATTTCAAACTGCCACCTGGCACTTAGAAGGTGCTTAATACACGTTGACTGACTGAATGAATGAATGATAGCATCACTGCTAGTTTCTGGAAACTGTCTTCATAATTTTGAAAGCATTCTGAAAAAGATCCTCTCCAAAGCACATTAGTCCAGCCTGAGGCCAAGTGGCAGCAGGTGTAGCCATTACAAATATATGAAGAAAAATTCATTACAAATAATGAAGAAAACCCACAACTTCTTTGTCAGTCATATGTAATCATATTTATTATGACCTGTGGGTGAGAGGACTTTCATAGAGGTATCCTATTCAAAGATATATCCAAAAAGCTATCCAAAGTTCTCTTTGTTAAAACAGGTCAGAAAGGGAACAGAAGGGAAAGGAAGCAAGATTAGAATAAAAAGAGGTGGGAGTATGGGGGACAGGCCTTCCTTTGCCTCCCAACTCACAGAATTATGGAATTTCAGAGTAGAAAGGGATCTTGGCAATCAGCTTATACATGAAAAATAATTCCTGCTTCAACATCCCTAATAACGGATCATTCAGTCTTTGCTTGAACAAGTTCCATGAGGGGTAACAACCAACCCTCTCTTTTTTTGGGGGGGGCAGGGCAATTGGGGTTAAGTGACTTGCCCAAGGTCACACGGCTAGTAAGTGTGTCAAGTGTCTGAGGTCACATTTGAACTCAGGTCCTCCTGACTCCAGGGCCGGTGCTCTACTCACTGACCCACCTACCCGTCCCTTAACTCTCTCTTTTAACTGCTATATTTCTTAGAGAAAACTTCTCCTGGCACCAAGCCTAAAGATTCCTCTTTGCCACTCCCATCTGCTTCTGCCCTTTGGTCACAAACGGAACAAGTCTAATCTCTGTTCTAGGAAAAGGTTATCACGTTCCCCCTGAGGTTCTCTTCTTCTGTCAAAATAGTCTCAGTCCTTCCAGCAATCTTCATATGGTCCAACCACTCCTTTACTTTCTCCCCTCCTCTTCCTCCCCTCAGCATTTCTAGTACACTGGATTAATTCATGTTTGTTTATTTGTTGTGGTGTAAGTATTTATTCTTCTTTTTGTAACTCTTTTTTCTTGTGTGTGTATTGGTCTCTCTAACTACACTGTAAGTTCTTTGAGGACAGAGACCTCTGGCCTAGAGAGCAGAAAACCTAGCTCTGTTTAATAGCCAAGTCTCCTTGAATAAGTCATGTAACTTGTGTGAGCCTCAGTTTTTCCAACTATACAATGAGGGCAATGCCTGGCCTATATACCTGTGTAGTCAATACTCTTCCCTTCTCTCTACTTCTAACCACATGAAAATAGGATCTACCAGCTTGTTACTCAATCTGGGTCCCATTCTGGGATGGAATACTCAATTGGGTAGAAGTAGTGTTAGATTCCAAGTCAGAAGACCTGGGTTAGAATCTGGGCTCCAACCCTCATGACCTGGGCTTTGGACAATTCACTCATCTTCTCTGTGCTTTTGTCTCCTCATCTATAAAATGAGGGGTTTGGACAAGTTGACTTCCAAGTTCCCCTTCTACTTCTAAATCTGTGACCTCAAGCTTATTTGATTCAATGAAATATAATTTGACATTTATTAAATGGCTGTGTTATGCAGATCATCATGTTAGACAAAGGGGAGGTGCCAAATGCACTGAAGATACATCCCCAGTGTCTAGCAGAGTAATAGGACAGGTTCAAACAAGTGTGATCCAAAGTCATATAATCCCAGGATGAAAAGATCTCAGATCTAGGGCAGGAAGGGGCCTCAGAGGCTATTTAAGTCAACTCACTCACTTTACAGATAAGGAAACTGAGGTACAAAGAAATTAAATGACTTTTTAAAAGAACCAAATGAGATGGTATGTAATAGTGCCATGTAGATAGAAGAAAGATAGATGCTCAAGACAGACAAAACAATAATGTATTAAGCACTGTGCTAATGTCATGCATTGTACTAAGTCCTAGAGATATAATAAAGCAAGCAAGATAGCTCCGACCTCCAAAAGCTTACATTCTAATGGAGGAAGACAGCAACACTAAATGAGTCTTTATGTGGCTCCAACTGAAAATTTGTGGGGGGCAGATGAAGGGAGGGGAGAGGAGAGTGCCCACACGATGGGCATGGTGAGAAAATAGCCAGGGAATATGCTGGAGGCCTGGGCCCTGGCAACACACAGCAAAAGCTCACCTACCAAACTCAGAGGAGTCCAAGTTTCCAATGAGATAGAGATGGTCAGAGCACAGAATAACCCCTTATCATTATTATCACAATCCTTGGAGCATCCAGGCATCTACTGAGTAGACCTTCAGTAAACACTGGTTTTCTTCTATCCACATTCCTCAGAACTCAAAGGCAGTAGCTGTCAAGTAGAGCAGTCTCCTGGACTATTCCCAAGGGACATGAGAAGCGTCAAAGTGCTGTTGATACAAGGTAGGGGGACTCAACTTAGAAATTCACTTCCTTTTTCTGGGGAATTTTTCCTATAGAAGGGGGTCTTCTCCTTACCTGAATCCTGAAGATTAATTATGTGGAAGGTCTGCTTTTCCAAGGAGGGCCTCACTGAATGCTTTTCAAGCTAATTACATAGCAAGCATAATCTTGGGGAGGACTGTAGCTTCATGCCTACCCTATGGGTTTCACTGCCAGTCGGACAGGGGGAAGCCAGAGCACAAACATGAAGAAGGCCCAGATACCACCTGGGGAGGGGAAGTGAACATCAGAGAAGAGATGTGCTTCCTCCAACAGAGAGTTTGGTCTCAAGATTCATGACAGGAAGAAGTGAGAGTTAAAAGGGTGCCTTGGGAAGCATAAGAAAAATTAGGAACATATTGAACCCTGCCTTGGGCCTCATCCTCAGAGCCAAAAATAAACCAGGGAAGAAGAAGAATACAATGGAAGAGTGCTGACTTTGGGGAGCAGGAAGGCCCTAGTATAACTCTTCCTTCTGTTAATTATTACCTATGCAATTCTAGCAAAGTGACCTCACCTCTGGGCCTCAGTTTCTTCATCTGCTGATTGATGGGATTTGGACTAGATGATCTCTAAGATCCCTTGTAACTAAATCTATGATCCTGAGATGAAGCCCAGGAGTATGGAGAGGGAATAGTTAACCCTTATCATTCAAATCATTATTTACTTGGATCTCACAGCTTCATCCCTATGAAGCCCTAGGCTGTTCACACCTTTGGGACCTCCTCACCCACCTGTTTTCTGCCCCCCACCCCAAGCCTGTACAGATTTGGCCAAATCAACATGGCCTTCCTAGGCCTTAATATCCCTACGCTCATTATGGGGGAAGAAAGCTTTGGATAATAAAGAGATTGTTGAAAGAGCAGGAAGGGGAGGAAACCAGGGGCAACAACCACATCACACAAAATCACAGCACTGAAGTATCCACCTGCTTTACCAGGCAGAGTGCCATCCCCAGCTATTAGCCTCTTCTTCCAGGGAACTGCCAGGATGGCTGTCTATTAAAACGTAAAGGAGGGAAGATTAGGTTAAAAACTATGTTGTTCTGAGTTGGGTGCTGTGTAGACATACATCTGGATCTTTTAAAATCGGGGAAGAGCATGCTGAAAAGGGAAGAGAGAAAGGAGGCAATCCAGAAGGTGGGGAAGAGGGGAAAGTAAGGGTGGAGAAAGGAGAGAGCAGAGGAGGAAAGGGATGCAGAAAAGAGAAGGGAGGAAAAAGAGGGCAAGGGACAAGAAGGGGAGTAGAAGAAGGGGAATAAAGGGAAGGAGAGGGAGAAGGAGAAGTAGGGAAGAAGATGGGAGGAAAGAAAGAGAGGGGAAGAGGAGGAGGAAGGAGGAGTGAGAAAGGAAGGAGAGAAGAAGAGAGGAGAGGAGAAGAGGTAAGAAGAGAAGGAGAAGGGAGGGGAGGAGAGGGGAAGAAGAAAGAGGAAGGAAAAGGAGAAGAGATGAGAAGAGGAAAGGGGAGGGGAGAAGAATGGAGAAGAGAAGAGGAGGAATGAGGAGGGAAGGAAAGAACAGAAAAGGAGAGGAGAGGGGAGGCAAAATGGGAAGGTAAAAGGAAAGATGAAACAGGTAAAGTTTCCACTTGATTTGCAAGCTGCAGGAGAGGTTGGTAGTTCTTCAGAGGCATTTGATCCAGCCTTCAACACTGCTCAGACTGAGAACTGCCTGTCTTCTTTTATCTTTGCCCACTTCTCCTTCCAGAAGCCCAGGGAGATGCCAAAAGGGATGTACCAGGCCAAAACCGGACAGTGGCTACCCTGCAATGCCTTGGCTCAGGGAGCAAAGTGACAGTAAATCTTCAAGATTCAGAGGAAAGGCCAAAGGCCAGGTATACCTTGAAAAGCCTGAGTGTCATCTCTTCTCCACTCCGGGACAACCTCACTGAGCCACGCTGCTACTTATCTACAGCACCCAAATTGTGGTTCCAGGCCGGACTCCATCTTACCATCCAAGGTGAGACACAGGGACCTTGGTTTGGAGGATGTCTCTGAGTCATTGACTGGGATGCAAAGGAAGGCAAAAACAGTCCCTGCCCTCAAGGACCTTACATTCTAATAGAGGAAGATCACACATAAAAGAGTACCTGCTTCAGGAATTCTAGAGAGTCAGAGACACATGCAGGGAGGGGCATTAAATATGGCTGGCCTGGGTAGTCTCCAAAGTGGAGACCCTGAAAGGAGATCACCAATGGGAGAAGGGGGCCAACATGGCAGAGAGATATTCATCATGAGAAGGCCCCAGGTCCATGGTGAAAAGGCATGGAAAAATCTGGGAGAGTCAGAAGCATATTGACCACATTATATCAGATGCAGCTAGGCAGCACGATGGATAGAGTGCCCAGCTTAGAGTCAGAAAGACCTGTATGTATGTAAGATCGAATCCGGTCTCAGACACTTGCTACTTGTATGACTTGGGACAAGTCACTTAACCCCAATTTGCCTCAGTTTCCTCATCTGTAAAATGGAAACTATAAGAGTATTTACCTCGCAGAATTGTTGAATAGAACAAATGAGACAATAATTGTAAAGCATCTGGCACATAGTAGGTTCTGTAAAAATGTTAGCAATTGTTATTAGGTCCAAAAAATGTGCCTTTTATTCTGCATTTGTTTGAAACATTATTGCTTCATGTTATTCATAAGCCTCAGGTTCTTCATTAAGTCTGTGTGTACACACACATGTATATTGTCTCCCTAACTAGACTGCGAATTCTTAGAGGACAAGGACTCGTGGACTAGCAGTCAGTGGACCCGGCAAGTTATTTTCCCTCTCTAGATCTCATTTTCCTCTTCCATAAAATGAAAGGTTGGCTTGATTTCCAAGTGTTCTTGCAATTAATTCCATTCTAACATTCTGGAATTCTGATTTGTAGCATTAGCTAATTTTCAAGGTACAAATGCCCACACTGAAAATTTAACAATCTGCTCACCAAAGAAGGTGAGCATCAGGTGGGTGTTACAAACTAAGGAAAAGTGAGATAGACAGACAAGGCCAAGTGAATGTCCTCTGTGAAAGGATAAGAACCTGTGGACCAGGGGCAAAGGTAGATGCTTGTATTAATGATGCTTATATTAATGTGGCAAATGAAAATGCTGGAAGCAGATTGCATTCCATTTTCTTTCAAGCCCTGTCACTGGCTGACTGATCTGTCAGTCTGTACTTGGGCAGCCAGCAATGGCCTAACAAACCAATTAAAATCACAGTACCAGTTTGAAGATGTCACTCCCCTACTTAAGAGGCTTCCCTGACCTGCTATGGCCTCCAGGATCAAACACAAACTCCTTTGTTTGACATATGAACCACAATCTGACTCCAGACTTTGTTGGGTTTTTTTTCCCAACCGAGGACTTGCCCTCAGCTCATTCTCCTCTCCAGCCTTTGCACACCTCTTTGCACACCAGAAGTTCAGGGGGAAGCCAGAGGGCTCAGACTTATCTGAAACCAGCCCGTGGTTCCCTGCCAGGGCCTTGGCTTACTTGCTGTTCTCCATACATGTCATTCTGTCCCCACCTCAGTTCCTTTCAATAGGCTCTCTGAATGCTCTCCCCCTTTACCTCTTCCTCCTGAAGCCCTCTCACCTCAAGAGCCACCTTCTCCAAGAGGCTCCCTCCAGGGATTAGAGCCATAATCACTCCCCCTCCCTGGTTAACCATTTTGTTTTTATGTTGAATATCTTTTGTACTTATTTCTTTGAAGACAGACTGGTTCGATATCCCCAGCATCCAGCACAGGGCTTGGCACACAACAGATGTTTAATAAACCCTTGCTGAATTGAATCCAGTGGAATAGCTGGTAGGCCTAGTGCTGATCCGTGGCTCTGCCCACCAGAGTGGGAAAGATGGATTCAACCCAAGGATGTGGCTGGTCCCGACCAGCAGCCTGAAGAAGCAGGTGCTTTTTCGTCCCCTCGCCCCACCACATAATTAGCTAGGGAGGGAGAGAGGAGGCAAGGAGGTGGTGCAGCGGTTGTAGTGTTGGACCTGGAGTCAGGAAGACCTGAGTTCAAATGTGGCCTCAGATATTTCCTAGCTGTGTGACCCTGGGCAAGTCACTTAACATGTCTGCTTCAATTTCCTCATCTGTAAAATAAGGATGTATAACGTATCACCTACCTCTCAGGATTATTGTGAGAATCAAATGCTATATTTGTAAAGTTCTTTGCAAACCTTAAGGCATTATAGACATGTAACTATTATTTTTTGCTACTATGAATAAGATTGGATATAATACCCTTGTACACATAGGTATGATGTAATAGGAGGAACTCTGGGTCTACAGTGAGACGACCTAATTTCATAAGATCATAGATTTAGAGGTGAAAGGGATTTTAGAGGCCAGCAACTCCAACTCCCTCATTTTACAGATAGGGAGGCATGGAGAGATTGCTCAGGATCACACAGCTTATAAGTGTATGAGAAAGATTTCAAATTCAGGCCTTCCTGACACCAAATCCAACACTCTATCCACCTTGTCATGAAGCTACCTCTGGCTCTACCACTTACTATGCATGTGACCTTGGGCAAGGCTTTTACCTCCCTGAGGCCCAGTTTCCAAAACTTGAAGAGGGTTGGACTAATCCTCTGAGATCCTTTAGAGCACTAAATCTACAATTCCATGATCTTTAGGGTATAGTCCTTGTAGTGAGATCACTGACTGGGTCAAAGGGCAAGAACAGTTTTATGATTCATTACATATTGCTAGATTGTGAAAAAGCCAAACCACAATGAAGGGTGACAAATTTACAACTAGCAAATATGCTATTGCCAAATTAAACAGGAAAGGCAAGGTTGTGAATGGAAAAAGAAGTGGAGACTTGTATACATGAGTGAGAGAGAGCATGCCCAGGGAACTGTGGGCCAGATTAAGCCAGCTAATAGCTAAACATTAATTAAAGAATCTGGATTCTGCAAGCATAATTTTATGTCTTGGGGGACTGGCTTTTCCCTTAGTTTCCTGGTAAAAGCTCTGTTTGAAACATTCAAACCATATCTATGGTGGCTGAAGTAAGAAGGAAAGAGATTTTCCACATTTAGGCAAGAGAATTCAGTGACTCAATGCACCCCCAAGAGACCAGATGTTGGGGCAGGGGCTGCCCCAGCTCAGAATCCTAGAAATAGCTAGCAGAACTGGGCTGGACAGAAACATGAGAGCACTGAAGGAGAGAGTCTGAGAGAAACGTGATCAGGTTTGCACCAGGAAAGTACAGCTCTTTAATCCACATAATAGATATTATCTCCATTGTCAATCAATAAATTGGCATTTATTAATAGGACTTCTGTGAATTTGGTTATCATGAATCAACTTCTTAGGGCCTTATCACCCCCAGGACAAACTAAATAAGCCTGGGAGGGAGGAGATGTGGGCTCTCCTGCTCTTCAGGTTATGTTAGAAAAGTGACCCTCCCCCACTGGCCTCCTTTTCCTCTTCTTGAAGAGTTAGACTGGACCAGTGGTTCTCAAAGTGAGGTCAAAGGAGTCCTGGGGGTCCCCACAAAGTCAAAACTATCTGTTTAATAACAATAAGATGTTTTAGTTTCTAATGTAGTAAATATTGATAGATCTAACCCACATAAACAAATGCTCTTCTGTTTTAAGAATGTAAAGAGGTCCCAAGACCCAAAATTTCGAGACTGGGGATTATGGATGGGATCATGGGATCAAAGGGTCATAGGACTTAGAGCTGGAGGGGACTTTGGAGTTCATCTGGTGCAAAACCTAGTTCTTAATCCTTTGAAGCTTTTTCAGCCCTAATACTCCATGAATGAAATGGAGATTCTGAACCCACAAGGCTGAGGATCCAGACCCTCAAGAGCAGAGGTAACCCTGCCACACTTAAGTACCCCATTGATTAGTCAGGTTTATACCCCATTGATTAGGCAGGCTCACCGTTCAAATGAAACTAAAATTCAGTAAACTGAATAATTATCTCCTGACAACTCTTTTGTCAATGGGGCTTTTGGTGGAGGAGAGATTCTGAAAGTGGAGTTCATTTTCTAGTTTGGGTTGCATAATCCTATGAAATAGATAGTACAAATTAATAATAATAGCAATAGTATTTATATAGTTCTTTGAGGTTTGCAAAATGCTCTATAAATATTATCTCATTTGATCCTCACAACCACCCCCGGAAGTAAGCTCATCCTGTCTTACAGATGTGGAAACTGAGGCTTTCTGGTATTGAATGACTTGCCCACTTGTCTGATATTTTTGGAGTCTCTTACTTTTTACATTTTATTTTTATTCACATCTTGCTTCTATACGATTATAACAGCCGGAATTTCTATATGGCTTTAAGTTTTGCAAAATGCTATACGTATTATCTTATTTTACTGTCACAACAATCCCGTGAGGCAGATCTTAACTTGTTGTTGTTGTTGTTGTTGTTTAGTCATTTCCAGTCCTGTCTGACTCTTTGTGACCCCTTTTTGGTGTTTTCTTGGCAAAGATGCTGGAGTGGTTCTCCAGTTCATTTTACAGATGAGGAAACTGAGGCCAACAGGGTTAAATGACTTGCCCAGGGTCACACAGCTGGTAAGCGTCTGAGGCTGGATTCAAACCCAGGTCTTCCTGATAATTAGTTCCTCATAATTAGTTGGGGAGGGAGAGAGGAGGCAAGGAGGTGGTGCAATAGATATAGTGCTGGACCTGGAATCAGGAAGACCTGAGTTCAAATGTGGCCTCAGACTCTTCCTAGCTGTGTGACCTTGGAAATTAGGAATAGAAGTGTACTTTTCATCTAAGTAGGTGTGTAGTAGAGGCAACTGAGGTGTAGAGAGATTATCATTTTCCCCTGCCACGCATAAATGCTTAGTAAATGTTTATTGAATTGAATTGAATGGTCAAGCAGCCAGTGAGTGGCATTTCTAAAACCTGACCCCAGGGTGTCTGAAAAGATACTGAATACAGTATCTTTTCTTCTACTTTAGCCTGACTTCTGAAAGTTTTAGTTAAAGAAAAATCAGGAACGTATTTCCATCCATTCTCTCCAGGGAATAAACAATCTCTAACTGGAGGGGTCCCTCCAGTCACCTCCCACAGGAGATGACACCTGAGAAATTCAAGTTGCAAATACTGACATGTGGATTTACATATAAGCTAAGCAGGACTAAAAATACACCAACCATTTGTCTCTAAAAGCTGGACTTTTCAACACTGACTTTGGTTGGGGAAGAAGGTGTTCTACTACTTAATACTTGGGTGTCCCTGGGCAAGACTTGTAACTTAGGTCTTCATCTGTAAAATGAGGACAATGGATTAGGTGCCTTCCAAAGTTCCATCTGGCTCTAAATCTATGCTCCTATGAAATACCATCATCTTAGAGCGGGACTATAGCTCTTAGGAAGGGCCAGAAAAAAAGGAAACGAAGGATTTTCTTCCTCTCAATGTCAGTGACAAATGAATGAAAAGATTATTTTTTTTTTTTTTGAAATTTACTATGCACCGAGCACTGTGCTAAGTTACAAAGAGAAAGAGGGAACCGTTACTTGCTCTTAAGAAACTCACATGCTAATTGGAGGGGAAATAGCACCTATAGCATGTCCCAGAAGTCTTAGTGCATTTATAAGCTTAAAATTGAATATTCAGTGACAGACTCATCACATAGAAATTGCACAGTTTCTCTGCTTTTCTTTTGTAATTTCTGGATTCTCAGGCCTACCTCTGTCAGCATGGTTTTTGTTTTCATGACAACCCAGTGTTCTAGAATAGATGGAAAACTCTTGAGGGTAAAACCTCTTTTCTTCTGGAACCATATGTATTGTGCTTAATGCATCAAAGGAATCTACCATTCTCCAGGCCTCCTGGCCTGGCACCTCCAGTGTTATTTTTATAGATTAAGGTTCTTGCAGGATGAATTAGATTAAAAACAGAAAACAGAACTTAGGAACAGAACCTTTTCCAGAATGCTGTATAGTAGGGTGCAGTCACAAAGCAGGGCTGAGTTTGGAGTTAAAGCATCTACGCTTAGGTCCTGCTCCTTCCCTGGGTGACCCTGGGAAGTCATACCATTCTGGACTTCATAGGATCCTATGTTTTAGCGCTAGAAGTACCTTAATCCAAGCTCCTTATTTTACATATAAGGAAATTGAGGCCATGAGGTAAAACTGAGCATGGAATCCAGGTCCTGTCTTCAAATCCAGTGCTCTTTGCCCCTCCCGGGCGCCATGCAAAATGAAGGAGTTGGATTAGATGACCTCTGAGGTCTCTCCCAATTCTAGATCCCATGACCAAGGAGTGTCATGGCACCGTTAAGAACAGAAAGGGCTTTTCTGCTCCAAATGGCTTGGTCCTAGCCCTGTTGGAAGGCAGAGGTGAGCTGAACCCCAGAAGCTCCCTCTGATTTAAGGAGCTTGCAATGCTGAGTCAGTGCTCCTTCCTTCCCCCTACCAACACGTCCTGTGTTCTTTCGAGCACTTTTCAGAGCATTCAGTAGAATCCAGTCCAGCAGAGGCTGGGGTGGCAGCTTCACCATCTCCCGGTGCCTTGAACTTCAGAGTTCTTCATTCAGAAAAAAAAACAAAAAACAAACAAACATGCTACAGGGTAACTCCCAACAATGACCTTATTACTATCACCCTGAGAGTGATAATACAAGCCAGATATCATTATTCCCCTGGTCTAACCTTCCTGCAATCACTGGCCTCCTTTGGTTATTTACTCAATATTTCTGTCCTCATTCACCCTGGCACTGCCTTCTGCTCATACCCTGTACCCGTGGGCTGGGTCCATGAGGTCATGGTGTAGCTGATTGTGTGTATACCTGGGATGTTGCTGGCTGATGAGGAAAACTGAGCAGAACGCTGTCAAATGTTCTACTTCAATGTTTCTCACTCTCTAGTGTTCTTACCCAGTATTTCCAACTGTGAGTTCTATCCAATGGTGAAGTCCTCCTTAGAGAGACCATCAACAACTGCCATCATCACTACCACTACTGAGAACAGCCAAGAGGAGAAGATTCCTATTCCTGGTAATGGTTATCTCTCTATGGGACAGTAAGGCAGAGCATGAAGCTGGGCAAAGGGGAAGAGAAATAAGGGGAATCTAGCAAGAACCTGGGCCTCTTTGAGGAAACTCTGAAAGTTTTCTGGAGGCTTGTAATAAACACAAAGTTTGTATTTAATGATAATTAGAAGAATAATGGACATTTATTTATTTACTTATTTACCTATCATCCATACCTTCAATTTCATGATTACAGGGAACTCTGGGTACTGAAACATGTTTCACCAATATAACTCAGCAACTCATGGACAACTTGATAGTTTAAGAAAAATGCCTGGGGCACAGAGAAATTACATACAGCCAATATGTGTCAGAGGCAAGATTTGAATCCACGACCTCTTGACTCTAAGGAAGACTTGCTGTACATGAGTACTTCAAACCTTAAAAATCACTTACCATTCATTAGCTTATTGAGTCTCCTAACAACCCAGTAAGATGAGCACTAGAATCACTATTTTATGGTTGATGAAACTGAGAATCAGAGAGAAGGTGACTTGCCCTGTAAAACAGTCTGTATCAGAAGTGAGATTCAAACCTAGCTCTCTCTTAACTGTTTTTTATTAAACTGTTGCATTTGTATCCTCAGGACCCAACAGGTAGTAGGCAGTTAATACATTTTTCATTTGTTGATTGACTCCATGAGCACCCTCCTATCTACTATGCCACTTGGGAACATTAGCTTGCCTAAGCATACGCATAGGTCCTGGGAACTTTGCACTCTGACATCACCGACAGCCAGAGACACTGTCCTCAATGTAGTTGAAGTTGAGCTGCAAGATGCAGGTTGATATGGGGGATAAAATGAAATATGCATTTATTAAGCACCTACTATATGCCAAGCACTTTGCAAATATTATCTCATTTTATCCTTACAACAATCCTGGGAAGTAGGCACTATTATCATCCCCATTTTACAGTTGAGGGAACTGAGTAGGACCACACAGCTACAAAATGTTTGAGGTTGGATTTGAACTCAGGACTTTATTGACTCCCACCTAGCTGCCTCTGAAATACTGCACTTATACTTAGGAAGACCTGTGTTCAAATCCTGCCTCTGATACTCCCTAGCTATATATCCTGTTGGCAAAATATCTCCCTACTTTGAGCCTCAGTTTTCCCATCTATAAAACGAGAGGGTTGGATTAAATCCTCCTATCCCCTGCTATGGTAGGTAACCTGTCCTGTAGGTAATACACAGAGTGCCACTGGGTGTAGGAGGTTGACATGGTCAGACCTATGCTTTAGCAAGATCACTGTGAAAGCTGAGTGGAGTATGGACTGAAATGGGCAGAGACTTAAGGCAAGGACACCAAGCAGCAGATTATTGCTGTAGTCCTGGCATGAGGCGATGAGGGTGTGAATGAAGGTGTTAGTAATGTCACAGGAGAGATGTTGCCAAGGCAGAGCTGACAGGACTCAGTGATTGACAGGATATGGGCTGAGGTACGAGGGGCAGTGAGACTGAGGAATGGAGGACTTGAGAATGAATAAGATATTCAACCTCTGAAGGAAGCTCAAGGAATCTGATTTCACCCTAAGTCTAAGCCAAGAGACCCCTTGAGTTTATAGAAAAGCAGCTGGGATCTAGTAGAAAGTACATAGGATCTGGAGCCAGAGACATCTGGGTTGGAATATGGTCTCTGAGATGTAGCTACAGATAGAGAGATAGATGAAAGAATATGGGTAGAAATGGAAAGATAGACATAGATGGACGGATGGACAAATATAGATAGATATAAATAGAAAGATAGATATAGATGGATGGATAGATATAGAGAGTTAAATGTATGCGTGTATACATACATATGTAGATACATACACAAATATGTACATGTACAAATATATGTGTGTGTACATACATGTATTTATATGGATATATATGTATATGTGCATATATATAGACCAACTAGCTGCTGTGTATGTATATGCATATATGCACACACAGACACCCATAAATGTGGGCCTTGGTTTCCTGACATTCCCTAAGGTCTCATCTAGTTCTGAATATATGAGCCTGTGATCTTCTGATCTGTCTGACTCAGGCAAGTGATGCCTCTCTAGGCCCCAGTCTCCTCCCTTGTAAAACGAGTAGGTGAGATGCAGCATAGTATAGTAGACAGAGAGCCTGAGTCAGAGTCAGGAAGATGGGTTCAAATCTCACCCCTGACACACTGGTTGTATGACCCTGGCAGGGCTATGCTGGAGCCAGCTCAACCTTAGAGAATCTGTTGTTAAGTTTCCAGTGTGAACGTTTATTTACACCTCGGAAATCAGCAAATGCTTTAAGTCAGGGCTTGATTTCTTATTTTGTCTATTGTTTAGATTGAACAAAGCAATAGAGAAAATGTTAGTAACTCAGATTAAACTTAAAAGTGTGGCCCATATACATATATACATATACATACATGTATATATATATATATATAAATTTTTTTTTCAGAGAACCATTTCCCAGCACATTCCTGAACACCCTGGGCAAGCGACCCGAACCCCTTAGTTCCCCTCCTCCCCCAACTCTATAAGAATCTCAGCTACAGAGCAAGTGCTGACCTCCTTTGGGAGAGGGAGTTTGCTTATGTGGCATTCCCTGTAGCGATCAAAAAGAAAAAGAAATGGTTCAACCCAATGAATAGCCCTTAAGGTTCCTCCTATCTCTAAAATAAATCTTTTCTGGGTGACCTCAGCCAAGCCCCTCCCCTCTCTGGGTTCCAATTTCCTCCTTTGTAAAACAAGGAAATTAAACTGATTCTTTTTTTAGTTATTATTTTTTACAAGTATTTATTATCTCTCCTTCCTACTGTCTCCCTTCCAATTGAACAATTAAAAAATGGAAGTCAAAACCATCGTGACAAATATGTATAGCCCAGCAAAACAAATTCCCACATGGGCCATGTCCAAAAATACAGGATTCATTCTGCTTCTTGAGTTCATCACCTCTCTTTCAGGAGGTGGATGATATTTTTCACCTTATAGATTAAAAGAGATTCCCAGGCAACTGAATGGGGTATTGGATAGAGATCATTGGACTCGGACTCAGAAAGACCCAAGTTCAAATCCCTCCTCAGATGCATTACTAGCTGTTTGACTTTGGACAAGTCACTTAACTTCCTCAGCCTTACTTTCCCCATCTGCAAACCGAGGATAACAAAAGCACCTTCCTCACAGGGTTGTCATGAGTATCCAACCATAACACATGTACAACACTTCGCAGATGTTAAATCCATATATCAGTGCCAGCTATTGTTATTATTGCCGATTACCAAAGCCCTTTCCAATTCTGATCATCCTTTGACTTTCTTCTCTCCTTCCCTTGTCCATTGAAACACAGATGAGGGCCTACTTCTGAGGAAGAAATGGAGCATCGTGGTCAAGGCCCTGATTGCCATCACCCTGCTGATCAGCGGAATAGCCATAACTGTGTTTGTCATTTTTGAAGTCCCCTGCCCTGTAAGTTTGCTTCTCATAATGGAACACTAGCCTACTGGGTCTAGGAAGACTGTCTTTTGCCCATCATCCTCCCACATCCCCAGTGATGCTACCCTGGAAAGACTGGGTCTCAAAGAATCCTTTTGAGGAGATAACACCTGTTGGCTCATTTTCTTTGAGGGGGGACGAGGGGATGAGGCATTGATGGTAAAATTACCATCTTTAACTGATCCTCTCTTTTGCCTTCAGAGTGTATGTCCTGGAGCAAGGAACTTGTGCCATTGTCAACAGTGGAGAAGACAGAAGGAAGATGGCATTGGTGGAGGGCCCCAGCCTGGGGCAACTGGAGACCCAGTAAAAGGAAAGACTGAGAAGGAAAGTTGTATATTTTTCATAATGTTCCCAATTTGCATGGCAAGGACACCTCATAGGCAAATAGTGTTTGAGAGCTAATAGTGTTTAGAGGGCTGTTACATGGAAGGAGGTGGAGGGAGGTGGGGATGAGTCAGACCTCTCACCCTTGGACCCAGAAGGCAGAACTAGAATCAGTGGGCAGAGGTGGCAGAAATAGTTTGGAAAAAAAAATGTCCCAACAATGAGAGCAGTCCAGAAGTGGAATAGGCTGCCTTAGGGAGGTCATGTGGGGTCCACCCCCACCCCCCAGCCAACCCAGAGGTCTTTAAGCAAAGGCTAATTGACACTGTTGGAAATGTCGGAGGGGAGATTCTCAGACAAGTACAGGCTGGACTCAGTGGTCTTTGAGGTCCCTTCCAAAACTGAGATTCTGTGATTCTGCCATTGTGGATGGCATATAGCTTTGAGAGTGGAGGACAAACACCAGTAAGAGCACTGAACTTGAACCCAAGACTAAAGTTCAAATCACACCCTCTACCATTCACTTAATTGTGAGGTGGCTAGCGGGTGTAGTAGATGGTGTGCTGTACCTGGGATCTGGAAAGACCTGAGTTCAAATCTTGCCCCAGACACTTGAGAGCAGCATAACCTTGGACAAGTCACTTAACTTCTCAGCCTCAATTTCTCCATCTGTAAAATGGAGAAAATAATGGCACCTTCCACATGAATCAAATGAGATAACACATTTATAGTGTTTTGCAAACCTCAAAAACTAGTGTCTGTTAGTTGTTCATGTGATCGTGGGCAAGCAACTGAACCAGCCCAGGCCTCAGTTTCCTCCTAAATGACCTCTACGTCTTTGAGAACTGACTTCTTGGAGCTCTGGTCTATGGTACTGTGATCCCAAGCAGGCACATTAGAGGCAGTACAAGCAGAAGGCCCTTCAAAGCTTTAGGAATTCTTAACAAAGCGGCTTTCTTATTCCTGCTCCTGTCCCAGTCATACATCAGGGCTGTGTGTGCTACTGGCTCCCTCTGGCGTCTGATACAAATAGTGCAGCTACCACAACCAGATTCACTTTCTGACATCACAGATTAAACTAGCTTCTTTCCAAGTGTAGACCCCACTTTGGACTACAAGGAAGATTTGGAGGAAAGACCAGACCCCCTTCTCTCCCTTCCCTAAAACATTGTTGGTATCACTCGGATCTGAAAATATTGGGGTATCTAATTCTTCTAAAGCTTTATTAAACAAATTGTGGATTCATTCATTGCTTTAATAACAAGCAGTTATTAAGCTTCAACTATGTGCAACCAGATATACAAAAACAAAAAAAAGAAAGTTCCATCTTCAAAGAGCTAACATTCTTGGATAATTTCAGGGACCTAAAGCCCTAACAACCAGGGCATGGGGAGAGAGAGATTAAGAAAGTTCTTGAACAGGAGGTAGCACCTGTGCTGAGTCTTCAAGGATTTCTAAGAGAAAGAGCTAAGATGATAAAGAGTTCTGTTAGACTTGTGCAAAAAAAGGAATGAAAGCTGGAAATGGAATGTCATACACTGGAGACACAAAGTAGGCCTGTCTGGAATGCAGAATGTATGATGGAGAATCACTCCACACCCCGGTTTCCTGGAGCTTTCTCAGATGACCTCTTGGTGGCCAGGTGGTAGTGGTGACTCCTGCTGCCTGCCCCCAGAAGCTGCTCTAAGGTCTGCATTGTGATGCATACACAACAGAGAACTTACCATCAGGAAGACCTGAGTTTGAATCCTGCCTTGGACCTTTAGGAGCTGCGTGACCACAGACAAATCATCTCATTTCTCATATTCCTCATCTTTGAAATGAGTATAAGAACACCTGTAGTCCCTTCCATCACAGGACTGTTGTGTAGCTCAAATGAGATCATGCGAATAAAGCCCTTTGCAAACCTTAATGTTCTATCTCAGTCAACAAGCATTTATTAAGTACCTACTGTGTGCTAGGCATTGTGCTAAGCCCTGGGGATACAAAGAAAGGTAAAAACTGACCCAAGGACTGCAGTCTCATGGGAAAGACAACATGCAAGCAACTATAATGAAGTTCCTAGGAGCATGATAGAGAAATCCAAAGGAGTGAAGCCAGGTGGAATTTCCATCTGGGCAGGAATTAGAGAATGGCTGGTCTACTAGGCTTAAAATCTATATTCCTTTTGATAATGTAGCCAGTTTGATCTAGGTCTTGATGCAGAAAATTAAATAAGGTCCTCATGGATCAGCATTTGGTTCTTAGTGTGGCTGAAGGTATAGGGACCTTTTCTGTCTATTGTAGAGAAGGTCAGCCAGAGCTGTAGGTCATATCCTGTCTACACCTACACCATTCACACAACTTCTTGGAAGATGGAGCCAAAGCATTCCCTATATTTTTTAACCAGACCTGTGATTTCATTGGTGTAAGTCCCTTTGACCAATGCAAATTAGTGCCTGCTCTGCAACTTACAGTCTTAGAGAGTTAACTAGAAGGTCATTGATTTGCTCAGGGTCACATAGCCAGAGTGTATCAGAGGTGGGACTTGAACTCAGACCTCGGCTCTAAGGCTAGTATTCTATGCAATATGCTACTCTGCTTCTTCTTACCAGGAGCAATGGGTCACAAAAGGCTGGAATAAATGACCCCGGAACTATAGGAAAGATGATGCTTCCTGTTAATAACCCTATCACAGGGACCCTGGACCCATGGAATAGCTTGTTTGTATCCATTATTTTGTGTATTTCTTCTTGCTCTCTAGGTTGGACCCAAAAGGACAGAGACTCCCAACTCATCTTCTCTCAAAAAGCCATCTGAGATCATTGTTATTCACCAGACATACTTCTGAAAAACTCTTTTTCTAGGCACAGACAGATGACTTCCAGTCTGCCTTCTACATCACGGAATATCATGTTCATATTCCTATTCTGTATTCTCCCCATCATTCTGACAATATAGAAGTTTCTTATACAGCTTAAACACTGCCAGCTGATATTAAAATCAAACTTTAAACACCAGTGAAGAGTTTGAGTTCAGGACTCAGAGTTACCTTTGTGCAACCACAGATGTGGCTTATGTGACTCAGTCTGTGCATCTATTAAACAGGTATCCATCAACACGCTTCTAATGGAAATAATGGACAAATGAGGCTATGCTTTGATTGTGGCTAATTAGTGCCAAGATCAGTCATTACAATTTATTTTATTTCCTTTTAAAAAGTTTTATTGTTGCCCTACAGCTTCATTTTAGTGTTTACTTTGTCATAATTATTTTGTCTATTGTTAACCCTAGTTCTGCTTGCTTCACCCTGCATCAGTTCACACAAGTCTTCCCATCCCATGTTTCTCTGTATTTTTTATGGTCACCATTTCCTACATCAAGATAATATTCCATTATATTTATATACCACAATTTGTTCAATCACTCCCCAATCAAACAATAAGCATTTATTATGCACCTACTATGTGTCAGGCATTGTGCTAGGCGCTGGGCCCACAAAGATAAAAAATAATAATAAAACAATCCCTGTTCTCAAGGACCTTCTGCACTGCTAGAGGAGACAGAAACATGTCAGTTAGGAAGAGATGGCCCTGGTAGCTGGTGAGGGTGTTGTGGTTAGGAAAGGCATCCACTTTGTTTTTGGTTCTTTGCTATTACAAAAAAACACTGCTATGAACATTTTAGTAACTTTGGGCCTTTCTTTCTGTGTTTGTCCTCCTTGGGGGCACATGTTCAGCAGTGGGCTTTCTGGGACAAAGGGTATCAACAATTTTGTGACTTTTCTATCACAATTTCAAGTTGTTTTCCAGCATGACTATGTTGTCCAGTTAACAACTCCATCAGCATGAGACCCGTATGTCGTTTTTGAATGACAATCTTAGCTGCACAATTATGGTCATTTAAAGTGACAAAAACAAAATCCCTCTTCAAGCCCCTGCAATAGTCCTGTGTGACTTCAAATCACATAAGTCTATCAACACTGTTCAAAGTAGTCTCCTCAGAGGTGTTCCTTACAGTCTTCCTTAATGCCATCCACAAAGATATTTTTCATGGTTAAATGGGCATCTGGTCTTTGAAATTCCTTTCTGAAAACAGCCATCTTTGGCCCAGCAGCTCTGCCATCAACCTCTTGAGGTTCTGCATTCATGATCTATCTTCTTCACTGGAATATCAGTGACAAAACCAAAGCTCCTGACACTCTTGGTATTTGAGAACCTGGATACCACACTGACTGGAAGCATATCTCATTGCTCCAAATGAATCCTTAGACTCTTGTATATCATCTTTCTACTCTTGAACTAGTAATCCTGCTCCCCATTCCTTGAAGGCGATCCACAGTCTCACGTTCTACAATTGTTGGAAGATCCTCTAAAGTATGTATGGGAGGAAGGGATGAGGGCAAGAAATGAAGCACAGGAAAAGACTGGTAGGATGGGAGTACATGGGCAAACCTCAAGGAGCTTGGCTTTCGGGCATGACTGGGGAAAAAGAACCCCATACATGAGTAGGGTAATGATCCTATGTGAGCAGGGTCATAGATCCAGAGTGGGAAGGGACCTCAGAAGGTATTTAGTACAATCCTTTATTTTACAGATGAGGAAACTGAGACACAAAGAAGTTAAGTAATTTGCCCAAGGTCATAGAGATAGTAAGCATCAGATGCAGGATTTGAATTCATGTTCTTTGATTACAGAGTCAGTACTCTTGCTGCTTGCAACATTTTTCCTTGACCTGAGAGCCCTGGATTTTGGCTATGATATTCCTGGGGGTTTTCATTTTGAGGTTTCTTTCAGAAAGCGAATGGTGAATTCTTTCAAATTCTCCTTTGTCCTCTGGTTCCAAGAGATCTGGGCAGTTTTCTTTTATGATTTCTCGGAAAATGATGTCATGGCTCCCCTTTTCTTTTGTTCATGCTTTCAGATAGCTCAATGATTCTTATATTATCTTTCCTTGATCTATTTTCTAGGTCAGTTTTTCTTATGAAATATTTCACATTTTCTTCTTTTTGACTGTTTATCTTGATATCTCATGGAGACATTACTTTCCATTTGGCCAATTCTAATTTTCAAGGAATTTTCTTCAGTATGATGGTCTTCTTCTTCTTCTTCTTCTTCTTCCTCCAGCTGTTAATTCCCTTTTCATATCTTTCCTACATAGGTCCCATTTGTTTTTTCCATTTTTTCCTCTACTGTTCTCATTTGTTTTAAATGTTTTTCCCCTCTTTAATGCTTCTAGGAATTCTTGTTGGGCCTGTGTCTGGTCTGAATTTTTCTTTGAGGCTTTGTTTGTAGATGTTTTTGAGTTATAATAGTCTTCTTTCTTTGTGTTTTGCTATTTCCTGTCGCCATAGTAGTTCTTTACAGTCATCTTCTTTTTTTGGTTTGCTCATTTTCTAGGCTCCTTCTTGACTTTAGACTTTATGTTAGTGCCATGCTCTAAATACTACTGGTGGGAAAGGGGAATGTCTAGCCTGAGCTTTCGTCCTTTTATGTCCTTTTACTGCTTTCACAATTCAGTCTGGGGGCCTACAAGTGTTCAATGCTCTCAAACTGGTGTGATCCAGGGAGATGTTTATTCACAACTCTCTTAATCTGAGCTCTGGCTTATACATGGTTGAGTTTCAGTAGACTTTTGCTGGACTCAGTCACTGTTAGATTGAATCTGGCCACTTGTGAAAACAGGCATCACAAAGGGTGGGATTTCTTAAGACAACCCATTATGGCAAACCCTTAATAAGCTTTGTCTTTCCCCTTGGCTGAGAAGGCTTGGGTCAAATTCTTTCGGCAAGACCCAGCGTGTCGGTACTTTGGGGTCTCAAGCACCCCTAAAAACCTATAGTTCCCTACCATCATCATTTTTCTTAAACCTCTTCATTAAGGTAATGAATAGAACTAGATCTATGATTTAATTCATATAGGAAACTCCCAGGAATTTATTCTACAAATGCAGATTAGCACCTCCTCTGAAACTTAGTTTTAGAAAGTTTTCTAGAGCACTGAGAGATTAAGTTATTTACCTTGCATCACCCAGCAAATATTTGCCAGAGATGCAACGTGAACCCATGTCTTCCTGGCCCTGAGGCCACTACACCATTCTGCCTCTCTTATTGGTAGTGATGGTAACTAAATTGTCTGAGTTTCAGGGAAAAATATGAATAGATGACTATCTTAGAGATGAGAGAAAAGAAAACTGTGAGAACTGTAAGAACTGTAGGAAGACAAACATTTATGTGGACTTGGCTATGCAAAAGTAGCACAATTTGTAGTTACTTATATGAATTGCTTACCACTCAGTTCTAGTTACCAAAACAGAGGTGGAGAACCTGCAGCCTCAAGGCCACATGTGGCCCTCTAGGTCCTCAAGTGCAGCCCTTTGAATGAATCCAAATTTCATAGAACAAATCCCCTTAATAAAAGGATTTTTTTTTTCTGTCAAACTTGGACTCAGTCAAAAGGCTGTACCTGAGGACCCAGAAGGCCACATGTGGTCTTGAGGCCTCAGGTTCCCCACCCTTGAACTAGCACAATAGCATTTACGTATTTAGTAGAGATTTAGGACTGACTCTTATAGGTAGCCTGTGTGAAGCAATCTCTACCTGCTATTAGCTCATATTATTTATTCATTCTCATCCTAGTTTCTAAGATAATAAAGGGGTATGCTTTGCTATGTTGATGCTAATTACTAAAATTACAATTGCTTTCATTAATTAATCAATTGGCTCTGAATCCTCACTCTAGTTTATTAAACTGGAGAAACTTCTTTTCCCATAAGTATTTGTTCCTATAGCAGATATAGATACTACGGATACACATATGTGTATATGTATACGTATACACACCTATGTAATACTCTAATCTCCTAGCCTTGAACATCTATGTTACTGACTATGCTATTTATTTTCAGCGTAACAAACAATAAAGCAAAGATGTAAATAATTATTTTCAATGTTGTCTACTCACAACCAAAGTCACCTTTAACCATCATTACAACTGCTGACTTCTTAATTCTAGAAATGCAGTTCCCCATATTTAGCTCTCTCAAGACACCATTTCTCAAGAATTTTTAAAAATTTTTCTCCACAAAGTAAATTTTAGACTCAGTTCTCTCAGAAAGTAAGTTCTCTTAGTCTTTTTCCCCTCTGTCCTCTCTTCAAACATCACAGTTAAGTCTCTCCAGAATGTCAGTTAAGCCCTTAGTCTCCTCACAAGTCCCCTCAAAGAATGACAACTACCATTATCCAAAATTCCATTACATCTTAACAATACAGTAACAGTATCTATACTCTCTGTAGAAAAGTCCATTGTAGAAAAGTCCATTAAAATTGGTGTTAAATGTATATAGATAAGTATAAGGTAAACTTTGTTTTAAAATTTAACTATTATAATCAAATGCTACACATTCTATGTTGGATCATTATAATATGTTCCTCAAGCAACACAGTCATCTGCTCAAAAAAAAATTTAAACAAATATTTTTCCACTTAAATTATTTTAAAAAATTTTGAATTCTAAATGCTCTCCCTTCCTTTCCTCCCCACTCCTTGAGATGGCAAACTATTTGATATAGATTATTCATGTGTAGTCATACAAAACATATTTCTATATTAGTCATGTTGCGAAAAAAGCATCAACCAAAAAAATAAAGAAAGTTTAAAGAAGTATGTTTTGATCTGCATTCAGATTCCATCATTTCTTTCTCTGCAGATGGATAGCATTTTTCATCATAAGTGCTTCAGAATTGTCTTGGACCATTGTATTCCTGAGAATAGCTAAGCCATTCACAGTTGATCATTACACAATATTGCTGTTACCGTGTACACTGTTCTCCTGAAGCAATGCTCCCTTCATTTGGCATCAGTTCACATAAGTCTGTCCAAGTTTTTCTGAAGGCATCCTGTTCATCATTTCTTATAGGAAAATAGTATTCCATCACAATCATAGACCACAATTGTTCAGATATTCCCTAGTTGATGGCCATCCTTTCAATTTCCAATTCTTTGTCACCACAAAAAAAGCTGCTACAAATATTTTTGTACATAAAGGTTCTTTTCCTTTTTGGTAATCTCTTTGTGATACAGACCTAGTAGCGGTATGCATGGTTTTATAGTCCTTTGGGCATAATTCCAAATTGCTCTCCAGAATGGTTGGATCATTTCTCAACTCCACCACCAGTGCATTAGTGTCCAAATTTTTCCATATTCCCTCCAACATTTGGATTTTCCTTTTCTGTCATATTAGCCAATCTGATAGGTGTGAGCTGGTACCTCAGAATTACTTTAATTTGCATTTCTCTAATAATGATTTAAAGCATTTTTCATGTGACTATAGATAGCGTTAATTTCTTCATTTGAAAACTCCCTGTTTGTATCCTTTCACGATTATCAATTAGACAACGTGTATTCTTATAAATTTGACTTAGTTCTCTATATATTTGAGAAATGAGGCCTTTTCAGTGAAACTTGTAAATTTTTTTCAGTTATGGTTACTGTGTATTTCCCTCCATCCTATTTTTCCTCTGTTTATCCTTCTCTTTCTCTCTCTCTCCTTTCACCCTGTCCTTCCTCAAAAGTATTTTGCTTCTGACCATTGTCACCCCCAATCTTCTCTCCCTTCTATCAGACCCCCCATTTTCTTATCCCTTTCCCCTTCTGCTTCCCTGTAGAATAAGATAGATTTCTGTGTGGGATGAAAGACCCTCACCGATTAAATTTATAATAAGGAGCCATCTCAGGGTGGGAACAGAAATAAATTTTATTCAGTTCTCAAGAATTGGGCATCCTCTGCTAGCACAGAGCAGAACCAGCAAAGGAAGCACTTTACAAAGGGCAAAGTACTGATAATTATACCTAACACAAGAGAATTCCCGCCCACCTCTGACGCTTCTCACCATTGGCTAGGAAGCAGGCTTACAATCTGAGCACTAAAGCTAGACAAAGAACCAAGAAATTGAGGCACAGAAACTCCAATTCCCATTCCCTTAGTTAATGATTACAACTGAGGTGACATCTGTAAATCTAAAGAAGGAGAATAGGATAAGGGGAGGGGGAGACCCTCTCCATTCTTCTACAGTACTTTTACAGTAAAGGAAAGCAGGTCACAGTGACCCTATCCTTACTGAGCAAATCTTTAAACCAGAACCAGAAGAAAGAACAAAAAGTTTCACGGTAAACTTTCCCAGAGGCTGAGCCATCAGACTCTCGCGGCCTCAGAATTTTTCCACTTCTCTATTTCTTGATTTTTAAACATTGCTTAATGTGTGTGTGTGTGTGTGTGTATATATATATATATATATATGTATATACACATATATATATATGTCTTCCATGTCAAGTCTTTACCTCACACATTTCTATACCATTCTGAGTATGTATGATGAGGGTACAGTCTCTGGGAACCTCCTTGAACCTAATGAGATATGGTCTCTGAGATCCCTGCTTGAACTCTCCTTGAATCTTCCCACTAGATCTGGCTTTCCCCAGAGGCCATAAGCCTTTCATTATCTAGGCCCAAATCTTTACCTGGCCTAGCCCTCTATTGTCCAGCTGCTTCCCAGGCTTCATCCTATCAAAATCCCATTCTCTTGTTTCCTGGAGTCTTGACCTCTAGTCACCCCAGTCCCATCAAGATCCTCTTTAGACTCCTCCTCAAGATGCTCCCTAAACCCCTCTTCTAGTCACCCCAGACTACTTGACCACCCCTCAATCCCTCCCACAACCTTTCTGTATATAAGCTCCATCTTGCCTCCATGAAGGCACTCAGATTCAATGTAGCTCAGTAGATTGAATCTGGCTCGCTTGTGAAAACAAGTTTCACAAAGGGTGGGGTTTCTTAGGACAACCCATTATGGTGAATCCTTAATAAACTTTGTCTTTTTCCTTCGCTGACAAGGCTTGAGTGGAATATTCAGCAGGACCCGGCATGTTGGTATTTTGGGGTCTCAAGTACCCCTAAAAACCTATGGTTCCCTACCATCATCATTTTTCTTTAACCTCATCATCTATGCTTTTCCCTCTTTGAGCCAATTTTGATGAGTAAGATTCAAGTATTGTTTGTCACCCTGTAACAACAATCTGCTAGCAGCTGCTATAGGAGTGTAAGACCCACCAATAACCAGCACACAGAAAGCTGCTTTGATCTGCTTTTTTAAGGAAAGCAACTTTAAGGGGTTAACAATCTTAGTTTAATCAAACATACATATATTATTCACTTAGTTCAGGGGGAAAACATCAGCCCCCTGAACTTCAAGGCAAATACAAACAGAAATTACAAACAACAGACAGACCTTGTCTGATTCAAATCACAATTCATATTTACCAGAGAAGCACCAACATCTTATCTGTCTGGGTTACAAAGCCAAGACAGAGGGCAGTTATGGCTTGCCCAGAGTCTCAATACTCCTTCCATGAGTGAGCCCCAAAAGTCAAACACAAACTTCCCTCAATCACATCTCATTCAGAGCCCTGAGGGCTCTGACTTCACCCAGGCTGGGTGTGGGTAAGTTCCCCATCCCTAGTATCACATCATATAAAATTCAATGACTCTTGATTGTTTTAATGCTGAGAAATAGCTGAGAAATATTCCAAGACAAAGACAGCAAAAGGTTTCCCACCAATTCAAACAAAGGGGAGATGTGATAGTCTTAGCATCCCAAAAGGGAAGAACTGGGAAAAGTCTGATTGCCATAACACCACACCTCCATGTTCCCCTCCACTGTAAAAGCTCTTTCCCACCACTTTTATGTAAGATATTTTACCCTCTTTCTACTTCTCCCTTCTCACAATGTATCTCTCTTTCTAACCTGCTTATTTTTTTAGATATCATCCAATTATAGTTAACTCATACCCATGCCCTCTGTCTACGTGCACTCCCCCTAACTGCCCTAATAATGATAAAGTTCTTAGGAGTTACAAGTATCATCTTCCCCTGTAGGAATATAAGCAGTTTAAACTTATTGAATTCTTTATGATTTCTCTTTCCTGTTTACCTTTTTAATGCTTCACTTGAATCTTGTATTTGAAAGTCAAATTTACTGTTCAGCTCTTGTCCTTTCATCAAGAATGCTTGAAAGTCCTCTGTCTCATTGAATGTCTATTTTTTCCCCTGACAGATTATACTCAGTTTTGCTGAGTAGGTGATTCTTAGTTGTAAATTGGCTCCTCTGCCTTCCAGAATATCACATTCCAAACCCTATGATTCTTTAATGTAGAAGCTGCTAAAATTAGTGTTATCCCTATTATGGCTCCATGATATTTGAACTGCTTCTTTCTGGCTGCTTGCAGTATTTTCTTCCTTGACCTAGGAGCTCTAGCATTTGGCTATGATATTCCTGGGAGTTTTCATTTGAGATCTCTTTCAGGAGGTAATCAGTAGATTTTTTCTATTTCTATTTGTCCCTTTGGCTCTAGGATAACAGGGCAGTTTTCCTTGATAATTTCTTGAAAGATGATGTCTAGGTTCTTTTTTTGATCATACCTTTCGGGTATTCCAGTAATTCTTAAATTATTTTGCTCGGTCTATTTTTCCAGGTCAGTTGTTTTTCCAATGAAATATTTCACATTTCCTTGTTTTTTATTTTAATTTTTTTTATTATTTAATATATTTAGTTTTCAGCATTGATTTTCACAGGAGTTTGAATTACAAATTTTCT